>CM076583.1:536929132-537608336 GCA_034641835.2 Pinus albicaulis | reverse complement strand
GAAGGAATTACTTACCAAAGATGACTTGATTTCCAACATGTAAACAAGCATATAAGTATATGAGCAATATTCAATGACATGTTCAAAATATAGACCAGTGCTTTAAAGTAGATAACAAATGCTTGCTCAACAATAAAAATCAAGATATAATGACAATAATCCCACAAAGGAAGTGTTAGACCAAGATCACAATATGCAATTAAATTTGCAACACCAAATAAGGTTATTTGCCAATGAAACGAGATATATCAATTATCCATAAGCATAATGATCATTAAAACCTGCATTGAAATTGTATGTAGAAGCAAATTTCCAAGTACCATAGAATTAAACTTGTTGCAAAATTTAAGGAATGTGCTTGCATCAAAGTGCTTCTTGAGATGATATTTGCACGGGAATCTTTAGACCATCAAGATAGCAAAAGAAAAGTTTGGAACTTTGCAATGTAAATGTGATGAGATAGTGCTCTTGGTTTATTTTATTAATTAGTTCTAAAGCAATGTTACAATTGAACTCCTGTCCCCAGACCTCACCCTCGCCCGAAATTCGGATCTCACAATGAGGAGTCCATAGGGGTGGAGGATCCCTAATGTCTATACAACCAACTTAAGTTGGAGGTTAATTTTTAGAGACGCAAGTCTAGGATGCAAAGTGAAATGCCTAAATGATATGGAAATGAGTTTGCAAGTGCTATGTAAAAGATGAAGATGATTCAATTAAATATGCTTCATAGTTAGAATAACTCAAGTTGCCATAAATTGAAATGCTATGCTTCTTTACTTGTAGTATATTGTGAAACTTATCCAATGAGAAATAGATCACAAAACATAAGTAAGTGATGGCAAATGAGATTGCAAATTAGGAAACTTAGAGGACTATGTGATCTAAGCAATTAATGAAATGAAAATATGAGTTACTCACATGCAACTAAATTAGATTAGCACATGAAATGATGAATGCAAGTGATTTAGTTGAGAAAAAAAAAAAAAAAAAAAAAGAAAGTTAACCACTCAAGAGGATTTACTCCCTCTAAGTGAGTAGGCGAGATACCATGGGAAAAACTTCCCAAGCTCCCTCAAGAAAAGTCAGCTCTTTATTAATGAAAGTGAGGCCCTCTTATAGAAATGAGGGGATTGGGAAGAGCTTACAATATCCGTTTTAAATTTGCTCTTTCCCAAAGTTACAAGTGTAAGATTTAAAAAAAAAAAAATTACTTGTGAGATGTTTACAAAGTAAAGGCTTAAAGCCTTGAGGTGAATGGCGGTTACAATCCCTCAAAAGAATGAGGCTTTAGAAGTAGAGGTGAAGTAAGAAGGCGGAACTTGGATTTGAGGTTCCAAACGGAAGAGTGTTCCTTAGCCTAAGCTTTAGCTCCCTTTCTTCAAAACTTAGATTGCTTCCAAGCACACCTACAGGCAAACAAGCAACAGAGTTAGCATGCAAAAGAAATATCGCTGAAATATGTGAGAGGAAATCACATGCATGCGAAGGAAAAAGTTAGAAACTCAATGCAAGTATAAAATACACTTTGTGTTACAAATTCCCTCACTAAGAACAGCTTGGAAAAAGTTGATTTAGTGAGTGAGAATTAGGATTTAAACCCAATAACTTAGCCTCAAATGCTAGATAAAATAGATATGCGCACAAATGAGAGAAGAAATATATGAAATTTTTTTTAGAGATGGAATAGAAGCAAAAGGCTCATGAAACCCCCTTTTAAATAAATCTCTTGATGTCTTATGAGATGTTGGCTTGAACAACTTGTGAGATCTCTGATATCCTTGGAGCTGACTTATTCCAACCGAAGAAGTCTTCACACTCCGATGGACTTGGCAACCTGTCCTTTGAACACACAAATTTCTGCAAACCAATTGTTAGTGCAAAAGAAACTTGGCATATAGAGGCCACGTTGAGCTTGTCATTTTATCGAAAATAACAAGCTACAACAAGAGCGCAAAACATACCAAGTCCAAAGGAGATTTGAGATGGCTACAAATCTCCCCTCCCTAGACAATAGTGCCTTCAGGCAAATGCAAAGAAAAACAACTAGATTGCGATAAATAACAATATCAAATGAAACAAGTATACCTCATCAACCAAAGAATGCACCACAAGAGAAGCTAGTAACCCCAAAGACTTTTCTTTATTCAGCTCAATAACAATTTCGGCATAATAACAATAAGCATAAGCTTCAAAAATCCACTCCTACAATGAGAGCCCAAGGCTCATTTAAATAGGAAATTGGGAGCCAATCCCAATGATCAATCTATCACATAAGTGAGACATAATTTTCAGTCTCAGTCACAAGCTGAGTCTCCAAGTGGCAGTCACAAATCTTCAAACTGAAGTAACAAATTACCTCTGCTGGCCTGTGAGCAGCGTACTTCCTTGTGGACTGATGTGTATTAAAATGTTGATGCCATGTGTGTATTCAACTGCAGTAAGTGGGAGACAGACTCCCTTTAAACTCTACTTGTTACCTTAGTTAAATGCCACCGAGAATGTGCTAACTGACTGCTGCTACGTATAGGCTTGATGGCTGTCCCACTGCGTTGAATGTATGCTGTAGACTAGGACTGCGTGTGATTTAATTGGATGAGCAACAATGCATTAGTTAAGTGGGAGACAAACTCTAGTCAGAACTGACATTTAATCCATAAAATCCGTGCCCACAATATGCCAAAATGTGCTGCGTATTGGCTGTAGCAGACTGCGTGTAGGCTGATCTTACTGTGCGTTGACCACTGTAGAACTGTCCCCCAAATCTGCGGTAATCTGAGCTCATAATTTGCTGCATATACACTGAAGATAGGCGTAGCAAAGTGTGGGACAAGTATATCCCATGTGGCAGTCTTGTCCCCCTTTTAATTTGCCATCCAAGTCATAAGCAATACATGCCAAAAATCTGTTGTACGTTGCACTTTTGGATCAAAGAGATATGCGTATGACAAAGTGGGGGACAAGGTTTGCCATGTCACCTTTCTTGTCCCCCCTTAAAGTTGAATAAATTATTTAATGTATTCCACCTTAATTCCCTTTTCTAACTTTATGCTTTAATCTTTTCATATTTAAATCAAAGCTGAACCTTTACCATACGTTGCCTTATGAACTCAACGTGGAACTTTGACTTGTATCTTATGTGGTGGGCCCCACATTGCTGCTACATCACCCTTGACCTTCACTGAATCTGCCATGTCAAAATTTTGACTTATTTTGACTTTGGAAAATTTTCCAAATTTTTCCAATTATGAATTTTTTTGAATTTTTTTGAATTTTTTCCACTGACATTAGGAAAATCGGCTTTTGAGGGACCATAAGTCGTTTTTTGACCCTCAAAGTGGGTCCTAGGATAATGCTGGGTCTCTGAGGATGAATTTCGACTGGTCACACGCCCCAAACATTTCCTAAGGCCACTTAATTACATCATTACATAGAAATTAATTAAAAAATCCCATTTTGCGGGGAATTTTTAATTATTAAAAAATCCTACTTAGACTTAGTCAAATTCCGCGAAATTTCAGAGATGACCTAGCATGGTAATATACATCGACTCTAGACACTAAGATGCGTTAGGGGCTCAACCTTCAAGCCGTCACCTCGGCTTTGGGGTAATGCAATGAGTGAAAAAACCTAGAAAATTATTCGCCGCTAAAAAGAAGGAATAATTAACCAAGTAAAAAAAACACTCCAAGGTGTACTCGCTTGCTGATCGAGTCCCGACATCCTAGGCCTGTTACAAGGCTTTATTCATCATGCTAGTGACGTTTATACAATATCCCCGAAGGGCTGCGGAATCTGAAGACTGAAGAAGAAAATGATGAGAAGAAGAAGTAGAGTTTAAAAACTCTGTTGAACATGATGATATCTGATGATATCTGCTGGCACAAGTGTCTTCTGGTTCATCCTTGGGCACGGAGTCTTCACATTATCATCAGGTGCCACTCCAGTGGTCAACAGGTTTCTAGGTTCTTTGGAATATTGATGTCCAAGCCTCCTTACAAAGTTTGAGACTTGGAACACTTTCTGATGCTACAAAAATCAACACGGGCCACCAACGAACTGCATGTACCAAGATTGGGGATGAACTTGCTCTCAGTGTCTCAGCTTCAGAACAAGGGTTACGATGTATACTTTATTGGCAACAAAGTTTATGTCAAACACCCTAGTTGGAAAAAGAAGGCACAAATTGGAGTAAGGAGCCATAAACTGTACAAGTTACAGCTCGAGTCCCTAATGGCACTGATAGGCAGTACTGATGAAATGGATTTGAATGAATTGTGGCATAGAAAAATGGGGCATCTACATCATGGAGCCTTGAGAATTCTCAAGAAGACTGTCACGAGAGCTCCAGAACTTAGCACCAAGCAAGATGATGTCTGCAGGGGGTGCGTATTAGGGAAGTATGCTAAGGCGGCATATACGAAAAGCAGCAATAGGGCCAAGAGTGTGTTGGGATTGATACACTCAGACATCTGCAGACCAATGTCCACGAATGCTCTCAGTGGTGCAAAGTATTTTGTCACCTTTATCGATGACCATTCCAGGAGCAGCGCAGAGAAGTAGAAGCTTCGCAGCAGCTGTGTAGCGCAAATTGTTTCAACCGCTACGCAGGCCCAGAAAGGGCAGCGCAGAGGCAGCAGGAGGCTAGCCAAGGCAGCGTAAGGACTGCGTCACCTAGTCTAGGGTTAATCAGCCCTCTCCTAAGCAGCGCAGGGGCATCAGAAGGCTAGCAGAGCTGACACAAAGGGCTTCAGAGCAGCACTAGGGTTTCTAGAGGCTAAAAGGTGTTGAGTTCTGTAAATCTTGTTTGAGGGTGTGAATCAGTCTAGTTTTCGTCTACGAAACTGAGGTATTACTGCAGATCTTAAATTTCTCCAACGGGTTAACCAGTAAGGTGCCCAGATTTGTTGTACTTAGATTCTACTTAATAATATAAACCCTCCAATAGCCAAAAGATCGGTTTTCCCGCATTGGGTTTTTCCAGGGAGAGTTGTCCAGAAAATCTTGTGTGTCATTTTATCTATGTGAATGTATTCAGTTTTAGATTTGTATCTGTGAAGAATTTTTAATGTGTTTACTTCGATGTTAATGCTGAAATTTCAGATTAATAACTTCATTAAGTAGGAGAAGTATAACATATTTAACAGTAGGGTTTCTGCATAAGTAATATTCAGAAATTTTCACATGGTATCAGAGCGATTGCAAATCTAGCTGAATCATCAACAAGAAGACTGAAGAATCCTTGCTGCAGAAAGCAGCAGCAGCTGCAGAAAACCGGACCAAAGAGGACAGTGTAGCAGCAGAAGGGAGCAGAGCCACGCAAAAGCCAGAGTGACGCAATCTCTACGCAGGCCCACGTACTAACTGCGCAGAGGCAGCACAGAGACAGCGCTGGGACTGTCTGCTCACGCATAGGCTAGCCAGGGTGACACAGTCCTGAAGTTGTGGCTGATTCAGAGTGACAGAAGCAGTGTTGTAGAGCTTCAGTAGTTGCTGGTGGGGTTAAATTTCTAAAGATGCAGAAATTAACTTGACCACTAGTTGACAAAGAGCGGGAGGAGAACAGCTTCTTAGAGGATTTCCAGCCAAAGAAATCTGCAGTTTGATCAGAGGATCAAAGAGAGTTGATTCGTTGAGATTTGGCATACTTCCAAGAGAGGAAGTCAGTTGTCAGAGGGAGCAAAGGGTGCCTTTTTCGCCAAGGACCCTAGATCCGAGTCTCTAGCATAGAGAGAAGGATTAGTTCCAACAGATTTGCTGAGCAGATGGCACCTCACGGACTACGTGATCAAGATAGGTTGGATGGCCTGTCCAACTTTGCAATCTGGAAGACCACAATCCTAGTAGTCATGGAGGCATACAGTCTGAGGGAGAATGCAGAGAAAGTCCTGGCCACACCGACCAATGCAAATCTCCTAAGGAAGCATGAAGAAGCAGCGGCACATGCCAAGCGCTTCATAATGGACGGGGTTAAGAATCATGCTATACCGCACAGCCGAAAAGAAAACGGCTAATGAAATGTGGAAAGCCTTAACCACCTTATATGAAGGAAGATTCGTCCAGAGGTGAATGCTTCAGGAGAATCAGATGAGGTTATTCATGATGGCCAAGGGAGAAGAAATCGAGCCCTTCCTTTTCAGATTACAGGCGATCAGGGATCAGTTGACTGCCATCGGAGTGAAATTGGAGGATGATGTGATGGTGAGGACTGCACTCAATACGGTCACAGAGGACTGGGAAACTTTTGTCCGAAGTATCTTGGGCAGAGCAGACCTTCCCAGCTGGAATAGTATGTGGGCAATCCTCCGTCAAGAAGAACTTTGTCGGTTCACCAAGAGACAGTACAGCACCAGATCAAGTAAGGTGAAGAAGGAAGAGGAAGAAGATGTAGCCTTGGTATCAAAGAGGCAACAAGGTTGGAAGAAGATGCATCTATCAAAGATCAAGTGTTTCCATTGTAGCGAACTAGGACATTTCGCCAGCAATTGTCCTCAGAAGAAGAAGGACAAGAAAGCTTCTACCTCCAAGGTTGTTGTGGCAGACGATGGCTCCGAAGACGACGTAGCCATGAGCGATCATGAACCACGAAAGTGGGGCGACATGGATCTGTAGAGCAGCTACAGAGTGTTGGCAGGATCCTTGAGTAGCCCAACTCCTGGATCACATATAAGCTACGGGAGCCTTAAGACAGTAGCGGGACAAGTGGAGCAGTGGGTGCAAAGATTCACGGATGGAGCAGAGGTGGAGCTGGATGCTGAGAGGGAGCAGTGCAATGCAAATGCAGCAGCAGCGTGGCAGCGCAGCGCAGAAGGGCTGATGTGACTTCAACAGCGCAGTGCAGGCTGGCTTACACAATGCAGAGCTGCAGCAACCTATGGAGCTTCAGTGATGGGGATATAGCCCAACTGACTTGTCTGTCAAAGATTGGGCAGGAGTTTTCAGTTGCTTCTCTCAGCAACTGAGTTGCAGTGCAGCAGTTGGCAGCACAATGCAGCACATTGAGAGGGAGTTGCAGTACAGATGTAGCAGTGGTGGTGGCAGCGTCATGGCCCTCGGTACGGAAGAGCAGCAGCAGCGCAAAGATGAAGGGCAGTAGGCCAAGCATCAGCACAGAGACCCACACCAGAGATCAGTGCAGAGCTTCGAGGTGAAGTAGTGTTGTACTAGAGCACTTTCCTCGCTAAGAGGGAGTGTTGAGATTTGTGGATTGTTGAGGTAGCTTCGGATGTGCTCTAGCTCCCAAACTTTGTGGAGGGACTAGAGTGCATGAGAACTCCAAGACCCAGAAAGGATTTCAGAAATTCCATCCGGTTTAAGAGAAAATTAATTAATTAATATTTTTAATTAAGGACCCTAAGTCTAACTTAGGAAAATTAAAATATTAAAGGTAATTAATTTAAACATGTGATGGAAATGACTTAAATCACACGGATCAAGCTTTCTTTTAAACTTAGCCGTTGAATCAAGATTAGATCACGGTCGTTGGTTTCCCAATGAGAAAAGTATAAAGGAAAGGCTTGGGGTTAGTTGGAGAACACACACACGGAGGTAGAGCATTAAGACGAAGTTGGAATTCTAGGGCGTGATTTGCTAAGAATTTCCAGAAGTGTTTCAGCTGCAACGAGAGGTAGTATTGGCTAAGGGGATGATCTGATCCCAGAGCCAAGAGTCAGCAAGAGGCAGAGAAGCAACAACCAGGAGCAGCGCAGAGAAGCAGAGGCTACGCAGCAGTTGCGCAGCGCAGAGGGTTTCAGCCGCTACGCAGGCCCAAAAAGGGCAGCGCAAAGGCAGCAGGAGGCCATCAGGGCTTACGCAGGGCCAGCCAGGGCAACGTAAGGACTGTATCACCGAGTCTGGGGTTACGCAACCCTCTCCTGAGTAGTGCAAAGGCATCAGAAGGCTAGCAGCGCTGACGCAGAGGGCTTCGGAGTAGCGTTGGGGTTTCTAGAGGCTGAAAGGGGTTGAGTTCTATAAATCTCGTTTGAGGGTGTGAATCAGTCCATTTTTCCGTCTCCGGAACTAAGGTATTGCTGCAGATCTTATATTTCTCTGTCGAGTTAACCAGTAAGGTGCCCAGATTTGTTGTACTTAGATTCTACTTAATAATATAAACCCTCCAACAGCCAGAAAACCGGTTTTCCCGCATTGGGTTTTTCTGGGGACAGTTGTCCAGAAAATCTTGTGTGTCACTTTATCTATGTGCATGTATTAAGTTTTAGATCTGTATCTGTGAAGAACTGTTAATGTGCTTACTTCGATGTTATTGTTGAAATTTCGGATTAATAACTTGATTAAGTAGGAGACGTATAACCAGATTAAAAAGTAGGGTTTCTGCATAAGCAATATTCAAAAATTTTCACAGTCAGGACTGCCCTAAATGCAGTGTCTGAAGGGTGGGAGAACTTTGTCCAAGGCATTTTGGGCAAAGTGACACTTCCAAATTTGGAAGGCATATGGGCAGCTCTTCGACAAGAAGAGATCAGGAGGATAACCAAGGCGATCAGCACCAGCGGCGGAATCAAGATCAAGAAGGAGGAGGACAAAGATGCGGCTCTTGCATATAAGGGACAGCAGGGGCAACGATGGATGAAGAAGAAAGACCTTTCAAAGGTCAGGTGCTTCAGATGTGGTGAACTAGGACATTTTGCCACAACTTGTCCTCAGAAGAAGAAGGGCAAGGAAGATTCTGATTCAAAGGCTGCAACAGCTAAGGGTGATGATGGGAGTGATGATGATGTGGCTATGAGTGCTCATGTGCCTCGAGAGAAGAGGTGGGGCGACATAGATCTGTAGATTGAACTACAGATGGTGGCAGGGGCATGATCCTTGAGGTGCCCAAACTCTTGGATCACATACGAACTACAGGAACCCTTAATGACAATAGCAGGATGACTGGAATCAGTTGGTGCAGAGGATTATGGAGGCACATTGGCAGTGCTAGGACACTGAAGACTAGAGCAGCGCAAAGCAGAGGCAGCAGCAGCGCAGAGGCAGTGCAGAGCAACAGCAGTAGCAGCGTAGAGGCACCAGAGTGTCAGCGCAGATTAGCAGCAGAGGGTGTTTCAGTATCGAGATGCAGCCAGATTGACTTGTCTGTCAAGATTTTGGGTGATGTCCTTCAGTTGCTTACTTCTCAACAACTGAGTTGCAGTGCAGTAGTTAGTAGTGGCAGTGTTATCGCCAGCATGATGCAGCATTTGAGAGGGAGCTGCAGTACAAATGAGGCAGTGACTGTGGCAAAGTCATCGATATCAATACAGAAGACAACAACGCAGAGGATGAGGGGCAGCAAGCCAAGCATCAGCAGCGAAGGGGACCGTTGTCATGGATCAGGGTGATGCTTTAGGTTGAAGTGTTGTTAGAGCACATTCCTCGCTAAGAGGGACTGTCCATTTTTGGGTAGCATCGGATGTGCTCTAGCTCTGAAACTTTGTGGAAGGGCTAGGACACATGAGATCTCCAAGACCCAGAAATCGTTTGGAGAAATTCCACCTGGAGCTTAAATTATTCAAATAATTAATTATTTTAATGGAGACCCTAAGTCTAACTTAGGAAAATTAAATGATTAAAGTGAATTAATTTAAACATGTCGGTGAGAATGTTCTAAGTGACAAGGATCAAGCATTTTCTAATCTTAGACGTTGATTAGAGATTAGATCACGATCGTTGAATGTTCAACAAGAAAGTATTAAAGGAAGGCTTGGGGTCAGTTGGAGAACACACAAAGAGTGACAACACTTGAGCTAAGTCGAAATTCTGGGGTGTGGTTTGCTAAGAATTTTCGAGTGAGCTTGCAGTGCAGCGAGGGGCAGTTCGACAGTGGGATTTCTGATCCAAGGCCGAGAATACAATAGCAGAGAGGCAGATCAGCACCAGAGGAGTAGCGCAAGCCCATCAAGGGTGACGCAGGCCTTGCCAGGCTCACACAGAACTAGCGCAGAGCCTCACGTAGGCCCAGAGGGGTGATGCAGGCCTAGAGGAGCTGACGCAGAGCCGGAAGGGGCAGTACTGGGATTTCAATGGGCCAGATCGGGCTCGTATTCAGCAAATCGGAAAGGTTGACGCAGCCACACTGAAGGGTGACGCAGTCTCAGCGCAGAGCTTGTTGGGGACTACGTAGTCACCTATGGGTTTCTTCATTTTGAGTTGAGTCAGCCATAATATTTGTCTCCAGAGATGGAGGTACTTCTGTCGGGATTTCCTCTGTTGGGTAAACCACTACCGGTACCCTAGTTTGTATTCAGAAATCTGCATAATAATAAAACCCTCAAGAGTTGTTGCACCGGTTTTCCCGCATTGGGTTTTTTCAGGGACATTTGTCCGAAAAATCTTGTGTGTCCTTTGTCAAATGTGTTTAATTCTTCAGTACTTGATCTGTATATTTGTGTAGGCAGCAGTGTATTTACTTCAGTGTTTTTCTTGTATTATTCAAAAACATAACTTGTTAAGTTAATAAAACAAGTAGGATAAGTAAATCAGATTACTATAGTAGGATTTTTGTTTAATAAATTCAGAAATTTTCACACAAATAACTTCCCTGTTTATGCCTTAAACGATAATTTAGGCAATTTTGTGTTTACAATAACAGATAAAGAAAAAGACCTTGTAAATAGAAAAGAGAAATCGAAAGAAATTGTACAGGATGTATATTTAGTGTGGAAAATGTTTTTTGATGGCGCCTCCTTGCGAAATGGATCTGGCACAAGAGTTGTTTTAATCCCCTCTAGCAAGGAGAACGTTACCTTCTTTTTAAGCTAAACTTTGAAACCACCAACAATGTGGTTGAATATGAAGCCTTGGTTTCGGGGCTTGAAGCTGCCTGAAAACTGAACATTCAAAACCTTGCAATTTTCAGTGACTATGGACTCATGATTAAACGAGGCAGAAATAAGTATCAGATGAAACACCCGAGACTTAAAGCTTTACCAAAATCCGGTTTGGGACCTGATGGAAAATTTCTTCTCAGTCATAAAAGTTACTACTATACCAAGAGAAAAAAATAAATTAGTCGACACATTAGTTGTTACCATTACAACGTTAGTTCCCTCGAATCAAACTAAACTAAAATAGGAAATTGAGATCCTATATCGTCCTTCTATCCTTGACTATGTAAAACATTGGTAGGTCTTTGAAGACGATCAGGAAATTAAAAAGTTTATCGAAATGATGGTGGTATTTTTTGATTTATGCGTAGAAGGTGATGACAATAATAACTTAGAAAACAACAATTCTTTGAAGTTTAAAGGAAAAATCGAAAAACATGAGAAAGTCCAATTAAAGAATAATAATATCCCCCGAGGACTAATCTCCCTTTAAAATATTTTTGATCAGAAAGACGCATCAGTGCCTCCCATGTTGAAACCTATAAATATAAAAGTTGAAAAAGTCGATGTGGGAGCGCAAGGGAATCCTAAGCTTATCAATCTATCTAGATCGCTTCCTGAGGAAATTAAAGGCCAGTATATGTTGATTTTTGGGTAGCATCAAATGTGCTCTAGCTCTGAAACTTTGTGGAGGGGCTAGAACACATGAGAACTCCAAGACCCAAAAATCGTTTGGAGAAATTCCACCAAAAGCTTAAGTTATTCAAATAGTTAATTATTTTAATGGAGACACTAAGTCTAACTTAGGGAAATTAAATAATTAAAGTGAATTAATTCAACATGTGGGTGAGAATGTTCTAAGTGACGAGGATCAAGTCTTTTTTAATCTTAGCCGTCGGTTAGAGATTAGATCACGGTCGTTGATTCGTCAACTGGAAAAGTATTAAAGGAAGGCTTGGGGTCAGTGGGAGAACATACACAATGGATCTAAGAGTTCTTCTGACGGAGCAGTGCTCGGACGAAGATCAGATCTGAGTGATTTAGAGAAGCAGTGAGGTGCAGATGCAGTAATTGGTCGGAGGACCAAGAGTACATTGCAAAGCAAGGGCAGCAGAGACGTAGAGGAGGCAGCGCAGCCACCAGGAGAGGTGACGCAGACCCTAGAGAGGGTGATGCAGGCCCACGCAGGGGCAGCACAGAGTCTCTGAGGGACAGTCCAGAATCACCTAGAGATCGGGGTTTCTAAGCCAAAAGGGTTGAAACACGATTTCTGGAGAGGAAGATCAGTGCAGAGGAAGGGTGACGCAGGCCATCATCCAGACCCACGCAGGCTTACGCAATGACAGCGTAGAGATTGCACAGAGGTAGCTGGGGTTTCACCGGTGTCTGATCTGGATGAGCCGAGACTTGCAAAGTGAGGTAAAACTCACAATTTATCTCTGATTGCGGAGGTTTTCTCTGTTGGGTAAGCCGGATTATGGCACCCTAGATGTACACATAATACTGTTGCTTAATAATATAAACCCTCAAATACAGTGATGTGTGGTTTGACGGAAAGTTTCTTTGGGTGAAACCCAAGAGACCGCAGTTCAAATCTCATTGAGTATGTGGCTTGCTATGATCTTGGCTCAAGGAGTAGGCTCCCCCTTTTCCGAGGGGTCTCGGCTCTTGCTGAATCATAAGAACTGGTATACCTGACTTGCAGGCTGTTGGATATATCCTGGTGTTATAAGGCGACTATGAAGATTGATCCTGGGTCTCCCCTAGATTACTCTAAAGAATTACCGATTCACCATGTGTTAAAAAAAATAATATAAACCCTCAAAACTGTTGCACCGATTTTCCCGCATTAGGTTTTTCCAAGGACATTTGTCCAAAAAATCTGTTTATCCTTTGTTTGTGTGCTTTACTTATATTTCAGCACTTGATCTGTATAATTGTGTAGGCTGCAGTGTATTTACTTTGATGTTTTCCTGAATTATTCAGAAAATAACTTCATAATTAAAAGAAAACAAGTAGGAGAAGTAAATCAGATTTACTACAATAGGGTTTCTGGTTTAGATTCAGAAATTTTCACATGGTATCAGAGCTATTACAGATCAGGTAGAGTTGAAGCCATCAGCGAAGAGACGAAGAGAAAATTTTGCTGCAGGAAGGCAGCGACCCCGAGTGACAACGCAGATCCAGGAAGAGGCTAGGAAGGGCGACGCAGTCACTAAAGTGGCTCACGCAGAGCCTGCGTCAGCCAGCTGGGGTGATGCAATAGCTGCAGCAGAGGCAGTGTAGTGTTTGTTGGGCCAGCGTAGAGGTTTGAGCCTCCGTCTTTCCAGTTGCCATGGCTGGAAGAGAAGTTCGTTTTTCTTTAGGAGTTGCTAGTGGGGCATTATTTCTATCGGTGCAGAACAATGCCTAGTGGGGTTGTGACAAAGTAGAGGGAACTAGTTCCTCAGAAGACTTCTCGCCAAGAATTCTAGATCAAGTGTTGATCAACAGCAAAGAGTGATCGGAGAGGGTTGATTCGACATCTGTTGGCAGAAGGATTTCTGTGAAGGAAATCGAGATTCAGAGGGAGCTTGTTCCTTAGAGGATTTCTAGTGCCAAATAAATCCAAATCCTAGTTTTGTTGGGGCAGCAGCAAAAGAGGGAGAAAGGAACTTGTTCGACATTTAGTTGTTTGGTAGGGATGGCAGCCAGAGGGTTACATGACACTGAGGGAATGTCTTCCTTAGAGAATTTCGAGCCAATGAATTCATTTTCTCATTGCAAAGCAACAGTAGCCAGGAGCGGATCCACTTACTCCAACAGGGAGTGCGTAGAGCCAGTCAGCAGTTACGCAGAGGAGAGATGAGGCATTCGACATTTTGGCAAGATCATTTCCTTCTCCAGTTTTGAGTTTCCATATATTTGCAGCTCGGCAGGGATCTGGGCAGCATATCGACTTCCAGTTGCCGGAAGCAGTTAGCGAAGGGAGTGCGAGTTGCACAAAGAGGAAGAGTCCCAACCACGGACTAGGCTTGAAAGGGTCTCCAGACCCAGGAGGAGGAGTACAAGAGAAAGAGGGGCAGGATCTTTGAGGTGCCCAAAATCTTAGATCACATACGAGCTACAGGAGCCCTTAATGACAGGAGCAGGATGACTGGAGTCAATTGGTGTGAGGATGATGGAGCAACATTGGTAGAGCTAGAACCTCGAAGACTGGAGCAACACAGAGCAAATGCAGCAACAGCATAGCAACAATGCAAAGACAGTGTTTACGCAGTGCAAAGCAGCAGCAGCACAGAGGCAGTGTTTATGCAATGCAGAGCAGCAGCAGTGCAGAGGCACCAGAGGGATGGCGCAGATTAGTAGCAGAGGGTGCTTCAATATCGAGGTGCACCTAGACTTAATTGTATGTTAGGATTTTGGTGATGTTTTCTGTTGCTTACTTCTCAGCAACTGAGTTGTAGTGCAGCAGTTAGCAGTGGCAGTGCTATAGGCAGCATGATGCAGCATTCGAGACGGAGTTGCAGTACAGATGAGGCAATGTCAATGGCGTGACATGGGCAGCAACACAAATAGTAGCAGCGCAGTGGATGAGGGGCAGCAGTGGACCTGAAAGAAATTCTCAACTAACATGAAATTCTAAAAGAAATAACTAACATGCTAAAAAAGGAAAAAGAGATTAAGTGGACCTGTTGAACCCATTTTGTCACAAGACCAAGAAAGCAGTGATCAAAATTTTTCAAAGTTTAGAATCATCAACCAGCCAGTTCTTATGTCATTGTAAACCCAATTTCTGCAAATTGTAATGTAAATGATGCTAGTACGACCGTTCAATTATGTAACAACCTAATAAGCCTTTTATTTTGGCGACAAATTTCATCCTAGGAGGTCTTTTAACCTCACCACATTATGTGTGTTTCTAAACACAGATAATTGGTGGAGTTTTTCCTCCAGCTTAAACCCCAAAACTAGAGTGGAATTTATTAACAAGATCTTAGGTGAGTCCTAGTGTTATATTGAATCTTTGTAAAAGTGGTTTCGAAATAATTTAAGCTTATTACAGATCACTTGGTCTACTAGATCATATTGTGTCGCAGAATTGGGTAATTATTTTGAGGGTCTATAACAAATGGGTATCCCCCTTTGAGGGTTGAATTTGTAATTATCTGATGTAAAAAATATTTTAGTGCATGGTCCCTCGCAATCAAACACCATGGCCAAAATATTTGAGAGTGGAAAATTAATTAATCCGCTCTTGTGTCAATTAATTAATTTTTCTGGCATAAATAAAATTAGATCCTAAGCTACAAAATTAATTAATTTAGAGTTAAAAAATTAATTCTAAAGATTAATTTCTCCAAGTGGAAAATGACCAAAAAATGTGTGAGTCAAAAAGAAGTTAATTTTTGGAGCTCCCCCACCAAGGCAAAAATGTATATTTCAAGAAAAATTGAGCACTTGGACCTTGGTGTTTAAGTCAAACTCAAACTTTTGAGGAAATTGATCCAAAATATTTATTTTTGGATTAATAAAAAATGGTTTTTATGAGAAATTCGAAAATTCCTCAAAAATAAATATTATCGATGGTGGAGATTAGAAGAAGATCAACTTTTTATCAACGGTCGAGATTATTTTAATGGGGATCAAGCCAACTAGTTGTTATTTTCCACTTGGAAGGATTTCTCTATAAATAGAAGTCAGTTTGCTTCTATTCTTCATCTTTGTCAATGTAAATTTTGTAAACGCTAGTATTGATCCATTGATTTGCTGGGAACGTCTGAATATCATAATAAAAAGACTTTGAGGTTCAGTTCATGATGTTCTTTGTCCATTGATTTGTGGTACGTGTTGGTTATGGGCTTACCTATATTGTGCTGAATTTTTTACATAAGTTTGTTATTTCATTTGTTGGTGATAAGAACATTTTATTGGTAGATTTTGGGTCTATCTTACGTGATCTAATTCACCATATGATTAACAATTTTGCTTGAAGAAATATATAGAGAATTGTAGGTGCACCGGCCTTTGGGCTCCAAATTCGCAGACTTTGGAGAACAGTCGACCTTGTTTGGGATTCGGGAATTTTTATATGATTTTATTGTTTCGCTAAAGGCTTTGGTTAATAGTCTAACTTTCGAAATACATTGAGCCACTGTCATAAATTAGAAAATTATATTCTCAAAAATATTTTATTTACAAGCCTTGTATATTTGTAAATACCTTGTGAATATTTTGTAAATATATTCTAACCCTTGTTTTGTAGCTATTGGGGTTTGGGGTTTTATTTTGAATTTTGTATATAATGGGGTATTGGAAATTTTTATTTTCATTTGTGCAGTTGAGCTTCAAAGTTGATCAAGGAAATTTTGTTGGGGTTCTGAGAAATTTTTAGGTCCTCCTAGGCCCAATGTTGAGCCTCATAGCCCTAGTTGTGGCCTCTTTGGCCCTCCTTGGCTTATCACAAGCCTGAATATGCCTCTAGCCCCTTGTCGTCAGCCCTTTTTCCCTTGTCGTCAAGCCCTACAGGTTGTTTCCTTAGGCTGCAGGCCTTAACGGCCTCCCCTTGCCCTTCGCTCCCCCTTATTCCTCCTCGGCCTCCCTTCTTCCCTCTTTGTATGCCTTCCTTTCCCCTCGTCCATCCTCCTCCTCCTTTGCCGCAACCCTCTTTCCTTCTCTGGTTGGGCCGCAAACTTGAATTGGCCTTGGAAACCATAGTCGTGGCCTTATCTAGCGTTGTTGTCACCCTTTTTAGGCCTCTTAGGCCTAGCCGCAGGCCTTAGTGGCCTCCTCCCCTCCTCTGTCAGCCCCTTATCCCTCCTCGGCCTCTTCTTCTTAGTCTGCAGGCCTCTCGGATTCCCCTTTACCCTCTGTCGTTGCCTCTTCTTGGGTGTCGCAGGCCTCTAAGAGGCCCTACCCTTAAGCTGCAAGCCCTTAGGACCTTGATCCCTCCGCAGCAGCCCTTGTTGGGCATCCCTCTGCCTTGCGGCAAGCCTAGAAGACCTTGAAGTCAAGCCAGGGGCCTCATCCCCCTTGCCACAGGCCTACGTAGCCTTTTCCTCCAAGTCGTTGCCCTTTCTTGGCCTTCTGGCCTCCATCATTATCTTCCTTTGCCCCTCATCGCCTCTTCTCATCTCTGATTAGTTGCCATCTGATTTGTAAGCTAATATCTTGGTGTTTTGCAGAGAGATTGGGCAAAATTTTGTGTTAGCAGGTAGCCTTTCCACTGGAAAAATTTTGGGCAAGAAGGGCAGTCATCTTCTAGGCCAAAAGGCCTATATGTTTGGTATTTCTAACCCTCATTCTCCTCACTGTTTTATCACAGCTATGTAAACATTTGAAAACAGTGGTAAAATATCCATATAAGAGACATAAAATCAACCAACAAGTTGTCTAACATATTGATAAGTCACAGGCATCAATTTGGTGTTAATTGTTTGGCTCTTTTCATGATTTATTGCTAATTGTCATGAGCATGCTAAGGTCTGATATAAAACAGTGACATAAGCATCTTTTCATGGTTTGCATCCTTATTTAAACTTTAAAGTGCTCTTATTTAGTCAATTAAAATATATAACTCTTGGGATGGTTTTTTGGCACATTTGGCATTAATTAGCTCACTGCTCTCATAGTTTGTTTACTGCTGTCATAAAAGTCCATTTATTGCTCATTGGATGTGATTGGAAGATAAGTAACATATGATATTTCCTTGTTCATGCTCTATTGATAATAATTGCTCATTTTGGAAGGAATTGTTTACATTGTCTTCACTGTTTACACTAAGTTTCCTAAAGTGATTTGACAATTGGTGAAGTATCTCATTGCTAATAAGGACACTAGTATTTTTGTCTCTTGTGAGTTTCTTAAGTTTCAAGGATTCAAATTTGAACCTAAGAAGCCCATTCACATAAGCACATAAGTCTATTATCTAATGTCTTGTTGATTGTTTAGTTTGATTGGATATTGGCATCTCTTGTTGGCATTGTGGTAATCTAATTGTCTATCTCGTGGGTAATTGATATTGGCATCTCTTTCCTAGAATTAAGGATCTAATTGTTACATTTCTAATTGGCATTGTGGTAATCCATTGTGATATCTTATGGAAAGCTCCTAATTGTCTAAAGAACATTAATCATCTTGAGCAATTGAGTAACATATTTTGATAAGTGCTTTTCTTGCCATTACTGTTTCATGATTAATATCTATTGTGGATATTTGGCATATTGGTGATATTCTCTTTAAGAGCATTTATCTTGTGATTATCTAACACTTGGGCAATTATATCTTGGTTATCTCTTATATCTTGTGGGTACTAAGTAAAATTGAGCACTTTTATCTTGTGTATAGGATTGTCTTTTATCCATCATTAAGTACTCTTGTCATAAGAATAATCATAGCTAAGTACTTGGGTCAATTAACAATCTTCACTCGAGATCACTCACCCATCTTGCATTGCATTCTAAGATTAGTCCTGCACTAATAACTTACCTCCAGGCATAAGCTTGGTTGATAGAAAGATAGGAACACCCTTTATCTCTTGCTTACGAACGCTAAACCCTCACTAGTGTTTAAAACGGTGACTTTGCAGTCGTCAAAGCCACAGCCTCTGCAGCGCTGGAGGCACCGGGTATGTTAGATTTCAAGGAGAGGGATCGTTAACCAAGCCTTTGCTTGCTTCACCTTGACTTCTCTCTACCACTTACTTTTGAGACTAGTCTCAAAATAGATAAAGATCAAGAGATACATTTAGCTAGGCATATAATTAAAACTAATCATTATTCTTGCATCACACCTAGTTCATAGGATTTGCATAGCATATAGGATAGTGAACCATTTAAGCAATGGTTGTTCATCCGGTCACCTGGTATATAATTGATCAAGCAAGTAGTTGACTCCATAAGGCACTGGTCTCATAATTTTTTTAATCTAATCTCGTAACTTGCTAAAATCAACCAAGTGGCTAGGCCATTCAATCGTTTCTCCCGGACTTGTTGGTTGTCAACTTGTCTCATGTTCATATTCCATAGGGACTACCCCCAATAGCCTGTTGTTGGGAAACAACTAGAACAGAAAGGTTGCTGATCAAAGTGATGTTAGTTTCTATAGCATCGGATGTGTTCTAGCCACGAAATTTCGTGGAGAGGCTGGAATACATGAGATCTCCAAGACCCAAAAATCGTTTCTAGAAATTCCACCTAGAGATAGCTTAATTAGATTATTAGCCGATTTTTAAATATTTCCTAAGTCTAAACTTAGGGAATATGGCTAATTAATCAGAATTAATTAAGTCAAAGTGAGAATCGTCTAGAAACTCACACAAATCGACTCCAAGATGATCCTCGCCATTGATTAAGTTTTAATCTTGGTCATTGGTGCTCCAACAATGGATTATAAGAGGAAGTCGATGGGCACTTGGAGAAGACCTAAGTTACCAGGATTCAGATACGGATACGGATCCGGATCCGAATTCGCTAGTTTTTTGAAAATCGAAGATCCGGATATAGCAAGGACATGTCAAGCGCAAAAAAATTAAAATATAATCATGTTATTTTTATTTTTTTTTAACATTTTAGAGTTCAAAAATCAAATACTCCCTAAAAGCATCAAACACTTATAGAACTGAAACGATTAGATATATTATAAATATGAAGAGTGAAACACTGAAATGATGTATCCTCCCTCATACATATTACAA
Source organism: Pinus albicaulis (assembly GCA_034641835.2). Lineage (NCBI taxonomy): Eukaryota > Viridiplantae > Streptophyta > Pinopsida > Pinales > Pinaceae > Pinus > Pinus albicaulis. The sequence goes on along the minus strand of CM076583.1, from coordinate 537,588,839 downwards.
AGTAACAAAAAGGATAATATCATAAATGATAATAATAAATACATTTACATATCCTCAAATGGATCTGCATTATCTTCTGCATATTGCAACTCTACATCATGAATAGATGATGGGGATCCTGGAATGTATGAAGTTGCATCAGTAAGCTGGACTGGTGGTGGAACAATATCCTCAAGTAGGTTGAGGTAAGTCATGACATTCAGTGTTAGGTTCAAGTCAGAGATCTCAGGCTCCACATCCCACATCTTGTTTGGACCTTTCTTATACTCTGGTTCAACATGTGATAAAAGACGAAGGTTGGAATGAACATACACAAGATCCTCAGCCTTTGCCGCTCCCAACCTGTTTCGCTTTGTGCATAGCATCCTTCCAAACTTGATGCTTTACGGCTTCTTCAAATGATCCAGGCTCAGATTGTACAATTGTACTCATGGTTTCTAGGTACATATTCGGAATTGTACTCTTACTTTCATAGAATGTCCCCCTAGGGCAATATATCCCTCGACATCTTCGAGAGTGTCCCTAAGCCATGAGGGTCTCCTTCTATTTGAAGGAGGTGGATCAATAGGATCCATTGGTCCTTCAACATCGGGCACAGATTCATCCTTCGGTTCTTCTTGCCTTCCAGCTTCTTCTTCTTCTTCTTCTTCTTCTTCTTCTTCCTTTGAACTAGGAATATTCCTTACTTTCTTGAGGGCATCATCTTCATCGAAGGTGACATCGTGGCATATCTCCACTTCTCTTTGACCAGGCACATAGATTCTATATGCCTTCGAGGTTTCACTGTAGCCCACAAACATTCCCTTCTTCCTAGAAGCATCCAGCTTGCTTCTCTTTTCTTTCAGCACATGAAAATAAACAAGACTTCCAAAAACTCTAAGGTGGGAGACATCAAGCTTCTTACAAGAGAAGACTTCCTCAGAAGTTTTGGAGTCCAAAGCGGAATGTCGGCATCTATTTTGAACATACACAACAGAGTTCGCAGCTTCTCCCCATAGAAACTTCTGAAGACCTTGGTCATATAGCATGGCATGGGCAGCTTCCACAATGGTTCTATTCTTTCTTTCCGCAAAACCATTTTTCTCAAGAGTATACACAGTTGTGGTCTCCCTCTTAATGGTAGCTTCCCTGCAAAAGTCATTGAATTCATTTGACTCATACTCGGTCCCATTATCGGTCCTCAGAATTTTGATTTCTTTCCCGGTTTGACTTTCAACCAAGACCTTAAAGTTACAAAACCATTTGAATGCTCTGCCCTTCTTCTTCAAGAAATATATCCAAGTATTGCGGGAGAAGTCATCTATAAAAGTCATGTAATAGGAACATCCTCCCAAGGATGTTAGGGGCAACATACCAGATAGATCAGAATGTATCAATTGCGAGATATCTAATGTCTTTGTGACACTTCAGGGGAATGGTCCCCTTATATGCTTCCCTTCGGCACAACCCTGACATATATCTTCATGATCATCTTTGAACTCGGGCATCCCTGTCAGCACCTTCCTTGCTTCGAGAAGGGCTTTGTAATGAAGGTGTGCAAACCTTCGGTGACATAGCTCAATTTGAAAAGTTGTATCACATGACATGGCCCCCAACGGACTTCCTCCAACCTGATAGAGTGTATCAACTCTAAAACCAATAGTAAGAGCTTTTTTTTAAATTCTTCTTCCAGATGCGTACCTTTCCATCAATGAATCCCACCTTGAATCCTTTGTCTTCCATTGCCGAAATGGACACAAAGTTCTTTTTCAAATCAGGTACATACAACACATCTTGTAAGCGGAGGACTTGACCTTGACATAGATGAAGGGACACAGTCCCTGTCCATTTCAGGGGTTAGGTGGCATTGTCTCCAAGGATAATTTATAAATTAGTGTCCTTCTTAATTAGATCAAAGAGGGCTTCTTTATATCTAGTGAGGTGCCTTAAAGCACCACTATCAATCAACCAGACATCCAGGGTGTTGGGAGAAGATGCAACAGAGAGGGTAGATACAATAATATATTCATTTTTCTTATTATCAACAACATTGGACTCATCATACTTGGAATTTATTGACCTCTTGAAAGGTTGGACATTTCCACTTCGATCAGAGGGAGCCTTCCTCTTTCCTTTGAACCTGTTGTTCCTTTGATTGCCATTCCCCCTGAAGTTTTCGTTGTCATCATCCCTGGGAGAGTCCCTTCTATTGGGGCACTCTCTTGCATAGTGACCAAGCTTGTTACAAGTGTAACATCTTCCCTTTCTTCCTTTGGGCCCCGCTCTTCCATGGTTTCGATTTCTCAAACCACCATGGTTCTTCTTCTTTGCATGAGCGGTAAAGGCAGTAGGGTCACCTCCATTCCCATTTGAGGGATGGTCTCTTTCCATCATTCTTGTCTCCTCTTTAGTGCATCTTGTCAACAATTCATCAAATCAAGAATAACATTATTATTTAGAATAGTAGTGTTAAATACATACCATTCCCAGGGAAGTCCTCCAAGAGCAATGAGGACAAGCTCTCGATCAGCTACCTCTTCTCCTATGGCAAGGAGATCATTCCTGATTTTTGTGAGCATCATAAAGTATGATTGGATGGATTCATCTTTGCCCTTCTTGATATTCTTCAACTTGTTCTTGAAGAAAAGAAATTGATTAGCATTGCTAGCCCTGAACATGCTAACCAACTTATCATACATCTCTTTAGATGTGCCCAATTCAGAGATATAAGCAACCAAGTGCTTATGTATAGAATCCTTAATAATCATCTTCGCTTTGACTTCCCCTCTTCTATATTTTGTCTTTGTGGCAACTGGTGCATTTGATGGAGGCTCGTGAATCTTCCCCTGCACATAATCCATGACATCTTGATCTTCTAATACCAAATCCAAAGACATCTTACAGGCATGATAATCAGACTTATCAGTCAACTTATCATCAGTCTTGAAACCCTTGTAGGTTGAGGAGGCCATTGATCCTTGACAATACTTCTGCTTTGGTGATTGCTTTTCACACTATCTTGGGCTTTGTCTTCACCTCAACTCTGATACCATGTTAATTTAAAATAATCATGGTATGTTCTATGCTTAAATGCAGTTTTACTTCAATCTTCTTTAAGGCCAAATTCAGATTTAGCAATCACATAAACTTGAAAGTAAAATGCTGATAGAACATAAAAAATAGATCAACAGAAGACAAGCCAAATAATATATCAGAATTTGTAATTCTTCTTGTCCAACAAATAGAGAGATAAATGTTTGTTACGACAGTCAATAAGATGCCCTAGCCAGCAAAGCCTTGAGTTGGCCTAACCAACTTCTCCAACAACCAAATCAGCCTTTCTCCAAGTGTCACACACTACCCTCAAAGACAGCTCCAAAAATTCAATGCAAGTCAACCCCAAATGGTCAACACAAAAGTCAACGATGCAGTCAAAGCTACAGTCAACAAACAGTAGTCAAAGTCAACACTTTTTTTCAATTTTTGTGCCCTCAAATGCGGCCTCAAGAAATTGGATTCTCTGTGTTGAAATCGAAGTCAAAGCACAAGTGTTGACCCAAAGTCAACGCTGTTGTCCAAAAAGCCCTAAAAACAGTCCAAAAATTTCAGCAGCTTATTCAAGTTCAAATTCACACGTGTGAGGGAAGGAACTAGGCTGTACGAATCAATCAGATCACAAGTAGAATATGTGTGATGAGATGATGATGAAATGAGCATCGTCTCTCTCCTATTTATATCCATAAGTGAGGGTGTGTAATACATCTGTTGGGCTTATGACCCTACATTACAAATCTGGCCAACCCTGCACATGTGTGGAAAATAAAATCAAAATATAAGTTCTGTTCATCCAAACAAGATGATCTTTAAATCAATCTTGCACCTCTCCGAAAAAGGAATCTAACAAAAATATAATCATCATTATATGAGCAGTGCTACATGGAGTTTGGACCTAGTTGCCCAAAATTAACAGCACCAAAATTATTCAAAGGTCATCCACCAAATATCCTATAACAAAATTGCCACCAGCATACCTATCAACATTTAGAGATGTAGTAAAACCTAGCTGGCACTGGCATTGACTTGTTTACAACTGCATTCTTGACTGGTGACCATTCCAATGCAATTGCCATTCTTTTGTCATTTGGAGATGTGGCAAAACCTAGCTGGCACTGGTATTGATTTGTTTACATCTCCATTCTTGACTGGCAACCATTCCAATGCAATTGTTATTATTTTCTTCCCGAAGCATTATCTCTGTGAAGCCCCGAGAGCTAGCTCAATTGGTAGTCCTGTACAAAAGGTCAGGGAGGTCTCCAATTAAATGTCAATGAGTCCCTTGAGGCTGCCAGCGGGTATTCTGGCTGGCAATTACTACTGTCCATCCAGAAAACCAGGAAAATGGAAAAATCCACATGGGCTGGAAATGTACCCCCGTCATCAGTTAGAACACCTAATACGTGGTCGACTGAAGGTCTATATTTCTACGGAAAAAAGTAGTATCTTCACTGCTAATAGATTGTATTTATTTTGCAACTAGTCAATTGTTCAATTACAGTCCTCTATTCATTTCAAATAGTCGATCAACTGCCAATGCACAACAAGGCGATTTGCAGATCCTAGCATATGCTTATTAGCAGGCTAGAATCTGGATCAAAACATGCATATTTGCCTTCTATATTTTTATCCGTATAAGCCTCTAACTGCATCTATTTGATTTAAAAGCATTTTAGCGAATAAACATCCTTGCCTTCCACAGAGAATACTCCCTTTTCTTGCTTAGCCCTTGGATGACGTTCATACGTTGGGTTGCCTTCCTTTGCTACACCTAGCTACGTTGGGGAACAGGAAGTGCTTTGATTAACCTTAAATGTAGTAAGTGTGTGCAAAGTATTAGCCCTGTGGAGTCTGTGCTTTAGACTCTCGCAAGAAAAATCTAACATTAAAATGGAAACAGAGAAACAAAGACGATTTGTCCCAGAGAGAGAGATACCCTCGTTTTTTAAGACCCAAAAGAAGTCGACCACCCTTATTCACAATAGCGAGAGTTAAGAGCTTCGGAAAAGTCGATGGCGCCGAACGATGGCATTCCGTTGCTGCTGCTCCCCCTCCCGCCATATCTCAACGTTTGCTCTCCAATTGTCACTCAGGCCAGCCAAACTTCGTGGAAAAATTCTGCGAACAATTGACCAGAAAGCGCGGGATGATATATTGGGATGGAATGACGATCTTTCAATGTGACTTGACATTCTCTTTTTGAATGTTCACCCTCATTACAGCACATGGATAGAGGCCCACCTCTTTCTTTTCTTTTTCTATCATAATTTAGTTGTGAACCTTTTTTTCTATCATAATAATTTAGTTGTCAAATTCTGAGTTGTTAGACTAATCACTGGCTGGCAGGTTAACTTAATATTGGTTGCTCTTTGCTAATGCGGGTAGACTTATTATTGTTATTAAGGTAAACCAAGCTCCTATAATTACTCATTGGTTGTTTGTAAAGGGGAAGGCTTTCACTCTTGATAGATGCTTCTAGGTCTTGGGTATTGGGTTGTTAACTTGTTTCCTTACATCTCGAGAAAATGAGCTATTGACGGGGCACAAGCAATTTTATGACATATAGAAGCCCACCTACTCAACACATCCATATATATTTTTATTTACTAGAAAATTACAAATTTATTTATAAAAAAAAAAAAAGAGAAAAAATTATTTGTTAAGAGGGTTTTATATTCTAATATGTTGTTGATGTAATTTTAATCAAAAATATAATTTTTAAAATTGATAAAATTATATTTTAATATAGCAAATGAATTTCGCTTATGGTGAATGATCAATAAAAAAGATTGAGGCCACTTTATTTATTGAGCATTGATGCCACCTCCAACATTCATGGAAATGGGATAGATGTGGAGATTTTACATAATGTATGTTGAGGAATTGATAAGTATGGAAGATGTTACTCATATCACCTTGTCCATGGCTCTAGTTATGATTTCCCCTAAGGTGACACATCTCATCAATCAAAGCAGCAATCGTCTTATAACAAAGATGGGAATCTTACTTGGGCCTATCATGCATGATCACCCAGTTTCTCCACCACTTTTTTTCTGCCTCTTGATGCGAAGATTATTTAAGATGAATTATGTTGAGTGCTTCAATCTCATTCATTGTTTCCATAGTATGTTGTCCCTGTTGGCATGGCTTTCCCTTCAATTTAATGGTGTCCCCCCCCCCCTACTTCCTTCCTTGTGTTCATTAGTATCCTTAGTGGGTCCCCTACTTTGGCCTTCTCAAGTTCCCAGCTCTGCTCCCCAGTGTCTCCATTGTCCCCCCCTTCTCGCTTCTAGCCTCTTGCCTTGTCTTGTTCTCAACTCCCCTTCAACCTTAGTCGAAAGATTATTTTTGTTGATCTTATTACCCAACTCCTATAGTTATTCCTTTGGCATCCAACCATATCACATAATGGACATTCCCATTCCAAGAGAGGTTGCAGAGGGGAAGACTTCCCTCGTTGTACATGCATAAGCCAATGCAGATGTTGTGACTAGCAGATTTAGGAACACACCTCACATTTTCCTCGTGAAGAAATTGAAAGGGTCGAGCAAGCAACAAGAGTCAAGTGTAAGCTCCTCCTGGGCATTGAGGTTGATGAGAGTGCATCACACTAAGTGCTTGATACGAGAACGACATGCTCTCATCAATATCAATACATGTAGACCGTTGATCTATACCAGCAAGTTAAGACTATAATGGGAAAGGTGTTGATAGTAATAAAAGAAACTCATGAAGAAATCCTCATGTGCATTGATGTTTTGCAACAACTAGTTAATAGGATGGACAGGAAAATCTCAGTGATGGCTAAGAAGCTAGTCAATCTCGAATTCTTTGACAATAATGAAGAGGGTGCAACACTAACCCCTACCAATGTGGACTCTCCTCGTGAATAATTGTGCAGTTCAATTTTGCCTTTGTTTTTTGAAAGAATTTCATGGCTATATATCCCTATAGATATGCACAACATTAGTAGTTATTGTAGATATCCAAACAAGCATAGTCTCTAGTACTTAGTCAAGCAATTTCAAATTTTCAATGTGAATTTAATGACTAAAGAATTATTTTTATACTTGTGGTCTAATTTCCATGGTGGCAAATCATCAACTATGAACATGTAATGCCCATTTTGTTTAGTAACACAAAAGCAATGTAATTTATAATATATATATATATATATTCAACATTTTAAAATACCCTTACTCTAAGTGAATTACATAATATTAATATTTGTATACTTGTAATTTTATTAATTCAAAATGATACTTATAAAGTTAATATTATATATTTCCAATTTCATCAATTTAAAATATTTTTGTTACATTAAAATAATGATGCATAGCTCCCACATCAATGTAGCTACTCTTGCTTAGTTTAAATATATTTAAATTTGAATAAAAAACAATAAAGACATGTAGCTTTATATTAATAAAAATTGCAATTAAAATAAAAAGATATTTGATGATTGCACTATCTTTGGCCATGTAGAGATAATGAGAACTCTATTTGTGAATGTTTTTTTATAAACTTTAATATTATATTTGTTCATTTTAATCTATTAATTGTATAGATTTCTATGGAAAATTTATATTTTTTTCGTCAAACCCCATCCATGCATGTGAATGGAAGATTATGCATGGATGGAGAGGAACTTTTAGAACAACCACATCAGGCTATTGATGTTGAATGATGTTGTAAATAAAATCAAGCAAAAGATACATTAAAAAAACATAAGACATATAACATTTACATATATTTTTAAATCCAATAGTGTATATCCATTCCCGAAGGAAATTATACTTTTGCTTTAAATTCAATAGTAATTTACACTACAATGTTCAGAACCTATTAAACATTTATTGCAACGTTATCACATGATACATGATGCATATTGATATGTTCCAGTAATTGATTGGTACATTGTTTTCTCAAATGCAATAGGATGAATTCATAAACTACATAAACACTTCACCATGATTAGAAATATATAAAAGTATAAAGGAAAAAATGAAACATGAAAGGAAAAAGCAATTAAAATTACAGGTGGAATTGCCATGTTGCATAGGTATAGAATCAAGAAAAAGAGTCACATTCTGAAGAAATGAAAAGTACCTAGACACTTGGTTATGATTAAAAAAAAAACTAGTATTTAAGTGCAACTTTTGGGGATTTTTTTTTTTTTTTTTTTTTTTTTTTTTTTTTTTGGTTTATTTTCCAATCTAATTTGTCTAGAATCCAGTAGGGATTTATTGAAATCACAAGTTTGACAAGTGAACTCTTCACAATCGAAGTGTCTTGGGAGTTTTTGAAGGTGTTGGATCCATATAAAAAACCAATTTCGAAAACACAAATCAAGATTTGGCCACAATTTTTTAGCCAAATTCTGGCTATAAATCCACCGGAAACTCCAAAAAGTCGCACTTAAAGACTACTCCAAGAAAAAACAATTAAAATTAGGTTTAGATCTTAATCTCATTCGTGTATTTTTAAGCACCACGGCTGAATTTAATCTTATCCTTCCCTATTACTTAGCACAACGACCATGGAAAATGTTTGATATGTATATTAAAAAGTAATATAGATCAATTAACTCTAAAGTTTAAAAAACAATGAACCGCCATTAAAAAATAAAAATGAGAATCATTATAGTAAAATAAATTGCCACAAATTCTTCTTTATTTCAAATTGAGCAAGTTCTAAGTTAAGATGGACCTATGCTACTTGTAAGCTTTGCCAATGTAAAAGCATGCTTGAGTTACAATCAAATTACTTATATAAGTATTATATAAATCAATTTCATCTCTTTCCTCTTGTATTAATTAGGTATAATTTTAATGATTCATTATGTAAAAGTAATTATATTTCAACATGGTTAGAAGGTCTTTGATTTTACATAGTTTTAATGGTTGTTACATAGATTGGGCACTCTCTTCTTCCATATTAAAATTATCCAAAATCATGACCCTAGACCATATTGAGCATGACTAATTGTCATGAGGTTAGAAGGATCTATGTAGTTGGAATGAGTGGCTTGATCTTTGCTAAGTCATAAATTATTTTATTATAGTACCATATCCCTAAAATAAATCCCTAATCCACCGTCAAGATTCTTGTTTATATTTGCCATTCAATAGTAGCATATTAATGTGATGAACTGTTTTTGTCTTTAACAATAATAAATTATATTATTATATCATCATATCTAGGTTTTATGCACATTAAATTTATTTTTTCTTTGCTCTTAAATAAGAATATTCAATTATACTTATTTCCATATATAATTTTAGTGAATAAAATGCATTACATTAATTACGTGGTGAAAATGTTAAATGGAGATACTTAATAATCAATTTTATCAATATATTTTTAAATCTCAAAATTTTAACATTTTATAATTTCAAATAATCAATATATTTAAAATAAATATTTTTCCAGAAACGAAAAAACGTCGTTTATATTATTAAACAATACATATTTTATACAAAAACTGACAGGCATCATACAGGTAGTCAGTTCATATCCACTTGAAAACATAATTGCATAATCATCTATCGTGTGTATGCCTCTTACAGAGGAAGGCACATTGCAAATCATCCAAAAAAGAGATACATTGTCAGCTTAAAGCATTAGAAAAGGAAAGGTAATGTCATTTTCTTCCTTATGATATCAAAATCCAGTTCAGATGGGTTAATCAGTAATATATCAAGCCCAATGCAAGCACACTTGCCATGATAGGAATCGAATGTAGGAGGGTGCTTTCATCTTGATATCTGAGTAAACCAAAACAACAAAATCAGTGATCCAAAAGAAACTGAAATGGTCATCGATAGAAACAAGGAATAGTCCAAAAATGGACCAGAACCAAGACAGGGAAAAAGGAAGATGAAATTGGCTCACTTGTTCAACACGCTCGCTTGCAGAAGATCCCAAGAAAAACTAAGACAGTGGAAAATCAAAAGTCCTAATCAATTGAGAATCCTTATAATGAGAAATTTGTATATTGCCGAAAGAGAGATTAAGGCCTTTCTTGGACAAAACATCCACACGTGAATTATTCTCTCTATATACATGATGCATATATGAATCTTGAAATTTCGACAGTAGATATTTCCCCTGATCAATCCACCCTTGCAAACCATGAATACGCAGACTAGATACACCGAAAATGCCATCAATAATAATTTACAAATCTCCATACACGTGAACAATAAACAAATTTAAATTATATACAACCATGAGCCTAGTATTAAAAACCATAAACTCTTATAATATAATAAATTAAAAAATATATATATTTAATCATTTTTTTATTTATATTTTACTTTTTCAATAAAAACCATCACTAAAATAAATTTCTAAATAATAAATCAATTACAATAAATCCCTTCATAAAATAAAAAGATACTCCAACCATTACTAGCATACATCTCTAGATAACAAATTAATTACAAATAACAAACCCTTCCATATATTGAAAACCATACTCATTAATTATCCCCTCGTACCCCCCTTTAATTTTATATTTTTTATTATTATAATTTTGGGTTGATTCTTTATTATTATTAGTTAATTGAAAAGTATTATCAGAAAAAAAATTACCAATAGCTATTAGCCCAAACACTGTTTGCTTGGTGGTCGATGTACTATTAGAAACATTTTAACCCTTGTGCAAACAAATCAATTTAAAGAAATAAATAGAAATCCACGCACAAGAAATCATTTTCTTTGATCTCTTTAAAGAAATTCAAACGACATTTAAATTAGAATGGCCTTGGCACAATTCCTCAAATCAAGTCACGGGTCGGAGTGTTTTTTTTTTGGAGTGTTTTTTTTTGGTTGTTGTTGTCTGCTAAGTTTTTTTAACAAAAAATGAATGATATGTTAATGTTTACGAGACTAAAAATAATTTACAGGACCACTAGTGTTCTTGATTTTTGCCTTCTGTAATTCAATCATTTTCTTATTCAAATTGATTATTAGCTGACCCAAACTTCTAACAGTTCCATCATTAAAAAGACAATGCCACGGAATTGATGCTAACATACTGCGGTAACCGTCTCTGATGTCTCTAAAAGCGTCACATTCCAAAATGAACTGGTTTTTTGATTCCATTGCCCCAGAAGTGCAAAAAATACATACCCTTTTCTTCCCAAGCTTCTTTAGGTCTCTTCCACCATCTCATTTCACACCAAAGTTGATGTGAGTTAGTTCTTAATTGGGCAATAAGAACCTTTGCTCTCCACGGAATGCTACCTCCAATGTATTCTTTTTGTTGGAGATCGCAAGAGGAGTTGAATTCCTGAACATAATACTTCTTCTTTCTACCCAACTCTTTTCCCCATATACCCTTACGGAACTTCTCCAGCACAAAATTCTTTAACTCCTTGCTATTTGTGGGACATGCATTCAGGTAAATATTCCAGCAGAACTCAAAGAGCGTCCAAAGTTTAGAAAATCAATGTCAATGCCGAGGAGGGCAAAGGTTCTTATTGCTCAATTAAGAACCAACTCGCATCATCTTCGGTGTGAAACAGGACGGTGGAAAAGGCATAAAGAAGCTTGGCAAGAACGAGTGTGTATATTTCGCATGTCTGGGGCATTGGAATCGGAAAAACATTTCATTTTGGAATGTGATGCATTCAAAGACATCATAGAAAGTTATGGGAATATGTTAGCATCAATTTCTTGGCATTGTCTTTTAGCGATGAGATTGTTGGAAGGTTGGGCCAGCGCATCATCAATTTGAATAAGAAAAGAATTGAAATGCAAAAGGCGAAAAACAAGAAACTCATAGTCCCATAGACTATTTTTAGTCTCATGGACATTAAAATTTCATTTCATTTTATTTCATATAGCCATAATAATAATATAATAAAGCCAATGTCAATTCCATAATCATAATAATAATAATTTAATTTTAAGGTCATGGCCAGGTTAGACACCAAATTAGTGTATGAGACCCTTGTTTGTGGAACAAGGAACCCATCTCCACGCAACCATTTGACTGCTATGTCTATAAAAACATACACACTCTACCTCTCTAATTTTGAATATGTAAGACCTCTTAAAAAAAACACATGAAAATTAAATACATCAAATCATTGAACAACCCTCAGATTCAAATCAAAAGAACAACACAGAGCAGAAAGGAAATTGACTCGAATGGGCAAGAAGTCGGGAGCTATTGTATTCAGACTCGAATAGACCCACGATAATATTATGTATGTGTAATTGTCGATTAGGAGTCTACATGTAAGGTTGTTTCCAGGAAAGAGAGAAAGATTTGATAATTCTGTTGCGTCAGATATTTGCAATAGGCCAAGCAATTAAGAGGAATATAGAAAATATGATTATACCGAAAGATCAATATACCACTTTTAAAGCTTTATTGCAATCTGAAAACCCGATTACAATCCTTCCATAGTCTCGGGTGAAAGTCATTCAGGTTTCAATGGCCAATCTCTTACATTATGGATGGATCGTAGAAAACTCGTCGGACTCGGTGGAAAATGAGGACAAATTCTTGGAGAGTTCAATAAAATTAAAATAATTATTTTGCCACTATGGATTTTCTTAATTATTTTCAGTGAAATCTGTGTAGGTTTACTTCTCAAGTTATATAGTGTTATTTATTTATATGATACATTATGGGAAAGTCCTATAAAAATAAAATAATTATGATGACACGTAGCAATAATTTTTAATGGACTCATTGTAGATTTATTTTTAAAGTTGTGTGGTTTTCTTTATTTATTTATAATTAGGGTTTTTTATTTACTATTTATAATTAATGTTGATTAATTGTTCATATTGTTAGTAGTGGTATATCATTTCAATTAATAGAAAATCCAAAGTCAATGAGAGTTTTCATATTATTTATAATTAGGGTTGATCAATTGTTTGAATCATTCATAACAGTGGTATATTATTTCAATTAAGAGCGAATCTGAAGCCAGTGAGAGTTGTCATTTTATGTTTATCGCTTTACAGAGCCTTCATATTTTAGAAGGCATGTGCGAGAGGAATGAACTCTGGAGCTTTTTTGTTGGTTCATTGAAGGGTATATGGGCGTTTGTGGCACAGAGTTTGGTCGACGTTTTTCTGCGTTGCGGAGCATATTTTGGTCGTTTTTTCATCTCTTATGTAAAGGGAAGGACCCTGTCCTGAAGGATTGTTTTCTTGGACACCACACTTTGACTCGGCTTTAAGGAGGGTTTTTCCATGGTTTATGCAATTTGTTACATATAATATCTTTTAGTAATCTCGAGTATTGTGTGATGTTTTAGTTCTCTGGACTGCTTTCTCCATGTTGTGGTGGTTTAGAACGATTCGGCTTTCTATCCTACCCGAAGCCCCAGTACAACAGATTTCCTCAGACCCTGATCACGAAGGATGGTGTCATTCTTGGATTTTATACAGACCATTTAGGAGCTTGAAGATCCAGCTCTGCGAGCAGTGGTGGAATTTAGGCATGTGTATCTGTTGTTGTTGTGCAGAAGCCTGAGAGGGGTTTGTGAATTGGATCGATTGTTTCGAAACGACCATTTTTCCAGTTTTTTCGGGAGGGGGATTGTATTATCTCCTCGGCAAGTATTTTCATTTTTTCTTCCGATTTTTTTTTGGGAGAGGGGGGGGGGGGGTGATTCTGTCTTTTATTTGGGAGCGTCCCACTACGTTCTACTCGATATGGATTGTGGTACTTCCACCGGCGACCCATTCCGCAAGGCACCTCATCATTTAATGTGATTGTGGGAGAATGTGATTTGGCGCCGTCTCTGGGTGGGAGTGGTTTTAGCTTTTACCATCAGGTACCTTTCACTGCTGGCTTTTGGCGTGCTAAAGGCTTCTCTATTTATGGCACTTAACTAAGGCGGGTGGTGAGCTTTTATGCTAATTTGGGACTGTTGGTACTTGAGACCGTCTCATGGCGACGGGTGGCGCATCTGGTGATCCTGAGGTGATACTCCTTGACGACAATTTTTTGCATGCGCTCGAGCTAGCGGAAGCTGAGGCACTTAATGAAAAATCATCTGGTTATTGCGACCTTTCTACTAATCCACCCTCCACGACTCTGGCGAACTCTAATGCTCCTGAGACAAATGGGGATGGCTCTGCGCCTATTTCCATTTTGAGGAGGGTCTCTTTGTTGGACCTTGTTCCAGAGTGTATTGGTTCTGTGAGGGCGAAGGGATCTCTGCAAGGAGTGGGGGGGTTGTACGGGATTGTAATCTAGCACAATTTGGGCTGCTCCTGAATGAAAAAACCTTTCAAACCATCTATTGAACATTTTCTCCTCAAATTTGGGAGCGACGTGATGTGGAAGAGGCTTGAGAGCCTACTCTCGCGAGTGCTGGTTGGGAAGTGGGAATTTGCATCACACAGCAAGATTGATCTACAAACCTGGCTCATGGGATCTTGGATTCTGATCATTGGTTATGAGCCCCAGATTAGCCTACTTCCAAATGGCTGGTGCTGTCATCACTTCTTAAAAGATGAGGACATCCCAGAGATTCTACTGCGGACATGGGTTTACGGATGTTCGTTCTTGCCTCTGTACAAGGGGACGGTGGATTTCCACCCGATTAATAATGTGCCCAAATCTCATATTTTATGGGTGAAGCTAATGGGTCTTCCCATTCAATTTTGGTCACAGGCGGTTTTGAAAACAATTGGAAACAGTATAGGCATTTGCAGGTTTGTAGACCCAAAGTGCAATGAGATCAATGACGAATGAGTTGCCTGGATCCTCGTTGAGGTGTCTTTCACTGGGGGTTTACCGGTGGAGGTTGACCTTGAGTGGGAAGAAAGGACCCTTCGGCAGTGTTTGGACTACTGGAACACTCTCTTCTGTTTCCACCTATGCCACGACACGGGACATCTCATGCAGGCATGCACGCGGTGGAAACAGGACCAACACCAGACTGCTTGGGGTGCACTAGGGACTCAGCGTGAAGTACAATGGAACTCCATGCAGCCGACGCCACCTCTATCGGGACCTCCAATCTCGGGTAAGTCACAATTGCCATTAACCCAGTTAAAGGTTGATTAAATTGGGGGGGGAGTCATATAAGTTCAAGTTGGGTCTAGGTGATGTATCTTCGTCTATTTCTATGGGTTGTAATCTATCCTATGGTGGTTCTTTGTCCATGGCTGGAAGTAATACTGATATTAACTATTGTGAAACCAGCTCCAAAAATAGAAGAAAAGAGATATCAATGCCTTAGAAATAAGCCACTTCGAGGGGGCAACCTCCAACACATTACATGAATGAACAATTCTTGGATGATACAAATTAAAAAACCTCCTTTCTATATATAGGAGTCCATGGGGCCACAATGTAATCCTAGTGGGGCCACAATTTGATCCTAGCCGACCCGACAATAATAATTTAAGGGCACAATAATAACAATATGGGGGTTATAGGGGTACAATAATAACAATAAGGGGGTTACAATAACAACAATAAGGGACTATACTAGTAATATAGGGACCTAACATGCCCCTCTCCTTCAAAAAAGTTTTATCCTCAATGCTTGAGTAGCTTTGGGTGCTTCTGTATAAAATTCCCATCCTCCCATGTAGAATCTTCAATGGGTAAGTTCTTCCACTTGATGAGATACTCTGAAATTGATCGATTTTGTAGCTGTCGAGTTCTTGTTTCCGTGACCGCTTCAGGTTCCAATATGATTTTTCCTTCCTCATCAAGTTCTAGCAATATTGTTTGAACTAGCAGATTTTCACCTATAACCTTCTTTAAGCATGAAACATGGAAAACTAGATGCACTTGTGAAGAAGCAGGAAGCTCCGATTTGTATGCCATAGTACCAATCTTTTGCAACACCTTGTAAGGACCATAGTACTTTGGCGATAATTTATTATCCTTCTTAGCTTGATTGAGGGACATTTGTTTGTATGGTTGTAGCCGTAAAAATACCTAGTCTCCTACATCAAAACTTCTCTTGCTGCGATGTTGATCTGCTTGTTGTTTCATTCGATTCTGCACCAAAGATAGGTTATCCTTTGAGAGTTGGAGAACTTGTTGTTGATGCTTGATGTGATCTTCCAATAATTTATCATCCATATTAGCTATTATTTGATCCTTCAAAACATCCAACTTAACCTCCATTTCTTCTTTTAAACCATCTATGTCATCTTCGGTTGCTCTTCGTAAGATCGAAATTTGTTGCACTTGGTACTGTAATTTTGATATCTCATACTACAATTCTTCCTCTTCATGCATCATAGTATAGCTTTTTGAGAGCTTAATGGGTATGGAATTATTTTTTGGAGGCATTATAGAACCCAATACTGATAAAAATTCTAAAATATGCCCTTGGAATCACTTCAAACTGCTTTTTCAAACAAACATTATGCAATTTTAAAAACCAAATACACACATTTTTCTTGCTTTTGAGAAGCTCAATATTGAAACTGAATTATCTCTCTGATTTCATATCTTCAATATCTGAATTTTGGCATTGAGGTATCCCTCTGAATTCTCTTTCGAATATCACAAGTCTAACCTGATTTGGATTCTTGAAGTCAAAGTTGTGCCCAATCTCCTACGATGACCTAATTATGGACTGGTTCAGTAGAGCGAACTTGTACAACTTTCCATGTGTCACTGTTTACCCCTTTGGCTCTGAAATTTATTGACATGAAACTACAGTTTGTGTACTTCCAGTCACTTTTTACAAAATTCCAATTCGATGCTCAGAGAGAGAGTTATGAATATTTTCCCACGATCACCTCTTTGAGATGAAATTCGGGAGCCAGAAAAAGACCTAAATTCCACAAATCGTATCTCCAAAAATATTGTGAACCAAGCTCTAAAAATTTTTGGCGATGTTCCTTAGGATTTCAGCTTCGTGCTCTAAAAATTTCAGCTTCTGAAACTTCATAGAAAAAAAGCTACAGTGAAAATTCCTCGATGACCTTTTTAAGTGAAATTCAGGAGCTTGCAAAAAGACCTAACTTCCACAAATCATATCTCCGAAAATATTGCGAACCAAGCTCTGAAATTTTATGATGATGTTACTCAGGATGTTGTCTTCACACACTAAAATTTTTAGCTTCTGAATCTTCATAGAAAAATATTTATAGCGAAAATTCCACGATGACCTGTTTGGAGTAGCAAAACCCTAGAATCCAAGGCTTTGATACCAAATGTTGTGAAAATAGCTCCAAAAATAGAAGAAAAGAGATATCAATGCTTTAGAAATAAGCCACTTTGAGGGGCAACCTCCAATATATTACATGAATGAACAATTCTTGGATGATACAAATTAAAAAACCTCCTTTCTATATATAGGAGTCCATGGGGCCACAATGTAATCCTAGTGGGGCTACAATGTAATCCTAGCCGACTTAACAATAACAATTTAAGGGCACAATAATAACAATATGGGGATTACAGGGGTATAATAATAACAATAAGGGGCTTACAATAACAACAATAAGGGACTATACTAGTAATATAGGGACCTAACATTAACACTCCCTCGGGACATTCTCTCCCGGGCCCGACTAATTTGCCTATTAACCGGTGTCGGGATGATGATTGTGCTGGGGAGTTGAACATGGGCATGTCGGGATGCCTTGGATATGTCGAGATGACCACTGTTGAGGATTTACCTTGGTGCGGGTCGGGCAGTGTGGGTTTTACGTTCGGGTCTATTGATGTGGACTGTGTTAAGACCGGTGGGGGCCTCTTACCTGTCTCCGAGGGTACCTTTGCTACGAAAAACCTTTTGAATATTCCCCATGCCAATACTTTGTTGGATAGCATATCGACCCCCCGTATTGCCTCGGCTATGATGTCAAACCTTCCCTCTGATTTACCCTTGTCCCCAATTACCTCGACTCCAATATCAACTCCGATGTTTGTTTTGCCTCTGGATAATCGGGTCTCAGTACCGCCGGACTTGGAGAGCCCTACTCTGTCCCCTATAAATTCGGTCGGTAGCGACCTTGATTTACAGCTCATAGAATCTGAAGCGGGTCTGATCCCCCTGCAAGTTGACACTGGCAAACAACTTTCTCCCCCAGAATTATTAGCCTTGCTTCTCGATCGAAGGTAACGATCAGGAGGGGGAAGGGACACCCACAGACTAAGAAAAAGTCTATCTCTTCGAATGATAGGGGAGATGTTCTGGATGATGGTAATTTTCGGGATGTTCTGGTCACTTTGGCCTTAGACAGGGTTCTTAGAGCACTTGACCCTTCGAAGGGTGTGCCATGATCAATCTTATTTCTTTAAATATTAGGGGGCTAGGTGGGAAAGGAAAATTTTTGTCCTTGTGTCAGTTTTTGTAGAAGAATTATCCCACCATAATCTTTGTTCAAGAGACGATGAACACTGCTGACAAGTCTGTTTTTGTTTTCCGCGCTATGTTCCCAGATTGGTACATGGCGGCACGAGATGTTGTGGGTCTTTCTAGTGGAGAAGTTGTCATGTGGAATCCTGCCATTGCCTCATTCAAAGCTTATGGGTTCTTTGGTGGGATCATCCTTTCTAGACATATCTGGGGTTTCAAGCATAGAGTTCATCTTATAAAATTGTATGCACCATATCAGAATAAGCCTGCCTTTTGGAAAAAAATGGAGTACTGCGATATTCTACTACTAGATAATTTGATCATCGCAGGGGAATTTAACACAACTCTACATGTCTAGGAGATTTGAGGTACACAGGGAAGAAAGGACCCACAGGCAGACTCAATTCTAAAGCTATTTAACTCATTCAATCTGGTGGACCTGAGAATGAAAGAAAATGGTCCTACTTGGTACAATGGTAGACAGGGCAGTGCTATGATATGTAAGAGGATTGATAGGGTGGTTGTCAAATCACACTTGCTGGCTAGGATGGGAAGATGGAACGCATCAATTGGGGATTTTCTGCTTTCGGATCATAGGCCTATGATTCTAACTTGGGACTTTGAAGTGGTGAAGGGAGGACAACCTTTTAATTTAAACCGGGTGTGGTTGAAGGAACTCAATTTTAACCTACTGGTGAAGGATTTCATGGCAAAAAATCCAAGGGAGAAGGACACTTCGGCCACTGGTTATTTGATGAACACATTAAGGGGACTGAAATGTGAAGTGAAGAAATGGGAAAGAGGGAAAAAATTCAATCTAAAGGTCCTTTTATGGCTTTCGAGAGGGAGACTATATCCCTTCTAAAAGAATTGGAAAAGACAAGTACTCCCATAGCAAGCACTTGGGAAAGATTAAAGGTTGTGGAAAGTGAGAAAAGAAGGATATTGCTCATTGAGGAGAAATCATGGAGGCTAAAGAGCAGAGCGTTATGGCTCAATGTTGGGGATAAGAACACAAAATTCTTCCATGCATATGCAAATGGGAGGAAAAATTTAAACTCCATTTGGCAGATTGAGGAAAACGACAATACTTACAACACCACATAAATTATCTAGGATGAGGCGGTAAATATTTTAAAAAATTGTTTAAAGCAAGAGAGTCAGATGCACAGGGTGAGAAAATTTGGGCTGTTGAAGATGTTCCTATTATGTTTGATCCAGGGGAACTGTCGGAGTTCTATAGACCTATAAACACAGAGGAGATGTTATCTATTTTAAAATCATTCAAGCCAGATAAAATTATGGGGCCAGATGGATGGACACTAGAAATTTTTCTCCATTTCACTGATCTTTACATTCCCCTCATTATGAAGATGGCAGAGGAGGCTAGGAAATCTGGGCTAGTGGGCGGCGCTTTAAACTCAACTTTCCTGGTCCTCATTCCAAAAAAATTTGAGGCCTCCTCCTTCAATGATTTTAAACCAATATCACTGTGCAACACATTGTACGAGATTATTTCGAAAACAATTGTTGAAAGGCTCAAAAGAGTGTTGTCCTGATTCATTTCTCCATAACAATCAAGTTTTTTAAAGGATAGATGCATCCACGATGCAGTGGCCACAACTCAGGAGGTGATACATTTGATCCACACAAAGAAGTTACGGGCCATGGTCATGAAGATTGTTCTTTGTAAGGCATATGACCGAGTTGATTGGAGTTTTTTAAGGTTGTTATTATACATGATCGGTTTAGATAGGGCTTCTGCAAATTGGATTATGGGTTGTGTGATGAACTCCTCCTTGGTAGTCTTCATCAATGGAGTGGCAACGAATTTCTTCAAGCCAGGGCAGGGGCTAAGACAAGGATGCACACTTTCTCCAATACTCTTTATTTTGGTTATGGATTCTTTGAGTACCAAAATTAGTAGAGCAGTGAATTCTAGTCGTTTCAGGGGGATTAAGTTGTCATATATAAGGGAAATCAACCATAATTTCTCTGTTGATGATGTTTTAATGTTTGGTATGCTCAGTAGATCTGTTTGGCAAGTTTTATTTGAGATTTTCAACAGATTTTGTGGAGCCTCGGGTATGGAGGCAAATATAGGAAAATCTTGTATTTACTTTGAGGAGGACGGGAAGGATTTGGCTTCGGAGATTGCTCAGATGTTCAACTTCAATTCAGTGCCATTGACCTTGGGTTTCAAATACCTGGGTTTTCAATTAAAGCCAGATAACTATGGGATTCAGGATTGGCAATGGATGGTCGAAAAAGTTAAAAAAAAAAAAAAAAAAAAAAAAAAAAGGGGGGGGGGGATGGACTTCCAAATGGTTTTCTTGTGGTGGCAGACTACTCTTGGTTCCGGTTGTCTTACAACAATTTATGGTTTACTGGGCCCATATACATGCTATCCCAATCAAGATAATAAAAAGTATAAGAAGTGTCATGATAAATTTCCTATGGAACAAAAGAAATGATAGGGGCAAGTTTCATCTGGATAGATGGGAGTTAATTATGAAACCCAAAATATGTGGTGGCTAGGGGCTAAAATAACTGAATACCTTTGGGAAGGCCCTCCTCATGAAGACTATGTGGAGAGGGATGAAGTCGGATGGAATTTGGGGTGAAATCATAAAGTTCAAGTACCTACAATCGACGGATTTGGAGAATCTTCTATTATTGGGGTGGAACAACACAAGGTGGGGATCCACCATTTGGAACGGGTTCATGCATTGCTGGCCAAATCGGTCTACATTTCTGGTATGAAAGTTTGGAGATGGGGGTAAAATCCTCATTGGAAATCCATGACTTTGCGGAATCGAGACCTCTGTACATTGCAACTATCAACTTATCAATTACTTAAATGGAAAAGGTATTTCTTCACGTGTCAAATTATAAAGGAGGTCAAAAGAGGTATTCCTACTTGGCTGTCAGAGGTAGATCTACAACTACCAGCACAATTGAATGTTGAGTGGGTTTCATACACAGAGGATTTGAGAAGTAAAGGATTGCTCTATGATCCTAGTGGCGACAGTGTGATGTGGAATGGTCTGAAAAAGGAAGGTATGCTGATCGTTGAGGATGTATACAACAAGATAATCACAAACTTGCAACAGGCTACTGAAATCAGAACCCTGAAGTGTATATAGGAAAATTCAACACCTTTAAAGATGAAACTGTTTCGGAGGTTAGTTTTCATGGATAAAAATCTGACGTGGGAGAACCTAAAAAGGAGGGGTAAGATTGGTCCGGGGTGTTGCCGACTCTGCATGCTAGAGGATGAAGACAACACACATATATTTTATCATTGCAGCTATGCAAAGGAAGTTCTGAAGGTGATTTGTAAAAATTTTAAGATGCAAATTCCTTCCTTTGATAATTCCAATAACTTCATAATATGGTGGCAGAAAAAAAAAAGAATAAAAAAATAATAATAAACAAACAAATAAATAAATAAAATTTTAGGAACATTCCGGCACTATTTCACTGGTACATTTGGTGCGGCCGGAATAAATGGATATTTGAGGAGGTTCCATGCAACCCTGTAGGGTTTGCTTCCCATATTTTACAGAATTGGGAAAATCTGAGAATTGGTCAAAAATCGCCGATGGATCTTTCTGTGCGTATGAGGCCTGTGGAGATACACTACACCGTGGGTTTCTTCAATGGTGCTTCGCAACATTCCAGCTGCGGGTGCGGTGCCTGGTTGATGTTGTCTCCAAATTGTCACTACAAGATCTATTGGCATGGTGGTATATGGTCTAACATGAGAGAAGAAGTGCTAGCTTGCTGGGGTTTACTGTGGTTTGCTGCGCATCTATATATTGAAAACATTTTGGTGTTCAGGGGCTCAAAAGTACTTCTCGACCATTTAAATAAGGGGTCAAAGCTCCACCCTGGTCATCTTGTGACTTGGCTGGAGCGCATACAAGCTTTAAAGAAAACATTCGCCACTATACAATTCAAACATATATTTCGGGAGAAAAATTCTTAGGTTGACAAACTTTCCAAAAAATGTTTGATTGGTGTATTTGGCACGATGCACTATGAGCTATCGAACTCTAAAGGCGAGGGAGCTACAGGCTCGGTGAAGTTCTCTTAATTTCTGATCATTTTTTATTCATAGTACTCTACGGACTCACTTTTTTAATGCAAGATATGGCCCTTTCTTGGTTTTTTGTCACTAACAACACAAGGTTTCCAACTTTGCTCAGAGCAGTCTGGGTGATGAACACGGTGAAAACTCACGGGATATGGAGGAGTTGCTACAGCTGGTACACAAAAGTTTATATTCCAACATAAATCTTGTTTTTGAGAACTCTCGCCTACAACAAGGCTGTTTAATATATGATATAGCTAACAAATTTTGTGAATTGATCACACAGTATGGCTGTGCCTTAGTTATTACCTTGAATAAATTTGTAAAAAAAAGGTACAATAGCGCAACAAGACAAACTAGAAGAATAACATTGACTATCTTTTTTATAGAATATATCAAAGTTTCTATGTAATGTTTTTTTGAAAATGAAGACTTTATGGATTGGTACATTATATAAACCAGAGTTTTTTCTTTCTGAAAAAAAGAGCCTTCATATTTCCCATTGTACGTCACCCTCCCCAACTTCAGCATAGATTTTTAACCAATACGATGAACTGATATGTCCATGCCTCAAAATTTGATACCACCTCCAATGCACCAACTGTTGGCGGTCATAGTAATGATGGCACAATGACTCTATTGGTCTTAACCAATAGAAATGAAAAAAAATAAATTAAATTATCAATAAATAAAAATAAAATCAGATACCTTAATGTTAACTTTGTGAAATTTTGTTTAATTTTTGGTCACCTGGAAAATTAATTGAAGGTCAATGCAAAATCAAATGTTATATCATGCATGCCGCAAGGATAATAATAGATATCTCTTCATGTTATTTTAAGTGGTCAATAAATGTCAAATTCGTAAAAAAATTTAGACCACTCTCTTTTGTGCGTTATTAGCAAATTGTGTGTGTGAGAGAGAGGAGGGTTAAAAATCGAGAAACTCAAATTTTTTTTTTACTTTTTTAAATTCTTTCAAGGCCAAAGTTCCACCCTGATCCACTTTTTTCTTTTCTTTCTTTCTTTCTTTTTTTTTTCTTTTTTTCTTTTTCTAATTTATACATTTTAAATAATGAGCTAAAACTCTTAAGGGGAAATTTCCATGGTCCATCAATCATGTAAAACAATAATTTTTGGAAAAAAACAATATTAAATTTGGAGAATAATTTTAGTAAGAAGAGGTTGTTTGTCCACTTTTCAACTTATTTTCACGCGCGTGCACACACACACACATATGTAATGAGAGAGAGAGAAGGGGGGGGGGGGGGTTTGGGTGGGGTGGGGGGACAAGGTGGGTGTATTATGCATCCACCCATAATTCATTAAATGCAATCTCGTTGTGGTGTGATACCATGCATCTAGATTACATGATACATATTTAACAATATATTGCAATCAAGGTAGCGCTGTGGGGTGTGGATTCATACAACATAACTGACACAATATTGGGCACTCACACAAACTTTATAGATCTCTTAATATTAGTAAATATGCAATTCAATCTCATCTTTGGTAAAGGCATAAATAACTAGCCAAAAACCCATGAGGTTTTGAATAGGTGATGATTGGGTGTACTATTAAGGCATTCCTTGATGTTAATGTCCCCGATTCAAAACCCTCGGGTAGTGTCACCTACCTAGCCAACAAAAAGAAAGATAACTAACCAAAAATTATGCTTAATTTTTTCACAAATTCCAATAGCACTCTCAACCACTTATTATCAACCAAACAACCATTAGCATGATCATTATGGTCCAAATTCATCGTCAACATGGTTGTATAGTTTCCTCTAATATGGACATCCTATAAATCTCAGCAAGTTGATTGAAGCAATTTTGGGTACATGTAGTGTTTAATGTTACAAAAATGTCACTTCTCCCTTTTTTTTCCAAAACCTAGTTTGCTCTCCATTTTCCTTTATATTCACCAAGAAATCTCGCCAATCCAAAAATAATGTTGTACATTCTCCCTGATTTCAATGTTGTACGTGATGCACTACAGACATACGCAACATCCTTCTTCAATAACTCGTTGATTGAGAAAGTGATGTCTTAGTAGTGAGGAATGAATTTTCTATAATAACTAGTGTGTCCCAAAAAAAAGTGTATTTGTAAAAACTTGTCAACAAGCCTTAAAGAAGGCCCAACAAATGAACATTACTATTTGAGGGTGATTGTGTCTCATGAAACCCTAATCGATAAGAATATATGATGCCCATAGGCTCTTTTTTTTTTTGGGGCCCCCCTGCACCAAACATAGTCGCTTTCTAAGTATTAGTTGTTGAAAAATGGCAACAAGAAAATCCTTCTTTAATTTTCCCTTGAATTAAATTAGGAGAAAATTTTAATTCCACATCACAAGACAACAAGAATGTGTTAACTAATTTAAAATTACTTAGTTGGCTCAATTAATTCGAGTTGAGGGCATAACTTGAGTCATGTAGAGTGTCTCGTACTTTTTAGGAGCCTAGATTGAGTTTAATTTGAGTTGTCATAATTTAATTTAGTTAAACTGAGTTAAAGTCAATTAAACTAGTTCCAACTATTGGAGGAATTAGTGGGATTTCAACTAGTGGGGTGTGTACTCAGTAATCAACTAGTTAACTGATAAATCAGCCATAATTAACTCATGCATGTGTGATCTAAAAGTTACCCAGTTGAGATTGGAGTTCAAGGGAAATGTACTATCAATTGTATAATTATCCAAGTTGTACATGTGGTGCATGCAGTGAAAGAGGGGACTATAGGGATTGTTGAGCATTCAATAGGGAAATGAATATGTTATTTCTCTTTAACTTGATAACTTTTTGTGTTTCCTTTTTCTTTGTTAGCATTGTTCCTTATTATTATAATGTGAAATACATCAAATGACTATCAAAACAATAAGAACAGTGACACAGTATATAGGTTGCAAGTCCGGGGCAAAAACCCTCCTCTTGAGGGGAAAAACCCTTAAATATTTTCTCTTATTATAGATCCTTCAATTGACAAATACCATGGCCTTGTAACTTAGACAAATGCCCTTTGATATCAAGATCAACCACTAACTCGGCTTCTTGCTACTAGAACTTCAACCTCCTATTGTAGATCCGAACTGTGTTTGCCTGGCAACTGTTGTTGAAATTTGCAACAAGAAACAATGAAATTGGCATCCAGAGACAACATGAAAATGCTCACACGCTAGTGTGGGATCACAGGTCACACAGTGATGGGTCCTAGCGATACATTCGTGTGCAAGCCAATTTATTAAATAAATTGGAAAATTAATTGTAATCTTATCTCATAACAACTTGTAATAGTTAACTAAGTGTGATAGATTTAGTTAGCTCAAGAATTTTGAGTTGAGCGTCTAAGGATAAGAATGTGGAGTGATTTTATTATTAATAGGGCCTAGTTGCAGTTGTAGCACTAGTGTAGTGTGGGTGGGACCAGTTAACTCACAATAATTGAGTTAAAATCAGTTTAACTATTTCTAATTGTTTGATGAGCTAGTGGAAGATCAAGTGAATTAAAATAGATTTAATTCACGAGTAGTGATCTACCAAGTAACTAATGATTCATTATTTACAGTTGCATGCATGCTAATTCTGGTGGATACCCAATTGAGACAAAGGTTCAAGGCTAATAAACTATCAGTTGTATTTTAGGCAAACTGCCCAGGTGCAGTTATAAAACCATGGGAAGCCTATATGAATTGCGCAATCAAGGAAGGTTGAATTTCCTATTTAATAGGGGTTTAATTCTTGAGAAGGGTAGGCTGATAATTGGCTATGTTTTTGTCCAATTTTGCCTAGATCAGTGTGAAGCAATTGGTAGAGTGTATGAGGTTGTGGTGATCACAAATACATTGTATTGTTTCATGATTCCTTGGTTGACTATACAATAAAGATGGAGGGGTTTTGAGCAGTAGCTTTCCCCAAGAATATCTGGTGTTGTGTATTGATTTAATTATTTCTCTTACTTGCATGTGATTGAGCGATCATGTTTTATATTCCACAAATATTGTAGAAAGATTTAGTATCTTGTTTTAGTACATTACATGATCGAATTGAGTCCATTGATATAATTTCTACATGGTATTATATATGTGTTAGATATTTTCTACATGGTATCAAAGTGCCAAGAAACACAATAGTGGAGAATAAGTTGAGTTTGTGTTGAAAAATATTCAAATTTGCAGGTACTTTCTTTGGAGCTATAAGTTGATCAAGATGTATTTCAATGGCTTGAGACTTGAATATGCACTCAGGGGTAGTTCAAATTATATTGCATGGAAGGATGGGATGGAGGCAGTGTTGGAGGATAATGGGTTGAAGGAATTCATAGATAATGATATTCCCAAGCTCGCAGCAGCAGATGCCCAACTTCTTGATGCATGGCAAAAGAAGGTAGCAAAGGCGAGGAGGATCTTGTTAGAGGGAGTTCGAGATCATATTGTCTCGAGTCTCCATGGAAAGGAAACTCCATATGCTATGTGGAAGGCCTTGACAGATTTGTTTCAAAGCAGCAGTGACCACATAAAATTGGCACTCAAGGAAAAGCTCATGAAAATCAAAATGGAGAAGGGTGACACAATCCATAAATACTTGACCAAATTCACTCAATGTCGAGATAAGCTTGGTAGTGTTTGGATTATTGTAGCTGATGATGACTTGGTGAGACTAGCACTTTTAGGCCTTCCCAAGATATGGCATAGTTACAAAGACTTTGTGAATGGGCGGGAGAATTTACCATATTGGGAGCAACTTTGGTCAGATTTGGTACAAGAAGAATTTCAGCGGAATACCAGGGATGGATGCTCATCTAAGACTGATGATGAGGAAAATTTTGCATTGGCTAGTAAAGCAAAGAAGGGAATTGGGAGGAAGTCCCATTCCAAATCTAAGATCGGCAAAGAAGGCAAGAAGCGTGACATGTAAAAGGTGAAATGTTTTCACTGTCATGATCATGGACACTATGCCACAAATTGTCCACAAAAGAAGAAGAACAAAAAGGCTCCAGGAGTTGCAGTAGGTGAATCTTTGGCCTCACAGTTTGAGTTGGACTTCTCTCTCATTGCATGCTTGGCGTCAACTGTGATGGGATCTATGTGGTACTTGGATAGTGGAGCATCTTTCCACACGACGAGAAACAAATAACTCTTTAGTAGCTTGGAGGAGAAGGATCTTCTGATGCACATCGAGATGGGTGATGATGGGAGGTATAGTGCTACTGGGATTGGTACAGTTACTTTCCAGAGACAATCAGGTAAACCTTTCATATTAAAATATGTCATGCATGTACCAGGCTTGAAAAATAATATAGTTTCAGTTTCTATGTTGTAGGATCTTGGATATGATGTGGTTTTCAGTGAAGGAAAGGCATTCCTTCGTCACAAAGCCACAACACAGGTAAAGAAGATTGGGGTTCATGTGAAGAACCTCTACAAACTTTATGTAGATGGCTGCGCAGCATTGAGCAGTAAATAAGGGAAGGTGGTGATCCGGGATACAAGTGAGTTATGGCATAGGAGATTGGGCCATCTACACCACAATGCTTTAAGGATCATACAACAAATTTCTAAAGGTCTTCCAAAGGGTAGTCTTGCACAGATAGACACATGCAAAAGATGTACCATGGGGAATTATACTAAGGCCACCTTTCATGAGAAGGAGAACCGAGTAACGAAAATCCTTGAGAGATTTCACTCAAACGTGTGTGGATCATTCTCTACGCCTTCCCCAACAAAGCACATGTATTATGTGATTTTTGTTGATGATTTTTCTAGAAAGTTTTGGATCTTCTTTCTGTAGAAGAAAGATGAGGTGTTCTCCAAGTTTCGTGAGTTCAAAGCACTGGTAGAGAAAGATACATGGAAGAAGGTGAAGGCTCTAAGGAGCAACAATGGTGGTGAGTATATCTCTAATGAATTCAAGAACTTTTGTGCCAAAGAACGAATTCTGAGAGAATTGATTGCACCTCATAACCCACAATAGAATGGGGTTGCAGAAAGAAAAAATAGATAAATTGTGGGAGAAACACGAGCTATGTTACATGATCAGGGCCTACCATTACATCTGTGGGTAGAGGCATGCAACACAACAGTATTGGTGCAGAACCAAAGTCCTCATTGGATACTTGGCATGCGTACACCAGAGGAGAATTTTTCAAGTAAGAAACGAGATGTTTCATATTTTAAATTTTTTGGCTCATCTGTATATTTCCATGTGACCAAAGATGCCAGGAAGAATCTAGAACCAACAATAAAGGTTGGGATATTTTTGGGGTACAATGATACTCCCCGCAACTATCGGGTGTATTTTCCGACTAACAGGATGACAATTGTCAAGAGATGTTATATTTGATGAGGAGAAAGCCATGTGATTGTCCCTTGAGAGGGAGCTTGATTTGCATGCAGACGAGGAACTCTTAGTTCCAAAGGATGAACCTCAGGATGTGGAGCAGCCACAAGCAGAGGATCATGGAGTGGCAAAAACCACTCATGCAAAGCCATTCACCATAAATGGTAGGAAGCGCACCAGAGAAGCTAACAAATTGATGCTAGATGCGACAAATATCTTAGGTGCACCTACATCACAACGCAGGCAGAGAAGGTCCCCATACATGTATACTAGATACATGGCTCTTATGAGCGAATGTATTGTGACAGAACCATCCTCTTTTGAGGAAGCAGTGCAACAACCAACATGGGTTGATGCCATGGTTGAGGAGTATGACCCCATTATCAGAAACAATGCACAGGAATTGGTCCGAAGACCAGTGGGGAAGTAGTGGTTGGATCCAAGTGTATCTACAAGGTGAAGAAAACAAAGACCTCCAAGAGGGGGAAATTTTGAGCCAGATGGGTAGAGGGAGTAAATGCAGCTATACCTCCAAGTGTGAGATGGGGCGATGTGCATAATTGATCCCAAGAAGGAATTTGGGCAAGGTCCATTGAGATGGTGTGTCTCATGTATCGAACCTGGCTAGGAGGATCCCACAGTACAAAAATAGGAGGAAGGACCAGTTAGATTGATGCAGTAAAATGTAAAGAGTATATAAATCAGAGTGACAGGTGTCAGATACTAGAGCGCAGATCAGAGTTCACATTAGTGTAGAGTGCATGGATGCATATGTCATCATCGTAGAGAGTCCAGTAGACATGTGCAGTAGCTAGTAGCAGTCTGAAGGCTCTGATGACACAAGCAGTATATTGATTCAGTTTTTTGGAGACTATTAAGTTTAAGGAGAGTTGCATGTGCGAACAACACTAGGAAGTGTTGCATGCAAGAACATTCCAAAGGTACCGGATCAAGATAGATTGATTCTTTTCTTGTTGAGAGGGAGTGTTGAAATTTGCAACAAGAAACAATGAAATTGGCATCCAGAAACAACATGAATATGCACACACACTAGTGTGGGATCACAGGTCACACAGTGATGGGTCCTAATGATATATTGGTGTGCAAGACAATTTATTAAATAAATTGGAAAATTAATTGTAATCTTATCTTATAACAACTTGTAATAGTTAACTAAGTGTGATATACTTAGTTAGCTCAAGAATTTCGAGTTGAGGGTCTAAGGATAGGCATGTGGAGTGATTGTATTATTAACAAGGTCCAGTTGCAGTTGTAGCACTAGTGTAGTGTGGGTGGGATTAGTTAACTCACAATAATTGAGTTAAAATCAATTTAACTAGTTCTAATTTTTTGATGAGCTAGTGGAAGATCAAGTGAATTAAAATAGATTTAATTCACCAGTAGTGATCTACCAAGTAATTGGTGATTCATTATTTATAAATGCATGCTAATTTTTGTGGATACCCAGTTGAGACAAAGGTTCAAGTCTAGTAAACTATCAGTTGTATTTTAGGCAAGCTTGCCTAGGTGCAGTTATAAAACCATGGAAATCCCATGATGAATTGCGGAATCAAGGAAGGTTGAATTTCTTATTTAATAGGGGTTTAATTCTCTAGGGATTGCGTAAGCAGGGTAGGCTAATAATTGGCTATGTGTTTGTCTAATTTTTCCTAGATCAGTGTGAAGCAATTGGTAGAGTGTATGAGGTTGTGGTGATCACAAATACATTGTATTCTTTCATGATTCCTTGGTTGATTATACAATAAATATGGAGGGGTTTTGAGCACTTTCTTTCCCCGGGAATATCTGGTGTTGTGTATTGATTTAATTATTTCTCTTACTTGCATGTGATTAAGCGATCATGTTTTATATTCCACAAATATTGTAGAAGGATTCAATATCTTGTTTTAGTACATTACATGATCGGATTGAGTCCATTGATATAATTTATGCATGGTATTATAGCTATGTTAGATATTTTCTACAACTGCTACTACCACACTAGAAGACTTCGATCTTCTTCTTTAAAGCCTCTTATTCCCTTCACTTTCCTTTCCTTGATACATAGGGCTATAGAGATACCCTAAGTGACCTTCGCTTGACTTATTTTCTCTCTTCTTTCCAAGATTGAACTAGATATAACCCTTGTGTAAAAACCGTAGCCTTAACTTGCACGTGGGAGAGAGAACTAGCCCATACACTTCGACTTCCTTCGAACTCTTCTTTGTTCTCTTCTTTATATAGAATGAGAGATAAGTGATTGATCCTTTGGAGGACGATTTCCTCTCTTTATATAGGACTCTTCAAAGGATAGACGTGGTTGTAATATTCCTAATTAGTCATGAGCTAATTGGAATATTCAATATTGTTTTATTGCTTTGTTTAAAGAATAAGAGGGCAAAGGAGGTCCAAAATTCTCCTTAATAATGAATAAATCAATGCCAAATATGAAAGAGACAAATCTTGGAAGCTTAATTGAAGCACCCTTGGTGTGAAAGGGGCTGGATCACTTTGACTGGGTCAACCTTGACCAAATCAACAACGTTGTCATGGAGGAGTGGTCATCAATGAGGGACAACACAGTTTTAGATGGAGATGCTTTGTGTGAATGTAGTGATATTTTTGGATGGGGCTTAGGGTTTGAAAGCTCATATTCTATTTAAGGAAGAGGATGGAAACCATATGGAGGTTGTTGATGTATATGATATTTCTGAATATATGGTCTGTTTAGACATATATCTTTCTCTTACTGTTTAGATGAGATAGAGTTTTGTGTAGCACAAGGTGTTCCTGATCGGGAATCCCACCTCTTCCATTGAGGAGCTCTTGGAGGAGTCTTGCACTACATTGTCCACTATCTGGCTTAAGGCCAAGCTTCTTCTTTCAACTATAGCACAGATCCTATTGAGGGTTTGGTTGTTTTTGCAAGCTGCAGCAAGTGGTGACTAGATCTCTAGATCTAGGCCATTTCATTGCTCATTTTCAGTGGAGGAGGTTTCCACTTCATTGGGAGGATAATATTGAAGGGCTTTGAGCTCATTTTCAGATCTTGGCATAAGGCCAACCTTATTTTGATCCCTACAACGTAGTTTACTTCCAGATCTGCGTTATTTCTGTAGGAGGAGTTGCAGGGTGGTTTAGCACACCATTTGGAGAGTTAACTTTCTAGTGAAAGGGATCTACCTTTCACTTTGAAGATCTATTAGAGGAGGCTATTTTATTGATCATATCAGATCAGCCACACTTTCTAGATCTGTATTTTTTCAGTAGATCTGTAGTATTAGATTTCATATCTACATCTTGTACTTGGTGTTTTGTTGAAAACCCTTGAGGGGTTCTTTAGAAGAGCTTGTATAATGCATGGATCTTATATATATCTAACTTTTGAGGCACATGTCAGCTCTAGGTCTGATGTATAATCAACTGCTCTTGAAGAGCCAATAAAATAACGCTGTAAGGGCTTCCCATATTTTCTATATGATTGCAGCACCTCTTATTGAAGGGTTTTGTTCATTGGAGGCTTGTTTTTCTTGTTATGCATATTATGGGTCATTTATTACACATATTTTGTTGTTGAAATAACATATTAAAGGTCTCCATATTGGCCTCTTGCTTTATAAACAATGATCTACAATTTTGTTCCAACATTTTGCACTATATTCCCGCTTTTCCCATTTGGGAATATTACAGTGGTATCGGAACATAATCTTGGCACAACCTATTCATTCTAAAAGCCAATATGTCATTTGAAGGAGAGCCTCTTACTGACAGAGAGAATAGGTATCAAAGAAGAAGCCACAAAAGATTTTACTATGCAAATGACAAAGAAGACAAGGGTAAAACCCCTTTATCTTGAGGTGAAGATGAAGAGAAGGAGTTCCCTAAGATCCTTCTTAGAGCCATGCAAGACATTGCTAGAGAGATCAAGGAGATGAGAATGGAAATATTCAAGGAATCCCCTAAAGGATTTCATCATGGAGAAGGATCTAGAATGTCTCACCACTGGAATGATCAACCAGTGCATCAAACACAAGTTTCCCAATGCTTTACCATGCCTACATTTTTGGCTGTGGGAAATGAAGGGTTTCAGGAGCAAGAATCCCTTGAAGACTATTTCATGGAGTATGAATTTCAAACTCAGAGATTCAAAGATCACTCAAGTTTTCAGGAGTTTTTTCAAATAAAGGACAATAGAAGACCAAGGCATCATCATATAAGTGGTGGATTCATTCAAAATCATGATCGACTTCACACTATGGGCAAATTCTTTTTATGCTTATGAGATTGCTGCATGGGATACTATTATCTAGTGGTAAACCACCTGGGAGGCCACTTGATTCATATTTGGTGAGAGTTATCTCACAACATGATGCTCCAAGCATAGATCCAGGAGGGATGGGAGAATTATAAGGCAATGATACAACATTGGGAGTCTTGGGTGGGCTCAAGGATGAGGGAGATCTTCTCCGAACATCATCATTACCCACTCTCATTTCAGATTCCGCGCTGTGGGAGGAGAAGCATGGAAGGAATGACCTTCCAACATATACCTTTGGCATAGGAGATGTCAAGGAGGAGAGCAACCATATGACAAAAATTCCTTTTGATAGATCATTAGCACTGTCACTATGGAAGATTGATCCATATTGGAAATCCCAACTGTTGGTGGATTATTCCAAGGATATTTATAAATGCATGATACTTGATGACCAGCTACATGAAGAGGGTTATTCAGTCCAAGAAGGAGTCATCTATTATCATGGTAGGATCTTCTTATCTACAGCTTCCAAGTTCAAGGAGAAGTTACTACAAAGGGCTTATGAAGAGTTCTTTTTCAGCCACATATATTCCATGAGATTCTACAACATTATCATGAGAAGCTACACTTGGAAGGGCTTTAAAGGAGAACTATATCAACATTTTCAAAGATGTATGTACCATGTGGAGTTGGGACAACAACATAACTCTATAAAGGAGTTAATTCAACCACCTCTTTCTCCTTTTGAGAGAGGAGATAAATCTATGCACCACTCCATTTATTTGAGGAGGAATTTTGGTGAAAGATATGCTTGTGTACCTAATGTTTTATTTGACGAGAATATGTATTATTTTACTATGTTTATGTAGGCCATAGCTCCAAGAAGGAACACTATACCATATAAACTCCATGGCCAATTTTGGGCCACAAAATTTTCTGAACATGGCCACTCCCTTGGAGATCAAAGGGGGATTTTGTATCATTGTGGGTGCACTCCTAAAGAACCAAACATATCTCACACTTTCAGCCATGGTGAGATGACTTGGGCAGCAAGTAAGTGGTGGGGAAACCACTTACCACATCATGATTTTATGCAGTCATGAGATTTATTGTGCTGGTTCCACATGTGGGACTATGAACCACCTCCATATGCACAAATTCATGTTGTATGTATTTGATTTTGATCCCATACATTGATGATGTGCTTATACTTTTTATGGGAATGTATGGAGGGAGGATGGGAGGTATGTATGTGCCCTATGGGATGGAGATTCTCCATGTTCACTATGCTACATGTTTCAGGGAGAATATTGGGCAAACCATGTTTGTTTCATTTGAACTATTGTCTCCTTATGGGATGGATTATTTGCATCTCATGAGAACTTTGGAGGAGAAATTCATCGAGGGATGGATTGGTGAACACTTAGCTTATGAGGGAATTTTATCACATGTTGGTGTCACCAATGGAGGAGGAAAAGATTTGCAGCACTCACCTTGTCAGTTTCTTGAGGACAAGCAAAATTTGGGAAGGGAGGATTGTAATATTCCCAATTAGTCATGAGCTAATTGGAATATTCAATTTTGTTCTATTGCTTTGTTTAAAGAACAAGAGGGTAAAGGAGGTTCAAATTTCTCCTTAATAATGAATAAATCAATGCCAAATATGAAAGAGACAAATCTTGGAAGCTTAATTGAAGCACCCTTGGTGTGAAAGGGGTTGGATCACTTTGACTGGGTCAACCTTGACCAAATCAACAACGTTGTCATGGAGGAGTGGCCATCAATGAGGGACAACACATTTTTATATGGAGATGATTTGTGTGAATGTAGAGATCTTTTTGGATGGGGCTTAGGGTTTGCAAGCTCATATTCTGTTTAAGGAAGAGGATGGCAGCCATATGTATGTTATTGATGTATATGATATTTCTGAATATATGGTATGTTTAGACATATATCTTTCTCTTAGTGTTTAGCTGAGATAGAGTGTTGTTTAGCACAGGGTGTTCCTGATCGGGAATCCCACCTCTTCCATTGAGGAGCTCTTAGAGGAGTCTTGCACTACATTGTCCACTATCTAGCTTAAGGCCAAGCTCTTCTTTCAACTACAACGTAGATCCTGTTGAGGGTTTGGTTGTTTTTTCAAGCTGCAGCAAGTGGAGACTAGATCTCTAGATCTAAGCCATTTCATTGCTCATTTTCAGTGGAGGAGGTTTCCACTTCATTGGGAGGACAATATTGAAGGTCTTTGAGCTCATTTTCAGATCTTGGCATCAGACCAATCTTATTTTGATCCCTACAACGTAGTTTACTTCCAGATCTATGTTATTTCTGTAGGAGGAGTTGCAGGGTGGTTTAGCACACCATTTGGAGAGTTGATTTTCTAGTGAAGGGGATATGCCTTTCACTTTGAAGATATATTGGAGGAGGCTATTTTATTGATCATATGAGATCAACCACACTTTTCGTATCTGTATTTTTCAGTAGATATGTAGTCTTAGATCTCAGATCTACATCTTGTACTTGGTGTTTTGCTGAAAACCCTTGAGGGGTTATTTAGAGGAGCTTGTATAGTGCATGGATCTGATATATATCTAACTTTTGAGGCACATAACAGCTCTAGATATGACGTATAATCAAATGCTATTGCAGAGCCAATAAAATAACGTTGTAAGGGTTTCCCAACTTTTCTATATGATTGCAACACCTCTTATTGAGGGATTTTGTTCATTGGAGGCTTGTTTTTCTTGTTATGCATCACATGGGCCATTTATTACACATATTTTTCTGCTTTAAAAACATATGAAAGGTCTCCATATTGGTCTCTTACTTGATAAATGATGATCTGCAATTTTGTTCCAACATTTTGCACTATATTCCTGCTTTTCCCTTTTGGGAATATGACAATGGCTCTTCACTTAGGCCGACTTGATAGCTTCTAGGTCGACTTGATCTTGGAAGGAATTTCGACACTTTAAAGACAAAATTACATTTTCTTTACAAGATACTTTGTTACCATTGGGGTCTTCAATATATGACAATGACTCTCAAACCATAGAAGATTTCAATGGGTGCTCGAGCTATAGAATAAAAGAACTTGAGCATGAAACCCATGCTCCAATAACAATAATCTCTTTTTTTATTTTATAATTTACAAGAATACATTTCATACTAATGAATACCGAACCTAGTTACACATTTTTCAGCACTCCCTCTTAACTAGGGAGGTATTCATAAGAGGCACACGGTCATTCTCAATCTGAAGAGATCTCATAAAAAGATTCAGATCGGTAACCCATCTGTCTAGCATCATATTAACTAGCATTGTCACATAACAAGGCCTTGAATAACAACTCTATCACTCCACAAGATTAGAGCACAATGACGGCAAGACCAATGATTTATAGACACCATCATCATTCTTTCTCAAGGTAAATACTCCACCCAGGTTTTCACCGAGTATTACCTTCTTTAGACTATTCTTATCTTGGATAACTAGTCTTGAAAGAATATTGGTCCACAACTACTCTTGTCTTGAATTCCCTACCACATTCTCAAAGAGTATCAAATTTCATATGGTTACGCAATCATCCATTCTTTCTCCCCAAGTGAAGACAATAATGTAGTGTCTATCTTTCCCTCTCAATTAGGGAGGATACATCAACCAAACCAAGCTTGTCTCTCAAGTACACAAGCTTCTTGTTTGAAAGTGAATTTGTCATTATATCAGCTACCTACTCATCAATGGAGATATATTATAGTTTCATCACACCATTTTGTACTAACTATCGAATATAGTGATACTTGTTTTTGATATGTTTTTTCTTTCCATGAAACATTGGATATTTATACAAACGTATACAACTGGTTTTATCACAAAGTATCATTTTAGATTTAATCGGTTTTTTAAACATGTCAGATAGTAGTTTCCTCAACCATACTACTTCTTTGCTTATTTCACATGCTTCAACATATTTGACCTCAACACTGCTCAAAGCAACTGTGTCTTTATTTCTTTTCATCCATGAGACCATGGAGGATCCAAAACTAAAAAATCCTCCTGTAGTGCTCCTTCTATATTGCTCATTGTCTCCCTAGTTAGAATATGTATATCCAATCAGTTAGACATCATTCCTTCTATCATACTTTAGACAATCGTGGATGGTTCCTCATAGATATCTCAGAAAGTGTTTTGTTGTTATCCATGATCATGTTTCGGCTCCACTTGCAATTGACTGAGAACATTTACTGCAAAGAATATGTCTTGTCGATTATTCACCAAGTACATCAGTGAGCCAATAATTTGTATATATTTGGAAGGATCCACGTGGATTGATTCAGAACTCCTTAGTCTTTTCAAGTTTGTGATCATCAAAGTGGTCATAGGTTTGCAGTCCATCATGTCAAACCTCTTCAGCATCTTGATCGCGCACTTTCCTTGATCCAAATAAACTTCGTTAGGTTCTTGCCAGAATTTTAGTCTAAAATAGTAACGCATCAACCCTGTTATTGTGAAAATTTCTGAATACAACAATACAGAAACCCTACTGCAGTATCTTGATTTACTTCTCCTACTTGTGATTAAATTATACAAGTTATTTTCAGAAAATACCGAAGTAAAAAAAACTGACAACCTACACACATACAAATCATTTAATGAATATAACGCTCATTCAACAAAGTGGCACACATATTTTTCGGAAAAATTTCCTTAGAAAAACCTAATGCGGGAAAATTGGTGCAGCAAATATGAGGGTTTATTATTATTAGGTAGAATCTGAGTACAACAAATCTGAGCACCTTTCTGGTTAACCCGACAGAGAAAAATATATCTGTAGCAATACCTGTTGTTTTGGATACTGAAGATTGGACTGATTCACACCCTCAAATGGGATTTACAGAACTCAACCCTATTCTGCCTCTATAAACCCCAACATTGATTTGAAGTTGTCTGCATCAGCCCTACTACCCTCAGCATGCCCCTGCACTGCTCAGAAGAGGACTGCGTAACCCCAGACTGGGTGACGCAATACTTATGCTACCCTGGATGGCCTTTGCATAACCCTGGTGGTCTCCTGAAGCTGCAACGTTGCCCCTCTTGGGCCTACGTAACTACCCCTCGTTGCAACAAAAACTCTTATGGAAATTCTTAGCAAACCTACCCTAGAATTCCATCTTAGTCTCTCAGCTATGCCTCTGTGTGTGTGTCTCCAACTGACCCTCAAGACTTTCTCTTATACTTTTTTGTTGAGACATCAACAACCGTGATGTAATCTCTTATTGATGGTTGAGATTAAAAGATTGCTTGATCCACGTCAATTAGAACATTTCATCACATGTGTTTAATTAATTCACTTTAATTTTTCTAATTCTCTAAGTTAGACTTAGTCCTCATTAAAAATAATAATTATTTTAATATCTCACACATTAGATGAAATTTCTCCAAACGCTTTTTGGGTTTTGTAGGTATTGTGTGTCTTAGCCCCTCCATAAAATTTCAGGGCTAGATCACACCCGATGCTACCTCCACACTCAAAATCTCAACCCTCCTTCTTAGCACAGAGTGTGCTCTAGTAATACATCCACACCATGTATCACAAGATATCAGTGTTGATCTCTATGTTGTTGATGCTTGGCCTGCTACCCTCCATCCACTGCACTGCTACTCTCTGTACTGCTTCCCATGTCACTACCACATATGTACTTTATCTCCCTCTCAAATTGTTGCATGATGCTGCCCATAACACTGCCACTACTAACTACTGCACTGCAACTCAGTTGCTGAGAAGTAAGCAACTGAAGGACTCTTGCCCAATCGTTGACATATATAAGTTAGGTTGCATCTCATCACTAAAGCTTCCTTGGATGTTTCTTTATGCAGTCCCCCTAAAGCCACTATGCTTATACATCTTTGCACTGCGTAAGCACTACCTCTTTGCGTTGTTGAAGTCCCATTAGCCTCTGCACTGCTGCCTCTATGATGTTGTTGCCTCTGCACTGTGCTACTCCCTTTACATCACTTCAGCTTTTCCCTCTTCTTCACTGTGATCTTCTACGACCATCTCCTACTTGTCCTGCTACTGTCTTAAGGCTCCTATAGCTCATATGTGATCCAAGAGTTGGGCTTACTCAAGGATCCTGCCTCCACTTTGTATCTTCTCTACAAATCCATATCACCCCACTTACGTGGCTTATGAGCACTCATGGCTATGCCATCATCACTCCCATCATCCTTTACTGTTGCAGCCTTGGATTTAGAAGATCCTTTGTCCTTCTTCTTAGGAAAAGTGCTGGCGAAGTGTCCAAGTTTACCACAGTTAAAGCACCAGACCTTGGATAAGTCCCTCTTCTTCTTCCCTTGTTGCCTTCGATGCAAGGGCTTTATCATCTTCCTCTTCTTTATTCACCCTGATTGTTCCGCTGCTATTGTTTTGCCTCTTGGTGAATCTCTTGATCTCCTCCTGACGGAGGATTTCCCACATGTCCGCCTATGATGGTAACGCTGCCCTGCCCAATATGCTCTAGAAAAATGTTTACCACTCCTCGGTGACTGCATTCAGGGCAGTCCTTACCAAGAGTCCTTCATCTGGAGTCGCACCCATGGAAATAGGTTGATCCCGGATAGTCTCTAGTCAGAAAAGGAAGGAATCTATCTCCTCACCCTTCTACATTTGGAACAACCTCATATGATTCTCTAGAAGCATATTTTTTTGAACAAATCTTCCCTGATACATCACCTCCAAAGCGTTCCACATCTCATTTGGCGTCTTCTTTCTCGCAATATGTGGCACTACGTGAACTTTTACTCCGTCCATAATCAATCGCTTAGCTTGCGCTTGATTTTCCTTGAATTTATTCAGATGGTATGGATCTGCAGGCTCAAATAGGACATTCTCCGCATGGTTCTTAATGTCGTACTCATCCAGGACTATTAGTATCTTGGCTCTCCAGATGACGAAGTTGGACACACCGTCCGACTTGTCCTAATCTCTCAGGCCATGTGAAGCCATCTAGCTCAAATATGATGAAACAATACTCTTCTCCCTCTTTCTGCTGCAAAACATAATTGAAATGCTAGATATGGGTTTATTGGCAATAAAAAACCCTTTAGTAGCTACTCCCCTTGTAAACTTATTTCCCTCCTGGAAATATTCAACCAAAACAATCAAATAGTTCTCTACGATCACCCTCTTGATCGAATCTCAGATCTGCTGAGTGACTGTCTTCCTCCCACTCTTTGTCGACTTAGCAAGGTGCAATTCTACACCAGTAGAATCTCCACCACACCAGAAAATGTTGAATATCTGAAGCACTGCTTCCAGATGTCGGTAATACTTCTCAGCAACAAAAAAAATTAATTGGACTGCGTCCCTCTAGCTAGCCTCTGGGTGAGCAGACTGGCCCAATGCAGCCTCTACGCAGCGCAGGCT
The DNA here is from genome assembly GCA_034641835.2 of Pinus albicaulis. Classification (NCBI taxonomy): domain Eukaryota; kingdom Viridiplantae; phylum Streptophyta; class Pinopsida; order Pinales; family Pinaceae; genus Pinus; species Pinus albicaulis. Next base: position 537,548,369 of record CM076583.1, on the reverse strand, counting down.
GCCCTTGCGTCCTTCTGGAAGGCACTGCATTGTCTCTGCGTCAGCCCCTATGTAGCCTATGCTGGGACTACGTCCTCCTGCTACTGAGCTGCCCTCTTTGGATCTGTTGCTACAACTGCTACCCTACAGAAAAATATCTCTTCAGCTGATTTGTTGGAGATTCAGATTGATGTGCAATAGCTATGATACCATGTGAGATTTTATGTATACAACAATATAGAAATCCTAATGTATTATCTTGATTTACTTCTCCTACTTGTTATTAAATTATATAAGTTATTTTCAGAAAATATTCAGAAAATACCAAAGTAAACACAACTAACAACCTACACACATACAAATCATTTACTGAATATTACTCTCATTCAAAAAAATGACACACATATTTTTCGGACAAATGTCCTCGGAAAAACCCAATGCAGGAAAACTGGTGCAACAGATAAGAGGGTTTATTATTATTAAGGAGAATTTGAGTACAACAAATCTGGGCACCTTTCTGGTTAGCCTGACAAAGAAAAATAGATTTGCAGCAATACCTGTTGTTCTGAAGACTAAAGATTAGACTAATTCACACCCTCAAATGGGATTTACAGAACTCAACCATGTTCTGCCTCTAGAAACCCCATCGCTGCTCTAAAGTTGTATGTGTCAACCCTGCTATGCTCAACATGCCCCTACGCTGCTCAGAAGAGGATTGTGTAACCCCAGACTGGGTGACGTAGTCCTTACGCTGCCCTGGATGGCCTTTGCATAACCCCAGTGGCCTCCTGGAGCTGCAGCGCTGCCCCTCCTGGGCCTGCATAGCGATTGAAACCCTAAACGCTACGCAACTGCTGCGTAGCCTCAGCTTCCTCTGCGCTACTCCTCTGCCACTTGCTGACTCTTGGCTCCGGGATCATATCATCCCCTTAGCCAATACTACCCCTCACTACAATAGAAACTCTTCTGGAAATTCTTAGCAAACCTGCCCTAGAATTCCAGCGTAGTCTCTCAGCGCTGCCTCCATGTGTGTGTCCTCAACTTACCCTCAAGCCTTTCTCTTAGAATTTTTCGTTAAGATATCAACGACCATGATTTAATCTCTTATCAATAGTTGAGATTAAAATATTTCTTGATCTACGTCACTTAGAACATTTCATCACATGTGTTTAATTAATTCACTTTAGTTTTTATAATTCCCTAAGTTAGACTTAGGGTTCTCATCATAAAAAATAATTATTTTAATATCTCACACATTAGATGAAATTTCTCCAAATGCCTCTGGGTTTTGAAGGTCTTGTGTGTCTTAGCCCCTCCACAAAATTTCTAGGCTAGAGCACACTCTATGCTACCTCAACACTCAAAATCTCAACAATTATCACTCCCCCCCGTTTCCTAAGGCTTATAATGGAGACTGAAGGAGGTAACCTCAACCTTTAGGTTTGGTATCTAGCCCTAACAGACCAGAGAGAGCTATCTCAATGTCACTTTTACAATCAATGAGATGACTGGAGATGTAATGATCTTAGGCTAGGTATAAGCTCAGTGAATTAGGGTTTTGTTTTCAGTTTTTACTGGATAGGAATGACAATCAAGGAACTAGGTCTAGGTTTTAGGTCTGATTTAAAAGTTTGAGTTGCAGAGATGAAGATGAGGCCAGGTAGGTATACTTAAGAACACACTTTAATTGTCATTGTGTATAAGGTTTTAAAAGAGAAAGAGAGTCAGAATGAGGATGTTACATGAATTCATTCATCAGAAGAGGAGAAACACATTCAAGAATATCTTATAAAACAAAGCATGAAAAGCAAGATTTATGTTCATAGACTCATAATATCATCATATAGAAGCATACATGTGATGTAAATAAAACATAAAAATTCAATTTGATGGTAATTACTGAGAAAAACAATGCTAATAAGCATACCAATGGAGAGCCAAAACTATAGTTGCAACATGTCTTTGATTTCACTGAAAAAGTTTGTACATAAGCTCCACACTGGAAATAACAACTATATAACCTCTAAAATGACTTTAGTTGGACTACATATATAAAATATAAGTGATTCCACCTCATTGGGTCAAAACCTGATCCAAAATCCATCATCATTCACCTAATGGGTCATTACCTAGAATCTAGGGAAGTTAGAAACAATCCCCCCAAATTTAGCTAATAACTAGGAGTGTATGTCTCCTTGATTAATTACATGATTCCTCAATAATGAGAGGGAAGAAAAAACTCTCTTATCCAAATAACACCTCATAGGACAGTTGCAACCTCGAAATTTGGACCATTCTGGCTTGCAACTATCCAGAAAGAATCCAAGACAAAAGCGTTGCGCCAGTTAGTAGAAACGTCGTGCCTCCCAGCAGAAGCGTCGCGCCACTTTGGCTGACCTTAAGGCATCCTCCTAAAAATATGAAGATTTTTATAGGTATCCCTGTATGTCCTCTATCCATCCCAACCTTGAAACTGAAAAAAAATACTTCCTCGAAGGCCTTAAAAAATCCATTTTCTCAACCTTACTCTAGAAGCACCGCGCACAGGCAAAAACAGTGGCAGAAGCATGAAAAAGAGGCAATTTTTTGGGTTTTTCTCCAAAAATGGGAGGTGTCATGCCAACCTAAGACCATATATATAAAGTAGAAGGCAAGAGCTATCCATCCATGTAAAAATTTCATCATTTGGAGGCTCCGAGGAAAAGCGTCATGACTCTTCTGCAAAGGTCAATTTTACAGATTTTCCAAAAAAACACAAAAAATACTCAAAATGATAAAAATCTGCTGAATTTTGTTTCATGACATCCTTGGATGATAAAATAAACAAGTAGGGATTCCTCAGCTAGCAAATCCGAGTTACCTTTCTCCTTTAGCTTGATTAGGTTTTCTTTAAGCTTTTTCCTCAAATTCTTCACCCTTGCTTTGGCGATTTGGTTCCTAGTGAAACAGTGTCTCGCCATATGCCTCTGGAGGTTATTATCCCTTTCTGCCTGCTTCAAAAGCTTCTTAAGATGCCCATTTACCCTGTCAAGCCATACCTCTTTGTATTTCTCAATTTCAACAGTGATCAACTCATCAAAGTTTAGATGACCTAATGGAGAAGATGGCTCTCTTTCTTGTTCTTTTTGCCTGGTCAACCCTCTTGTTCTTGGTCTCCTGGGCTTTGTTTCAGTCTCTATGTCTTCAACATCCACCACTTCTTTTCCTTTTCCTTTTTCTGCCTCAAAAATTTCCTTTGGTTTTCTTTGGAGCAGTCGTTTCACCTTCAATTACATGTTTTCTTGCTGTAGAAAGGTAATCATTTCCCTTGAGAGGTTGTCCTTCAACTTTGATATCTCTGCATCCTTTTCCCTTATTGTCTCCTCACTTGATTTGTCTCTACTCTACCATGTCAACCTCCATGGGCACTTCTTCCTCATGCTGCTGCAATTGTGACTCATCCTCATGCATAGGTGGTTGCTCCATGGTTTCTCTATACTCAATTGTAGTTTCAGGGGAAAATACACCTTTTCTTAGGAGAAAAAATCCTCCTCTTACCCTTCTCATAGGTTTGAGTGATTTCAACCCTACGTGCCTTTGGAACCTTTGCTTGTTTACTTGAAGAGGCAACCTTATTTGGCTGTGTTGATGCTGATGATATGTTCTGAATAATGGGTGGACTAGTGGTAGGCACAAATGCAACATTATTCATGAAAGTTTCCCAAGACATATTGATTGATGAGAGCTGATGAAAAACAATAAGCTTGAACAAACCATGGTGAAACAAACTAGGGTGATGATATTTGAATTTACTCTATACCTTTTTAGTAATTTTGACCAAAATCCTAAATAGATAATTAGGCAAATTGAGTGGTTTAGTGCCAGTGAAGTGCATCAATAGCCTTATATGGTAATGGTACAATCTTGAGAATCTCCCTTCACATGTAAAATACTTCATAATTAGCTTCATCAAAGGGGCATACTTTTCAAGTAAATCCCTGAAAGGAAAGATGCGCTCAAGAGCATCTTTGCAATGAGGTTTTGAGAACATTTTGTAGTTCTCAATGTCCTAGTCCATCCCTTTGAACCAGAGTTCTCCATGGTTCGGGATACCTGTTGTTGAGGCGATAAAATTTGTTGATATGGTGAATTCAATACATGCTATGAAGACCTTATCTCTCCTGAAGCTAGTGGCAAAAAGGCTTGTCAATTGAGCATGAAATCCTACCTCTTGGATTCTCTCGCAAAAGATCAAACAACCACTATTTTCAAAAGACCTCTTAGCATAAGGAGAAGCATTGATCTTCTGCAAGTTGAATGGCTCAAACCTGAAATAATGACCTCCCTTATGGACCCTCTTCTCACCCTCCATGATGTTTTTCAGCAAGGAAAACCCTATCTTGATGTAGTGGATAGGGAAGGTGGAAAATTAGGGAAACATGGGATATTGGTAGAGTGGGTTTAGGGACATAAATGAGGTGGAAGGGAGCTAGGGAAAAATACCTAAAAATTTGCGGAGGTAGGGTGGTGAGTTTTCTACAATGTGCAAGTGAAATTTTTGGAAATGGGCATGAGGAAGGTGCCCAAAAGGTCAAAACACAGGTTTTTCCTAGTTTCTGTGCAAAAACATAGTGAAAACTAGGGTTTCAATGAAAATGGTGGCAAGGAGGGATATGAGTGGTAGCTAGTGTTTGGATAAGGTATATGGATGATATATGAATGTTTTTAGATGGTGAAATTAGGGTTTTTCCAATTGAAACCAACCAAGCATGGAGGAAACCAAAAACGCAGTGAAGAAAACCCTAAGGAGGAAATCCACCCTTTTTCTTAAGAATTTGACTTGAAATATGTATGAAGAGCTTTCATTTAATGATTAGGAGGTTTTTGAACCTTGAAACAAGCTGATTTGACCTTTGGATTGTTGTTTTGGATCTTGGAATAAAAATAGCACCCTTGCCAGAAGTGTAGCGCAACAAGACAAAAGTGTAGCGCAGCTTTCCAGAAGCGTAACACTGGGCAATTGGATTTATTGATGGTTGTATTAAATCTTTGATGGATATGGAGTGTTGTGAGTATTAGAGGAGCTCTATTTAAAATAAAATGATGAAATTAAATCCAAGAAACTTTGTTTCTTTTATAACTCACAAATTTGCATTTTTTGTCCTTTAGTGAAATCATAAACACTTTTGAAAAACCTTTGATCAAGTAGCATACTTAGTTGAGAAAATGAAAATTGCCTTTACTTATTTTCCTATCTTTGATAACTCCCAATGTAAATTATTTGGATGGTGAAAATGGCATCTTTTTTTCCTTCTTTCATGACATGATTGGACATTATAATGGTGAAACAAAGTAAACCTAGACCTTGACGTAGATGGAGGTATGTTAACTGATCTATGACCCTAGGTGATAATGGATGACATGACCTTTGAAATGATGATGATCATGACTGGGTGAAGGGAGTAGCATTCAAACCTAGAAAAAATTCATTGAACAAAATTTTATTTGAAAATTTGTTTGAAAACATAAAATTTTGACCTAAGACCACTACCAAGTAAACCTGAAAGCGTATATTTGATCACTGAACATTTAGACACTAACAAGCCCAAGATCCTTCATGTCAATTTCTGCTGCTAGTTTCTTCTTACATTCTTCAATTCGACCTTTTACACCTATCAAGAGAAGATCATCTACATACAAAAGATTATTACAGGTTCTTCATATACAACCTTGATATAAAGGTTCAGATCAACAAAAATTTTTGTGGAGCCTATTCTTTGTAGGTATGCATCCATTCTATCATACCATGCCTATGGTGCTTACTTGAGGCCATATAATGATTTCTTCAATTTGCTAACATATTCCTTCCTATATTTAACTTCGAATCCCAAAGGTTTCTCTATATATACTTCTTCATCTATTATTCCATCAAAAAATCAGTCTTGACATCCATTTGGTGGGTGTTCCATCCCATTGAAGCTTCCTGAGACACTAATGAATGAATCATTATATATCTTGTTTTTTGAGAAAATTCCTCTTCGTAGTCTATGCCTTATAGTTGAGAGAAACCCCTAGCCACAAATCATGCCTTATACTTATCTAAATTTCAATCTGCCACATGCTTGATCTTGTAGATCCATTTGGAAGTTAGCACAGATTTGTCTTCGGGCCGAGGTACAATCTCCCAAAATCCATTCTTCATTATAGATTGATACTCTTCATTCATTGCATTTTTCTATTCCTAATTATTTACAGCCTCTTCAAAAGTGGATTGTTTTGCTTCTATTAGTTTTGTACCCAAAATATTTCTTGGGTTTCTTGCTTTAGCTAAATGATACTTTCGCTGCCCCATGACCTTCCGCATCAAGTAGTGTAGATTTCAACCAATTAGGTATTTTTCTTGTTTCAAGGATGACCATAGGTTGAACATACTCACTAGGACCTTCATCTTCATGGTGTGATTATTCTTCTCCCTTGTCAAATTCTTCCTCAAATACCGGAAGTTATTCATCATCAGAGTCTATGGAAAGTTCCATTGATTTCTTGAATGCTATGTTTTTATCAAAAATGACATCCCGACTGACTTTTATGTGATGCCCTTCTTTTATATAGATCTTGTAATATTTTGATGAGTTGTTGTACCCAACAAAGGTTTCCTTCATGCATGATGGATCTAACTTCTTTCTTTTGTCCTTTGGTATATGGATATATACAGGACACCCAAAGATCTGGAGATGATCTACAGATGGCTTCTTTCCAGTGAACACTTCCTCTTGATTTTTGTTGTCTAGGGATCTATGGGGACTTTGATTCTGAATTTAAACAGCTGTCTTCGTGGCTTCTCCTCACAGAAAATTAGGTAGACCTTGATCATGTAACATTGCTTTTACACTTTTTTCAATGGATCTATTATTCCATTCTGCAACTCCATTTTGCTCGGGATAATATGGGACTCTTAGCTCCCTCCTAATCCCAGCCACCTTACAGAATGCTATAATCTCTTTGGATGTATATTCTCCTCCATTATCAGATCTTATTATCTTGATTCTTCATTTTGTAAGGTTCTCCACTTCAACTTTGAATTCTTGAAATTTTGTAAATACTTCATCCTTGGTTTTCATTAAGTAAAACTAGGTCTTTCTTGAATGATCATCTATAAATGTGACATGATATAGATGACCTCCAAGCGATTTAGGAGTCATAGGGCCCCATACATTGGAGTGAATGAGATCCAAGATTTATTTTGACCGTGAAGCAATGCTTCCAAATGGTCTCTTGGTATTCTTATCCAACGCACATCCCATACATACTCCTTCATGTTGTTCCTTTAGTTGAGTTATTCCATCTACTATGGAACATAGATTTGGAAGGATCTTGAAATGTAGGTGACCAAATCTTCTATGCCAGAGTTCACACGGGGAAGGATCTCAAATGCCAATGATTTTAGCTTGTTCTATACTTTAGTATTTACTCCATACAACAACCTTTCCATCAATGAAAACTACTCTATCACCATTATCTTCTAAGCTTGAAATGGAAAGTAAATTTTTATGCAAATCTGGAAAAAATAGAATGTTGTTGAGGTGTATGTTGCTTCCATTTTCCAGCTTTATAGAGGTTCATCCAATACCTTTTACGATATAGCGCTTGTTATCTCCAAGTTCCACTGAATATGTAACAACCTTGGTTAAAATTCCATGTAATAAGTTTTAAATCATAACCACGGTTGATGGGACACATATTCCAAGTTCAATGTTGGGAAAAACATCCTAGCGGGTGTTCATTTGGTTTATTATGGCTAAAGGTATTTGGAAAAGGCAATGAAAAAGGCTTTGGAAAGGACTAAGGCATTAATTGCCATTTTATCTATGAAAATAATGGAATTTAGGAGAAAATGAAGGTGAAAGGTTAGAGGTTGCATGTGAGGATGAAAATAATGGAAAATGAAGAAAATAAAGGCGTCATTTATAAAAAGGATTTTGAGGATCAGTCGGTAAGTTTTTGCTCACACTTATGACTCTCATCTACTCTATCTCTCTCTCTCTCTCGATATCATACTCTTTGATACTTAGATTTTTCTTGGAGCACTCTTGGAGAGTGTGGATACTTGGTGATTTGGAGCAAGAAGGAATATAAAGAGTAGGAAAGCACAAGAAGACATTGAGATCAACATCTACAACAGGTTTTGAGTGCAGGTACCGAGTTGGATGTATGTTTTCCTCACTATTTTTTGTATGCATGATATATGCATGTGGTTTCTTGGTCATGATATGTCATTGGCATGGAGGATTTCCTAGATTGACAATGGATTTTCCTAGCCTTTCCATTTCCTATATAACCATGGTGTTGTGGGTTTATTTCCATTGGTTGTTTTCTGGTTAGTTCTCGTGAATCCTTTAGTTGTGGGTTGAGTTATTAGTTCTCGAAAGCCTTAGTTGGACAAACACTCTGGAAGCCCGATAGATAGCTGTGGGTTGAGTTGCTAGTCCTGGAAGACTTGTTTGGACAAATGCTCTGGAAGCCCTATGTGGGTTGAGTTACTAGTCCTAGAAGCCCTAGTTGGACAAACGATCTAGAAGCCCTATAACAATTGGGGTTCAGTTACTATTCCTAGAAGCCCTGGTTGGAAAAAACACTATGGAGACCTAGAAAAAAATGGATAGAGACCAATCCGTGATGGTTGTGTTGCTCGACCGTGAGATGGAATCACTGGTCGAGGGTTGAGGTGGTTTGGCCTCTGGAAGCCCTAGATTGATTGTGATTGATGTGTTGATGAGATCCCACATACATGATTTGAATATGGCACGAGGGTGATTGGTTGAAGTGAGACTTGGCTCAGCCAATCTATGGTCGGGTGGAACGTGGAAGCCCCATCTCTAGTTGGTTTCTACATTCTTTAATAAGAAATTCATTCCCTTGGTATTGGGTGTGCAAATGTATTGATTTATATGTGGATTCTATTGTTGTTATATCCATGGAATTTTTGTTTTTATTGTGCTGGTTATGAGCATGTAATGTAATCCAAATAAATCACAATTGTTTTTCTAATCAAACCTCTGAAAATAATGTCCATAGGTCGTTGGAAGGTAGCTCCAGAGTTAATCAATCTGAAAGGTATATTCTGATATGTGTATGTTCCCCACTTGGTCCTGAAAGTGGTGTTTAATCTGTCTTCAGGATGCACAAGAATCTGATTATATCCTTAAAAGGCATCTAAAAATGACACTAGTTCAGAACCCGCAACAAACTGTAAGATTTTCCATTGGTGGTAAAGGGAAGTTGTCTTTTTCACTTGCTCTATTCAAATTTCTAAAATCAATATAAATTTGAATGTCTCCATTCTTCTTCCTAACTAGAAAAATATTTGAAATCCACTTTGAATGTTTGACCGGAAAAATAATTTTGGCTTTTAATAATTTATTTAACTCGGTCTTTATTTGAGTTTCAAGATTAAGATGAACCTTCCTAAGCTTTTGTTGGAGAAGTTTTACGTCAGGGAAAATAGACATAGTATATTGAACGATATATGTATCATATGTTTTTAAATCATTACAGCTCCACATAATAATGTCCTTGTATTTTTTTAACAAATGTATGAAAGCAGATATTTCACTAGGTGAAAGTCCAAGGCCCAAATTGATATTTTGGGGTTTTTCGTTAGACCCTAGATTAACCAATTCAAATATTAAGGTAATTCTCTTGATTTTGAAATTGTTGACCTTTTGAAATCTACCCTTCAAATCATTTAAGTATTCCAATTTTACAATAGGCTTTGGCAAATATTTTTTTCAAAAGACTTATTAAGTTGATTGTCATGCTCATCTTCATCTATGATTTGATCTGAATAAGAACCTTTAGAAGTTAAAAAACTCAGAATGTCATTATCATCCTTGAATACTCGCCAATTAGTACTGTTATCAGGAATGGAGGGGTGGAAAATCAATTCAATCGAAAAACTATCAGGACTGAAGTCTTCCGGTGGAATAATATTTTATGCAACACTAGCTAAGAGATCATCATTGGCATTTTGTAATATCGGAATTGGAATTATATTGAATGTTGTGAAATGAGTAATAAAATCTTGAAACAAAGTTTGATAATGTTTCAGATGATTGGAAACACAACGAATGTTATTCCTTTTTTGTTTTATAACAATTTCTTAATTGCCATAAAATTTAAGATATTTGACATCAAGACTGATAGCTTTTTCTAATCCCTAAACTAGTGCTTCATATTCAACAATGTTATTAGTACAATCAAATTCCAATCTACATGCGAGCATAGTTTTTTCTACATTCAGATTAATTAAAATGCATTCAGACCCTACACCATCACTAGACTTCGATCCATCAAAATAAATAATCCAAAAAAATTCATCACTCTTATCTACAATATTATATACAATATTAATACATCTTGATGAATCTGTTTGTGAGAAATTTTCAACTTGTGATAAAACAAAATCAACAGGAAAATGAGAGTTCAAAGTTGGGAAACTACCAAAGAATGATTTTGAAGAGTAATTTCCAAGGATATTATTAGTGAAAACTATTGGTTCATTCTCCTCATCCAAATCAATCACATAATATTTCATGTGATTTTCCCTATCCACACGGATTTGATTTGGTTTTCCATTATAAGGGAGCCACATATGTGACCATTCTGTTGCAAAGTAACCATGTAGTTTCTCAAACCAATCACTACTTAGGATCAAACCATAAAACTCAGGGATATCAACTACCAATGTATCAATTATTTGACAAACCTTTGAGTTTGAAGATAGTTCGATTAGAACAACATTCATTTCTCCTAAAACTTTGAATTTTGTTTTGTCTAGTTGGACAATTTACACAACAAACTTTTGAGCTATAGAATTCAATTTCAGACATACCGAATAGGGCATGACATTGGAAGAGGCACCTGAATCCACTAAACAATTTCGAACATTTTTATTGAAGATTTAAAAAGTAAAAAAAAAAATTAGGTGCATGAGAGATAGATCTATCTCTAATTAAAATTGCATCAAAATGATCAATTTTATCTATTGGGAAATTCGGGGATTTATGTTTTCGTTTTGAGGCTTTTGAAGTAACAATAGATGAAGGAAATTGAGATGAAGGAACTGCATTCAACTCATTAAGTAATAAAAATTGTTTTTGTTTTAGCTTACTAACCTCATATAAAGAAATATTAGATTTAGTCTTTTTTCATGTCCTCTACGATATTATATTCGATGCTATCAGAAATTATCAAATTTTTTGTGGATGTAGGTGAAAGTGGAGGGGACTTACAAGTACTTGGAGAAGGATAATAAGATTGAGAAGGTGTCTTCTTAGATATTCCTTTCTCTTTAGTTGCGAGAACAAAACTTTTTTTATTCTTGCTTGAGGAAGTAGCATCAACTGGTCCTTTGCTTACAATACTTACTGGTAGATCTTCTTCTTCTATTTCATTCTCTGATATGGTTAGAATAAATTCCCATAAATCACGGGCTTCAACAATTTATTCTTCTTTCTCATCGGAAAAAGTAGATGCTTCCTCCTCCTCTTAATCATCATTGGACTCTGCATTTGATATTTTGACACGTGGTGGAGATTGTGAAGGTTGATTCCTTTTAAAAGGCCTAAAATATTTGCTAGAGGATTCGGCCACTTGCTTCTTAATTTCAACCATCTCACTTTTTGTAATCCTTCCAAGTCAAAAGGGTATTTATAAACCTTTTCCTTGGAATCTTATTTAAAGGTCACTTTCTTGGTTTGTTTCCATTCTTCATTGGTAGAGTTATTTTCAAGGGCTACAACTCTTTTCTCAACATATATAACTTCTTTCATGTTGTCTAAAGTATTGTTTTGTGGGCCCTATCTACAAACATGGAAATATTTGAAGGAAGAGCATTGATATACCATTCAATTTGAACATCTACACTAATTCTAGAGGCTGTTGATATTTTATTTAATAATTTGTTGAATCTTGAATTTAAGTCTTGTTGGAAATACTAAGAGGGGGGTGAATCAATATTTCTTTTCAATTGTTAATTATTTCCAGTTAGATTATTCACAATTAAAGAGAGAGAGGTGTATAATAATAATATTAAGGACTAATAATAACTTCAATCCTTTTTCAAATAATTGTATACAATAGATGAGTGAGGGCACCAACCCTTTAATGAAACAGGGACCAACCTGTTGCCAAGCACCAACTTGGACTTTGATGAGGCTCCGATCTCTAGGGCTTCGACCCTATCTTCTGAAGGCACTAAACTTATGTTTAGGAGCTCCTACTCCAAGGACACCAATCCTGTTTTATCTTCTTCTAATAAAGAATGTGGATAGTACTTACTTGAATGTCATAATTATTCACTGTTTAATACTTCATTGTCAAACCACCAAATGTCTTCAAGGATCAACACAAGTCTTCAAAGTTCAATACTTCTTTTGTCCAAGGTTCTCAATCTTTAGTCCTCCACCACTGACTACATACGTCTTCATTAGATAGCCATAGTAAAACTTGATGATGCCAACACAATTATTCCATTTCTAAAGGATTGTCCTTAATACATTGCAGGTGCTAACTCCAAATATAGAATAGGTCCAAGGATTACATCAGTTCCATGTTACAAATCTGAAATATTTTACAAGTCTGCAGGTCTAAGTTACAACAGCATCGAGCCAGTTTTGCGCAGAGGGAGGGTTGATCTGCGATGAACCTAGAAAACGTTGTTCATCAAATTCGAAACACTGCCCAACAGATTTGAAACGTTACTCCAAATTTAAAAACTCTGCTTCAAAATTTAAAACTTTGCTCCAAATCTGAAATATCGTTCCAAAATTTAAACGCTGCTCCAAAAATTTAGAACGCTACTTCAAAAATTAAAATGCTGCTTCCAATAATGGTTCACACTGCCTCAATCCCAAGTTCTCGTTGTTCGAAAACACTGCCAGGTGCTACTTTGTATTTCAGATGATGCGTAGTAGCTGAGTCGAAAAATATCAAATGTTGTTTCGTTATTCTTCTTTGGTTCACGAGTTGTGAACTTGTCGACTTGTATTGCTGCTTTTCTAACCTTATCTCTGTTTTGACTTGCATCTTCCCTTTTATATATATGACTGCCTTAATCGAACTTCAATGCCAGAATAAAGGGAACCAAGCCGTATTTATATAAATTTATAAAGTATGGCCATCATATGGTCAGCCAACGTCAAAGAAAAAAAGAGTTAAATTCGACTTGTACAGTGGAGTCGTGGAGTAATAAGTTTAGTTTATACAATGTCCAAAATTTTATAAAGACTATGCCCAACATCAATTTTTTTTTGGATATGTATATCGTTTGGTCAGTTAATGAAGTTGTCTTATTATGTGGTGTCTTGACAATTAATTGTGTACTGATTGTGCATGTACATAGGGTATTATAAGATTTTACCATAATGCTTTTTTATTTTTATTTTTTAATAATGTGTGGTTAGATTTTAGGGATTTATGGGAAGGTTTATAATTTAGGATTTTCATAAGGGATCTTGGATTAGGATTTTACCAATAATTTTAGGAGAATGTTTGGGGTTATTATCTTTAACAATAAAAGAGAAGGGTTAGGGGTTTTGTGCTAGGTTTAGGGTATTAACAGGGTTTAATACTCCTTTATCATAGACATAGGGTTTCCATCATCTTGGGTGTTGGGCACAAGAGTTTCATGGGAATTTTAGCAAGGCTAGGGCATCATGAAGCTAGGGCTTTACCATCAATGATCTATGGCTCTTCATGGACATTAGGGCAAGTCAAGTAGATAGGGTTTTGGTCTCTTAGGGTTTGCATGAGGTTAGGGAAACAATACAAGAATATTTTCCATCTCCAATAATGCCATATTGAAATCAATGACAACCTCGACCAACAAGTCTCTGATTTTTTCATTTGGGGTAATTTTAAGATTTGATAAATTATTAATCAAAGTAGCAATTTTTTGGTCATCACCTAATTTTTTCAAAAATTGTTCTTCAAATGTATCCCAATCTGTGATTGATATAGCTGATAAAGAGAAGTACGAGGACCCTGTAGATCCTTCAAATGTGTAGGGGAATAGTCCACAAACTACATCTTCCTCTGAATCTCCATTAAGATTGATTTTCGGCATAACATTGTGAAGGTGTTCCTCTGCACGTAAACCATAACTTGGGTTATATTTAGGCAACCATATTTTTGGATGCTTAGGAACAGGATGTAAAGGTGGTGTCATTGCAACTGCTCCTGAATTATTCCACGGTCTATTAGCCATTATGTGAATATTAGGTCCAAAAGAAGTACTTGATGAAAAGACTTTATAAAAATTGACAGTTGAAATTTTTTCCCATGTAGTACTAATGTTTATAATAGTACTAGTTGTCTATCAAAAAGGAATGTGAGTGGGAGAATGACATAAAGGAAAATAGGAAGAAGGTAAAGGAGAATGAGAAGAAGCGAGGTTGAAAGAATTAGTATAGGGTGGAGAAGATGATATAATATCACTAGCTGAAGACTGAGTCTCTGAAGTATTTCTCCTTCTCCTATGAGTGGGAAATATAAATTCAAAAGGCTTGACTCCAAAATTTTCACTTTGAGATCTAGTTAAAACTCTAGAAGATAGAGAAAATTCCGTCAAATAAATCAGGTTGAGTAGCTTGTTCTTCAGATATGGAAATTCCTTCCAATATTTGAACTAAAGTTTGAAACCTAGGGGATTCTGTAGGTGGTTATGTCTGAGTAAAGGTTTTTCCAATTTGTTTTGGAAGTGAGCTAGAAGATTGAGTGGTTGGTTCAATAACTTGGTTGGTGGGAATTTTGATGGTGAAAGACTCTTAGGATGGCCTTTAGTTTTAGGAGAATAATTTTTTTCCATTCATAGTCAGATGGCCCTCCTTCTAGCACCAAAAATGTTGATGGTCCTGAATGACTGCAACAACATTAGGGATAACCATCTGGTCGAGACCTTAGAGAAAATCCTTTTATGATGGAATGATGGCTCCGAATGGATTTATGGGACTAATTTCCATTTTTATAAGCTAATGAGAAATCAAATAAATAAGAATATTGTTGAAGTTCAACAAGAAATTTCAGCACCTACACTAGTGTGGGACCAAGAGGTCCAAGTAGCACCTACACTAGTGTGGGCTAAATTTGATGCATGTCTATTTTAGTTATCCCTTAATTAAGATGGGCAATAAAATGTAATCTAATCTCAAAATAACTTGTAATAGTTAACTGAGTGTGATAAACTCCGTTAACTCATGAATTTCGAGTTAAGGGTAGTTGGTTAGGCATGCAGAGTAATTCTAGTTGTAACAGATTTCGAAGTGCAATGGTGCATTAGTTAATGTAGGTTGTATTCAGTTTAACTCAGTTAAGTGAGTTAAAGTCAGTTGTGCTAGTTGTAACTGTTAGATACACTTGTGAGAGATCAAGTGAATTAAATATTATTTAATTCACAATCAGTGATCTCATATGCAACTAAGGATTTACTATTATTAGATGCATGCATGTCAGTTCCAGTGGAGACCCAGTTGAGATCTAGGTGAAAGGGATGTTGACTATCAGTTGTAAGATTATTGGGTTGTACCCATGAAACCAAACACCCATTGGATTGCCCATGATCCTTGCTGTTGGGTGCCAGTTTTGCACACTTTTCCTACACTTGTTTTCCCTATTTTGCCTCATGACTATAACCAATGGGACTATCTTTGCCTCTTTTTCCTACCTTTCTATCCTAACTTGTGTTGTTTCACCTCATTTTCATTACTTTGCCATTTCATCAATTATTATGATATATTGTGCTTTTTTATGACTAATTGAGGATGAATGTTTGGAGAAAATCTATGGTCTTTGTGATGTCTTTCCAGATGTCATTTATAGCACCAAATATCCTGAGCACAAGGTCCACAGGAGCAGTCAAGAGGATGTTGTTACAGCGAAGTGATGCTATTACACCTTGCTATTACAGACCCGCTGACAAACTGCTGTTACACTCTACTGTTACAGACCCGTTGGCGAACTGTTGATATAGTTGTACCGCTGACTGGATCTCGTCAACACCTGTTGCTGACCTGTCCTTTAGCTGTTACACTACAACTATGGTTTTATTACGATAGATATAGAAGTTGTTTATCATTTTATTTTTGGATAAAAACCTAAGGGTGGTTTCGATTGTAATCTATAATTTTCTAGTCAGAACCTTATTAAGAAGTGGTTATAACTATATGTATTCTATTTCGATCAGCATGAGAATCATAAAATGATTCATCCCTTGATTTTCTGAGATATAAGCACTATATATTTCTCAACCCTAGAGGTCGAAAGCTCAACGGAGAGCAACATTATTTTGGCTCTATAATTGTGCTCAGATTAGTATAGATTATCTTGTTATTGCTGTTACATGCGTTATTCAATTTAGTTTCCTTTAAGTTCTTCCTCTACCTGCGCCCTTCTAGGGATGAAGGGCCCTCCTTCTTAGCAGGGATTGCAGTGATTAAGTAGTTGTGTGTATGTATTTGTATTTCAGTTTATGTATCAGTAGAGTGTTGTTGCTGCTGTTCAGTTGTGAATATATCCACTTCAATTTCAATACTTTGTATGCTGTTACACATATAATATTAGAGACACCAGCTGGATAATTGTTATGTGGCACGCTAGAAAAGATTAATTGAAGTGTGATTCCAGTCTTGTAGATCATTTTATTTCTGCATGAGTGATTTATTTCCAGCATTTTCTTCAACAGCGATTATTTTCTTTGGAATTGCTCTTGGTTGGGTGTATTGGCACAGACAGTGCAATTGTCATTGGAATAAAAGATGTCCTCGGATTGATAATTAATGTGTATTTTTTAGTCATTTAATAGTGATTACTATAGCCCAACATTTTGGCACCATTTCTGGGGATGGCAGTGACGATCCAATCAATCAGAGTTGTTTCTTAGAAGTGAAATGTCTGTGTGTTTTTTTAGAATGTCTCCAGTGACACAATTGTCGGGTGGTAAGACGAGAGGTAAGAACCTACGCATCGCTCTAACAAACTTGAGTGGGCTCACCAATGTCTTGCTGGGACACTTAGGAGTTGATTTTTGGGTGTTTTTTTAGGGTGTCTTCAGCTATACAGTCATTGGGCGGTAAGACGAGAGGTAAGAACCTGCGCATCTCTCTAACAAACTTGGGCAGGCTCACTGCAGTAGAAACTGAAGCACTTACAGGATGAATTGATACACAGAGGGCCCATGTGTGCCAGTAGGACAACATCAACATCTACAAACACCCCCCCACTCTACTGACTACAGGAAAGATAGGTCATAAGAAGGAAAGGAAGAGTGCAGATTTTGGAAGAAAGACATTCTTTGAAGATCTGATCTCAAGGGTAGAAAAGGAACAGTCCACGTCATATAGAGATACTAGGAAGATAGGACCACAGAAAGCTGCTACCATATCAAAACCTGGACCATCGGTGTCTTCTGTGTTTGGACCTCACCATCCTTTGAATAGCATATCCACTCATGATACCAAACTCCATATTCAAAACAACAGTGGAGAATCATTAATCAGGATATGAGAATTGAAGGACACAGAGAGACCAGTGGGGAGCATTAGGGACCTGAGGAACAACATTCAGTTGATCATCAATTGGATGCTGGTAGTGTTGTTAAGTAGTTGGTCATGGAGTAGCCTGATCCTTTTATTTGTCAATCTCTAGTACACTACGATGTCAGTTCATCCCATCAGGAAGAATCATCCATGGGGGACGAGAATGTCAAGACATATAGCTTTGTTACTTTTGAATTCCCAATAGTAGTAACACAGGATGAGGCTCCTATGAAGAATATTAAATTATCATCCCTACCATCCTTTTAGGGGATGGCTGTTGAAGACCCTGATACCTTTATGTTCGAATTTGATGTGCTATGTAGAGGTTATGACTACATTTCAGATGCCCAGAAGCTGAAATTATTCGTTGCTACTCTGAAAGGAGCAGCATTAATATGGTTCATGAAACTGGGTGCTGGCACGATTCGAAAATGGAATGACACGAGAGACGCCTTCCTCTTTAATTATCAGGATTACTGTTGAACCAGGGACTTGAAGGACGTGATTTTTAGAATTGCACAAAAGGAGGAGGAAAGCCTGGAAGACTATATGGAGTTATTTCACTACAATTTATAGAGGTGTAAGTTCAGTAACTTAGATCCAGAAATTATAAAGCCAATATTATTAAGAGGTATAGGAGATGATTTTCTGGAGCATCTGAACCTATTGGGAAAAGGAGAGATATCGCAATAACCACTTGATGAGATAATGAAGCTTTGCCTGTGTAGCTCAAGAGGATTGATCAAAGGAAGAGTTTCAGTTCGAGACCCTTCAGTCTGGATACAGAATTCCATGAGTGGAGGAGTAACCAAAGTAGAGATTGGGAAATTATTTGAGGATTTTAAAACCGAACTCCTTAGCACTCTCTCTGCCCAGATCACTACGGTACAAGTCAAGAAAGCACAAGCAGAAGCTGAAGTAGCCTTAGCAATATTTTGTCCCTGATGCAAAAATAAACATTTGGAAAGAGAATGTGGACTAAATAGTTTCAACTTGTGCAACATCCGTGAGTTGGCGCACTCTATGAATCAATGTCCTGAATTACCCAGGCTGAAGGCGGTACTTCAAGAATCAAGCGAGGATGTTCAATCTTTTTATTTAATTGGATCAAAGATACCATGGTAGTCTCGACCTACATGTATGCCTTCATATTTTTCCTCTTTTTATCCTTGGAATAATGTTTATACTAGTCAGCAATATCCATGGCGGTATCCTACTCCTTCCTCAACACAATTCCCTTCACCATGGAACCAGTGGTTGTCTCCTCCACTAATGCAATATCCTCCATCACAACCCAATCCTTGGGGTTAGAACTGGAGAATTAATGGCCAAGGTCCAGTACCCCCTCCAATACCAATGCAACCATAGCAGTTACAACTTCCTTTTATTGAAAATCCTACACCTTCTGTCCAACCCCAATTACCTGTGCAACCCAACCCCAATCCAAATAATAAGGTATCCCAGAGAATGGATGCTCTGATTACCCTCCAGACTTATCTTATTACTCCTATTGGACTTAATGAGGTTCAACTTCGATCAGGGAAAATAATTGGATCGGAACACACTCCCATTATTACCGAAGAATGTGAATCACCTAGAAAGGATACAGATAATTCTGAGGCTGTTGTTACACATGTAACAACTGATACAACACCTCCTGTTACATTTGTAGCAACCAGCTTGGGAGGATCTGTTGTTCCTACAACAACCAATCCGATCAAGGCTGGTGCATCTGTGATAGCTGACTCAGCTGTTAGTATTCAGAATCCTCCATACCCTCAATGATTAACTGAAATTGGGCTGGTTTCACAACCTGAATCCGAATTCCTCAAGGAACTGAAAAATTTGTATCTGTGAATTCCGTTGTTACAAGCTCTTAAAGAAGTGCCTATCTATGCTAAAACAGTGAGGGACCTATGCGTCAAAAGACCTGGAAGGAAACCTAAAGACCCTGCTACTATCCATGTCATGGGAAAATTGTTCGATCTTATGATTGATCAGCCTTTGTTGACTAAATATAATGAACCAGGAACCCTACAATGATTGTCCATATTGACAATTACCCCATAACCAATACTTTTATTGATCTAGGGGCAGTTATTAATGTCATGAATAAAGACCTCTTCATCTCTTTAGGACTTCATGGACTTAGACCTACACCCACAGTGCTTGAATTAGCAGATAGGTCCCGTGTCAAGCCCGAAGGAATGATATAAGATGTGGTTATCACTGTGGCTTCTTGGAACTATCCATCTGTATTTCTCATTTTACAAACCAAATCCAACCTGGGGGGTCATCCTTTAATATTGGGAAGACCGTGGCTAGCCACTGCAGACGCATATATCGGATGTAGGTCCGGATCTATGGCGATCTCATATGGATAGGCCACTCAGAACCTAAATCTTTATCCCCCAGCAAAACCTCATATGGATTCAAGTAGTCCCTGGTGGGATGAATTTGCACCTGAATCTGATCTTTCCCTACCTCTTCTCACGCTTGGAAAAGCACAATACTTTAATGATGAAACAGAGGACGATATCATTAATGGTTTTATTAGTAATTCACTCCATGTTGCCTCCATTAGAGATTTGGGAGAAGAAGATGAGGTAGATGATGCAATTATTGAACATTTGAAAACAACTCTGCATACTATCAGCAGTCCCGTTGAAATCAAACCTAGAAAATGTTTAAACATCAATCCTAACCTGATTGCTGAACAAAACAGATTGCTGATACAATTGTTACAGAAATAAAAAAAAGGAATTTGCATGGGACTATACGAATATGAAAGGAATCCATCCTGGCCTATGCACTCATCGAATTTACCTTAAAGAGGACTGCAAACCAGTTAGACAACTTGAGTGTTGAATGAACCCCACACTTAAGGAGATAGTGGAAGAAGAATTGCAGAAACTCCTTAATGCTAATTTCATCTACCCCATTTCTGACAACCAGTGGGTGTCTCTACTTGTCTTAGTTCAGAAAAAGAATGGAAAATGGAGAGTTTGTGTTGACTATAGAGAGCTTAACAAGGCCACTCAAAAGGACCATTTTCCTTTACCACTCATTGATCATGTCTTGGATACTCTTTCTGGAAAAAGAAATATTTTCATTTATAGATGGTTTTAGTGGTTATAATCAAATACAGATTGCCATGAAAGATCAAGACAAGACAACCTTCACTTTTTTGTGAAACCAACTCCAAAAATAGAAGAAAAGAGATATCAATGCTTTAGAAATAAGCCACTTCGAGGGGGAAACCTCCAATACATTACATGAATGAACAATTCTTGGATGATACAAATTAAAAAACCTCCTTTCTATATATAGGAGTCCATGGGGCCACAATGTAATCCTAGTGGGGCCACAATGTAATCCTAGTCGACCTAACAATACTAATTTCAGGGCACAATAATAACAATATGGGGGTTACAGGGGTACAATAATAACAATAAGGGGGTTACACTAACAACAATAGGGGACTATACTAGTAATATAGGGACCTAACATGCCCCTCTCCTTCAAAAAAGTGTTGCCCTCAATGCTTGAGTAGCTCTGGGTGCTTCTGTATAAAATTCTCATCCTCCCATGTAGAATCTTCAGTGGGTAAGTTCTTCCACTTGATGAGATACTCTGAAATTGATCGATTCCGTAGTTGTCGAGTTCTTGTTTCCGTGACCGCCTCAGGTTCCAATATGATTTTTCCTTCCTCATCAAGTTCTGGCAATATTGTTTGAACTGGAAGATTTTCACCTATAACCTTCTTTAAGCATGAAACATGGAAAACTTGATGCACTCGTGAAGAAGAAGGAAGCTCCAATTTGTATGCCATAGTACCAATATTTTGCAACACCTTGTAAGGACCATAGTACTTTGGCGATAATTTATTATCCTTCTTAGCTTGCTTGAGGGACATTTGTTTGTATGGTTGTAGCCGTAAAAAACCCAATCTCCTACATCAAAACTTCTCTCGCTGCGATGTTGATCTGCCTGTTGTTTCATTTGATTTTGTGCCAAATTCAGGTTATCCTTTAAGAGTTGGAGAACTTCTTGCTGATGCTCGATGTGATCTTCCACCGCTTGAACCTTCGAATTTTCCCTTAAAGATGATGTGATCGATGGTGGATGATATCCATAAAGTGCCATAAATGGGGTCATTTTTGCTGCAGTATGGAATGAAGTGTTATACCACCATTCAGCGAGAGGTAACCACTTGACCCATTGTGTTTGTTTATCAGATACAAAACAACGAAGATATCCTTCCAAAATTTTATTTACTATCTCAGTTTGACCATCAGATTGAGGATGATAAGATGAGCTATGAGCTAATTGAGTACCCAAACAAGAAAATAACTCCGTCCAAAAATTTCCAGTAAAAATGGGATCTCTGTCGCTCACAATAACCCTTGGGTTTCCATGTAGATTTTGAATTGTGGCCATAAATGTAGTATCAACTGTACTTGCTTTAAATGGATGAGATAATGCACAAAAGTGTGCATACTTGGTAAGTCTATCAACTACCACCATGATGACACTCTTTCCTTCGGACTTAGGTAAACCTGTAATAAAATCCATTGAAATCTCCTCCCAACGTTGACTTGGAATGGATAAAGGTTGTAGAAGTCCTG
This sequence comes from Pinus albicaulis, assembly GCA_034641835.2. Taxonomy (NCBI): domain Eukaryota; kingdom Viridiplantae; phylum Streptophyta; class Pinopsida; order Pinales; family Pinaceae; genus Pinus; species Pinus albicaulis. The sequence goes on along the minus strand of CM076583.1, from coordinate 537,526,192 downwards.
GGGTCTTAATTGTTTCCACTTTATTCTGCTGGCAAACCAAACATTCCGCCACAAACTTTCGAATATCAGATTTAAGGCCATCCCAAAAAAATTCTTCTTCACCCTGTGGTAAGTTTTTAAAAATCCTGAGTGTCCTCCTAAAGGAGAAGTGTGCAATTCCAGAAGAATCTTTTGTTTTAGTTGGGAATTCTTACAAAGATATAAACGATCTTTGTACCATAAGGAATCATTTTTCCAACTAAATGTATCAGATGTACTAGGATCTTGCTGCAACTTTTGAATGAGTGTCCATACATCTTTTTCCTTCTTCCATTCATCTCTTGTTTCGGTTATCCAATCTGGTTGGATAATAGAAATGGCACAAAGCAATGCTTCCACCTCTTCATTCTTTCTTGAGAGTGCATCTGCAACAACATTAAGCTTTCCTTTTTTGTAGATTATTTCAAAGTCATAACACAACATCTTTGTGACCCATTTTTGCTGCTCTTCTGAAGATAGTCTTTGTTCCAAAAAGTGTTTAAGACTATCATGATCAGTTTTTACCTTGAAGTGCCTTCCCATTAGGTAAGTTCGCCATTTCTTTAGTGCATGCAGTATTGCTAACATTTCCTTCTCATAAATAGGTTTCTGTAAATACTTTCCTCTGATTGGATGACTTTCAAAAGCAATGGGTCTTCCTTCCTGCATTAAAACTGCACCAATTCCATTTCCTGAGGCATCACATTCCACAATAAAGGTTTTTGTGAAGTCTGGTGTAGCTAAGACCGGTGCTAGGCACATTGCCTCTTTAAGACGTTCAAAGGCCTTAGTTGCTTCAGGAGTTCATGAAAATGCATCTTTCTTCAATAATGTTGTTAGAGGTGCTGCTATTCTCCCATAATTCTTAACAAACTTGCGATAATACCCTGTTAACCCGAGAAATCCTCGCAACTGCTTTATGTTTGTGGGGACTTTCCATTCCTTAATGGCTTTAATTTTGTTAGGGTCTACTTTAACACCCTCGTGAGATACAATATGACCCAGATATTCCACCTCTTGTACTTCAAAGAAACATTTGGATTTTTTTGCATATAATTGTTTCTCCTGCAATAGTTTGAGCACCCTGTCAACATGTTCAACATGATCCTTCCAAGACCTGCTGTAGATTAGTATATCACCAAAAAATACTAGCACAAATTTTCTAAGGAAGGGTTTGAAAATGGAATTCATCAACCCTTGAAATGTAGAAGGTGCATTGGTAAGGCCAAAAGGCATGACCACAAATTCATAATGACCCTCATGAGTTCGAAATGCTGTTTTTGGAATATCTTCAGTCTTCATTCTAATTTGATGATATCCTGAACGAAGATCCAACTTGGTAAATTAAATTGCTCCATGTAATTCATCCAATAATTCATCAATCACAGGAATGGGAAATTTATCTTTAATGGTGAGCTTATTGAGCTCCCTATAATTTGGACACATGCGCCATGATCCATCCTTCTTGTGTACCAATACTACAGGAGCAGAGAAAGAACTTTGACTAGGTTGAATTATACCCGCCTCTAACATTTTTGCAATCATACGCTCAATTTCGCTCTTTTGGACGTAAGGATATCTATAAGGCCTGATGTTTGGAGGAACACTTCCTGGAATCAAATGAATAGCATGATCATGATCACGAATAGGTGGGAGTCCTTTGGGAGTTTCAACACCTTGGAATGATTGTCCAAGACTTGTTGGAGATCTGCAGAAATAGATGATTTTGATGTTGGAACTTCTAGTGAGCATAATTGTGCAATTACGCCTCGTTGTTCTTTCTTTAGAAGCTTTTTCATGACATTAGAGCTTATTATCTTTCCCGGCTTCCCCGCAATACCCCGTAATTCAACTTCCTTTCCTTCTAAAAAAAATTTCAAGAAAAGTTCTTGAAAATTAAAAGCTACCGTCCCCAAAGATTGTAACCATTGTACTCCTAGTACAACATCAACACCTCCCATAGGAATGGAAAGCATTGGACTATTCAATACATATTCCCCATGGTTAGCTTGATATTATGGAATTTTCTAGAGCAATTTATAGTTCCTCCATTTGCAACCATCACTTGACATTCTGGTGTTGGGTATAGGAAACAATTTAATTCCTTGGCTACCTTACAATGAATAAAATTATGGGTGCTACCCGAATCAATCAACACTATTACCTTTTTCTTCTTGATATGTCCTTCTATCTTGAGAGTTTGATGAGTGGTAATTCCTGCCAGTGCATTACACGATATGGTCGGATTCATTTCTTCCTCTTCTAGGGCTGGTTCCTGGTGTATATCCTCTTCTTGTTCATTTTCTTCTTCCTCTTCACAATCTATGTAAAATAACTTCTTCTCAGCACACTTATGACCTTTAGTGTATTTGCTATCACAACTGTAGCAAAGCCCTTTTGCTCTTTTTTCTTCCAATTGTTGTGGTGTCAACCTTGTAGGTTGTGGAAATCTAGGAGTAGCAACACTTCCATCTTTGTAGAAGTGAGTGGTAGGCTTCCTTGTCGCCATAATTTTACATTAAGTTTTTCTTGCCAACTTGAATGCCTTCTCCAATGAATCAGGTTACAACACACGAACTTCATGTTGGATGTTATCCTTTAAAGTACCTATGAGGAGATCGATCCTGTGTTTCTCTGAAAGATAAATTATCATTATATTCAATTTTTGAAAGTCCTCAATGTGCTCCCCCACTGAAAACTTTTGTTTGAGATTTATCAATTGGCTAAAGAAAGTGTTTCTCTTTGTATCCTCATAATGTGCTATCATTTCCTCCGTAAAAATTGACCAAGTGACAATTTTTTTGCGGGAGTAAAGCCATCGATACCATACAAATGTATTTTGTTCTAAATGTAAAGTTGCAATGCGTACCTTTTGTGTGTTTTGCACATTATTGAGATCAAAATATTGCTCCATCTATAGTATCCATGTTACAGGATCCTTTCCATCAAACTTCCTCATATCCATTTTTGGAATATGGTGGTTCTTGATTCAAACATTAGAGTTTATGAAATCACGATTAAAATTTATTTTGTTCTCATCATGAGTTTCCTCTACTATATTTTCACCATTTGGAAACATTTCTTGTATCAAATTTTCCAAACCTTCGATGTCTACTTTTAGATCCTTCTTCATGTTTTCCATGTTGTCTTTCATTTTTTCATCGATCTTAGCTTCCATGTCATCCATATTAGCTTCCATGCCCACTTCCATGCCATCCATCTTAGCTTCCAAACCATTCATCTTAGCTTCCACGCCTTTCGTCAAACCGTCCATCTTAGTTTCCACACCTTTCTTCAAAACTTCCATTTCATTTTTTGTTGTTCTTTGCGAGAGCGAAATTTGTTGCACTTGCTCTTGTAATTTTGATATGTCATGTTGCCATTATTCGTCTTCATGAGTCACAATAGAGCCTTATAAAGGCTTAATGGGTGTTGAATTCTTTTTAGGGGCCATTTTAGAATCCAATACTGACATCTATTCTACAATATGCCCTTGGAATCAATTCAACTTGATTCTTCAAACAAGACTTATGCAATTCGAAAAAAAAAAATACACACCTTTTACTTGCTTTTGAGGAGCTCGATATTGAAATTGAATTATATCTATAATTACAGATCCTCAATATCTGAAATTCAGCCTTGTAGTAGCCCTCTAAATTTTCTTTCAAATGCCACAGGCCTGATCTGATTTGGATTCTTCAAGAAAAAATTATGTCCAATCTCCCACAATGACCCAATTTTGGACTAGTTCAGTAGAGCAAACTTGTACGACTTGCCATTTGTCACTATTGCCTCCTTTGGCTTTGAAATTGATAGACCGAAAACTACAGTCCATATACTTGCAGCCAATTTTTACAGCATTCCAATCCGATGCTCAGAGAGAGAGCTATGAATATTTTCCCACGATCACCTCTTTGAGATGAAATTCAGAAGCCTGAAAAAGCCCTAACTTCCAAAAATCATATCTCCGAAAATATTGCGAACTAATATCTGAAATTTTGCGAAGATGTTCCTCAGGATTTCGGCTTCGCTGTCTAAAAATTTTGACTTCTAAACCTTCTTAGAAAAAACGTTATTACACAAATACCATGATGACCTGTTTAGCTTAAATTCAGGAGCCTACAAAATGACCTAACTTGCACAGATCATATCTCCGAAAATATTACGAACCAAGCTTTGAAATTTTGCGAAGATTTTCCTCGATATTTTGGCTTCACACTCTAAAAAATTCAGATTTTTAACCTTTGTAACAAAAAATTTATAGCGAAAATGCCACGATGACCTGTTTGGAGCAGCGAAACCCTAGAATCTCAAAGCTCTGATACCAAATGTTGTGAAACCAACTCCAAAAATAGAAGAAAAGAGATTTCAATGCCTTAAAAATAAGCCACTTCGAGGGGGAAACCTCCAATACATTACATGAATGAACAATTCTCAGATTATACAAATTACAAAACCTCCTTTCTATATATAGGAGTCCATGGGGCCACAATGTAATCCTAGCCGACCTAACTATAATAATTTAAGGGCAAAATAATAACAATATGGGGGTTACAGGGGTACCATAATAACAATAAGGGAGTTACACTAATAACAATAGGGGACTATACTAGTAATATAGGGACCTAACAGACTTGCCCATGGGGTACTTTTGCATACAAAGTCCTTCCCTTTGGCCTCTGTAATGCACCAACAACCTTTTAGAGGGAAATATTGGTTATTTTTTTCTGATCTTTTGAATGATTGTCTTGAAATATTTATGGATGATTTTACACCCTACGGGGATTCCTTTGATATATCATTAGCCAACTTGGAAAAAGTGCTGGAACATTGTGAACAAACTAATGTTTCTCTGAGCACAGAAAAATGCCACATGATGATGACTGAGGGAATTGTGCTGGGACATTTCATTTCGGTAGATGGAATCAAGGTAGATCCTACAAAAATTGAGGTAATCTCAGAAATCCCGACCCCCAAGACTCCAAAATAGGTATGTAGTTTTTTGGGACATGCAGGATACTATAGGAGATTTATAGAGAACTTTTCAAAGATTGCATCTCCTCTATTTTCATTACTCATGAAAGATGTAGAATTTGTGTGGACAAGGAAGTGTGAGCATGCATTTTTAAAGTTGAAAAACTGTGTAATGACAGCACCTGTTTTACGGACCAAACTGGGAATTTCCATTTCATATTGCTACGGACGCATCTGACATGGTCGTGGGTGCTGTTTTGGGGCAGCTGAAGGAGACGAAACCTTATGCCATTTATTACATCAACAAGAAATTAACTCCAACAGAACTCAACTACACTATTATTGAGAAGGAATTCCTAGAAGTAGTGCATGCTATCAACAAATTTCGACACTACATCACCGGGTATCAAGTATTTGTACACACTGATCATGTTGTAATTCGATTTTTAATGAACAAGCCTGTTACTAATGGTAGAGTTACATGATGGTTATTGCTGTTACAAGAATTTGATATTAATATTTTAGATAAACCTGTTTAAGATAATGTAGTTGCTGATTTTCTTTCTATATTAACTTTAAGTGATGACTGCACTGCCACTGAGGATTCGTTTCCAGATGAATATATTTTTTCCATCTCTACTCACTCACCATGGTATGTAGATATAGGCAAATACCTTGCTGCAGGAAAATTCCCACACCAATTTTCTTCCAAGGAAAGAAGGAAGATTATACAACAGAGTGCTACCGACTTTTGGATAAAAGGAAATCTCTATCACACTGGGCCATATTTTCAGATTAGGTGATGTGTTAGAGAAGATGAGGTATTTGTGATCTTGAAGGCTTGTCATGAGGAACCTTGTGGAGGACACTTCGCTGATAAGAGTACAAGACATAAAGTACTCTCAACAGGGTACTACTGGCCAACTATATTCCAGGATGCCAAGAAGTTTGTGAAAGGATGTGTTAGCTGCCAAAGGATGGGCCAGCCTATGAAATTAGATGAGATGTCGATATAGCCTCAGATAGTGATAGAACCATTTGAGAAATGGGCCCTAAACTTTGTGGGACCGATTAATCCTTCATCACAGAAAAAATCATACATATTGGTCTGCACCGATTATGTCACACAATGGGTCAAAGCAAAGGCACTAACTAGAGCAACAGAGCAGACTATTTCAGACTTCTTGTTTCAAGATATTTTTGTTCGCTTCAGGATACCTAGAGAGATAGTGACAGATGGGGGGCCTCAGTTCACATCTCATTTGATCAAGAAGCTGGTTGAAAAGTATGGAATTCATCACAGAATCACTTCACCATATCACCCACAAGAAAATGGTCAAGTGGAAAGCACCAATAAATTCATTGAGGGAATATTAACAAAGATAGTAGCCAGCCACCGAAGAAATTGGGCTGAGAAACTTCCAGAAGTACCGTGGGCTTATAGGACAACATGGAGGAATACTACAAACTTCTCACCATATGAATTGGTGTATGGTAAGAATCTATTATTCCCCATAGAGTTTGAAATAAAGACATTAAGAACAACATTGTAGGTCGATCTAGATTTGAGTACAACACAGACACAAAGGCTGAACCAGCTCAATGAGTTGGAAGAGAAACGACTAGCTGCTATTCAACAGACATAGATCATTCAACAACAAAGAGCTAGATGGCATGATGGGTTTATTAAGAAGAAAAAGTTCCAGAAAGGAGATTGGGCTCTTTTGTATGATTCAAGGTTCAAATATTTCAAAGGCAAGCTCTGCACCAAATGGCTAGGTCCTTACGAAGTGGACACAATCTTTGACAATGGGACTGTATAATTGGTCACCATTGACAGTGTTAAGACACCGTTGTGGGTTAATGGGCACTGTCTAAGGTTATACCATCAACCCGCTTCCAAGGAATCATTTGTCAACATTTTCGCGGACTTTGATCTTCATGTTACGACAGCAGGGGAACATTTTCCTGTGCAACCTTAAAATTGAAATTCCAATAAATGCAGCAGTTGAAAACCACCTCTATGGCAGTCGTTATACCTGTTATATATATATATATATATATATATATATATATATATATATATATATATATATATATATATATATATATAACAAAATAAAAAGAAAACAAAAATAAGAAATCTAACTGTGAAAACCCCTTTCCAGGGCATAGTCAGATAATTGGTAACAAGTGAAAACCACCCTTGTGGCGGCTGTTACACCCATGTTTTTCTTCCAGAAACATCATCTTCCCTTTCTGACCTATTTTATAGGATGATGGTATTCATGTAATTTTCCTTTCTGTACCAATTTCTCCTGATTATTGTGTTTTTTGAAGAATAATCTAAGGGTTGTCTTGGCCATTACACATGTAATAGCCATCAGCCACGAACACTGTTTCTTATGTTTCATTCCATAACAACAATAATCGTGCCAGCCAAACACAACAACACGAGCACTACAAGCAAAACGCCGCCAATTCGAAATCTTCCTTCACGTCACCTCAGGTATGTCATTCAAAAGGTAAACATTATTATTTAGGATTTGGTGATTAATTGTAAGAAGTAATGATATTCCTATGACAGCCATGGGCGATCGTCACCATTATGGTGGGGGAGGGGATATCTCTTGAAATCATTGCAAAAATCCGTAGTCATAAAATTCTATCAAATCCGCATGCACCCAATTAATAACACAATGCGGCCAATGATGATTGATTCTAGTTGGAACATAGCGTGTGTACTAGATCCCATTACTTTCCATAACGAGACATTTATGAATATTAGTGTGAGGTACGATTCGGTAATCCGTAAAAGCTGTCACCTCTTATCAACCTCCTCGACTGAAACCTTGCATCGTCATTGTAAACTCGTCAATTGGGATAAGCGGAGATGCCGAGAAGCAGTGAATAGTGCAATGATCTTACAGTGGGACTGAGCATCAAGAAGTGAATTCAGAAACGCAGTGATATTACAGTGGGACTGAGCAGCAAGAAGCGAATTCAGAAACAAACAGAAAAATGGGTGGAGCAGCAGTCAGGCACGAGCCAGATTCTATGGACGCCTTGCAGAATTGTCCAGAAGCCTACCATATATTCAGAGATGCTGGATGGATTGAGTATTTCCAGAAGCTTGAAGGCTCAGATGAGGTGGTGGCAATTGAATTTTCCCAGAACCTGAACAACAATCAAACCCGAGTTAAGGGCATGCAAGTTGAGGTGATTGAAGAGGTAATTTCCCGGGTAACTTCATTTTCGGTAGAGGGATGGAGGTGGTTTAATAGAAAAATAAATGACCCCTCCTTGAAAGAAGACTTCCTAGAAGGAGAAGAAAAACTGGAGAAGAAAGGGAGAGGAATTGACAGGTTGTCGCTTCCTCATCCTTGGGTAGATGTCACCCTGGGTTTAACGAAATATATCACTTGCGAGGGAATATCCACAATAGTGTTTAAATATCACTTTCCTCTGCTTAATCACCTTTGGAACTAGCAAAAGATTAATCTTCCATTTTATTTGTTAGGGAACATCAAACATATGGCGACAACAGTAAAAATAGTAGCACACCTAGAGGCATGTGTGACTAATCACAGATTCATCAAGTTAATCATGATGGATGCCCTAGGCCAGCAAGGAAAAACTTGGGAATAATTCAAGAGAAAGAGGCCAAGGACAAGCCGAGGGAAACACACCACGACTTCAGGAGGAAGTTAGACAGAAGTAGAAACCCAGACTCGGCTTACTGGAGTTAGAATTGGGAAAGAGCCTATTGATGAACCAATTGGGGATAGAAGGCCAAAACAAAGAGTGAAAGTCAGCATACCTGTCGAACCTTTTCCTACGACCGAAAATCATATAGAAGCAGAAGAATTAGAAGAATAAAGGCAACCCTCCTCATCAGGTAAGGACGAAACTCATGTCCTATTTTTAGAACTCGAAAATATAAGAAAGGAAAATGAAGAATTAAAGCGGAAATTATCTGAGGGGAGGGAAATCCCAGTGTGTGTATGCATGACATGTTTTCAAGACTTGACAATAGTGGGGTATAAGGTCTGTAGAGAAAATATCAGCCCAATGGAAATAGAAACATAACAACAGGAGGCTGTTACACAAGAACCTGCTGATGATACTGCTGTTACACAAGAACCAACAGTTAATATAGAGCCTCCTGTAATAATTGACCTAGAAGCCGACCCACAAGAACTTGTGGAGGCCACTCCTCTTGTAGAAGAAACAATAATGGACACAAAGGCTACTCTAGGTGGAAAAAAAGGGGCTGACACACAAGAACCCACCAAGGAAGCTGTTGTTACATAAGAACCAACAGAAAAGGTGGAACAACCCCATGTAGCAGAGGCTGTTACATCCATTATTGATATGGATATTGAATGTAGAAGAACGTTGAGTTCCATCTCGAGATGGAGTTCTAAGAAAATATTGTTAATTTCCGAATTACAAAAGTGGAAAAGGAAGAAATATACCTTCGGGAGGGGACGATTTTGCTGAAGGAACATCATAGAGAAATATACACTTTACGTGAAATATGGATGAAATAAGAATTGAAGAAAGGATGGGATAATTATAAGAAGAAGGAAGCTCTGAAGAAACAAGAGGAACAACTACTGTTGTTACATCAGCAGGTTCGGGATCTCACCATAGATAAGAAAAAATTTCAGGACCTCGCCCTCAATTTGTTGGGTTGTAGGCTACCTTATCCATCCTATCCTATCTTTACATGGGAACGTTACTTCCTGTTCCAGGTGAAAGTTGTTATGGAGGACTAGCCTTATTTATGTTCTTCCACTCGCACATTTCTAGATGTTTTCTGTGCCTCTGATTTCGATGAGCAAAGCTTGCTGTGTGAGTTATTCTTACACAATATTATTTGTGAACATGCTAGTATGCAGATGGTTGTGAAAATATTCTCCTATATGGGAGATCTTCAGTTGAGAGATTTTTTGTCCTTCATGAAGAATAAGATTGAATGACATTTGGACATCAAATCTATGGAGGCTAATGAGGAGAAGACGATATTGTGGGTTCGGGCAGAACCGGGACGGGCTGCCGAGTTAAGGCGAGAATTCAAGAGAATGTTGAGTACCCCTGGGATTAAAGAACCAGTTGCCACTTATAGAATAAGAATTGTGAACTTCTGCCTCAATCAGTTCTCAATGATGAAAAGCCGAGCCTTGACTGGGTGCTTGAAATGCACTGACGCTAGCAGTGTTGAGCTACTGAAGGGGGACCCATTATCATTCCAGAATTCTGTGGTGGCAATTACACATGTACCATATTATGCACATATCATACAATCCCTTGGTGCTTTGTGGCTGGGATTGAGATTCAAGTTTCCTTTTATCTGGCTTCCAATTGAGGATTATCAGAGTAATTATGAATTGAGTAAGTATGAGTCAGAGTCCTAGGTACGAAAGTTGATGGTCAATCAGGGATATAGGTCTGCAGACGAAGATACATCTGGTGCTTATGATCTCACCGACCTACACCGGAGATACTCCCATGAGAGATGAGTTTGCATGAGGACATGCAAGTATTTCAGTTGGGGGGAGATGTTGGGTGCCAGTATTGCACACTTTTCCTACACTTGTTTTCCCTATTTTTCCTCATGACTATAACCAATGGGACTATCTTTGCCTCTTTTTCCTACCTTTCTATCCTAACTTGTGTCGTTTCACCTTATTTTAATTACTCTGCCATTTTATTAATTATTATGATATATCATGCCTTTTTATGACTAATTGAGGATGAATGTTTGGAGAAAATCTATGGTCTTTATGTTGTCTTTCCAGATGTAATTTATAGCACCAAATATTTTGAGCATGAGATCCACAGGAGAAGTCAAGAGGATGCTGTTACATCGAAGCAATGCTGTTACATACCCGTCGACAAACTGCTGTTACACTGCTGTTACAGACCCACTGGCAAACTGCTGATATAGTTGTAGCACTGAATGGATCTCATCAACACCTGTTGCTGACTTGTCCTTTAGCTATTACACTAAAACTGTGGTTTTATTACGATAGCTATAGAAGTTATTTAGCATTGTATTTTTGGATAACAACCTAAAGGAAATTTTGATTGTAATCTATAATTTTCTAGTCAGAAATTTATTAAGAAGTGGTTATAACTATATGTATTCTATTTCGATCAACATGAGAATCATAAACTGATCTATCCCTTGATTTTCTGAGATGTAACCACTATATAGTTCTTAGCCCTAGAGGTCAAAAGCTTAGCAGAGAACAACATTATTTTGGCTCTGTAATTGTGCTGAGATTAATACAGATTATCCTGTTATTACTGTTACATGTGTTATTCAATTTAGTTTCCGTTAAGTTCTTCCTCTACCTGTGCCCTTCTAGGGAGGAAGGGCCCTCCTTCTTAGTAGGGATTGCAGTGATTAAGTAGTTGTGTGTATGTATTTGTATTTCAGTTTATGTATCAATAGAGTGTTGTTGCTACTATTCAGCTGTGAATATGCTGTTACACATATGATATTAGAGACACCAGTTGGATAATTGTTGTGTGGCGCGCTAGAACAGATTAATTGAAGTGTGATTCTATCTTGTAGATCATTTTAATTCTGCATGAGTGATTTATTTCTAGCATTTACTTCAACAATGATTTCTTTTCTTTGGAAATTCTCCTGGTTGGGTGTATCGGCACAGACAATGCAACTGTCATTGGAATAAAATACGTCCCTAGATTGATAATTAATGTGTATTGTTTAGTCATTTAATAGTGATTACTACAACCTAACACTTGCATATTCAAGGAAGGCCAAAATTCCTATGGAATGGGGATTTCATTCCACATGAATTGCACAAGCAAGACAGGCTGTTTAGAGGCTGAGAATTGGCTAAGTGTTGGTCAGTTTTGTCCAAGATAGTGTGAGACAATTAGCTGAGTACAGGAGGGTTCTTGTGAGAAGAGTTGTATGTAATTGCTTCATGTATCCATGCTGAATATACAATATAATATAGTGGGGTTTTGAGCAACAAGCTTTCCCTGAGAAATTATCTGTGTTGTGGTTTGATTGATTCTTCTTTGCTTCATGTGATTGACGATTATGTTTTTAATTCCGCAATTGATTTGTAGAAGTGATTCAATATCTATCTTTAGCACATTGTTATATAAGATTGAATCCATGATATACATGCTTGTTGTATAATTTCTACATGGTATCAGAGTACAGGAAATCACAATAGTGGAGGAGGATTTGAGTTTGTGACTGAATAGAATTCAAATTTGCAGAAGAATTTCTTGGTGCTACAGCTGATTCAGGATTTCAATGGATTGAGATTGGAGTATTCACTTGAGGGAAGCTATAACTATATTTCTTGGAAAGACGGGATGGAGGCAGTACTAAGAGACAATGGCTTGAAGGAATTCGTTGACAATGATGTTCCTAAACCCGCTGTGGTAGATGCTGCAAATCTTGATGCATGGCAAAAGAAAGTGGCAAAGGCGAGGAGGATCTTGCTGGAGGGAGTACAAGACCACATTGTCTCAAGTATCCATGGTAAAGCCACACCATATTCAATGTGGAAGGCTTTGACAAATATATTTCAGAGCAACAATGACAATAGGAAATTATCACTAAAAGATAAACTCAGGAAGATCAAGATGGAGAAAGGCGACTCCATGCCAAAATATTTAACAAAGTTTGTCTAATGTCGGGATGAGCTGGGGAGCATTGGAATTACTGTCGTTGATGATGATTTGGTGAGTCTATCTCTCCTAGGATTTCCCAAGAGTTGGTATAGTTAACAAGGCTTTGTCAATGGAAGGGAAAAGCAGCCAGATTGGGAATGACCGTGGTTGGATTTGGTGCAGGAGGAGTTCAGACGCAATACCAGAGATGGATCTTCATCTAAGAATGAAGATGAAGAAGATTGTGCTTTGGCTTCCAAGGAAAAGAAAGGGAAAGGAAAGAAGTTCCATTCCAAATCCAATTCCAAATATGGAAATAAGCACGGCACATTCCGAGTGAAGTGTTTTCACTGTCACGAGCATGGGCATTATGCTACTAACTATCCACAAAAGAATAAGAACAAGAAGGCTAAAGGATCTGCAGCTGGTGAGGCTCTGGCCTCGTAATTTGAGATTCATTTCACTCTCATTGTGTTATTACTCATTAAGTTGTGAAACATTTCTTGATAGGGTCATACATGTCACTCACTAAATGGATAAGGTCTCCTAAGCCATTTTAATGTGGTATAGGAAACTTTTTGCATTTTTTAAGCCTATCCTAAGTTTTATGATCACCTCCATTTATACCATTTCAGTCAAATCAGTCGCATATCATGTTAGTTGTCATTCCCCATAAATTTAAACTCAAAAGGGCACACCTGTTGGTTTTTTAGATTTTCGTAGCATTTTAGACAAGAAAACAACATATTTCGCTACGAAATCACCTAATAGTTTCGTAGTGAATCTGTTAGAAGTGTAACTGTTTTTGCTACGAAAATGCGTTTTCTAACCTAGATTGTCATAGCTGTATGAGGTGTCAGTTTCTGATTAGAGCAGTAAATGTGGAGGTCATTCAAGGTTGTTATGGTAAAATTAAAATGTACATAGCCGTGTTTGATGTCATCCTTACCCTTTGTGCTTGGATGTGTTATGATTGAAGCTTGAGCTGTCAGTTAGACTTTTAAGCCTCACTTCAATTTGCCTTTTTTCATATTGTGGTTTATCCTTGCATGCGAGTCGATCTTTGGAGAGCTACTTCATCGAGCCAAGCAAGTTGCTGTCAAATTCGAATTATGCAGGTGTCATCAACAAGCAAGGCAGTGAAGACTATAAATCATCCATGGCTAAAAGAAAGAAGACGAATAAGGGTGGTCATTGTCATAGGTATGAGCCCATGGATATGAAATTACTCAATGAAGACCCTACTGCTATGGAGGTTTTTAGAAGGACTGGTTGCTTGCAATTCTACTAGGGGTTGCATGGTTTTCATTTACAGGCTTCAAAGGTTTTTTCCACTAGCTTCACATGAACAACATCAAAGGTTGGAATTATGAATCTTAGAGTGACACTAGAGAGCTACAGGAATCCCTAGAGGTAGTGAACAGTGGTTTAAAGGTATCAAATTCATAATCCAGGATTGTAAAGACTTTATCAAGTAAGAACACAATGAAGTTGATTTGACAAATTATATCCCTAGGAGTTTTATGAAGGAAAATTATGCAAAACTGTTGATGGTTGTTCAAAAATACTTTACCCGTGAAGGAATATTTCACATGTTCTACAGATACCATCTCAGACTTCTTTTTCATTTTGTAGGTAAGAGGTCACTTGACTTGCCTTTATATATAAACATAAGTCTAGGGTAATTGTCAGATAAGGTTCGAATCAAGACAGAGGGAAATGAGACATCTCTTTTTCATCATGGTCTAATGAAGCTATTAGTGTTGGAAGAATTGAGAAGGTTAGATAGAGATTGGATTTCTTTCTTGTTCGTGAGTGGTTATGAAATTGACGTGGTCACTCCAAAGAAAACCTCAAAACCTAGAACTACTTCATCACCAACTGTGGTAGAAGAAGTTGAATAAGAAAAAATATCATCTCCTATAGAACCAGTGGACATGGGAGAAGAACCTTTGCAAGAGACAGACACCCCTCAAGAAACACCTGCAAAACATAAGCATACAATCAGCAAACAAGGCAATAAGAGAGTCACTAGAAGCCAAAAGTTGGCTAAAGGCAATCTGGAGGATATCATTCATTCAATTGACATTGAAGAGTCACCCATTGTGCGAGCTGAAGACATTCAAGATGGTGGAAGAAAGCTTAGGAAAGGTAAGATTGCTAAGAAACTAGATTTTGTAGGTGATGATGCTGGTTTTATATTTTAGCCAAGGAAACAAATGACCAGACATGCAAAGAAGGCCATGGAAAGCAAAAATATTGAGAAAATGAATGAAGTTTTTCAACCAACAAGCGTCATAGTTTTGTCTCCATCGGCAAAGGAAGAAGAGGTTATCAGGCAGAGAAAGGACAAAGATAAAATAATTGAAAAATTAGAAATAGAATCCCTCAAAGAGTAGTTGAAGGAAGCATGTAAATAGATATCAGTTTTAAAGCTAGAGGCAAAGAAGCACAGAGCTGAGAAGGTTCAATTTGAACAAATGAGGAAAATATGGAATGAACAAGTCTCAAGTGTTTAAAAATATTTGGACAATGCAGAAATGTTACTGAAATGGACTCAACCATTAAGAGGAAAGGTCAAACATATTAGGAGGATGAACTTACACGTACAATCCAAGAACAAAGCATTAAAATATCAAGTGGAAGATCTTCAGGAGCAGCTAGATTTGATTCAAGTGGAGTTATAAAAGAAAGGGCTGAAGATGAGAGTGGTAGAAGAACCCATGGCCAATTGATTGTAAATGAAGAAGAAACACTACAAGAGTAAAATATCGAGCTGAAACAAATTTGATGAGGTTCATAGCTCACAGGGAACCTAAATTTTGCATATGGAGATCAAATTTTCAAGATAATTACAAAAACAACAAATTGTGATGTTTTAGACAGTTAATTCATAGCGTGCTTCAGGCTTGAAGCGAGAAAAACGCTACGAAAATTCTGAAGGTGCATTTTTGCCTCATAATTCAGTTTTTTCAAGTATTATGGAGTGAAATTGATTGTATGCAAGGTGTCTTGGCATAGTAAAGGTGTTTGAATGGCAAAGGTGGTAAGGAGATAGGTGAAAAGGCATGTTTTCATACGCTATGAAAACTCACTACAAAACTGCCTAAACTGCCCTGTTTCGTAGCGAGGGGCTTTTTGAATATTTTTGAGCATTCCAACAGCACATCAGTTGGCTAGAGACCTCCAACACGTTCGTGGGCTATCTCATCAGAGACTCATTACTCAAAAGGGGTGTCACACATCCAGCTCAACAGGCAGAACAATGATTAAAGTGAAGGTTATCCATCCCTAAAAAGTAGGATCATGTTCCATAGATCTAGGGGTGTTTTAAATATGTAAAGTGATGGTGAATTGTCCCTTGAACATGTGATACATATTATGTAACTGTTTCATTGTTATAAAAATCGAATGTAATAAATAGGAGATAGATTCCTATTATGAGTTTGACTTCTTAAAGGATAGCTGTCCTTTTTCTATTTCAAGTAATTAGTTTTAGTTATGATAGGAGTCAGAGTTAGAATTCAAAGATCTAGCCATGTTGGGGCCCTTGTTTTTGTTTAATTTTTGAACTTTTGGCCAAGACATTTTGAACTTTGACTCTTTTTGAGTTGCGGAATAAATACACATACTATTGTAAATTGTTCTGATCAGTAATAGACAGTGGCCGTGGGCGTTTTCCTACACCTGAGATTCATTTGATGTTCATGAACCTTGTCCTATGTATCTTGTTGCTTTTCTTTCAATATACTAATGTTTGATTACTCAAAATTCGTGCTTCTCATGCTCTGACTTCCTTCAAGCATTAAACTATTGTATATCTTTCTCAATATCCTTCTTTCAAGATCTTAATGTTAATTACTCAGAATTCATGTTTCTCATGCTCTGATTTCCTTTGAACATTTATCTATTGAGTAAGTTCTGTGTGTGTTATCCTTTCATCTAAATATCTACATGCCTCAGCTTCCACAAGGAGAAACATTGTCATTTATTTCCTTAGCACTGACTCCATAAGATCAATGGTAGCAAACCTTATACATTTTCCACCTGCAATTAATCACAATCAAGTCATCATTATAGAGTTAGCCATCTAATAGAGTTTGTATTGAAAATATCATAAGTTATCTCAAGAGAGCCCTCTCAGACTGAATAGGCTAATCTTCAGTCAAAATATGGTATGAAATAGTTACTCCAAGTTGACCATTGAAGCAACCCAACAGGAATCAATTTGGTGATAACAAATTACATGCATGGTTTCAAGTGCAATGGGATCGGTGTGGTATTTGGATAGTGGTGCATCCTTTCACATGACGGGAGATAAGGAACTTTTTAGTAGCTTGGAGGAGAAGGACCTCCAAATGCATATCGAAATGGGTGATGACGGGCGGTATGGTGCTACCGGTATTGGTACCATTACCTTCCAGATTCAGTTAGGTAAACCCTTTCAATTAAAAGATGTAATGCATGTACCAGGCTTGAAGAAAAATTTGGTCTTAGTTGCAATGTTAGAGGATAGAGGCTATAATGTTTTTTTCAGTGAAGGAAAATCTTTCTTGCGACACAAAACAATAGGACAAGCCAAGAAGATTGGGATTCGAGTTAAGAATCTCTATAAGTTGGATGTATATGGCTGCGCAACATTGATGGGTAAGGCGTACAAGGTGGTGAGCTAGGATGTGGGTGAGTTATGGCACATGAGATTGGGCCATCTTCACCACGGAGCCTTAAAAGTCATGCATAATACTTCTATTGGTATTCCCAAGGCTACACTTGCGCAGTCAGACACATGCAAGGGATGTACTATGGGAAAATATGTAACGACCACCTTTCATGAGAAGGAGAACCAAGCCTCGGGGATACTTGAGAGAGTTCATACAAATGTGTGTGGACCATTATCTGTTTCTTTGATAGCAAAGAATAATTACTATGTGATATTTTTTGATAAATTTTCTCGAAAGTGGTGGATCTAATTCATGCAGAAGAAATATCAGACGTTCTCAAAGTTTCTTGAGTTCAAAGCACTGGTGGAGAAAGACACGGGGAAGCAAGTGAAGGCTTTTAGGAGTGAAAATGGTGGTGAGTACATCTCCAATGAATTCAAGAACTTCTGCAGCAAAGAAGGAATTGAGAGAGAACTGATAGTGCCTCATAACCCACAGTAGATTGGTGTCACTAAAAGAAATAACTATACGATTGTGCGTGTAGCAAGAGCGATGTTGCATGATCAGGGCCTACCGATGCATCTGTGGGCAGAGGCATGCAACACAATGGTATTTGTGCGGAACCGTTGCCCTCATAGGATACTTGGCATGAGTACACCAAAAGAGGCTTTTACTAGTAAGAAACCTGATGTTTCACATTTTAAGATTTTTGGCTCATCTGTTTATGTGCATGTGACCAAAGACACCAGGAAGAATCTTCAACCAAAAATTGAGATTGGGATGTTTGTGGGGTACACTGAAACTCCCCACAACTATTGGGTGTATTTTCCAAATAGAAAAATGACTGTTGTGCGACGGGAAATAAAATTTGATGAGGAGAAAGCCATGCGATTATCTCTTGAGAGGGAGTTGGATTTGCATGCAGAGGAGAAACTCTTGGTTCCCCAGGATAAGCCTCAAGATGTGGAGAAGCCACATGCGGAGGATCATGGAGTGGCAAAAAACACTCATGTAGATCCATCCATCAGAAATGGTAGAAGGCGCACCACAAAAGATGATAGATTGAAACTTGATGTAGCAGAGAATGTAGGAGCCCCTACTTCATAGCGCAGACTAAGACAATATCTAGATAGGTTTACTGGATACATGGCTCTTATGAGAAAATGTATTGTGACAGAACCATCTTCCTTTTAGGAGGCAGTGCAACAACCAATTTGGGTTGACGTAATGGTGGAGGAGTATGAATCCATTGTCAAGAATAATGCATGGGAGATTTTCTGAAGACCGGTTGATAAATCAGTGGTTGGATCTAGATGGATCTACAAGGTAAAGCAAGATGCCTATGGGAGTGTGGAGAAATACAAGGCCAGGTTTGTGGCTCGCGGATTCTCACAGATTGAGGGGATCGATTACGATGAGACTTTTTCACCAGTTGCAAGGTACTCTTCCATTAGATCTATCCTTGCACTCTCAACACAGATGGGGTTATGCATTCATCAAATGGATGTGAAAACTACGTTTCTCAATGGAGTCATTGAGGAAGAAGTGTACATAGAGTAGCCAAAAGTTTTAGAGATATTCGAAAACGAGTCGCATGTGTGTCGACTCAAGAGAGCACTATATGGGCTGAAGCAAGCACCTCGTGCTTGGTACACTTGGATTGACAACTATTTCACTGGATTGGGCTTCACCAAAAGTGAAGCTGATGCAAACTTGTACCAGATTGTGGTTGAGGGTAAGATATTGATTATTTTACTTTATGTTGATGATTTAATTTTGGCTGCTGATGAGCAGCTGATACACTCATGCAAGGAGTATCTTGCAAGGGAGTTCGAAATGAACTACATGTGACTCCTTCATTATTTCCCTGGATTGGAAATATGGCAGCGGGATGGTGAACTTTTTTTTTCTCAAGGCAAGTATGCCAAAGAGATACTGGGTAAGTTTCACATGGAGAGCTACAAACCCATGGACACTCCTCTTCCAGGAAATTGGAGGAAATAGGATGCTAATTCTGGAGAGGTAGTGGATGCTACTGTCTATAGGCAGTTAGTTGGTTCACTGGTGTACTTAGTGAACACCAGACTAGGCATTTGCTACGCAGTTAACCAACTGAGTCGCTATGGTTAAGCCTACCAAGATCTTTTGGAAGGTGGGGAAGCATTTCTTGAGATACTTGAGGGGCACATCATAGTATTGATTATGGTACAGACGGATAGAGGGAGTGAAGCTTCAAGACTTCATAGATGAAGATTGGGCAGGCAGTCCATCAGATAGAAATATCACATCAGGAGGGATCTTCAACATAGGATTAAAAAAATTTTCTTGGTACAGTAGGAAGCAACGATCTGTGGCACTCAGCGGAGGCAGAGTACATGGCAGCAAGTCAAGCTGCATGTGAGGCCATCTGGATGAGAAAGATCCTGGTTGGTTTGTTTGGTTCTCAGATGGATCCGACAGTGATACATTGTGATAATCCACAATTGATTTGTAGAAGTGATTTAGTATCTAGCTTTAGCACATTGTTAGATCGGATTAAATCCATGATATACATGCTTCTTGTATAATTTCTACAAATATGTTACTCTAATATGACTAAAATATTAAATAGAAATTACTATACTATTATCTATTTATCTCGGGAAAGATGACGAAATATGTGTTTAGAAAGATTTCAAAATTAACATAATAATGTAGATCAACATGTAACTATGAATTTAACTTAGAGAAAGAAAACTAATTTAATTAAACAATTAATTAAATTAGTTATTTAATCATCACACATATTGAGATATCATTATTCACATATAATTAACAAATTTCAATCAAACACATAAATAGTGATTATGAGAGATTGCTTCAACACATATAATGTGAATAATATCAACATATCATTCTACTCTAAGAAAATAAATAGATAAGGGATAATAGTACCCGATAAACCATTGTTTTGTTCATGATAGAAAGGCGGTGGTTCAACTTCAGATTAAGAGAAACTTAATTACAATAGTTCAACTTAAACTTCCTTTTAAAAAAATTCAGAACCAGTCTCTATCGTTGAGAGACAATTTAGAGTTTCTTTAAAAAATATAAAGATGGAAAACTAAAACAACCCTTCAAGTAGTTATTAACAGAAGAAACGACAAAGGAACAAATTAAAATATAGTTACAACATTTTTTCTAAGCTTATGAGGTAGATTGTCCTCCAACACGTTGTCTCAAGTCAAAGATATCAATCATATATATTTTTTTTTTATAATTCTGGAGGAGAGGTTGGTTGAATCCACACTGGGCTGGTAAATACGACATCCCTCGACGCTGAAAACATCTATGTGGTGGTATTCGATAAGCATCAAATTATTAGCCACTAACCGTGCAATTTTACCAAGAATTTCCAATGAAGTTCTAAATTGATCTTGTTTAATTTATTAATAATATCGACCCTCTTCCTGGAAGATTCTTGCCACGTCTTTGTGAATAAATTAATGTATGGTAGGGTGCCTTGCAACTGATAATGGGATTAGGATGAAGGCAATGATTAGTAATTGCTTTAGTGATGTTATTGGAAGTGTCCCGAGCTTGATAAACTGATGCCTCAGTTTATTTAATGCGGATGTCCCACTCTCTGAAAATGAGTTCTTTATGATTTTCTTCAATTTTAGGTAGACTGGATGATCTACCTTATTCACTTTCTTGCCAAGTCAGGAAAATGAAAATAGTTTCTTCTATCTCCTCAAAATGATTTCTAATATCATAAAGTTGAATGACTAGGGATTCCACAGTCTTACATTGATCATGAATAGTTTCCAATTTTTGGCAGAAGACTATATGTTGTTGGGAAAGAAGAGTGTTGAATACTTTTTCTTATTTCTCGAACTCTTGTAACTATAGGTTGGCACTTAAGTGTTGAATCATTTCTTGCAATTCTTGTATTTATGTACCTTTGGCCTTTAAATATGCATCATGTTGAATCATGATAGAATAAAAACTCTAATGAAGCTCTGTCATCTAGGATTTCCAGTGTTCTGTGATCTTTTTTTTTTTCAATACTCTAATCCAACAAGACAATTATCTCTTCTTTTTCCTGGAGCTGATGTTGGACCTCTGTCGCTTTATCAATAGTAGCTGAAGCATATGCACCTATAAACTTGTAAGACTTACCAATTAATATGTTTGAGTGGTCGAGGAGCCTTCACACAAGGCCTCAAAGGATGCATTACCCAGAACAAAATCCTAGGATTCATCAAACTTTCTATTTTTCCTTTCCTTTTTCATTGTAGCCTTGATTTGAGGACTGTAGAAGATGTTCAATGGAAGAAATTATTCAATTTTCAAAACCAACTTAGAGGAAGGGAATGTTGGTATGATTTCTATATCTATATCCTCTGAGGGTTCTTTAACATCCTTCAACGTTTTGACAATTTGTTCGAGATTATTTGAGGTTTCCTGAACCTTAATCTTTCGAGTAGTCTGAACAACATGAGACTCAACAATTTTGAAATTTAAAGCTTGAATATATTCATTACACACCTCTTCCAACTTAGAATCAAGTACAATTTCATTTATTTGAGAAGAAGTACAGGCAAAAATTACTTTCGACTGAGAAGAATCGATCGATTGTGTGAGATCAGTTATATCTGTAACAATTTTTTCTTGGGAGAGCTGTAATGAATCAATAGGGATATTAACCAACCTAGAATATTTTTACTAGATAAACTAATTCATTTTCTCATGATTTAATTTCTCTTTTGCATATCGAATCACCATATAATAAGAAGAATATTTTTCAAGCATATCATCAAAATTATCGAGTTCATGCATGAACTGTCTGATTCTCTATGTTGTTATATTTTTTACAACAATATTAGGATTATATTGCCTATTTGGTACAATAGGAAGTTTCAGAGCTTGAATATCCTCAATATCAATCAATGTATGTTTGTAATTGTCCAAAATATATGGCAAATTTGGCTGGGAAAGGATGCCACATCTTTGTATTATCTTCTCTGAGGACTTTGGAAATGACATTACCCATAGTCTGATAGGATATTTCTCTACACAGTAGTTTATTGGGGAAAAAAAATGGCAAGACATGTGGGTTTTCCAGACTCCCATATACTATTATATAGGTGAATGAATCTTCACCAAACCATCTTCCTACTAGCAAAATATCATTTTCAGCTTCTGGTGATATTCGGGGTGTTTTGGTATCAAAGATGACATGAGAAATTGGTAACATGAACTTGAGGCATATCTTATAGAAATTATGATGGTACTTGGAGTCCCATATAATATCATGGTAAATATGTATGGGATTTGGGTCTTGCAGAGTCCATTTCCAACCCATAGATGAGAAATCCATAGAAAAACACAGATCATCCATGATATACGCACTCATATAAAAAAGGAGGAAAAACATTGTCAGAAATATTGAAAATACTTCTATAATCCAAGATATCGGTAGCTAAACTATCAGAAAGAATATTTTCCCAATCAAATATAAATCCTCCTGAAGCCCCATTAATTAGAGGTGCCCATTGGTCAGAAAAATTCTTTGTTGAAATTTGCAACAAGAAACAGTGAAATTGACATCCAGAAGGGACAAAATTTGACCACATAAATGGTGTGGGATTCCAGTCACACATGAGTTAGGAATTCAGTTACACACTAGCGCTAAATGTGGGTGTCTAATTTATCTATGCCTTAAATAAATTAGAAAATAAATTGTAATTTCATCCCATAACAACTTGTATCAGTTAACTAAGTAAAAAATACTAAGTTAGCTCAAGAATTTTGAGTTGAGGGTCAAAGGTGAGGCATGTAGAGTGATTCTTTTATTTTGGGGGTCTAGTTGCAGTTAATGCATTAGTTTGGTGCATGTGTAATCAATTAAATCAAAATAATTGAGTTAAAACTAGTTTAACTAGTTCTAACTTTGTGATGAGCTAGTGAGAGGTCAAGTGAATTAAATTATATTTAATTCAAAAGTAGTGATCTATCAGATAACTGATGAGTCACTATTATTAGCTGCATGAAAGTAAATTCTGATGATGACCCAGTTGAGACAGAGGCTAAAGGGAAGTTAACTATCAGTTGTATTATTAGCGAATTGCCCGGGCGCAATTATAAAGTCAGAGGAAGGCTCATAAATGATTGTGCAGTCAAGGAAGGTGGATTATCCTATTTAATAGGGAATAATTTCCTAGGGATTGTGTGAGAAAGGCTAGGCTAAGCAGGGCTGAGAATTGGCTGAGTGTTGGTCAATTCTTCTGAGAATTGCTAGTCAGTTTTGAGCAAGACTAGGGTGAGACGATCGGTAGAGTGCAGGATTTTCTCGATGTGAGAAAGCATTGTATTATTTCATGATTATTCGAATATCTATAAAATATATGATAGAGGGTTTTTGAGCAGGTGATTTCCCCAGATACATCTTGTGTTGTGTGATTGATAATTTCCTTTTTCTTACTTGCATGTGATTGAGCGATCATGTTTTATATTCCGCAAATATAGTAGAAAGATTCGATATCTTGTTTAAGTACATTGCATGATCGGATTGAATACATTGAGATATAGTTTATATATAATTTCTACATGATATCAAAGTGCCAGGAATCACAATAGAAAAGAAGAAAATGAGTTTGTCTTGAACATGTTCAAATTTGCAGATTTATTCTTCAAGATCCAGCAGTAGATCAAGATGTCTTTCAATGGCTTGAGACTCGAATATGCACTCGAGGGAATTAATTTTATATTCAATGGAAGGATAGGATGTAGGCAGTTTTTGAGGAAAACAGATTGAAGGAATTCATAGATACTAATATTCCCAATCTCGCAGTAGTAGATGCGCAACTTCTTGATGCATGGAAGAAGAAGGTAGCAAAGGTGAGAAGCATCTTGTTAGAGGGAGTTCAAGATCATATTGTCTTGAGTCTCCATGGGAAGGTGAATCCATATGCTATGTGGAAGGCCTTGACAGATCTTTTTTAGAACAACAGTGACCAAAGGAAGTTGGCTCTGAAGGACAAGCTCAAAAAGATCAAGAAGGAGGAGGGCGAGAAGGTACCAACATACTTAGCGAAGTTCAATCAATGTTGAGATGAGCTTGGAAGTGTTGGTTTGACCGTAGTCGATGATGAACTGGTGAGCCTAGCACTTCTAGGCCTTCCCAAGAGTTGGCATAGTTACCAGGACTCTGTGAATGGGACAGAGAAGTTACCAGACTGAGAGCTGTTACGATGAATTTTAATCGCAAGTGTACGAAAAAAGCTCACTTTAGCTGTGCATAACAAACAACCCTAACATAAAAAAATGGATGCCAATTTCTTTAGATTTGCAGTTAGTTGACCAAGATAAATGCTACAAAATCTAGATCTATGCAGTAAAGTACATTAAGCAATAAATAAAAGCAAGAGTTGCTCCATGCATCCAATAGACAAGACAAGAATATTTTTAAAGAATTTTTGTATTTTTGACACCTGGGAAGGGAACATAGAAAGATGTTACTAGTCTCGCTCAATGGGATGGGTTCTTGTATGTCCTCAACACTTCAGATCTAAGATCTCCCTCTCTTGATGGTGTAGAAAACCCAGACAAAAAATGGAACTCAAAGGGAGCTCACAAGAAAAAGGTAGCAAAATATGACAATGATGAAGGATCAAAGTCAGACCAAAAGTATAGATCCAGAGTCATCTTTAGACAACAAAAGGTAGTGAGTGAATGGAAAAACCCTTCTATTTATAACAAAATATTGAGTTAGTCTAGATATTGGTGCATAATTAAAATATTATTAACCAAATCAAGATCCAACTTTTTATGGAATATTTTATTATATTCCATAAAATATCCCGAGCGAGGATATTATCATCGGATTTTTATAATATCCCAGGGCGAGAACAGATGATTGCATCATGCAAACATTCGATGAGATGGGATCAGAGACAGGAGGAGGAAGACCAAGGACCAAGCAGAGAGGAGTCTTTGTAGGTTCCGGGTGAGACACTAGTTAAGGGGTCGATAGTTTTCTTATTGGCCACCGAAGATATGATGGACTCAGGGGAGGTTTAAGAGTTTGGTTTGTAATATATCAACTGGTCAATGGTGAATATATTTCCATTATGAGGAAATGACATCTTGCAGTGAACCGCAGATGGTACAATAGACATCACATTGGTGTAGCTACAACCCAATAAAATGTTGTAATCCAAGGGGGCATCAATGAATTCTACGTCAATGCAAACAGTATTTCCCGCAAGAGTAATAGGAAAATTGTGGAACATGGCAATGGGCTTAGAGGAGTGGCCGTCCCACGCTCGGAGGGTGATAGTGGAAGGTTCCAACTCAGGTGATCCAAGTTGCTTCCAAACCGAAGCAGACATCACATAGGTGGATGCCCCTCATTAATGATACAATGGGAGACATTGGTGTTCCGGATCTTGACGGGGATTTGGAAGGCGATGGAAGCAGGAAGAGGAAGATGTTCTGACCGGTCAAAATAAAAGATGATCAAACGATCATCTGAAGGATCTACATCGCCCATGGCAGATAGTAGAGCTTTTCCTTGTGAAGGCCATGACTGGAGGAGTTCCAGCATTGAGATGGCAACAAGAGATTGTGCCAAATCATCTACTATACTGTACGAATGGGAAACTTTTCCAGAAGCAGCGTTTCAGCGTAATGGTCCCTTAGGGATCTTGGTATGAACCTCTGACTTAGGCTGAGGGATCTGTAAAGGACCATTGGTTGTCGAAAGAGGCTCTGTAGAACCTGAATAAGGGGGCTCGGGGGTAGACATAGTGGGAGGCTTGTTGTACTGACAGGACCGAGTCTGAAGGTTGAGGTCAACGGTAATGGGTTGGTCAGAGTTCAGCATGAGAATCTGGGAATTGGAGGTACCGGATGGAGGAGATTGAGTGGCCGCCTAACCTTTAGGTGGTTGGGTAGCCTCGAATCCTTGGTGAGGGAAAGGATTGGTAAACACAGCCGGCTGGATAGGTGCAACATTGGGAGGAACTCAAGGGGAGGCTTGCTGTCCTCATGATGCTGCTTAAGTCTCCCACATCTGACACATCTATGGTAAAATAAGACAATCGTGGGTGTAATGAACATAGACATTGAAACATGAGCAAGGCTTATTCGTGCGAACAAGCCTGTCTTGCTTAGGCTGAGTGCCCTGTTGCTGGTTAGTAGTGTTAGGTGCATTCCCCTGGGGATTAGGTCCTGGATTACCTAGGGCGGATTGATTTTGGGTGTCTTTCCTCTTCTTTTTTGAAGTAGGAGGATTAGTCGCACCCTGCTGTGCATATACCTGCCCTTAGGGGGGCGGTGGTTGTTGTTGTGGGGGTTGGGAAGGTAAGGGAGGTGGGGGTGCTAATGCTTGAGGAGCTGGAGCACCAGGCTGCGGATACGGATAATAAGGAGGTTGGGTAACATTGTGGTAAAAAGGTTGGGAAAAAGGAGGAGGCATGCCGTATCCTGGATACATGCTACCGAGAGGGGGAAAAGTGCTGGAGGTGCTGGCCCCTCCCTGATGGAAACCATAGCCCATAGGAGGCTGAGTGTACGGATGAGAAAGAGCGATGCCATCAGTGGCATGGGATGCCCTTGGTGCATTGGCACCACCGGGTCTAGGGAGATCAGGTAGGACGGTATAAACATAACCAGACTGAGCGTAGATCAAGTCATATTTTAACGAAATCTGGAGAGCAGATTCTTCGGTTTGAGGGAAATGCGATGCGACATCTTTGACTATAGCAAGAAAAAGAGATCTAAGGAACCAGTCCATGTAGACACGGTCTTCGAAGGTAGGGGATAAACGTAGGCTCTTTCTTCTCTGCCATTCCTGGACATGATTAGATAAGCGGGTCGCAAACGATTGACAGAAAGAAGTCAAAAGTTTGGTACCAGTGTCATAACAAAGGGGAAGCTAGAAATAAGATATAAAAGCCCGGGAAAGAGTTGCAAAGGTGGTATGAGAGGATGAGGCCTGATCAACATACCACTTAGAAGCTTCGCTAGTAAGCGTAAGTTGGAACAACTGAATACAGATAGAGTCATCGGTAATGGAATTAGACGAACACAACATGTGGAAAGATCAAACATGGTTTGTAGGATCTTCTTCAGCAAGACCTTCAAACTTGGGGATGTCGGAAGGGAGCTTGGTTGGCATAGCAGGCCAACCAGCGTCACGGCGCATAGGGTCATTGATCAACTGGTTATAATCGGGAAGACTAAGGCCTGCCATATAGGGGGGCAAGGGAGCGGCTGGGATAGTTCTTGTTGTGGTCCCACTAGTAGTATTCCCAACATTAGTGTCGGGGCTACCACTAGCGTTATGTCCTGAACCAGACATGGTGAAGGTGATAGGGAAAGAATCGGGGATGGAACCAGAAGGGGAATTCAATGAACAAGAAGAGGAGTCGAAATGCGGACTCGGTGGAGGACTAACTCGAATCCTACGCGGAGGAGTAAGTCTTCCAAACAGAAACTGAGGATGAAGGCCAATAAGTCTCCGGGATAAACGCCTTGGGGGTGCAATGATGAAAGCACAAACATGACACAAAGGGAAGAGGGAAAAACAAGGGCAAGGAGGTGTAGGATGAACTGATAACAATGTCGAAACAAGGGCAGAGAGGTGCAGGATCAATTGATTACAATGTTAAAGTCTTTTCCTGGCGGTGTTAACTAGGCTCTTCTTCACTTAGGGTGTGTGTGTTAAGTGTGTAAATTTTAATTTTTAAACCTAGACGTTTGTAGAGAAATAGAAAAAGTGTGTTGTATAACTATAAATAAACCTGTAGATAACAGTATATGAAACTGAAATAACAGAAAATAAACAACTAATTATGCATTCATCTAAACTCAAGGAGGCGGGCCTCTCAACAACTAGTCTGTGGGTGGGCAAAAATCTAGTCAAAACACACCAAAATAGCCAATAGATCTAAATTTGGTAGGGAAAATGATATAAAGGTAAGATCTGCTAGAAATAGGTGTAGAAAAAAAAAAATCAGAGGGAAAATTTCTGTAAATGAGGTGGCGAAAGGCTACAACCTGGAGGGAAATGGAGGGGACCCTAGAGGAAGACCCAAACAAAACTAAAAGTAGGTGTTTTGGATGGATGAATAGCCAATTTGAAATGGATATGAAAGGGAGGGATCAAATTTGAAAAATTTCTGAACACACTAAAATTTCAAACGACCTGCTGCAGCTAAAACTCCTAGAAAGGTGGAGGGTACTGAAGACCTAGGGGACTAGGTTCCCACTTTGATGAGTAAAACATAGCAAGTAAAGGTCCAAAACGGGCAGAGATGGAGGCCAGACAACCCTGAACAGAGGCCCAAACAAACCCAGAAAAATATCGGAAAAATTCCCGCAAAAAGTTCAGGTCGCAGTTTCTGACCTGTTTTCTGTAGAGGTCGCGGGTTTTGGCCTGTTTTTTGCATCCTGGACGTTCAGGTCGCAGGTTTTGGCCCAAAAATTGTGACCTACACTTCCGGCACTCTTGGGAGTAGGTTTCAGAAAAAAAATTCGTCTAGCTGCGGCTGATGCCTGTCACCTGCGCAATAGGCCCAAAAACACACAGAAGTTATAATTTTTAATGTTTTAGGGTTTTATAGGTTAAAAACAACATCAAGAAAAGCAAAACAAGAAGCTGAAGAGAAAACCTAGGGTTTGAAGCAGCTGGTCATGCAAGGATCTGAAAAACGACAGAGGTCATAATCATAAACCCTTATGGAGTTTCTAGTTGTTAGTATGAATTCTAATCACAAGTGTACGAAAATAGCTCACTTTAGTTATGCATAACAAACAACCCTAACATAAAATATGGCTGCCAATTTGTTTAGATCTGCAGTTAGTTGACCAAGATAAATGCTACAAAATATAGATCTATGCAATAAAAGACATTAAGCAGTAAATAAAAACAAGAGTTGCTCCATGTATCCAATAGACAAGACACAAATATTTTTTAAGAATTTTTGTATTTTTGACACCTGGGAAGGGAACATAGAAAGTTGTTACCAGTCCCCCTCAATGTGATGGGTTCTTGTATGTCCTCAACACTTCAGATCTAAGATGTCTCTCTCTTGATGGTGTAGAAAACCTAGACAAAAAATGGAACTCAAAGGGAGCTCACAAGAAAAAGGTAGCAAAATATGACAATGATGGAGGATCAACTTTAGACCCAAAGTATAGATCCAGAGTGATCTTTAGGCAACAAAAGGTAGCGAGTGAATGGAAAAACCCTTCTATTTATAACAAAATATTGAGTTAGTCTAGATACTGGTGCATAATTAAAATATTATTAGCCAAATCAAGATCCAACTTTTATGGAATATTTTATTATATTTGTTGGAGGGAAAAAGAATTTGACTTTGGTCAAATCCCTTTATTTGTAAATAATAAGTAAGTAAATGATTTATTTATTATTTTAAGGATGTGGTTGAGTAATAATCAAACAAATAATGATTTACTTTTAGAATCTATGCTTCCGTGATCCATATAAAATTGTAAAATCTCTTTCGGTAATAATCACATGTAATGGAACATTGTCGACGCGTTTCGAACCAACCAGTGTGGTTCATCATCAGGACTAGGTGAGAGATCAGATCAAATCAATAAGCTTAAATAGATGTAGAGATGGTTAAACTAGTCGTTAGGAAAACGGCTAGTTTGACTTTTTAATAATTTATAATGTTTTTAATTAATAACGACTAGTTCCCTTCTATTATTAAACTATTTAATTTATTTATTCACTTAGTTAATAGATATATATATTATTTAGTTGATATAAAAATTAATTATCAATTTTATTTATTTATTAAAGCGAGAGGCTAAAAAAAATATAAATAAATAAATAAAATTAAATAATAATAAAATAAAAAAAATAAAAAAAATAAAAAAAATAAAAAAATAAAAAATAAAAAATAAAAATAAAAAATAAAAATAAATAAATAAAATAAATAAATAAATAAATAAATAAATAAATAATAATGATCAAACTTAAAAAAATATATAAATAAATATAAATATAATAAAAAATAAAAAAATTAAAAATAAAACTAAATAAAATAAATAAATAAATTAAAAAATAAAGTGAAATAAAATTAAAATAAATAAAAAATAAAATAATGATTTAAAAAAGAAAAAAGAAAAAAAAAAGGCACAAAAGGCAGGGCAGAAATAAAAGACAATCAGGAACATAAGGCAGGTATCCAACACCTACTGATGTTCCAACCATCATCTCTGTTGAGATTAACAGGTCTTTTTTCAATTTCTAAGGTCTCTCTTAACTTCCGATGATGGAAATGGTCGATCCTAGCAATGACCTTCGCCTCTTCAATGCAAATATGATGGTTAGTCTTTTCTACATCTATTTAAGCTTATTGATTTGATCTGATCTCTCACCTAGTCTTGATTATGAACCGCACTGGTTGGTTTGAAACGCGTCGACAATGTTCCATTACATGTGATTATTACCGAAAGAGATTTTACAAAAATAATGATTTATTCAAATATTTATAAATGATTTAGTCAAATTTAACATGGAATATTATTTAAATAAGGTTTAAATAATTATTCCTAGAAAATAATAAGATAAATAATGATTTATCTAATTAATTTTCCTGTTTTGGGTTAAATATGACCAGGAATATTAATTAGACTACTGTTTAACTAATTATTCCTTGAGGAAAATCAAACAAATGTGGATGTATTCAATATTTCCTCATGGGGTTTCCTGTTTAAACCATAAACAACTTAATAAAAATGGATTACTAAGCTATTTTTCATATTGAAAGCAATTTTACTTCGGGTAAAATTGGTCTTACATGCTGTACTTTGGTCCATCTAATAGTAATAGTTTAGATGACCAAAAAATGGTGTAACAGGAGCGTTTTTGGTATAACTTGGTAATAGAAGAGATAAGGCAGAGCACCAGAGATAGGACCTCCAACACCAACAAAGAAGAATATTGTGCATTGGTCGGAAAATGAAAGAAGTCCAAGGGAAAGAAATCCCAAGGCGAAGATGTTGAATCCTTAGTTAAACTGAGAGGGGGGGGGGTGTGAATCAGTTTAACACATACATGAGCTTTTTAAATTTTTCATCAAGTTTATTTACAACTTAATTTTATAACCAACTTAATATGTGGACTGTCTTAATATGTAGCAGCAAGTATTAAGTTAATGTGACATCAAACTTATTATGAGAGCAGCAAACATTAAGCAGATTGGATAGAATATATATAAACACATAGGCAACACACACAGAGACAACAGATATAAGTGGAAACCCATAAAGGGAGAAAACTACATCTTATTATTGTTGTGATGCAAAGGCAAGCTCCAACTCCCTCTCACCACTGTTTTTCTGCAGGCACCAACCTACAGGAGGCTCCAACCTCAGTCAGCTACAACTAAAATCTAGCAAGCTTCAACTTGATAGGGAAGCTCCAACTTCCTCAATTTATCAAAAGAAAATATTTGCTGATTTACCTTAGATATCAGCTCTGTTCTGTAGCATCTCTTTCTGCTCTTCCATTTTCTTTTCTTCTCTGCCTCAATTCTTCATAATTTGCATTCTCTAACCTCTCTTTGCACATCAATGTGATATGATTTATACAGTTTTCCTCATAACAGTTCGTATTCCACAGGGAATTCAAAGTGACTAGCCCTGACTCTTTTCCTTCTGCCTCCTCACTTCTTTATCCAGCTCATTCAGAAAATCTCAGCAATTTATATAACTTTCAGTTTTACAGTGGAGTTTTATTTCCTACGGAGACTTTCCAGTGCATCACAAACAATATAAACCAATCAAAAACGTATTCATTCAGTTACAATGAGGATTACAAATCAATCCATTTAGTTTTGGATCACTGTGAATTTGTCTTTTCTGTGACTATGTATGTCCTTTTCGGTTCTGCTTGCTCTCCTATTCACTGTCATGGTGTAACTGTTGCATATATGTAGTTGTGCTTTTTATAAAACGGACTTTATCTCTCGGTGTAATCATAAAGGCGTTTTAACACAAAAAATGCTCTTTCAATATATCGCAAATGCTTCTCGATTATATAATCATAATGGACCCTTTTTAATAAAAATCTTTTTCTGTTCAAACAATCGATCTTTACTTAAGTTCCGATGCGATTACGCCTCTTGCGAAAGACCCGATGCAATAATCGCAATCGCAGCTTGCAATGGAATGCTCCGATGTTCAGTTCTCCTCTGATGCGATTAATCATTGTTCAGTTCACTGCGCCGATGCGATGAATCGCTCCGATGCACTTAGGCCGGAACTCAAACAAAATATGAGAATCATCGTTTAAAACATATCGGGTCCGGAACTCAATCGCAATCGCAACTTTGTTAACATGTTCTGCTGCCATAAGTTTCTCCGATGCGATTGGTGAGGGTCCCACAAAGTTAATAAACTCTTCGCATATAGAGCGCTGCACACACTGTCAAACCTTACATCTAAGGTTTTCGGTCATTAGTCTCCATATAAAGAATTCATTTTGTTCAATATACGACTATATATATACATAGGAACCTATTAATCCAAAGTCTCAATTCTTAGTTCATTTCATATTAGAATTCCGATCATTCAACATACTTTCAGTTGGGCCCCAGCGCCTTCTCCACTCGTATTACCATATTAACGCTCACATTTTCATTTCCAAAGAAGTATTAAGGTTTCTCCGGCATAAAATATTTCACACAACACTTAACACTTCATATTTGAACAGTATTCATATGCACTTATTAACACATAGTCGGTCGCATCATCTTCTATACTTTGGTTAAACCATCGCACTAATATATATAGCAGCAGTGACTTTTTGGGCCCACAACCTCATTCAAGGTTTAAATTTGGTTTATGCTCCAATCGTCGGTATATAATAACATAAAAGCCAGACTATACAACACAACCCGATATGTCAACCCTCGGCCATATCATTATAACATATCCACATTATATAAATTACCATAGGTCCGCACCCTTTGTATCATTTCATTTGAATCATCAATCAACTTATAACTAAACCCAACGCGAGATTTTAATACACATACATTTCGTGGAGCCCACATTACATATGGCCCCACTAGTTAATGCACCTCTTCAATCGACGGTTAATAACATATCGTGCTCCCCTCTGACAAATCAACGGTGGTTGCGTAGTTGAATCATGTTAGAAAATTAAATATTACAGAGCAATGCAACACATAAAATACGCAGAAAATACAAGCACAGAAAACACATAAAACCAGAGAGACACAGATATACGTGGTTCACCCAGTTTGGGCTGCGTCCACCCTGAACAGCCAGTCCTTCCTTTCTATTATCCAGCAAAAATGAAGAGACAAAACCTACAGCAGATTCACTGTAATATCCTCTGTTCTCTCTCACAGTCTCCCTATCTGTTTCTCGCTCTGAGAATACACACATAATACACAACCACAATACAATACCCTCATATATACAAGGGGGTTGCCTTCTAGGGCAAAAAAAACCCTAAACTAAACATAACTTCTACCGTCATATCATCCGACTATGAACAACCTAGATTGACTAGAAATTACTATACTTTTACAAGGCAATTTTACATCTGTTACAGCAAGTAGCGCCAAAACCTGAGGGCGCCCCTGTGTGCCTTACAGACCCCAAGCCTTTGGCGATTAATTACGAGTGGCATTTGCCACCCTTTTAAGGTACGAGGGGGTCCAATGCTATGATTCCTAAGAAGTAAACAAGATAATCAGGCTCCACACCTAACAATCTCCCACTTGGAGACTGATTGTAGCAACTCCATCGCTGCTTCATTTGCTGGACAATGACTCCTCTTTGGACATGGTTGTTCCTCATCTTCATCGTCATCCTTGAAGACCAATTGAAACTGAGCATGTTCTCAGTTTCTCCCTGGTTACAACTTTTGTTAGCATATCTGCAGGATTCTGGCTGGTGTGTATCTTTTCCAGCTTCAACTCTCCATCTTCCAATACTGACCATATGAAATGGTACTTGAGATGTATGTGTTTAGTCCTGGAATGAAATGCTAAGTTCTTTGCAAGATGAATGGCACTTTGGCTATCACTGTATAACGTGCCCATATCATGCTTCTTACCCAATTCATCCATAAACCTTTGTAACCAAATTATTTCTTTACTAGCCTCTGTAGCAACAACATACTCTGCTTCTGTTGTTAAAAGTGCAACAACACTTTGGATTTTTGAAACCCAACTGACAGCTGTTCCACCTACAGTAAATACATATCTTGTAGTGCTCCTCCTGTTATCTCTGTCACTTGCCATATCTGCATCAACATATCCCTGTAGAGCAATGTTTGAACCACCAAAGCATAATGCTTGATTTGTGGTACCTCTCAAATATCTGAGAATCCATTTTATTGCCATCCAATGTTCTTTTCGTGGATTATTCACGTATCTTCTTACAAATCCCACTGCATGTGCAATATCAGGCCTTGTGCAGACCATTGCATACATTAAGCTTCCAACTGCTGATGCATATGGAACTTTAGACATATAATCCATGTCTTCTTGGGTCTTGGGGCACATCTCCTTACTAATTTTGAAATGGCTAGCAAAAGGTGTACTAACTGGTTTTTCATTCTTCATATTAAATCTTTTCAACAACTTTTCTATGTACTCATTCTGAGACAGTGTTAATTTGCAATTTTTCCTGTCTCTAGCTATCCTCATACCAAGGATTTGTTTTACAGCTCCCAAATCCTTCATTGCAAATGAATTTGCCAATTTTCTTTTGAGCACATTTATTTCTTGCATGTTAGACCCTGCAACAAGCATGTCATCTATATACAATAACAATATAATATAGCTGCCATCATTTTTCCTTTTCAGATAAAAAAAATGATCAGAGTGACATCTAGTATAACCTTGTTCAGACATAAACTTGTCAAATTTTAGATACCACTGCCTTGGAGCCTGTTTTAAGCCATACAAGCTCTTCTTTAGCCTGCACACTAATTTTTCTTTCCCTTTGACCTCATATCCTTCTGGTTGCACCATATAGATCTCTTCCTCCAGATCTCCATGGAGAAATGCTGTCTTTACATCTAATTGTTCAAGATGTAAATCTTCCGCTGCTATAAGACTTAAAGTAGTTCTGATTGAAGTCATTTTAACAACAGGAGAAAATATTTCATCAAAATCAATACCTTTCTTCTGTGCAAACCCCTTCACCACAAGTCTAGATTTGTGCCTCTGTTTTCCTCCATCTTCTTCCTTCAGCCTGTAAACCCATTTATTCTGCAATGCAGTTTTACCTGCAGGCAACCTGACTAAGTCCCAAGTCTGGTTATGCATTAAGGAGTCCATCTCTTCTTCCATGGCTAGCTCCCACTTCTTCCTGCTTTCAACCTGCATTGCTTCTTCATAACATTCGAGTTCACCAGAATCAGTCAATAATAAATAATATAATGAAGGAGAGTATCGTTCAGGGGGTCTACTTATCCTGGTAGATCTTCTAACACCACTTTCAGGTGTTTGAGGTGCCTGTTGCTGTTGTGGTGGTTGCTGTTGTTGTGGTTGTTGATTATTATTATTTTCAGGCACCTTTACTTTTTCAGTTATCTCATCAAGAACTGTGTATTCCTTGCTTTCTTTTTCCTGTTTCTTTTCCTGCAACTGATTCTTATACAAGACCTTTTCATTGAATATTACATCTCTGCTCCTAATGATTTGTGATTTTCATAATCATATAAGCGATAACCAAAATCATTAACACCATATCCAATAAAGGTACATTTCTTTGATTTTGCCTCAAGCTTTGTTCTATTTTCTTTATTAATATGGACAAAGACCTCACAACCAAAAGGCTTTAAAAAAGAGTAGTTTACCTTTTTACCTGTCCATGCTTCCTCTGGAATACCACCATCCAAGGAACTTGAAGGCCCTCTGTTTATTAGATAAACAACGGTATCTACAGCATCTACCCAAAATTGTAAAGGCAATCCTGCATGCAATCTCATGCACCTTGCACGCTCCATGATTGTTCTGTTCATCCTTTCTGACACACCATTTTCTTATGGTGTTCTTGGAACTGTCTTCTCTCTACGAATTCCATGCTCTGAACAGTACCTATCAAACTCTTTGCTGCAATATTCACCTCCATTATCTGATCTGAGACACTTCAACTTCTTTCCTGTCTCAATCTCAACCAAAGCTTTCCATTTCTTGAAAGTATCAAATACATCAGATTTATTCTGAATACAATAAATCCATATTTTTCTAGTTGCATCATCAATAAAAGTAACATAATAACGAGAGCCACTGAGAGATGATACCTGAGCAGGTCCCCATACATCTGTATGCACAAGCTCCAATTTTTCGCTCTTCTTTTCTTTCCCAACTCTGAGAAATCTGACTCTCTTCTATTTTCCATAAATGCAATTCTCACAGAAATCCAAATCAACATTCTTCAAACCTGGCAGCAAATTTCTTGAGTGAATAATCTTCATTCCCTTCTCACTCATGTGTCCGAGCCTATGATGCCATAATGCTGCATCTGCTCCTTTGGAAGTTAAAGCATTAACAGAGTTAGAAATACCATTGCATAAATACTATGTACCAACCTTTTCGCCTTTTGCTATTACCATGGCTCCTTTGGTGACCTTCCAAGCTTTATCTGTGAAAGTTCTCACACAACCTTCACTGCCTAACTGCCTTGTTGAAATCATATTTTTCTTCAGATCTGGAACATGCCTTACCTCCTTTAGTAGCCATTGGTTTCCATTCTGTTGTTTTACAAGAACTTTACCCATTCCAACAATTTTACAGGGTTTATCATCACCTAAACGAACTTGTCCAAAATCTCCTTGAACATAGTCATGAAAATATTTCTTATCAGGTGTGGCATGGAATGAAGCCCCTGAATCTACAACCCAAGAATCAGTAACATTTTCGAAAGAAATAATCAAAGCATCTTGTAACACATCACCTGTCACATTTTCTTCATGATTGTTTTCTTGCTGTGCATCTCCTTCTTTTCCCTTCCAAGATCTATAATCTTTCTTTAGGTGTCCTCTCTTTCCGCATTTCCAACACACTATCCCCGATCTAGACTTGGATCTGCCTTTCCTTGATTTACTGCGATAACCTGAGCTCTTTCTTCTTTCCATTCTTCTTCCCTTATACTCTACACTCAAAGCATTACCCGATGTCTCACCAGAGCTTCTAGCTGCATTTCTGCCATGATAGCACCCCGACAACATCATCAAACTTAAAGTACTAGATCCGTAGACAAAGAGTTACTAATGGCCATAACTAAACCATTACAAATTTTCTCTAGCAATGAGCACATAAATAAAGAGCCTCTAACTTTATCATCAAAGTTTACCCCTTGCCAACTTAACCGATCGTAACTGTATTAAATTCATTTAAATGGTCTGCAACAGATCCACCTTCCAACATCTTCATATTAAATAGTCATTTCATAAGAAATACCTTGTTTGAGGCTGAGGGTTTTTCATATAGTTTCGCCAACGTCTGCATCAAACCCTCTGTTTTTGTTTCCTTCGAAATATTGAAGGCGACTGACGCCACAAGACACAACCATACTATTCCAAGTGCCTTTCTATCAAGAATGTTCCATTCCGCGTCTTTCATGGCCTTCGGCTTCTTTGTTTTTCCACTCAATGGTAGGTACAGATCTTTCTGATACAGATAATATTCCATCTGCATCTTCCACAGTGGAAAGTTTTGGCCGTTAAATTTCTTGACCCTCAACTTACCATCGTCCGCCATTACTCCCACTTGAACCAGGAACCCTTCTTTCCTGCGAGTTTATCAGCCAAATATACCTTCGGCTCTGATACCAGTTGTTAGAAAATTAAATATTACAAAGCAATGCAACACATAAAATATGCGGAAAATACAAGCACACAAAACACATAAAACCAGAGAGACACAGATATACGTGGTTCACCCAGTTTGGGCTACGTCCACCCCGAACAGCTAGTCCTTCCTTTCTATTATCCAACAAAAATGAAGAGACAAAACCTACAGCAGATGCGCTGTAATATCCTCTGTTCTCTCTCACAGTCTCCCTATCTGTTTCTCGCTCTGAGAATACACACATAATACACAGCCGCAATTCAATACCCTCATATATACAAGGGGGTTTCCTTCTAGGGCAAAAAAAACCCTAAACTAAACATAAATTCTACCATCATATCATCCGCCTATGAACATCCCAGATTGACTAGAAATTACTATACTTTTACAAGGCAATTTTACATCTTTTTTTAGCTTCGGGGGCGTTGCCCCTGAAACCCCCGCCAAGGGGGGGCTTGGAAAAGTGCTGTCGCCCCCCCTGGACCCCCCACGGCAGCGATTAATTATGGGTGGCGTTTCCGCCCCTTTTAAGGTACAGGGGTCCAATGCTGTGATACAAAGTAAACAAGATAATTAGGCTCCACACCCAACAAATCACACGAGGTTTAGTCCTCCGAACTTACACAATGAACTGGGGCCCAGTGGTTAAAATACCCCTTGCATCCGACGGTTTTGAGCTCATCGCTCCTCCAACATCAATCCAACGGTCCTTAATAGTTTTCACGTTTTTTATTGGTACGAGGTTTAACACTTCAAATATGCGCGAAAAAAAGTTGTTTTACAAAACCACCTGAGGACACGTGTCCTGCTTTGACGTATATCACATTTTTATTTCACATACCATTTACCACTTTTGAAAAGTCCGAACCCGCTGGTTTTGCGGCCCTCCGGTTTTACTGTTCATGTTCAGGGTTCCGCTTATAGTCATGGTTCCGCTCCAACAAAAACTTCGCACCTTCGTTATATACATATACATATAATCTCTGTTTAAAGGTTTCATTTCTTATTTCTTCAACACTTTAATATATGAACCCTGTTTCATTGTTATGTTAATACAATGCTACCATAAGGTTTAACACCCAATTGCATTAGGTTTTTATTTCTAAACGCTTGGTTCCATTACCCTCTTGATATTTCAACGTTTCTGTTGCACTCTTGGGGCTTCCGCATGCTAAACCGACAGTTCTATCGGTAATTACAATGTGCATTCCAGGTTCGTATTTCGCCCTTACTGTGTCTATGTATGAAAGCTGCCATAGGATGAGCATTAATGGCTTTCCAACTCTGCGCTGTAGCCTTGAATATTCCCCTAACAATTTGTGCTTCTTTCTCTTCTGCATGTGAGTTCTTCTTCATTGGAACCCCCTTTGGATTGTTTCACTCTCTGTCTATTCTGCTGCCTTGTCTCTGTATTCTCGGTACATATCCTATTACTGTATTTCATGTATGTATATTCTGTTGCTCTGCCAAATGTAAACTCCTGTCACTGTATTCTCTGTATGTATAGTCTGCTGCCTTGTATTCTCTCATTCTGTCTCTACAAGTTCTTTACAAGCATTATATCTGCTGCTGTAGTGTAAATAACTTCCCACTCTGTTTTCTTCATGCTCCCTGTCTACATATCCTTTCACTGTATTCACCTTAGCCTCTGCTGCTGTCCTTTTCCATCAATGACAACACTTCTAATAGTCTCCACCTTTGGCATTGATGGCAATAACATTGCCCTATCTGTTTTAACATATTCTCTGTCTATAGCTTTTCCTCCCCCTTTGACATCAATGGAAAAGGGATGATATTCTGATCTTGAGGACCTATTCCATGCTCTTTGTGGCATTCCTTGTTAACTAATCTCCCCCTAGAATGATGTTTTCTTTTCGATTCTCCCCCTGAAACGATGCTTTCTCTTTATATCACAGAGTAGCATCTACAGACACTAACCCTAGTCTATCTCTCATATATTCAAATGGTTCTCTAGCAAGAGGTTTTG
This sequence comes from Pinus albicaulis, assembly GCA_034641835.2. NCBI lineage: Eukaryota > Viridiplantae > Streptophyta > Pinopsida > Pinales > Pinaceae > Pinus > Pinus albicaulis. The sequence goes on along the minus strand of CM076583.1, from coordinate 537,486,020 downwards.
TAAATATATCTGCTATCTGTTATTTTGTTGGCACATATTCCAACTTCACTACCTTCTGAGCTACTTGTTCTCTGAGAAAATGATACTTGATTGGAATATGTTTAGTTTTTGAATGAAGCACATGATTTTTTGATATGCTTATTGCACTTGTATTATCACATTTGATAGAGATAGGTCCATCAATGCTTACCTTCATGTCTTGGAGAGTTTGTTTCATCCACATGACTTGTGTGCAACATGCTGCTGCTGCTATGTATTCTTCTTCTGTTGTACATAGAGAAATAGATGTTTGTTTCTTGCTTAGCCATGCCACCAGACTTTCTCCTAGATAGAATGCACCTCCACTTGTGCTTTTCTTGTCATCCACACATCTAGCCCAATCTGCATTTGTGTATGCTGTCAAAGTGAAGCTTTTGCCTTTTGGATACCATAGTCCATACTGTGTAGTTCCTTGTAGATATCTGAATATTCTTTTAACTGCTAGAAGGTGATTTTGTTTAGGTGCTGCTTGATATCTAGCCACAAGTCCTACTGCCAACATAATGTCTGGCCTTAATGCTGTTAGGTACAACAGACTTCCTATCATGGATCTGTAAAGTCTTTGATCTATATCAGCAGATTCATCATCAGCATATAGCGTGCATCCAGTGATCATGGGAGTTGACATAGGTTTGCAGTCTTCCATTTTGAACTTTTTCAACATCTCTTTTAAGTATTTTTCTCGTGAGATGAATGTACTTGTGTTATTTTGCTGAATTTGAAGTCCTAAGTAGAAACTGAGCTCTCCAATCATAGACATCTCAAACTCTGATTTCATCTCTTCAACAAATTCTTTTGCTAGCTCATCTTTGTTGCTTCCAAACATAATGTCATCAACATATACTACAAAAATCAGGAGTTCATTTTCATGGGCTTTTATGTATAGATTTCTATCTACTCCTCCTCTTTTAAAGCCTTGTTTTTGCAGGTACTTATCCGGCCTTGAATACCAAGCACGGGGAGCTTGTTTCAGTCCATATAGAGCCTTCTTTAGTCTGCACACGTAGTCTTCTTTGTTTGTTAATGAGAAACCTTCTGGTTGTTCCATGTAGACTTCTTCTTCTAGACCTCCATTAAAAATGTAGATTTCACATCCATTTGATATACCTTGAAGTCTTGGTAGCATGCAAAGGCCAGAAACATTTTGATAGCTTCCATTATGGCTACAGGGGCAAATGTTTCATCGTAATCATGTCCTTCGATTTGTGAATATCCTTTGTAAACAAGTCTGGCTTTATTCCTGATTACCTTTCCTTGCTCATTCATTTTATTCTTGAATACCCATTTTGAGCCTATGACATTTTTCTCACTGGGTGTTGGAACTAATTCCCAGGTATTGTTATTCTCAATTTTGGGCCAATTCTTCATTCATAACATTCACCCAATACTTGTCTTTGTTGGCTTCTTCAAACTTCTTTGGCTCTATTTGTGATAGCATGGCTATGTATACCTCTTCTGTCTGTTCATTTAGCTGCCTTCTTGTCTGGACTCCTACACTCTTGTCTCCAATGATCTGGTCTTCTGGATGGTTCTTTTGAGTGTATCTTGAGGGGGCTTTCGAGCTCAGTTCAACATCTTCTGTTGTCTTTCTTGTTTCATCATCATCTTGGTTTTCTTCTTCATGATTGTCTGAAGGACTACTGTAGTATGTACTTTTTGTCTTGTTTGGAAGTTCTTCATCAAATCTTACGTCAATATTTTCTAGAATTTTTCGAATAGTCTTGTTGTAGCACTTGTATCCTTTACTCTTGGATGCATATCCTAGAAATATCCCTTCATCTGCTCTTGCATCAAAATTCCCCAGATTTTCATCATTATTCTTTATGTAACACTTGCTTCCAAAGACTCTAAAGTGCTTGATTGAAGCTGGTTTACCATGCCATAGTTCATAGGGAGTCTTGTCATTGCTTGGCCTTAAATGAGCTTTGTTAAGGATATGTACGGTTGTGTGTACTTCTTCTACCCAGAAGGTTTGAGGAATATTATTCTCTTGCATCATGGCTCTGGAAATTTGTTGTATAGACCTGTTTTGTCTCTCTGCTACTCCATTCTGTTGAGGTGTCCCTGCAATAGTAAATTGTTGCTTTATCCCATGTTCATTGCATAGGTCTGCAAAGTCATAATCTGTGAATTCACCTCCTCTGTTTGATCTAATGCATTTTAGCTTGCATCCTGTTTGATTTTCTGCTAATGCTTTGAATATTTTGAATTTCTCCAGTGCATCCAATTTATTCTTGAGAAATGCAACCCATGTCATTTTGGATAAATCATCTATTATCAACATGAAGTAGGATTCTCCACTTGGTGTTTTAGTTCTTGCAGGTCCACACAGGTCCATGTGCACAAGATGGAGTGGTCTTTTTGTTGATAGCTCATCTTTGGCCTTAAAGGATGTGTGGGTCTATTTTCCCAATTGACAAGATTTGCATATGATATTTGAAGGCCTTTTTATTTCTGGCATATCTATGAATCTTTCTTCTTGCTCAGTCTGATGAAATGGTTGAAGTTAAGATGTCCCAATCTCCTATGCCATAACCATGACTCCACAAGTTTGCTAAGATGGCATGCTTCATCCTCCTCTTTCACTATGTAGACATTACTCTCTCTTTGAACCCCTTTGAGCAGAGTCTTTCCTGTGGTGCTTGACCTGACTTCATAGTCTTGTGCTCTACAAAGAACTTTACAGCCTCTATCACATATTTAACTGACACTCAACAAATTTGCTTTCATCCCATCCACAAATAGTACATCTTGGGCCTTTCCTCTGCCATTATCTAGGCCGACTGAGCCTTTTCCTTTGATTTTTCCTGCTTTATCATTGCCAAAAGTAACATTTCCAGATTTCTTTTCATCAAAGGTTATAACATTGCTTCTATCTCCAGTCATATGTTTTGAGCAGCCACTGTCCAAATACCATTGACTTTTCAGGTCTTGAGCAGTTAGAGCTAGGTCACATTTATTCACCTTCTTTTTCCACTGGAAGCATCCTTTTGTTTGGTACCTTTTGTGAGATGATGAACCACATTCTCTGAGAGGACATTTGGAGGGCATATGTCCAATTTTATTGCATACACAACATTTGATCATAATTTTTGCAGAATTTTGAGTATGAGTAAAATCTCCATGATCTATAAACCTCCTTGAGGTGTTGACATCAATCTTTGTCCATATTTTCTGCACTCAATGATTTTATGACTGAATTCTTACAATAGAAACAGTAACCATAGAAACAATTTGCATACCTGATGTGAGGTTGTCTTCTCCATTTGTTTTCTTGAGACAGTCTCTTCACTGTTTGCATCCTTTTCTGGTTTGAATTACTCCTCCTTGTATGACAGTATGCAACAATATGTCCCAACTTGTGGCAGGCATAACAAGTGGCATTTTTCATAGGAGGGAAAAATCTCCTTTGATGGCTTCCAAATTTGACATACTCAGGGGTATATGAGCCTTTTTCTGTAGGCTGAATATTTTTTCCATTCTTTGCTATTAGAGGTTTCTTCTGGTTCCTGTCTCCTTCATTGCATGTTTCTTCCTTTGAAGGAATCATTTGAGTTGCTTCATCATCCTTCTTTGCTTTTACAAAAATAATATTTTTGTTTTCCTTTTCTTTGCCTTTACTTGATTCTCCTTCATAGCCTATCCCAGTTTTTATCAGAGTAGATCTTTGAGCATCCAGAATTTCGTTCAACTTACCAGAGCTTGTTATTTGAGAAGAATTTATAGACACTTTCCTTTGAGAATTTTCTAGTTTCTTCCTCATACATACTACTTCTTCTTCCAACTTCTATGGGTCCTGAGTTTTATCCTTGATTTGCTTAAGTAACATGTCTTATATCTTCTTGGATTCTTCAAGCTCTATCTTCCACTGCATGAGGACTTTTGAATTCTGTTCTTCTCGTACATACTTGAGGACAATGTATTTTTGTTTTCTGCACTTCAGTTTGAGTATGTCAATCTCCTCCAGGGCACTTCTTAGCTCCCCCTCAAGGTCAACTTCATCTTCTTCTTCATCTTCTATAAGGAGTCCTTCAAGTTCTTCTATGGCCATCAATAAAAATTCAGAGGTTTTTTATTCACTTGAAGGTTCATCTGAGTCTTCAGATGCACTGCTGTCTTGTTGAGCATAGAAGGATTTTCTACTGAATTTCTTTCCTTTCTACTAGTTCTTTGATGTGGTTTTCTCTGATTTTTGAGCCTGATTCCTTGCTTTCTTATGAGGACACTTAGCAACATAGTGTCCAACTCTTCCACAGTTAAAGCATTTGAATGGAAGTTTAACTTTATATTTACCTGAGTCTCTATCCAATTTCTTGAAAAATTTAGCATCTTCTTCATCAGAGCAAGAGCATATGTCTTCCTTTTCTTCTTTCTTCTTTTTTGTTTTAAAAGCTGCCTCCCTCACACTTGGCTTCTTCTGTGGGAGTCTCATCTCATAGGCTGTTAGATTTCCAAGTAACTGGTTCATGGTCAAGGTTTCCTAATCAGCTATTTCTTCTATGGCAGAAACCTTGGGGTTAAAGCTGGATGGGAGAGATCTTAGAATCTTTTGTACAATTACACATTCTGGTATAGTTTCTCCAAGAGCTTTCATATTATTAACAATTTCTGCAACTCTTAAGAAGAAGCTGCCAATATCTTCATCATCATTCATTTTCAAATTTTCAAACTGAGCTCTATATACTTGAATTTTGGCTGTCTTTACCTTTTTATCTCCCTCATGGATGTTTTCAAGAGTATCCCACATTTCGATGGCAGTCTTGTTGTGCATTGCTTTGATAAATTCAGCCTCACATAGTCCATTTAAGATTGCATTCATGGCCTTTGCATTGGCTACAAATTCTTGTTTAGCTTCTTTCTCTGGATCAGTTGCCTTTGGGGCATATCCAAATTCCACAGCAGCCCAAACTTCTATTCCTAGAGACATTATGTATGTTCTCATTCTGATTTTCCAGAAGGCATAATTAGCACCAGTGAAAAAATGGGCTTTATTGATTGAGTTTCCTTCTTGACTAGCCATCCTGGGGACCTAGGATCTCCTTTCAGTGGTTAAAATGGTACTAAAGGAACTTGGATTTGATACCAATTGTATAACCAACTTAATATGTGGACTGTCTTAATATGTAGCAGCAAGTATTAAGTTAATGTGACATCAAACTTATTATGAGAGCAGCAAACATTAAGCAGATTGGATAGAATATATCAACACATAGGCAACACACACAGAGACAACAGATATAAGTGGAAACCCATAAAGGGAGAAAACCACATCTTATTGTTGTTGTGATGCAAAGGTAAGCTCCAACTCCCTCTCACCACTGTTTTTCTGCAGGCACCAACGTACAGGAGGCTCCAACCTCAGTCAGCTACAACTGACATCTATCAAGCTTCAACTTGATAGGGAAGCTCCAACTTCCTCAATTTATCAAAAGAAAATATTTGTTGATTTACCTTAGATATCAGCTCTGTTCTGTAGCATCTCTTTCTGCTCTTCCCTTTTCTTATCTTCTCTGCCTCAATTCTTCATACTCTGCATTCTCTAACCTCTCCTTGCACATCAATGTGATATGATTTATACAGTTTTCCTCATAACAGTTCGTATTCCACAGGGAATTCAAAGTGAATAGCCCTGACTCTTTGCCTTCTGCCTCCTCACTTCTTTATCCAGCTCATTCAGAAAATCTCAGCAATTTATATAACTTTCAATTTTACAGTGGAGTTTTATTTCCTACGGAGACTTTCCAATGCATCACAAACAATATAAACCAATAAAAAACGTATTCATTCAGTTACAATGAGGATTACAAATCAATCCATTCAGTTTTGGATCACCGTGAATTTGTCTCTCCTGTTCACTGTCGTGGTGTCACTGTTGCATATATGTAGCTGCACTTTTTATAAAATGCACTTTAACTCTCAGCATAATCATAAAGGCGTTTTAACACAAAAACTTCTCTTTAAATATATCGCAAATGATTCTTGGTTATATAATCATAATGGAACCTTTTTAATAATTTTTTTTTTTTTTTTTTTTTGTTCAAACAATTGATCTTTACTTAAGTTCCGATGCGATTACGCCTCTTGCGAAAGACCCGATGCGATAATCGCAATCGCAGCTTTCAATGGAATGTTCCGATGTTCAGTTCTCCTCTGATGCGATTAATCACTGTTCACTTCACTGCGCCGATGCGATGAATCGCTCCGATGCACTTAGGCCGGAACTCAAACAAAATATGAGAATCATCGTTTAAAACATATCGGGTCTGGAACTCAATCGCAATCACAACTTTTGTTAACATGTTCCACTGCCATAATTTTCTCCGATGCGATTGGTGAGGGTCCCACAAAGTTAATAAACTCTTCGCATATAGAGTGCTGCACACACTGTCAAACCTTAAATCTAAGGTTTTTGGTCATTAGTCTCCATATAAAGAATTCATTTTGTTCAATATAAGACTATATATATACATAGGAACCTATTAATCCAAAGTCTCCATTCTTAGTTCATTTCATATTAGAACTCCGATCATTCAACATACTTTCAGCTGGATCCCAGCGCCTTCACTCGTATTACCATATTAACACTCACATTTTCATTTCCAAAGAAGTATTAAGGTTTCTCTGGCATAAAATATTTCATACAACACTTAACACTTCATATTTGAAAAATATTCATATGCACTTATTAACACATAGTCGGTCACATCATCTTATATAATTTGGTTAAAACATCGCACTAATATATATAGCAGCAGTGACTTTTTGGGCTCACAGCCTCATTCAAGGTTTAACTTTGGTTTATGCTCCAATCATTGGTATATCATAACAAAAAAGCCGGACTATACTACATAGCCCGATATGTTAACCCTCGGCCATATCATTATAACATACCCAAATTATATAAATTACCATATGTCCGCACCCTTTGTATCATTTCATTCGAATCATCAATAAACTTATAACTAAACCCAACGCGACATTTTAATACACATACATTCCGTGGAGCCCTCATTACATATGGCCCCACTAGTTAATGCACCTCTTCAATCGATGGTTAATAACAGATCGCACTCCCCTCTGACAAATCAACGGTGGTCGTGCAGTTGAATCACACGAGGTTTAGTCCTCCGAACTTACATAATGAACTGGGGCCCAGTGGTTAAACTACCCCTTGCATCCGACGGTTGTGAGCTCATCGCTCCTCCAACCTCAATCCAACAGTCCTTAATGGTTTTCATTTTTTTTATTGGTACAAGGTTTAACACTTCAAATTTGCGCGAAAAAAGTTGTTTTACAAAACTGCCTAAGGACACGTGTCCTGCTCCGACGTATATCGCGTTTTTATTTCACATACCGTTTACCACTTTAGAAAAGTCCGAACCCACTGGTTTTGTGGCCCTCCGGTTTTACTGTTCATGTTCAAGGTTCCACTTATAGTCATGGTTCTGCTCCAACAAAAACTTTGCGCCTTTGTTATATACATATACATATAATCTCCGTTTAAAGGTTTCATTTCTTATTTCTTCAGCACTTTAATATATGAACCCTGTTTCATTGATATGTTAATACAATGCTACCATAAGGTTTAACACCCGACTGCATTAGGTTTTTATTGCTAAACGCTTGGTTCCATTACCCTCAGGGTTCCGTCTTGATCTTTCAACGTTTCTGTTGCACTCTTGGCGCTTCCGCATGATAAACCAACAGTTCTATCGGTAATTACAATGCGCATTCCAGTTTTGTATTTTTCCCTTATTGTGTCTGTGTATGAAAGCTGCCATAGGATGAGCGTTAATGGCTTTCCAACTTTTCGCTGTAGCCCTGAATATTCCCCTAACAATTTGTGCTTCTTTCTCTTCTGCATGTGAGTTATTCTTCATTGGAACCCCCTCTGGATTTTTTCACTCTCTGTATATTCTGCTGCCCTGTCTCTAGATTCTCAGTACATATCCTGTCACTGTATTTCCTGTATGTATAGTCTGCTGCTTTTCCAAATGTAAACTCCTGTCACTATATTCTCTGTATGTATAGTCTGTTGCCCTGTATTCTCTCATTCTATCTCTACAAGTTATCTACAAGCCTTATATCTACTGCTGTAGTGTAAATAACTTCTCACTTTGTTTTCCTCATGCTCCCTGTCTACATATCCTGTCACTGTATTCACCTTAGCCTCTGCTGCTGTCCTTTTCCATCAATGACAACACTTCTAACAAAAGAGGTAAAGAGAGACTTGTCTGAGATCAGGTGTTTTCATCGTCACGAGCATGGGAACTATGCTTTGAATTTTCCATAGAAGAAGGCAATCAAGAAGGAGCATGCAGTTGTAGCGGGTGAAGCGTTGGATTCATAGTTCGAGCTTGATTTTACTCTCATTGCATGCATGGCCAACACTGTAATGGGATGCATGTGGTATTTAGATAGCAGTGCCTCATTCCATATGATAGGGAATAAAGATATCTTCAGTGACTTGGAGGAGAAGGACCTTCAGCAGAACATAGAGTTTGGACATTATGGGAGGTATAGCGCAACCGACATAGCTATATTTACCTTTCAAAGGGAGTCTGGCTCCCCTCTCAGACTAGCAGATGTTTTGGATGTTCCAGGCCTAACGAAGAATCTTGTCTCCGTAGCGGTATTGGAAGACCGTGGTTATGAGGTGATGTTTAGAAAATGAAAGGTTTTCCTTAAACAGATAGCCACGGGACAACTGAAATAGATCGGTGCAAGATTCAAGAACCTGTATGCTCTTGAGGTTGAGGATGCATGCAAATATTTGAGGAGCAAAGTAGTGGTTAATGACTTGGTGGTTGAGAGGGAGCAATGATCTCTTAGCATGCAGCCTCAAAAGCAGTCTCGGAAGGTTGTGGAGTCGCCACAAATTGGAGAAGCAGAGAGGAGACCGACTGGAAGGGTCCACTCAAGAAAAGACCTCCAAGAGGGGGGAGTTTCGAGCCAGAAAGGCAGAGGGAGTACATACCCCCAAGTGTGAGGTGGGGTAATGTGCAGATATAATCCCAAGAAGAAATTTGGGCAGGGTCCATTAAGATGGTGTGTCTCATGGATCGAACTTGGCTACGGGGAGCCCATAGTATAACAGTAGCAGGAAGGATTGGTTAGATTGATGTAGTCATATCTCAGGTAGAAATAAATCAGAGTGACAAATGTCAGATACTGGAGCACAAATCGGAGTTGGCAGCAGTGCAGAGTGCATGGAGGCAGATGTCAGCAGCAGCGCACAAAGTCCAATAGACAGGTGCAGTAACTAGTAGCAGTCAAAAGACTCTGATGACATATGAATTATACTAATTCAGTTGTTCGAAGGCTATTTAGTTTCAGGAGTTTCATGTGAAAACAACACTATAGAAGTGTTGCACATAGAACATTCCAAAGGTACCAGATCGAGATAGATTAATTCCTTTCTTGTTGAGAGGGAGTGTTGAAATTTGCAACAAGAAATAGTGAAATTGGCAACTAGAAAGGAAAAAAATTGACCACATAACTGGTGTGGGATTCCAGTCACACATGAGTGAGGAATTTAGTTACACACTAGCGCTAAATGCGGGTGTCTAATTTATTTATCCCTTAAATAAATAAGAAAATAAGTTATAATTTCATCCCATAACAATTTGTATTAGTTAACTAAGTCAGAAAGACTAAGTTAGCTCAAGAATAACTTAGTCGGGTTGTAATTCTGTGAAGAAATGAATTCGCTGCAACACTGAAGGTGGTTTCTAAAACAGGGGAAGAATCATCAATAATTACTATTATATTATTAACTCTAGGCTTTTAATCCTCAAAACATTGATACATCGCTTCCCATGAAGAATGCCCAGAATCCCTTGCACAAACTGTATCAGAGAAAAATCGGGAAGAAAGGGCATCTTTTTGTTAAACAGTGGGAGCAACAAGATCTTACTTTACAGTAGATTTCTTTTTCCCTGCCTTCAAAATTTCTTCAGTGTTTTGGGAATCATAATGCGGTTATTATAAAAACATAGATATGAGTGAGATACTTTCTCTTGCCAAGAATTAGCACAAATAATGGAATTCACAATAGTAATCCTTTCCCCTTAAGCAAATTTTCACAAATGAGGCGAATTAAATGTAAACATTTAGATTTTCAAGAAACATTACTCCCGTATTACCAATCATTGAATGTTTAAGTGAGGAACCACGTGGGCTATTCATATCACTTCATCAAAGGGAAAATATCAGAGGTATGAAGTTGAAGAGTTACGATATTTCAACTCTCTGATATGGGGAGTTTCCATTATAAAGGTCATGATTAATTTGAAAGTCTTTGATAAAAGGAGGGAAAGGCATATCCGAAGTTTTGAATATCGAGAGTTCTTATATAATGCCCCGATGAAACAAATCCAATGTAAAAGAGTCCCAATATGACTTATTAAAATATTATTAAAAGAATATTGAGGATTCGTTCATCGAAAGTGAGTGATATCGTAATGAGTAGTATCAGATATGTGTGACATCGTAACAAACTTCGCGAGAAAGTTATGATGAATATGAGTTCTGATATGACACGCATCAATAAAAAATTTTGTGGGTCCGACGAGGATCTTTATAATAATGTTTCATGTGTTAAACTTTAATAAAACCCTTTATGAATGGGTTTTTGAGTAAAGTAAGGATCGGGGGGAAACATATCGGGATCGTGTTTTATCGTAACTCACTCCAAGGGAAAGTTACGATATAAAGGAGTTTTGATAAGTTAAAATTTTCCACTAACACTTGTATTTTATGGGTAGGTCCTATCGGAGCCTTGGGCCTTTGTAACACATTTCAATTAAGACTCCGATATAAAAGTTTCGCTAAGGGGAAAGTCTTAAATCTTATGAAAATAATTATAACTAAATCAAATCTATTCTTTATTTCCTAAATCTAAAAGTTAATCAAAAGGAAATAAAACATAAAAATTAAAAGGGTCCCCATTTATTATTAAAAACTAAGTATAAAAATGGGGGGGGGGGGGTGCGGGGGTTGAATTCTACAACACAACCATACCACTTATTTGAGCTTTATAACTTAGCTCATGGCGATATTTACAATAGAAACCATACATAAATATGTAAAAATACCAAAACTGCTTTGCATAAGCTAGAAAACAATGAAGGATACATAGCCTTCATTTGATCAACCATCTCCCATGTAGGTTCATCGGGCCCAAAGTGCTTCCACTGCACTTTAACTTGATCTATGGCTCAATTTCTAAGCATGAGTTGTTTCTGCTGCAATATGCACCAAGGTTCCGACTGAAATTCTCCTTCTTTCTCCACCTACAATACATAACAATGAATAACATGATCAACATCCTTTATATACATTTTAAGTAATGACACATGAAAAACATCATGGAATTTCACTTTTTGAGGTAGTGCAAGTCAATAGGACATTGGTCCAATCTTCTCAAGGATCTAAAAAGGCCCGAAATACCGTAGTGCAAACTTGGTACATGATCCAATCCTCAAGGATCTCTTCTTGGGCTTGAGGTGAAAATAAACATGCTCTCCAACCTAAAACTCCTTAAATTCCCTGTTCTGGTCTACATAACTTTTCTGCCTATCCTATGTTTTCTTTAGATTCTTCCTTATAACTTGCATTTCCTATTCCATATCTGACAACATGTTTGGTCAAATAAGTACCCCGTTCACTGGATCACTCCAGCTAATGGGAGTATTACAACTTTTCCCATACAATGCCTCAAAAGGAATCATCCTTAATAACTCCTGATAACCATTGTTGTATGAAAACTCAACCAATGGAAGATAATCCTCCCACCTCCTCTTTTGATGCATGACCCTCTTTGTCTGTCCATATGTCTATGGATGATAATTTGTAATGAAGGCCAAATCTCTCCCCAATCCTGCAAAAACTTCCTTCCAAAAATTGGAAGTGAACTCAGAATCCCTATCCGACACAATCTTATTTATAACACCATGTAATCTCACAATCTCTCTGATGAATACTTGTAACACCTCACTAGCTGAATATGTAGTCTTTACTAGAATGAAGTGAACCACCTTTCTTAACCTATTGACTAACGCCATGATAGAATCATGTTGCCTCACTTTCCTCGGAAGACATGTAATAAAATCCATAGAAATGACCTCCCATTTCCATTCTTGAATCAGAATAGGATGTAACAGACCACCTAGATGCCTACATTCTATCTTCACTCGTTGACATTCCAAACATCTAGCCACGAATTCTGCCACTTCCTTCCTTAATTTCAATCAATAGTAGAACTTATTTACTGCAGTCAATGTCTTCTGGTATCCTGGGTGACCCGTGTATGGATTTACATGAAATTCTCTCAAGATAAGTTTCTTGAGTTCACTGTCATTCGACACATAGATCCTGTCCCTGAATCTCACCAAACCATCTACCTTGAGACAATAGTCTACATCCTGAACACCTGTACTTGCACTTGCACCTGTACCTATACCTGTACTCTGTTGCAACCTATGCCTGAGCTCCAAATACATGTTATCATACTATCCTTCCTGTAATATTCGATCCTGTAAGTCTGTCCCATAAGAACTCATAGCTGTTATATGATTCACCTGTACTTTCTTGCTGAGAGCACTTGCAACCCTATTCTCCTTTCCCTTGATGTATCTGATCTCAATGTCAAACTCACTAAGGGTGGCAAACCATCTAGCTTTCCTGGTGTTCATATTCAGCTTTTCAAACAAATATCTCGACCCACTGTGATAATTCAACAATACAAATCTCCTGCCAAGAAGGAAATGTCTCCAAATTTTCAATGGGTGAATAATAACTGACAACTCAAGATCATGAGTCGCGTAGTTCTGTTCATGCTCATTCAGTTTCCTAGACTCATAACATACCACCTATCCCTCCTGCATAATGACTCCACCAAGTCCTATTTATTTATCCAGATCTGTAATCCTAAGAACTAGAACATTGGTCAACAATCGCTTCAGCTGCTCAAAACTAGTTGCACATTCTTCTATCCATTCAAACTTCTTACTGTTCCTTTGCAAAAATGTAATAGGATATGCAATGCGTGAGAAGTTCCTAATGAACCTCCTATAGTAACTTGCTAAACCCGTAAATGATCTGGCTTATTCCAAATTCTTAGGAGCTGCCCACTCCATGATGGCTGTTATATTTTATGGCTCTACTATTATGCCTTCCTTGGAAACAACATGTCCCAAGTAGTGTACCTATGTCTAGAAGAAACTACACTTTCTAAGCCTAGCATATAACTGTTTCTCTCATAGCAATCTCAACATTGTTGCTAAATGCTCTACATGTTATTCTCATTCTTAGAATATACCAAGATGTCATCAATGAATACAATAACAAACTTGTCCAGATAAGTATGCAACACAATATTCATCAAACACATAAATGTAGATGGGGCATTAGTCAAACCAAATGGAACTACAAGAAACTCATAATTCCCATACCTGGTCTTGAATGCAGTCTTGAATATGTCCTCTTCATTGATGCATACCTGATGATATCTTGATCTCAAGTCGATCTTAGAGAACATTGTTGCTCCCTTCAACCAATCAAACAAGTCATCAATGTGTGGCAATGGATATCTATTATTGATCGTTACCTTGTTCAACTGCATGTAATCAATGCACAACCTGAGAGTACCATTCTTATTCTTCACAAACAACGCTGGTGCACCCCAAGGTGATACACTTAGCCTAATGTATCCATTTTTAAGCATTTCCTTCAACTGCAACTTCAAATCAACTAACTCTGGAGTACACATCCTGTAAGGTTCCTTTGATGCTGGTGCCGCCCCTGGTACCAAATCAATAGAAAAATCCACTTCCCTATGAGGTAGCTCTGGAATCTCTGCTGGAAACACACCCTAAAACTGCTGCAATACAAGATATATTTGGAATATTTTTGCATCCTCAAAATCCTTACCCTTATTACTATAAACATGTACTACAAACATCACACAATATTTCCTGCAACTACGCTTACCTGCATAGTTGTGACCATCCTCACTAACGTAGGCTTCTTATTTCCCTGCAAAATCCTCTTTTCTCATTTATCATCCAGGGACTCAATGGCCTTGTCATAACAATCTACTTTGGTCATGTGAAGGTACAACCAATCCATACCCAAAATCATGTTATATGATCCCAATGGCAGTACATTCAAATGTGCGGCTGTAGGCATACCATTTAAATCAAATGCATAAGCTCTTACCCAATGATGATCTCTCTTCTTTGTACGTGTAGCCAACTGCACCAATCAAGAATCTGCATGCACTTCTTTTCTCAAGCCAGACTATTCCACCCTGATACTGTGGACAATCCCTCTTGCAATGATCCTTGCCACATATCCAACAGTGCAATGGTGCTCTACCATCACCTATAGTCTGCTGCTCTCTCGACTGTGATCCATGTCACTTCTTAATATAATAAACTTATTATAAGGAACCACATTTTCTTTCTTACATTCATCTTGAGGTATTACCCGTTTTGGTGGCCATCTTTTTTTAGCTCTCTCATTTCCTTTCAAATCATGCTAATTAGGCTCAACTTTGCGCTTTGAATCCTCATAACAATGCTTCAACTTTAGAATGGATTCTTCTAGTGATCTAGGCTCATCGAACTCAATATATTATTTTCTTGCTATCAACATTCCACTGATGAATCTCTGAACCTTAGCCTTCTCCTCCTTGAGGTAAGGCACATATCTCAACAACTCTATGAACCTGGCAATGTACTCGTCATTTGTCATGGAACCAATCTGAAAATCATAAAACTCCTTATCTCTAGCATCATAGTTCATCTCCAACATATAATTCTTCAGGAATAGCCTCTCAAACTCAGTCCAAGTCAGTTCCTCCTCATAAATACCCTTAAAATTCTTCACATATTCCCACCAAATATTTGCTTTACCTTTGACGTTGAATGTAGATATTATGACTTTCATGTTTCCTGAGTAATCATGCAACCTTAATAACTTCCTCATATGATCTAGATTTATGCATGAACGCAACAGAATACACATATAACCATAAATACAAAGATGCAGCGGAAATAACACTTCATTTCATTAATCTCAAAGAAATGAAATTTGCTTACAGACAAAATGGAAATAAACTAGCTAGGGCGCTGGTAGCTTATCTCTGAGAAGAAATGTGGTGGATACAGGCCTATGAAATGTGTTACAATGAGACTCTAGGGCCTATTTATTATAGAGAAACAATGGAAAACCCTAAACATCCAAAAACATAACCCTAGGAGATGAAGCGCCAAAACTATGGGCCTCGTTTGGGTAAATTGGTGTTTCAACTTCTCGAGGTCGTAACTTTGATTCCAGAATCGATATTCGTGGTTAGAAGTTATAGTCCTCGGATAGATATTTATAAAAATGTATCATGTGTGTCAAACAGAGATAGTATGCCAAAGTTACGACCCCGAGAAGTTTAAACACCAATTTACCCAAACGGGGCCCGTAGTTTTGGCGCTTCATCTCCTAGGGTTATGTTTTTGGATGTTTAGGGTTTTCCATTCTTTCTCTATAATAAATAGGCCCTCAAGCCTCATTGTAACATATTTCATAGGATTGTAGCCGCCACATATCTTCTTAGAGATAAGCTACCAGCGCCCTAGCTAGTTTATTTCCATTCTGTCTATAAGCAAATTTCAGTTCTTTGATATTAATGAAATGAAGTGTTATTTCCACTGCATCTTTTTATTTATGGTTATATGTGTATTTTTTTGTGTTCCTGCATAAATCTGGATCAATGGTATTAGAGCAGGGCTGCTTTTTCTCGATCCTTCTTTGCATGTCCCCAACGAGGTCGGGGTATAAAGAGTTAGGGCTCGATCTGGTTGAACCTTTTCAAGATCAGCCTCGCAAAACCCAATGGACTCCCATGGGGGATGAAAAGAAAGATGAGGGAGTAGGAGATCCTATCAAAATATTGCTCAAGGAGGCCCTTGAAAAACAAAGGAATGCGATGATGGATAACTTTGCCCAGATCCTTCAACGACTACCCACCGGCGGCACATCTACATCCAACAACAACTCTGAAGGCGTGACTCCCTTTAAGGTACAAGTAAACTTTGACATTCCCATATTTGAGGGTAAAACAGATGCAGATGCTGTAGATAGATGGTTAGAAGGATATTTCTCGGTTCATGACTTTTCCGATCCTGAGAAGATTATTTTTGCACTCCTCAAAGCTACCCCCCATGTCAAGGACTTGTGGGAAACCTACTATAAGAAAAAGGATGAGACAAAACCCTCTCTATTCTCAGTCGTACCCACTTGGAATTCTTTTCGAGATGCCATCAAGGAACAATACTATCCCGTGGGGAGATATGAGGACAAGTACATACAATGGACCACGCTGCGGCAACAAAGGGATCAAGATGTGCATGAGCTGACGAATTTGTTCCATACCATGCGTACAAAGTTGGGTATCAAAGATTTGGAGAAAAATTTGGTGCTAAATTATCGTAGTTGTCTGCACAGATACATTCAGGAGGAAATGGAGTTCCTCGACATCTCCTCGCTTGGTACGGCATACCGGTATGTTCCCAATATTGAGAAGAAATTCAAACAGAAGAAACGAGACTTTGGATTTGCGAATCAAAAGCAAGGGAAAGGTGCCCCTAAACCGCAGAACAAAGGACAAAGCCAAGGCATGTCAGCCCAAGAAAACCTACCAAATCCACAAGAAAATAACAATGCCGTGAAGCCAAAGAAGGACACGGGAAAGTGTTGTGAGTTTCATAAGAGCTCCACTCACAACAGAAGTGAGTGTCGGCCCAAGCAGTCGCTGGTGGCCGAGAGGAGGGCTTTTGAATCATATGCATGCTCTGACTCTGAATCAGAACTTGACAAGGGGAATGAAAAAGGGAAACAGATTATTGATGCAGAGCCCAACGCCACTGTTGCCACTGCGAAGATCTAGAAGGAGGAACCAGAAGATCCAAAGGAGGAAGAGCGTCTCTTCCACTCCCAAATGTGGGTAAAGGGTTCCCCGCTATAGTTCATTGTCGACAATGCGAGCCAAAAGAACCTCATTTTAGTAGATGCCGTGAAGCGGTTGGGCTTGCCAACCATAGCACACCCATATCCATACACCATCGGGTGGCTTCACCAAGGACGGGATATCCGCGTTAGCCAGCAGTGCCGCCTTCCCTATAGCATCAAGCCCTTCACGGATGAGGTATTATGTGACATTTCTCCTCTTGATGTTTCTGATTTATTATTAGAACAACCATACTTGTGGAAGTGACATGCTATGTATGAGTCTCGGCCTCATGCTCTTATTGTCTTTGGGAAATAAGATGTACAGGATACCATAGGTACCACCGCCTGCCGCTATCTCAGTTGCTCATTTCCCAAACTAGGAAATTTGTTTTTTCGGATGATTCGCCCCTAGAGCAAGAAGAAGACTGTGGCCATGACCTTCAGATATGGCTCCTCTGCACGAAAAAAACAAACGGAAAAGGTTGTGGAGGAGTACAGGGACATCTTCACCTCACCCAGAGGGGTTCCTCTGGAATGTCAGGTCAAGCACCCCATTGATCTGAACCCAGGTGCGTCGCTACCCAATGGACCAATCTATCGGTGCTCTGTTACGGAGAATGATGAAATCAAGAGGCAGATTCAGGAGCTGTTGCAGAAAGGTCACATCCAGCCAAGTTCATCTCCATGTGGGAGCTTGATTGTGTTTGTATAGAATAAGGATGGGACTTGGAGACTCTGTATTGACTATCGGTGTTGAAAAATATCATTGTCCAGAATAGGTACTGGATCCCACGGATTGATGACCTATTGGACCAACTCAAAGGGGCGAAATGTTTCAGCATGATCGACTTGAAGTCTGGGTATCACCAGGTACCAATCGAATCCTTCGATGTGTGGAAGACTGCCTTCAAAGCCAAGGAGGGCCTTTTCAAATGGCTGATCATGCCTTTTGGGTTGACGAATGCTCCCACAACCTTCATGAGGTTAATGGATGACATCTTGCGACCATTCACCAACTCATTTATAGTGGTGTACTTGGATGACATTATGATCTTCAGCCAGACTTGGGAAGAGCACCTCCACCACATCTGACAAGTCCTCCAAACACTGCAGCAATAGAAGTTGTGTGCAAATTTGGAGAATTTCACTTTTGGAAAAACCCAGGTTAAATGTCTGGGATACATTATTGATGAAAGGGAGGTGCATGTCGATCCAACCAAGATCCAAGTCATTCAAGATTGGCCAGCCCCAAGCACTCTAACAGAGCTTCACAGATTTCTGGGTCTTGCTAATTTCTACCGTAGGTTCCTGTTGGGATTCTCTCATATCATTTGGCCCTTGAGTCAAGTCACCAAGGGATGAGCGAAAGAAAAATTCTTTTGGTCGAAATCTCAACAGAAGGCGTTCATAGAATTGAAACATCGCCTCTATTCTTCTTCAATGCTCACATTACCAGACTTGCAACAACCATTTGAGATCGAGACAGATGCCTCTGACTATGCTATTGCGGTAGTTCTTAATCAATAGGAGCATCTAGTGGCATATCACAGTGAGACATTGTCCGACACAGTTCACAAGTATCCCACTTATGACAAAGAAATGTATTCCATTGTGCAGGCTTGTCGAAAATGGAAGCATTACATTTTGGGGAAGGAAACAATCATCCACACAAACCACCGACCCCTGCAGTTCATACAGACACAAAGGAAGTTTCAAAACGATCTCCATTAGAAGTGGTCCACATATCTGCAACAGTTTCATTTTAACATCAAGTACAAGAAGGGTAGCACCAATAATGTTGCAGAAGGCCTTAGTCGACCATCGATTGTGGCACTAACCACCGTTCTCAACTCTTGTGGGCACGCGACTTCTGATTGGCTGCTTCTCTACAAGAGCGATCTAGAATTTGGCCACACATACAAGGCTCTCTTGGGGGGTATGCAAGTTCTAAATTTCCACCTCCAAGTTGCCTTTTTATGTCACCTGGGACATCTTTGTGTTCCTTCAAGCGAGCATGTCAAGATGATATGGGAAGCACACTACAGTTGAGTCGTTGGGCATTTCAAGGTCGAGAAAACAGTGGCAGTACTGCAGAAGTATTTCTATTGGCCGAACGTTCGATAGGATGTCGGGAAGTACATCAGATCCTGTACTTCTTGCGCCATTTCCAAACTGACCATCAAGAAGCAAGGCATCTATACTCCGCTACCTACCCCTAGTCAATCTTGGAAATCCATCTCCATGGATTACATGTTGGGCCTTCCTTCCACTAAGCATGGAAACGACTATGTTTTCGTGGTCGTCAGCAGATTATCGAAAATGGCCATTTAGGCATCGTGCAAGAAGAATATCACAGCATAAGCCACTGATAAAATATTCTTTGAACGAGTGTGGGTGCACTTTGGGATCCCACAGTCCATCATATCATATCAGGACAACAAGTTCCTCAACACATTTTTTTCCAACCTCTAGTCAATGATGGACACCAAGCTCACCAAGTCCATAGCTTTCCATCCCCAAACTGATGGCCTGACAGAGGTCGTCAATATGATGATTGTACACATTCTGCACATGTAAAATTAAAAGAATCCATGCACATGGGATGAGAGCCTCCCCTATGTACAACACAATTATAACTGGGCTCTCCACAACTCAATCGTCCACAGCCCTTTCAGTTGGGCTTGGGATTCCAACCACTATGTCCCATTGACGTAGCCATGCCATTTGCGGCAACTCAAGCCAATTCGTCTCATGTCCAGTTTGAAGCTGACAAAGCAAACATCTTCATCGAGCGCATTCAACACATCCACCAACAGGTTCATGACATATTGGACAGAGCCAATGCTAAGTACAAGCAACGACATGATCAACATCGGGTGCCACACAACTTCCAGGTGGGCGAAAAAGTGTGGCTACATTTGCAGAAGGAGCCCCTCACTGGACACCACCGCAAGCTTTGCCCACTTCGATATGGGCCATACACCATCACCAAGTTTTTAGGGAACAATGCCTTCGAGCTCAGTATTCCACCATTCCTTGGTCTGCACCCAGTATTCAATGTGGACCGCCTTCATCCCTACTTCCCACCTCTACTGGACACCTATGACATAACAGAACAACTCACACCAACAGAATTAAACCCAGACTGCATGGAACAGGCCACCACAGATTGTATCGTGGACATGCAAATCAAGAACACTCGCCAACATAGGATCCAATGGTATCGGGTTGTCAAAGCTGGCCAACTCTTGCACCAAGGCAAGTGGTTCACCAGGGACGAAGTTCAACAAAAGTTTCCTCATCTCATGGAGGAACTCAATGCAATGGGGACCATTGCTTCCTAAGGGGGGAGGAATTATCTAGATGGATATTTGTGGCCACCCGCCTATTCCACTTGGGGCCCCACCATTTCCTCTTTCAGTTTTTCAGTTTCTGCACAACTTACTATTTTTAGCATTTTTTTTGGGTCCAGAGCCATTTTGAGGCCCTAAACGACATTTTTTGGGCATCGCACCTTTCAGTGTATATGATTCCATTCTAGTAATGATATTTGCGATCAATAATTGTAGTCATCGAATATATCTTTCTAACGATGTATCATCTGCGTCAAATGGAGATAGTACGCCAAAGTTACGACCCCGGGAAGTTGAAACACCAATTTACCCAAACGGGGCCCATAGTTTTGGCGCTTCATCTCCTACGGGTATGTTTTTGGATGTTTAAGGTTTTCCATTGTTTCTCTATAATAAATAGGCCCTTGAGCCTCATTGTAACACAATTCATAGGCCTGTAGCCACCACATCTCTTCTCAGAGATAAGCTACCAACACCCTAGCTAATTTATTTCCATTCTATCTGTAAGAAAATGTCAGTTCTTTGATATTAATGAAATGAAGTGTTATTTCCATTGAATCTTTGTATTTATGGTTATATGTGTATTATGTTGCATTCCTGTATAAATCTGGATCAGTGGTATCAGAGCAGGTCTACATTTTCTCGATCCTTCTTTGCATGTCCCCAACGAGGTCGGGGTATAAGGAGTTAGGGCTCGATTTGGTTGAACCTTTGTAAGATCAACCTCGCAAACCTTGACGGCCGCCCATGGGGGATGAAAATAAATATGAGGGAGTAGGCGATCCTATCAAAATATTTCTCGAGGAGGCCCTCGAAAATAAAAGGAATGCGATGATGGATAAATTTGCCTAGATACTTGAACAACTGCCCACCGACGACGCATCTTTATCCAATAGCCACTCTGGAGGCGCGACTCCCTTTAAGGCACAAGTAAACTTTGACATTCCCATATTTGAGGTTCAAATAAATGCAGATGCCATAGATAGATGGTTGAATATATTAGATAGATATTTCTTGGTTCATGACATTTTTGACTGGGAGAAGATTATTTTTTCACTCCTCAAAGCTACCCCCCATGTCAAGGACTGGTGGGAAACCTACTGTGAGAAAAAGGATGAGATAAAACCCTCTTTTTTCTTAGCCGTACCCACTTGGAATTCTTTCCGAGACACCATCAAGGAACAATACTATCCCGTGGGGAGCTATGAGGACAAGTACATACAATGGACCACGCTGCAGCAACAAAAGGATCAAGATGTGCATGGGCTGACGAATCTATTCCATACCCTGCGCACAAATTTGGGTATCAAAGATTCAGAGAAACATTTGGTGCTAAAGTATCACAGTTGTCTGCACATATAAATTCAGGAGGAAATGGAGTTCCTCGACATCTCCTCGCTTGGTAAGACATACTGGTATGGTTCCAAGATTGAGCATAAATTAAAACAGAAGAAGCGAGACTTTGGATCTGCCAATCAAAAGCAAGGGAAAGGTGCCCCCAAACCATAGAAAAAAGGAAAAATCCAAGGCATGGCGGCCCAAGACAACCTACCAAATCCAAAAGTAAAGAAAAACACCGCGAAGCCAAATAAGGACACAGGAAAGTGGTGTGAGTTTCAGAAGAGCTCCACTCACAACACAAGTGAGTGTCGGGCCAAGCAGTCGCTGGTGGCCTAGATGGGGGATTCTGAAGCAGATTCATGCTCCGACTCTGAATCAGAACCTGACAAGGGGAATGAAAAAGGTAAACAGATTATTGATGCGAAGCCTAATGCCAATATTTCCACTACGAAGATCCAAAAGGAGGAACCGGAAGATCCATAGGAGGAATAGCGTCTCTTCCACTCCCAGATGTGGGTAAATGGTTCCCCAATACAGTTCATTATTGAAAATGGGAGCTAAAAGAACCTCATTTTAGCAGACATCGTGAAGTGGTTGGGCTTGCCGATCACAACACACCCACATCCATTCACCATCGGGCGGCTTCACTAAGGATGGGATCTCCGCGTCAGCCAGCAGTGCTGCCTTCCCTATAGCATCAAGCCCTTAATGGATGAGGTATTATGTGATATTTCTCCTCCTTATGTTTTTGATGTATTATTAGGCCAACCATACTTGTGGAAGTGACATGTTGTGTATGAGTCTCGGCCTCATGCTGTTATTGTTACTTTGGGAAATAAGATGTACAGGATACCAGAGGTACCATCGCCTACCGCTATCTCTTTGGTTACTACAAAACAATGCAGTAAGCTCATTTCCCAAACCAGGAATTTTTTTTCTTCTGATGATCTGAATACTGTGGCCACGACCTCCAGATAGGGCTCCTCTACACGACAACAACAAATGGACAAGGTAGTGGAGGAGTACGGGGACATCTTCACCTCACCCACAGGGGTTCCTCTGCATTGTCAAGTCAAGCACCCCATTGATCTCACCACAGGTGCACCGCTACCTAATGGACTGATCTATCGACACTCTATTATGGAGAACGATGAAATAAAGAGGTAGATTCAGGAGCTATTGTAGAAATGTCACATCTGACCAAGTTCATCTCCCTGTGGGAGCCTGATTGTGTGGGTACAAAAGAAGGATGGGACTTGGAGACTCTGTATTGACTATTGAGCCTTGAACAAGATCACTGTCTGGAATAGGTACTCGATCCCATGGATTGATGACCTTCTGGACCAACTCAAAGGGGAAAAATATTTCAGCAAGATCGACTTGAAGTCTGGGTATCACCAGGTACCAATCGAACCCTCCGATGTGTGGAAGACTACCTTCAAAGCCAAGGAGGGACTTTTCGAATGGCTGGTCATGCCTTTTGGGTTGACGAATGCTCCTGCAACCTTCATGAGGTTGATGGACAACATCTTGCGGCCATTCACCAACTCATTTGTAGTGGTGTACTTGGATGACATTATGATATTCAACCGAACTTGGGAAGAGCACCTCCACCATATCCAACAAGTCCTCCAAACACTGCGACAACACAAGTTGTGTGCCAATTTGGAGAAGTGCACTTTTGGCATGACCCAGGTTCAATATCTAGGATACATTATTGATGAAAGGGGAGTGCATGTGGATCCAACCAAGATCCAAGTCATTCAGGATTGGCTAGCCGCAACCACTCTAATAGAGCTTCACAGATTTCTGAGTCTTACTAATTTCTATGGCAGTTTCGTGTTGGGATTCTCTCATATCACTTGGCCCTTGAGTCAAGTCACCAAGGGAGGAGCGAAAGAAAAATTCTTTTGGTCAGAATCTGAACAGAAGGCGTTCTTAGAATTGAAACATCGCCTCTTTTCTGCCCTAGTGCTCACATTAACAGACTTGCAACAACTATTTGAGATCGAGATAGATGCCTCTGACTATGCTATTGGGGCAGTTCTTACTCAACAGGGGAATCCAGTGGCATATCACACTGAGACATTGTCTGAGACAGTTCACAAGTATCCCACTTATGACAAAGAAATGTATTCCATTGTGCAGGCTTGTCGACAATGGAAGCATTACATTTTGGGTAAGGAAACAATCATCCACACAGACCACCGACCCCTGTAGTTCATACAGACACAAGGGAAGTTGCAGAACGATCACCATCAGAAGTGGTCCACATTTCTGCAACAGTTTCATTTGAACATCAAGTACAAGAAGGGTAGCACCAATAATGTTGCAAACTACCTCATCTGACCACCGATCGTGGTGATAACCACCGTTCTCAACTCTTGTGGGCACGTGAATTCTGATTGGCTTCTTATCTACAATAGCGATCCAGAATTTGGCCACACATACAAGGCACTCTTGGGGGTATGCAAGTTCCAAATTTCCACCTCCAAGATGCCCTGTTATGTCACCTGGGACACCTTTGTGTTCCTTCAAGTGAGCGTGTGAAGATTATCTGGGAAGCACACTACAGTCGAGTCGCTGGGCATTTTTGGGTCGAGAAAACAGTGGCAGTACTGCAGAAGTATTTCTATTGGCCGAACCGTCGACATGATGTCTAGAAGTACATCAGATCCTGCACTTCTTGCGCCATTGCCAAACCAACCATCAAGAAGCAAGGCCTCTATACTCCGATACCTACCCCTAGTCGACCTTGGGAATCCATCTCCATGGATTACATGTCGGGCCTTCCTTCTACTAAGCATGGAAATGACTATGTTTTTGTGGTCGTCGACAAATTCTCAAAGATGGCCATTTAGACGTCGTGCAAGAAGAATATCATAGCAGAAGCCATTGCTAAAATATTCTTTGAACGACTGTGGGTGCACTTTGGGATCCCACAGTCTATCATATTATATCAGGACAACAGGTTCCTCATCACATTTTTGTCCAGCCTCTAGTCAATGCTGGACACCAATCTCACCAAGTCCACAACTTTCCATCCCCAAACTGATGGCCAGACAAAGGTCATCAATAGGATGATTGAACACATTCTGCGCATGTAATTCAAAGAATCCACACACATGGGATGAGAGCCTCCCCTATGTACAACACAGTTATAACCGAGCTCTCCACAGCTCAACCATCCACAACCCCTTTCAGGTGGGTTTGGGATTCCAGCCACTATGTCCCATTGACGTAGCCATGCCATTTGCGGCTACTCAGACCAATTTGGCTCATGTCTAGTTTGAAGTTCACAAAGTGAAGATCTTCATCGAGCGCATTCAACACATCCGCCAACAGGTTCATGAAATATTGGACAGAGCCAATGCTAAGTACAAGCAACGACATGATCAACATCGAGTGCCACACAACTTCCAGGTGGGCGATAAAGTGTGGCTAAATTTGTAGAAGGAGCCCCTCACTGGACCCCACCGCAAGCTTTGCCCACTCCGATATGGGCCATACACCATCACCAAGGCTGTAGGGAACAATGCCTTTGAGCTCAGTATTCCACCATTCCTTGGTCTGCACCCAGTATTCAATGTGGACCGCCTTCATCCCTACTTCCCACCTCTATTGGACACCTCTAACATTGCAGAACAACTCACACCAACAGAGTTAAACCCAGACTGCATGGAATAGAATACCACAGATTTTATCATGGACATGCAAATAAAGAACACTTTGCATAAGGAGTGCCTCACTGGAACATGCCACCACAAATTGTTCTGGAATCATATGCGCCAAAGGTGCAATGCTTAAAAAACGTCGTTTAGGGCTTAAAAATGGCTCTGGAAGTCCAGGACCTGAAAAATTGCTAAAAATAGTAAGTTGTGTCGAAACTGAAAAACTAAAAGAGACAATGGTGGGGCCCTAAGTGGAATAGGCGGGTGGCCACCAATATCTACCTAGATCATCATACAAAGAAACCATGCCTCTGCATCTTATGATTTATTCATCTCTCCATCAAAGGTAGGTGGCTTTTATTTCTTAAACTCATCCGAAAAATATCCCCTATCACTCCTCCTGTAAGGATGGTAATGATGATAATCATAGTGCCTATTAGAACCAAAACTAGAATAATACCTGTGTATGCCACCTCTCCTTTCAAGGGTGTCCAAAAATATAACATCTTTGATCGTATCATCTCTATTTGACCTGTGAATACCATGAGACCTCCTGCCATATGCCTTGTTAGTCCCATCATCTTGTCCATAACTAAGCCGAAGTGGTCCCTATTTCTGCAACTTTGACAAAATTTTAAGGATTACTGCATGACCTTTGCTTGTTTCTCTTGTGCCTATATGGTTATGTCATTGTCTACCTTAAAAATCCTTATTTCTTCCTTTATGATTCTCAATGTGTCTGCTAAATCAGAAGAGTTCCCGACAACATGATGCTCATCTGATTCATAGGGAGAATCTTTGTAGTCTACTATCTTGCTAGTCATCTTATATTTCTTCTTGCAATGCATCTCATGTCAGCTTAAACCAAATCGCAATAAACCAACGTACCTTAGCATAATTCAGGAAGGATTTATCATATGCAAGATCAACCAATCAACATAATACATGTATAGACATAATCATATTAGCATATAGAATTATAGCACATAGGTATACCAACACATAAACATCATTCTAACTAGAGCTTAGGCATCAATGCATGACCATATCAACTACACACCATGACCTCATGCATGACAACATCAACCATACCAATGTACACTTGAAAACATGTAAGCACCTGACATGTATAACCAATCATATGCTCATGAGAACACATTTCACCACAATGCCATCAACTCTCCCATGGCGACGTCACTGGCACCATGACCAACACCATGCAGATGCAACAAGTACATATACCACAATTATGAGAAACACATATGCAACCAAAATAAATGCACGACGAAAATAATCTTGACAAAATCAAAATTTTCCCCCAAGAGAGCGTAACCACGCTTTGAAACCACCTGTAATGAGACACCTCCCCTTAAATATACCCAAATAACCAGCCAACTGGGGTAAACATGAGATGAGGGGAAGTTACGACTAGACTCAACCTCCTAGGTAACCTTAATAAAATGGAGTCGACAAACAAACCTTACTGACTTCCCTCAGGTGCCACATGACCCTCTAGGAGTAACCCAACCCCTCCAGGTGTCCAACCCCTGAGCCAACATGAATTTTCACTGAATTCCCCCCCCAGTCACTCCCTTTCCAAAGCCTCTATGCAACTATGCCTCTCAGTCGCATGCATAAGCCTGCATCAATGCGACCATGGACTAAATTGATCAGTATAGTGAAAGCGACTACAAATTTTAAGGTGAAATTCCAGGGTTGGGGCTAGACCTCTGCCCAAAAATCCCTGTAACTTTTAGAAATCATAAATTACTCAAGGAAAATTCTTGTAAACCAAAAACTAACACTAGGACAAGGCATGACCATCCCTAAACGAGATTGACATTCTGTCAAACACTTGGAAACAATACAATCTATAGGTCATGAATACAAGACTGAACACAAGGGAACAAAAATTCAGATGAAACTGATCAAGAAGAATTACCACCCTCTCCCATTACCCGTCTTATCATTAATTAGGTCTTGCATCCATTATTCTTTTAGTTACAAGTAAAAATATGAAATGAACCATGGCTAGAACCAATCACATAACCATTCTTATAATCACAAAAATAACCGTAAGATAACAACCATTAAAGCCACATGAATACAAGTGCAAAAGCAAGATAACGTAGCTTTCATTAAACATAGGCAAGAACCGACTGGGTTTGGGACTTCCATGTACCACCCAACCATAGACATGGCTGAACCAAATATTTATTTTATCCAGTCACCCCCATGCAATATTCCAAGCATGAATGTGGGATCTAATGGATAAACCATTCGAAAAAAAACCAAGGGAATCCATAGGCTAAACCACCTCCACCCTCACCATACCGTGATCTCACTTAAACTGACACTGAGATAAAAAAACTGAACCGATCTTGGAATGCCTCCAGATCTCATCTCCATCCTTGATGTATTTTCTATCTCCAAGTCTCTAGGTTGTACCGCAATCCAAACTGGATCGCTATGCCCTTACCGAGACACCACCCTCAGCCTTTACCGTGTATCCCACCAAAACTAGTCAAAGGATTCCTAGGCCTTTGGAAATGAACCTGAGACCACCTCCACCCAGGATTCTGAAACCATCCAGAAATTCCAAAGCTCAAAACTAAGAATAATCTCATCACACCATGGCTATGAAGAAAAAGGAGAGGCAAGGCTGAAACTAGTGTCAAAACCCAGAAAAATCATGCCATCGACAACAAAAGAACCGAATACCAATATGCACATACCCTGAATGTCAAAACCAACAAGGAAATCATACATGTAATCTGTTACCTACAAGTATTCCTATTGAAGCTTCTTGATCCTGCTTTCCTTGCTTGATTTCTGGTTTCCTTTCCTTTTCCTATCCTTCCATTGCTTGATTTTCTTTTTCTTTATCCAATGTTGAAATGCTCCAAGAAAACTTTAAGTGTCCAAGAGTGTGAGTGAGAGAGAATAAATAGAGATCTCCAAAATTGAACTAACAAAAGCTATGAAATACTCGTCAAAAGCATTTTTATTAACGAGTCCTCTATTTTATTCATTTTCCATTATTTTCCTTCATTTTCCTCCTCACATGCAATGAGTGACCTTTCAACTTCCTTTTCTCCTAATTTCCATTAATTTCATAAATAAATGTGCCAAAAAATACTTTTTGCCTTTTTAATACCTTAGCCATTTCCTTTTCCAATTTCCCCTTAGCCATAAACACATCGAGTGATTTCCACTAGGATATCTTGCCCAACATTAAGCTTGGAATAAGTGTGCCTTAACCATGGTATTATTTTGCCTTTATTAACTTTTATTACATGAAATTTTAACCTAGGTCTGTTACAACTTTCCGCAGATGAGTAGAGTAGATTCAAGTCTATTGTTTTAGAAAAATACATTAGCAGTTTGAATCTACAAGGAATTTCTACATGGTATCAAAGCTATATTCATAGCAGAGAAGAGAACTCGAAGTTATCTTTGCAGGAGGAATGAGGTTGCAAATCTATTCTTCATAGCTAGCGGGATGGCGTTCTATGGTCTAAGGATCGAGTATGCCCTTGAGGGTAGCTCGAATTATACTGCTTGGAAGGACCGTATGGAAGCAGTCATGGAAGACAATGGGATGAAGAAATTCATTGATAATGATGTCCCGAAACCAACAACAACTGATGCCCAGGATCTAGCGGATTGGAAGAAGATCATAGCAAAGGAAAGGAGGATCATATTGGAGGGAGTATGAGACCATATTGTCTCTAATATCCATGGGAAGGAACTCCATATGCAATGTGGTACACATTGATAGAAATTTTCCAAAACAATAGTGACCATAGGAAGCTGGCACTAAAAGATAAGCTTCAAAATATCAAAATGCAAAAGGGAAACACAATACCACAGTACTTGGGTAAGTTCACACAAAGTCGTGATGAACTTGGAAGTGTTGGTGTTACGGTTTTTGAAGAAAATCTAGTAACCCTGAAACTTCTAGGCCTTCCCAAGAGCTATAACAACAACCAGGATTCAGTCAATGGGAGCGAGAAGCTACTAAACTAGGAAATATTATGGTAAGATTTAGTATATGAAGAGTTTAGGTGGAACACTAGAGATGAGACCTCATCCAAGGTTGAAGTTGAGGGGAACTGTTCCTTGGGTGGAAAGGAAAAGAAATGGAAATGGAAGAAATCCTAATTTGAAGGAGATTTGGTCAGGCGGGAAAGAAGAAGGACTTTTTGAAGATTAATGTTTTCATTGTCAAGAGATGGGACACTATGCCATGAGGTCTCTGCACAAAAAGGCTGGAAAAAAGCTCTCAAGAGTAGTGGGAGGTGAAGCTATAGCTTCAGAATTCGAGTTATATTTCACCCTCATTGCATGCATGGTGACATTGGTGATGGGTAGTGTGTGATATATGGATAGTGGAGCCTCATTCCATATGACGAGAAAAAAAGAATTTTTCAGTGAATTGGAGGAGAAGGACCTATAGATGCACATCGATATGGGAGATGATGGAATGTATAACACGACCGATATCGTTATAGTTACTTTTTAGAGAGAGTCTGGTTCTCCTCTCACATTGAAAGATGTCGTGTATGTTCCGGGTCTGAAGAAGAATTTAGTTTCAGTTTCTATGTGAGAATATCGTGACTACGATGTGATATTTAGAAAAGGAAAGGATTTCATTTGTCACATCGCCATGGGACAAGTGAAGTGGATCAGGGTTCGGGTCAAGAAAATCTACAAATTGGTTGTAGAAGAATGTGATGCTTTGTGCACAAAATAAGAGAAGGTGCAAAGCCGAGACATTGGTGAATTATGCACAAGAGACTTGGCCATTTGCACCATAGAGATTTGAAGATCATGCATCATATTTCTACAGGACTTCCCAAGGGTGCACTAGAGCAGAGAGATACATGAAAAGTGTGTACATTGGGGAAGTACACCAAATCCACCTTTCATGATAAGTATAGTAGAGCTAAAGTAGTCCTTGAAAGAGTTCATTCAGATGTGTGTGGAACTTTCTCGATAACCTCCACGGACAAGCATAAGTATTATGTGATATTTGTAGATGATTTCTCATGTAAGTGTTGGATATTCTTCATGCGAAAGAAAGACGAGATATTCTCATTTTTTTCTGAATTTAAAGCACTTGTTGAAAAAGACACTAGTAGGAAAGTGAAGGATCTCAAGAGCGATAAAAGTGGAGAATATGTTTCGAATGAGTTCAATAAATTCTATGAAAAGGAAGGCATTCGACACGAGTTAAAAGCACCCCATAAACCATAACAGAATGGGGTTTTTGAAAGGAAGAACACAAGTATTGTGGGAGCTGCATGGGCGATGTTACATGATCAAGGCCTACTGTTGCACTTATGGGCTGAAGCATGCAACACAACAGTATATGTGCAGAATATGAGTCATCATCGAATTTTCGGGATGAGTACACCATAATAAGCTTTTTTAGGGAATAAAATAGATGTATCACGCTTCAGGATCTTCAGTTCATCAGTTTACTGTCATGTTTCCAAGGATGTAAAGAAAAACCTAGAACCGACATCAAAGTTGAGAATATTTATGGGGTACATTGATACACCTCACAACTATCGGGTGTACTTGCCATTTCACAAGATGACAATTGTTTGTAGATATGTAAAGTTCGATGAAGAGAAGGAAATGAGATGTTCCCTTGAGAGGGAAATTCAGATGCATTTAGATGAGGAGCTTTTGGCTCCAAAGGAAGAACCTTAGGATGTTGTGGATCAGCCAAAGGTAGAGGAGCAAAGAGTGGAAGCACCCGTATGTTGATACATCCAGAGATGGAAGGAAGTGCACCAGGGAGGCTGAAAGATTATTGCATGATGCTAGAAAGAATGTGGGAGCACCCACATCACAACACTGGGAAGAGGAGGTCACCATATCGGTACACTAGGTACATGGCTCTTATGAGTGAGCTAGTTGAGACAAAACCATCCTCATTCGAGGAAGAAGTGCAAAAGCCAGTATGGGTTGATGCCATGGTGTAGGAATATGATTCCATATTTAGAAACAATGTTTGGGAAGTGGTCCTAGGACTAGAGAAGAAGTTAGTGATAGGTTCGAGGTGGATCTACAAGTGATGCAAGCAGTAAACAAAAACGTCGAGAAATAAAAGGCCATATTTGTGGCCAAGAGGTTCTTTTAGGTGGAGAGAATTGATTACGAGAATACCTTTGCTCTCGTAGCAAGCTACTATTATATCATATAAATTCTAGCACTTGCACCGCAGATGGGATGGAAGATCCATCGGATGGATGTGAGGACAACATTCCTCAATGGAGTGATTGAGGAGGAGGTGTACATTAAACAACTATAAGGATTTGAGACCTTTGATAGAGAGTCACATGTGTGTAGACTCAAGCGAGTGTTGTATGGATTGAAACAAGTACCTCGTGCCTGTTACACTAGGATCGACAAATATTTCACTAGGTTGGGATTCACCAAAAGTGAAGCAGATGAAAACCTTTACCATATTGTTATTGAAGGTAAATTATTAAATATAGTATTATATGTCGATGATTTTATTTTGACCAGTGATGAGAAGTTGATCAAGTATTGCAAAGAGGATCTTGCAAGAGAATTCAAGATGAAGGACATGAGACTCATGCATTATTTCCTCAGTTTGGAATTATGGCAAGGATATGGGGAATTATTTGTCTCTTAAGCCAAGTATGTCAATTAGATACTGGGGAAGTTTCAAATGGATAGTAGAAAACCCATGAACACTCCAATAGCAGGCAGTTGGAGGAAAGAGGATTCCACTTTGGGTGAGGAGGTGGAAGCCACTATTTACAAGCAACTTGTGGGTTCACCCATGTATTTGGTGAACACACGACTATACATGTGTATGAAGTTAACCAACTTAGTCAAGAAATGGTTAAGCCGACCAAACTGTATTGGAAGGTGAAAAAACATGTGTTGAGATACCTCATAGGCATTACTCAGTATGGTATTTGGTACAAACGAACATAGGGAGTGAAGCTTCAAGGCTTCACATTGTGCAGATTGGGAGGGTCCCCATCAGAATGGAAGAGTAATTCAGGAGGAGTCTTCAACATTGGGTTAGCAACAATTTCTTGGTACAACAAGAAGCAAATATCTGCACTCAGTTCAGCAGAAGTAGAGTACATCGCTGCTAGTTAAGCAACTTGTGAAGTTATCTGGATAAGGAAGATTCTTATTGGGTTATTTGGTTAGGTGATGGACCCCATTATGATTTACTGTGACAATCAGAGTTGTATTGAACTCTTTGAAAATCCATTTTTTCACGATCGATCTAAGCATATCGACATTTGTTATCACAATCAACAATATTGTGTGCAGAGGCGGATTATGTTGCTGGAATACATTCCTACAGAAGAACAAGATGTAGATATTTTGACTAAGGCATTGTCAAGAGGAAAATTTGAATTCCATAGGGGCAGGATTCGGGTATCTAATAATCCCTTTCTTGTTGAGAGGGAGTGTTGAAACAAGAAATTCCTGATTTTATTTTCCTTTGAATTAAATTAGTAGAAAATTGTAATTCCACATCACAAGACAACAAGAATTCGTTAAATAAGTTAGAAATACTTAGTTGGCTCAATTAATTCGAGTTGAGGGCCTAACTTGACTCATGTAGAGTGCCTCCTATTTTTTATGAGCCTAGGTTGAGTTTTAATAATTTAATTCAGTTAAACTGAGTTAAAGTCAGTTAAACAAGTTCCAATTGTTGGAGGAATTAGTGGGAGGTCAAGTAGTGGGGTGTGTACTCAGTGATCAATCAGTTAACTGATAAATCAACCATAATTAACTCATGCATGTGTGGTCTATGAGTTACCCAGTTGAGATTGGAGTTCAAGGGTAGTGTACTATCAGTTGTATAATTATCTAAGTTGTAAAGGTGGTGCATGCAGTCAAAGAAGGGCCTATAGGGATTGTGTAGTTTTGGATGAGGAATCATCATAAATAATAGGGGCTAATTCTCAAGGAAACAACATAAGGAAATAGGACCTTGAAAAAGTAGAAATTTTGTTAAGTATTGGCAAGTGTAGGCTTGTAAAGCAGTGAGATAGATTATACTTGTGCATAGATTGTTCAGGCTTGAACACACATTCTGTTTCTTCTCTATTTTTTGATTAATGAAATACAAATAAGTAGGGGTTTTGAGAAGTGGCTTTCCCATAGATACATGCCCATATTATGTGTGTTAATTGATTCATCTTGCATGTTTTTTTATATTGCTTCTCAATCGCGAATTTATTTTCGCATATGAGTAGAGTAGATTCAAGTCTATTGTTTTAGAAAATTACATTAGCAATTTGAATCTACAAAGAATTTCTACATTAGTAGCTAGAATCCATTGAGCTCTGAAGAAAAAACCAACAAGATTTCTTGAGAAGCTAGAGGAAATCCCCAAAATTTTGCTTCATGTAACTCAATCCAGATTGATGGTTCTTAGGGTGGTAGAAAAGGTTATGGTGGTTTAGTTTACATGCATTTGACCCTCCCCCAAATTCCTAAATATGTGGATAAAAAAGAAATGGAATTCCCCAATCAAGGTCAAATTTTATTATCACAATATATCAATGTTGCATCCATCTCTTGACTGAAAAGGCCCACAAATATTTTCCTCATCCATATGGAATTACATGTTGCTTGACTTGCAGTTATGTATTCATCCTACCTTGATCTAAGTGGCACATACCTTTTCTTCTTGCTATACCAGGAAATAGTTGCAGACCCAACACTGAAGACAACATCTTAAGTAATTTTCCTGTCTGATGGACTCCCTTCCCAATTTTTGTCGGTGAAGCCTTGGAGATTCACTCCCTCTGTCCTCCTATACCATAATCCATACTCGGTAGTTCCTCTGAGGTACCATAACACATGCTTTGTTTCCTTCCAATACAACTTGGTAGGGCTCACCATATCTTGACTGAGCTGGTTTACTGCATAACACATGTTAGGTCTTGTATTCACAAGATAAATCAAAGACCCCACAAGCTGCCTATAAATGGTAGCATCAACCTCTACACCTGAAGTGGCATTATCCTTCCTCCATTTTGTAGCTAAAGGTCTGTCCATATGCTTGCGATTCTCCATGTGAAATCTTCGAAGTATTTCAGAGGTTGATTTGAATGGAAAGTGGAATCCACCCATGGTATTATAAGTGGTATATATTCATGGTATTCATTCACCCATGGTATTTATCAACCCATGGTATTAATTCACACATGGAATTTACCCATGGTATTGTAAGCGACATCCACCCATGATATTTACCCACCATGGAATTTACCCATGGTATTGTAACTAAAAAAGGCTATTAGTAACTAGTCACATTTTGTAAAAGGACATATTGTCCACCACAATGTAGTTTTTACAGTTATTCTCTGTTTTAAATAACACTAAAATGTTTCTTTGAGTTTTTTTTACTGTGTGTTCTCCTCTTTTCTTCTAGAATTTCAATTTTTTTTATATCTCAGCGGCCTCCCCCCAATATCTGGATTAGTGGTATCAGATTTAGGTTACGAATCCACGAGAATGAGGGTTTGAAGCATATTTCAGTTTCAAAGTTTTGCAAAAATCTTCAGAAAACTTCATGCAATTTCTACGAAATCCATATATTGTTTTAGAAGGTACAAAATATCTCATTTGAAAGTATTTTCTGTTAGTTGAAATTTTTTTTTTTATGGAAATTGATTTTGTTTCTCGGTTTGAGAGATATGAGAAATTGAAGTTACACATGTCTAGAATGTTGCGCGACCACACATACCATGAGTTTCTGGAATCATTTTCTCATTCCATGGGTCATCAAATTTCAAGTGTCTCATATGAATGGACATATATCTTCAATACCTCAAATGGGTCTTTGATGAAATTTGATTTCATCATTTGTAGAAGAAGTTATCATCAAAGTTACAACAAGAGGTCTAGAATGTGAAAAAAACATTTACAACATCTCATTATATAGGAGAATCTACCAGACAAGCCACCATTATTTTACCAAGAATAATGGCAAGAATCCGAGTTATGGGTCATAAAAAAACCCAAGGCTATGGATCAACCACACAAAACCTTTGTCATCGCAGTCCATTTTCTAGGTCGCACACTGTTAGTATCACAATTGGTAACAAGCATTATAGGGTATCTCTATCCTCGGATCTTCGTTTTTCATGGTTATGTGTCATCCACAAGCCCATACTTCATCGAAGTACATTTTTTAGGTGACACACTATCAATATCACAGCCGGTCATAAGCATTACAAAGTATCTCTATCCTCGTATCTTCGTTCATCATGATTATGGGTTAACCACACAAAATGATTCTCTTAAGTGTCTCTTCATATTCAATAAAGACTTCCCAGAAGGGAAATTAATGCAATGGGGAACATTTCTTCCTAAGGGGAGAGGAATGATCCGAATGGAAAGTGGCATCCACCCATTGTATTGTAAGTGGCATCTATCCATGGTATTCATTCAACCATGGTATTTATCCACCCATGGTATTCACCCACATATAAAATTTACCCATGGTATTGTAAGTGGAATCCACCCATGGTATTATAAGTGACATATACCCACGGTATTCATTCACCTATGGTATTTACCCACCCATGGAATTTACCCATTGTATTGTAACTAAAAAAGGTTATAAGTAACAGGTCTCATTTTGTAAAAGGACATATTGTCCACCACAATGTAGCTTTTACAATTATTCTATGTTTTAAATAAATAAAAAGTTTCTTTGTGGTTTTGTTTACTACGTGTTCTCCTATTTTCTTCTAATATTTAAATTTTTTAAAGACCTTGGGGGCCTCCCCCTAATATTCAGATCATAGGAATACTTCCCATGAGACAAATAATTCGCCATCACCTTGCCATACTTCCAACTGAGGAAGTAATGCATTAAGCCCATGTATTCATCTCAATTTCCCTTGAAAGAGTGAATCGACTACTCATCACCTGTCAAAATTAAATCACCAACATAAAAAACAAGAATAAGAAACTTACCATATACTACAATATGATAGATGTTTGCATCTGCTTAAATTTTGGTGAAGCTCAATCCACTGAGATATTTGTCGATGCAAGTGTACCATGCTTGGGCCATCTGTTTGAGACCATACAATGCTCTCCCGAGTCTACACACATGTGACTCCTAATCATATGTCTCAAATCCTTCTGGCTTCTCTATGTAAATTTCCTCCTTGACAGCATCGTTAATAAAGGTGATATTCACATCTATCTGGTGGATTTTTCACCCCATATACATGTTGAGATTTTGGGGTAGCATCAGATGTGCTCTAGCTCCCAAATTTTGTGGAGAACCTGGAGTACATGAGATCTCCAAGACCCAGAAAGTGTTTGGAAGAATTCTATCAGGTTTAAGAGATATTCAAATAATTAATATTTTTAATTAAGGACCCTAAGTCTAACTTAGGAAAATTAAAAGATTAAAGTGAATTAAATTAAACATGTGATGAGAATGACTTAAGTGACGTAGATCAAGCAACTTCTAATCTTAGCCGTCGATTATAGATTATATCACAACCGTTTGTTTGCCAACAAGAAAAATATAAGATAAGGGCTTGGTTTTATTTGGAGAACACACACATTTGCAGAGCGCTGAAGCTAAGCTGAAATTCTAGGGCGTGGTTTGCTAAGAATTTTAGGAAGGGTTTGCAGTGCAGCGAGGGGCAGTATTGGCGAGGTATTCTGAATCCATGGCCAAGAGTACAATGACGGTATAGAGGCAACATACCAAGCAATGCAAAGGCAAGCCAGAGCCACGCAGTCCAGCAGAGGCCACCCAGAGGTAGCGCAGAGGCAACACGAGCCACGCAGGGCTGACACAGGCCCAGTCATGGCAGTGCAGGGGCAACATAGGCTCTTCAGCGGTGACACAAGCCCTTCTAGAGCAACATAGAGGCTGACGCAGGTGCGTAAGGCTGATGCAGAGGGATGAGGAGTAGCGTTGGATTTCCGGTGGGTTAGAAAAGGATCGAGTTATGTAAATCCCGTTTGAGGGTGTGAATCAACCATATTTTATGTCTAGGAGTGAAAGTGGTATAGTTGTTGTGATTTTCTTTGCAGGGCCAACCATTTCTAGTGCCCAAAAATTGTTGTATTCAGAATTTGATTAATAATAAAAACCCTCCAGAGCTGGCTGCACTGGTTTTCCCGCATTGGGTTTTTCTAGGGACATTGGTCCGAAAAATCGGTGTGTCACTTTGTCATATGAGCATTATATTCAGTAAATGATTTGTATGTGTAGGCTGCTATTTGTGTTTGCTTCACTGTTTTTCTGAATATTCAGATTAATAACTTGTATGATTAATCAAGTAGGAGAAGTAAATCAATGGTTAGCAATAGGGTTTCTTAGATTAAGAAATTTTCACATGGTATTATAGCATTGTAGATCAAGATGAATCTCTAGCAAAATTGGCTGGAGAATTTTTTGTTGCAGAGAGCAGCTGAAGCAGCAAAAATCTAGAGAGGGCAGGGCAACATCAGGAGGATGCAGTCCCAGCAGAGGCTACACAGGGCTAACGTAGAGACAACGCAGTGCCTTCCAGAGGGACACAAGAGTAGCCTGCACTGCACAGTTACTGCGTAGAGCCAGTCTGCTCACGCAGAGGCCAGCCAGAGGGACACAGTCCAATTTTGAGTTGCTGTGTAGAGTTTCCATGGTCCAGAAGCAAAGCTTCAGATCTCTAGCAGTTTCTTGTGTGGCAGATATTATATCGGTTTAGAATCGTGCCTAGATAGGTTGACAAAGAGCAGGAGGAGGACATTTTCTCAACAAATATATGCTAAACAGATTTGATATTTGATCAAGAGGGTGATCGTAGAGAACTGTTCAGTTGTTTTAGACTGAGGATTTCCGGGACGGAAATCAGTTGTCAGAGAGAGAAACTAATATAGAGGGTTCTAATTTCTATGAAACCCAGATCTAGTATTTCTGTTGAGTGTTGCAGCAAAAAGAGGGCAAGGAGTATCTGTTTTGACAGATTTGGGCAAAGATGGTGTCTCACAGACTGAGAGATCAAGACAGGTTGGACGACATGTCCAATTTCGTTACCTAGAGGGCCAGGATCCTGACAGTCCTGGATGAGTACGACATCAAGGACCATGCAGAGAGATTCCTAGCTATGCCAACCGACGTAGATCCTCTAAAGAAGTACAAGGAGAATCAAGTGCAAGAAAAGCATTTGATCATGCACGGAGTCAAAGACCACTTCATGCCACATATTTCTAGGAAAAACACGATAAATGAAATGTGGATAGCCTTGTACACGATGTATCAGGTAGGCTCAGTCCAAAGAAGAATGCTTCTGGAGAATCAGACGTGGTTGTTTCAGATGCAGAAGGGCAAGGAGATAAATACCTTCCTCTTCAAACTTCAGACTATCCGAGATCAACTGATTTCCATGGGTACGAATCTGGATGAGGGGCTCTTGGTGAGGACTGCCCTGAATGCAGTCACCGAGGATTGGGAAACATCTGTCTAAAGCATATTGGGCAGGGAAACGTTACCATCCTGGGTGGATATGTGGGAAATCCTCTGACAGGAGGAAATTAGAAGGATGACCAAGAGGCAAAGTAATAGCAGCGGGGCGGTCAAAGTAAAGAAAGAAGAGGAGGAGGATGCAGCCCTTGCATTGAATGAAAGGAGGCAATAAGGCAAGAAGAAGAGGCACCTATCCAAGGTTTGATGCTTTAATTGTAGGAAACTTGGACACTTCTCCAACCATTTTCCTAAGAAGAAGGACAAGGGATATTCTGAATCCAAGGGTGAAACAACTAAGGGAGACGATGGGAGTGATGATGATGTAGCCATGAGTGCTCATGAGCGGCGAATGTGGGGCGACATTGATATGTAGAGCAGCTACAGATGGAGGTGGTGGGATATTTGAGTAGCCCAACTCTTGGATCACATATGTGCTACGGGAACCTTAAGATAGTAGCGAGAATTACTGGAGAAGTGGGTGCAGAGGATCACAATGAAGCAGAGGCAGAGGCTGGGATGCTGTAGAGGGAGAAGTGCAGTGTAGAGGCAACAAAAATGTAAAGGCAGCAGCATAGAGGGGTTGATGGGACTTCAACAACGCAGAGGAGGCATGCTTACGCGGTCCAATGTTGTAGCAACGCAATGGCTTTAGGAGGACAGTGCAAAGCAGCAGCCTATAGAGCTTCAATGATGAGATGCATCTAGAATGACTTGTCTATCATTGGGCGGGGGTCCTTCGGTTACTTACTTCTCAACAATTGAGTTGTAGTGCATCAAATGGCAGCATGATGCAACAATTTGAGAGGGAGCTGTAGTACGAATGTGGCAGTGATGGCGATAGAGTCATGGGAAACAATACAGAGAGTAGCAGAAGCACAATGATGAAGGTCGGCAGGCCAAGCATAAGCATAGAGACTGATGCCAGAAATCAGAGCAATACTTCGGGGTTGTTTGTATTGCTAGAGCACATTCATCGCTAAGAGGGAGTGTTGAGATTTTGGGGTAGCATCGGATGTGCTCTAGCTCCCAAATTTTGTGGAGGATCTGCAGTACATGAGATCTCCAAGACCAATAAAGCGTTTGGAATAATTCCATCAGGTTTAAGAGATATTCAAATAATTAATATTTTTAATTAAGGACCCTAAGTCTAACTTAGGAAAATTAAAAGATTAAAGTGAATTAAACTAAACATTTGATGAGAATGACTTAAGTGACACGGATCAAGCAGCTTCTAATCTTAGCTATCAATTAGAGATTAGATCACAACCATTGGTTTTCCAACAAGAAAAGTATAAGAGAAGGGCTTGGGGTCATTTGGAGAACACACACATTGGCTTAGCACTGAAGCTAAGATGAAATTATAGGGCATGGTTTGCTAAGAATTTTAGGAAGAGTTTGCAGTGCAGTGAGGGGCAGTATTGGCGAGGGATTCTGAATCCAAGTCCAAGAATACAACAGTAGCAGAGGAAAAATACCAATCAGCACAGAGGCAAGCCATATCCACGCAGTCTAGCAGAGGCCATGCAGAGGAAGCGCAAAGGAAACATTAGCCATGCAGTGGTGACGTGGGCCTATTCAGGGTAGCGTAATCCCTTTAGGGGTGACGCAGGCCATGCCAGAGCAGCGCAGAGGCTGACACATGTCAGTAAGGCTGATAGAGAGGGCTGAGGAGCAACGCTGGGGTTTCCAGAGGGCCAGAAAGGGCTTTATTTTTTTTCCGAGTGAAAGTGGTATAGATGCTGTGATTTTATTTGTAGGGACAACCATGTCTGGTGCCCATAAAGTGTTGTATTCAGAATATTATTAATAATAAAAACCCTCTAGAGCATTGGTTTTCCCACATTGGGTTTTTCCGGGGACATTTGTCTGAAAACTCTATGTCACTTTGTTATATGAGCTTGCTATTCTGTAAATGATCTATATGTGTAGGATGTTATTTTTCCGAATATTCAGATTAATAACTTGTATGATTAATCAAGTAGGGGAAGTAAATCAATGGTTATTAGTAGGGATTCTTAGATTAAGAAATTTTCACACTACACAACCAATGATAGAATGGATCTGATTGAGTATTATCTTGCAACTGGTGCTAAAGTTTCCTCATAGTCCACTCCTTCTATATGAGAAATTTTTTTGGCCAAAAATCTTGCCATGTACTTATCTATTCTCCCATAAGCTACATGCTTCAATTTGTAGATCCATATGGAACCAACCATTGATTTCCTTTTTGGTCTCGATGATGAGCCCCAGTATTGCAACAAGAATACTACAACTCCCAAGGCTACCAACTTAAATTATTAACCCAGAGTTCGTACAAACTTAAGAGGTATCAACACTATATGTGCAACATATAGTGTTTATTTTTTTCGTTGATATGATGTAATGGAGTGAATTTCATGATTTCAAAGACTAAAATAATTGTAGTAATGGAAATGTTAGTATATTTTCAAGAAATGGAAATGCTACTTGCTCAAATGTAAACATTAATCCTAACTTCAAGAAGGTAATTGTTATGCTATTTGTAGGAATGAAAAGTAATTGTCTATTTGCAGAATGTAAACCTTCTGCTACTTGTAACAATGTGAATCATTAGTCTAATTTCATAATGTGAAAATTTTCTTTGAAATAAACCAATCCTATGCAAAAACAACAATTTGTAATTGAAATCCTAAGAGTATGAATTCAAAGAAATAAGCCTAATCTACTTTGTAAAAAGGCAAGTACTAAGTGGTGTTTATTTTTCCCCAATCATGGATATAGAGCCTAGGGGTCATTATTCAAGCCTAAAGGAAAAAATATCTTTTGGAGTGGATCTGGACAATTTTACACGTGCTACAGGAGAGCTACAAGAGGTGCTACAAGAGGCCCTGTTTTGCTACAAGAGGAGATAACTTGTTGAATAGCCAAGAGAATCAAATGAAACCAGGATGATAATTTTTTTTTATTAAGTAGGATGTCTTAGGTCTCCATTCCAAGTTGAATCACTCCAAAATACCCCTGTTAACACGTGCTAAAAAGTAGCAAAAAATTACTAGTCTAAAAACTGGAAATTCAAGAACTAGTGAGCTAGTTAACCTACCAAATTCCTAACCTAATCAAGTGAAAATTCCATGGGGTAAATTTTGTTATTAACTTGAATGTTTTTATGACCCAATAAAATTTTAATCAACTGAATTGAATCTCATTAACACGTTCTAAAAAATAGCATAAAATTACTACTATTTTGCTACAAGGGACTTTCAGAAATTCTAGTTTTGTGAACTAGTAAAACAATCCAAGTAGCTCAATGATGAAGATGACTTTTAAAAGATTTTATAAGGATGCATAATGCTTGTGAATATGTAAATAACATACAAAATAACTCACTTCAATCATTTAATCCAATCCTATAGCAAAAGAAGCATCAATAATAAATGAAGAAATAGGAAAAACAAGAATAAGAGATGCATGTGAATACGAAGTGATCATCATGAAGAACATTGTATGATGGATTCATATTCTTCCACCATGGCATCAACCCAAACAAGTTGAGAAACTTCTTCCTGAAATGAAGAAGGCTCTGAATCAATGAGCTATGTCAAGAGAGCCATGTAACTAGTGTACCTCTCAGGTGACCTTATATGCCTATGTGAAAATGTAGGGGCTCCCACATTTTCCCTAGCATCTTGCAACAATCTATCAACTTCCTTGGTTCTCTTTCTCCCCTATCTAAAAGATTCTAGTTGAATGGGTGCCTCCACTCTACCTCATGTCTGCTCCATTGTATATGGATGCTCCACAACTTCCTAAATCTCGTCCTGAGGCTCCTTTGAAGCTTGAAGCTCATGCTCCTGTGGGATAATCAGCTCTTGTTTCAGAGAACATCTCATAGCATTATCCTCATCGAACTTGAAATATCTCCTCACAATTTTCATTCTTAGTAAAGTTAAATACACCCAGTAATTGTGTGGAGTTTCGGTGTATCCTACAAAAGCTCCAAATTTTATTGTAGGCTCAAGTTTCTTCCTCGAATCCTTCGGAGATAAGGATAATAAATTGAAGCTCCAAATTTTTTGAAATGAGACACATCAGGCTTTCTCCCAGAGAAATCTTCATACATTGTGATCATACCAAGTATTCTATGAGGACTCTAGTTCTGCAAGTAGACTACAATGTTGCATGATTATACCCATAGATGTAATGGCATCCCCTGATCATGCAACATGGCTCTCGGTGCTCCCACTGTGCTTCTGTTATTCCTTTAAACTACCCCATTTTTCTATGGGTTATGGGGTGCTATCATTTCTCTTCGAATACCTTCTTTGGCACATAAATCCTTGAAGGAATTCAAAACAAATTCACCTCCATTGTCGCTCCTGAGTGCCTTCACCTTCTTCTGGTATCCTTCTTAACCAATTCTTTGAATTCAACAAATTTTGAGAAAACTTCATCCTTCTTCCACATTAAGAGGATC
The DNA here is from genome assembly GCA_034641835.2 of Pinus albicaulis. Taxonomy (NCBI): domain Eukaryota; kingdom Viridiplantae; phylum Streptophyta; class Pinopsida; order Pinales; family Pinaceae; genus Pinus; species Pinus albicaulis. Next base: position 537,442,652 of record CM076583.1, on the reverse strand, counting down.
CAAAATTTTCTAGAGAAATCATAAATAAAAATAACATAGTACTTATGTTTTGTTGTGGAAGCTGTAGAAAAGTATCCAAAAATATTGGAGTGGGACCACTCTAAGATTGCATCTACTTTTCTATCTAGACCATGGTAATTTCCCTATTTTGCATCACTTAGAGACATCCTGTTGGTCAAAGGAGTCTTTAGGGAGACCGATGGTAATTTTCTGCATGATTGTTAAGGCATCATGGTGTATATGGCCTAATCTCCTATGCCATAGTTCTCCAACATCTCGAATCTACACCTTTTCAGCTTTTCTGCTCAATGCAGTGCAATCTCTCCCCTCAAGTTTGTATAGGTTATTCACTTGAACTCCAGTATTCTTCACTTTTCCAGTAGTTATGTGTCTCAAAAACGATTTCCTTTTACTGAAAATAACATCATTACCTCTATCCTCCAATACTGCTACAAATATCAAGTTCTTCTTCAGCCCAGGTACAAACATAACATATTTGAGGTGAAGAGGAGAGGCTTGATCCCTCTCAAAGGTGATAATACCAATTCCTGTAGCTTTCTACCTCCCGTCTTCCCCAATTTTGATATGCATATGGAAATCCTTCTCCTCCAAGCTAGTGAAAAAATCCTAGCACCTTGTCATATGGAACGAGGCACTAGAATAAAGTTAACACACACTCCCCTTAATAGTGTTGGGCATGCATGATATCAAGGTGAAGTCTAATTCAAATTATGAAGCCAATGCTTCACCTCCCGCTCCTCCTGAAGGCTTCTTGTTAGAATTCTCGTGCTGACATTTTGTTGCATAGTGCCCGTATTCATGATAGTGGAAGCATTTTATCTTGCTCAAGACTTTATTCATGCCATTATTTTGGTTGAATTCAGGTTTTATTTGGGTATTCTTTCCTTTTCCCTTCTTCCCCTTTCCAATCAAGGAAAAAATTTCTTCATCCTTTGCTATGGATGAAGTTCCATCTATGGTATTTCTCCTGAGATCTCCTTGAACCAAATTGAACCACAACCTTTCCCAATTAGGTAATTTTTCCCTTCCATTCACAGAGTCCTGGTAGCTGTGCCAGGATTTTGGAAGGCCTAGAAGAGTTAGGCTCACCATGTCATCTTCTTTAAACATTCACCCCAACACCTCCAAGCTCATCATGAACTTGAGTAAATCTGGAGAGATATTGTGGAATGGTATCATTATTTTCAATCCTAAAGTTTCGAAATTTGTCTTTCAGGGCCAATTTTCTATGGTCAAAACTATTTTAGAATAGGCCAGTCAATGTCTTCCACATAGAAAATGTTGTCTCTTTTCCATGGATATTTGAGATCACTTGGTCTCTCACACCTTTTAGAAGAATTCTCCTGGCCTTTGCAACATCCTTCTTCCATTGGGCTAATTGTTGTGCATCAGACTGTTGGGGTTTTGAAATGTCGGTTTTAACATATTCTAACACACCATTATAATCAAGCATTGCTTCCATTCGATCCTTCCAGGCTATGAAATTCGAGCTACCCTCCAGGGCATACTCCAATCTCAGTCCATTGAAATACATTCTCTCGATTATGAAGAAAAACTGCTACACTGAATATGAAAAATCGAAATTGTTGAGAGAAAAGTTCAGAATACTGGTTCCAATGTGATTTTATAGATCTGATACCATGTAGAAATTTGATAGAAATTACAACTACACAATATTTCAAACTAAAAAACAAGAGACACAATTCTACTCTACTGATCTGCGGAATGGAAATCACAATTTAGAAAAACATGCATAGACATGGAACAAGAAAAACCACAAGTACACAATGATTTCTAGGGGAACCCAATTGGGAAAAATCCCTCAAGCCTCTTTCGATTAATAATTTGAATAAAGAAACTATTACAATTGGTTGCTCCTGCTTTGAGCACAACCTGTAAAATAATTATTGTTATCTTTCTTGAATGAGATCCTCTAGCCAACACTTTGAAAATTATTTGCTCCTCAAGCCTCCTATTCTTTGCACAAATATGAGAAAATTCAAGGTCCTAAAAAATACGGAAGTCCTTATTTTCTTGCGCATTTCCCAAGGAATTTATCTCCCGAATTCATGCAACAACTGTACAGTCAACTAGCATACAACTCATGTTAATATGGCGTTATCTCCTCCACTCCTGTTGAGAAATTTGAATTCCATGTATGCATTAGCTATTTTGGGTTGATTAATTAGTTAATTGACATATCTCTGAGTTAGAATGTTGTCCCACTGCACAAATTACCTTCAGCTAACTCTATCAATAGTTAGAGGTTAGTTAATTGAATACAACTAGAAATAATTGAACTAGATTTCTAAAATTTAGCAATCACACATGCATGAATGAACTCAAAGTTCAGTAAATCGAATTTACTAAGATAACTAAGTGACAAGAGTCATGTCACACTAGTTAATTTCCTCCAAGTTGCCCTGCTGATGTGGAAATTCAATTTACTCAATTTGACTAAGGCTAAAGTCAAATTGAGCCTTTCTCTCTACATTTTTTAACATCATCAATCATCTACCGCTAACGACATTGAGAAAATTAACGGAGTTAGTAACCAACCCCAATCTCAAAAATGTTGGTTCCCATATCAATAAACACATAGTCAACCTCCAGCAAAAAAAAGAGCCCCTCTTAGCATAAAACATGCATGAAGTCATGGAAAATGAATAAGAAGAAGGATAACTCAATGAAAACAACATTTAGGAAAAAATATATGAAGTCTGGCTAAAAAAATACAAGGAAACATGGAAACAAAATTGGGAATGAGATGAGGAGGACCTCAAATCTGAATCAACGAGAGAGGAAAAATTCCTCTCCCCAAAAAACCAAAAAATTAACTAAGAATAAATCTCGATAAATTTTGTGGAAGGAGATCACGGGAAAAAACAAGGACAAATTAAATTTCTTTGAAATAGTAGTAAAAAAATCTCGCAAGGACCTGATGAAAGAGTAAGAAGATGAAGATAAAGAGCTAGGCACCCAACAAAGAATAGATGTAGCCTTCTCCAAAAGGACAAGACCAATTAAAAGAGGAAAAAACCCCACCCTGTTCCTGAGGGAGCAAAATATTATAGTAAAATATGAAAATAATATCCTAGACTTGTAGGGGATTAGGCTCTGATAAAAGAATGGTAAAATTCAAAAGTTTGACTAAACAAGAAAAGCCTTCAATTCTCTTGCCCTAGAAGACAAAAATTGGGGATCAAGAGATTCACCAGAAGTGCAAATTCTTATGGAAAAGAAGCACAAATCAAGTAGTAATTTCATTGTAGGTTTTAAATCCATACATAAATTATCTGCAAACGAACTCTTAAAACATAAAATAAACAATAGCGAGAGCATAAAACATAAAAAAAATATACACAGATATTTTCCCCTGAATCCCAAAACCGGGACTACCAGCTTGATTTTTCATTATATTCCTTTCAGTGTTACAACACATATATATACATGTTGAAGAATTTATAAACCCCAATCCATTAACCCTGGATTAGAACATAATCACAGTTCCCTTGACCAGATCTACAAAATACCATAGGAAAAAAACCATCATGCCCCAAACCATGTGCAAACTCATGAACAAAACCATAGGCAGGTACGCCCACCTAACATAGGGTAAAAAAAAAAAATTTCCGGGCGCTGCCCTAAAACCCATGCAGGGGGGCTACCACCCCCCTGCTACACCCAACACAAGCGTAGGGGGGCTGCCCGCCCCAATCTTACCCCCCACTTCTTGCCTTAAGCTAGTCGTGGAAAGAATATAACACATACCCAACATTCATGTGGGACCTCAACAAGATTTTGTACTATATTGTCTGAACCATGTTTCTAATTTTTCTTAGTGGAGTGCTCACCTCTTTGATTAGCAACTAAACTTCTTTATACTCAGTCTCAAAAAATATGATCTTTTGTAAAATTTACTAGTTATTTACCAAGAGAATATTCTTTGTGAGAATGTATTAATGAATCTAAAGGATATTGAATGTAACAAGGGAATTATTTTTGGAGGAGATTTCAATCTCGCTTTGTACCCTTAGGAGAAGAAGGGGGGAAATATTGTAATATATCGCTTTAAGGAATATATGGAAGATCTTATTTAGGTGTTTGAACTAGTACATATTAAAATGACATGTAGAAAATACACATGGAATAATAGAAGAATCAGACTTAGGCATATAGTTGCTCGTCTTGACATAGTTCTAATAGAAAATGACTTTTTAAATTAGAAAGTTGCATTCTCTTCCAATATTCTTACTTGGGGAGGATCAAATAATAAGCCAATCTCCCTCTCAATGTCCTAAAATATCGATTATGGCCCTTTGCCATTTTTATTTCACATACTTTGGTTAAATCAATGAGTAGTCATTGAAATCATTTCATCTACTCGAAGAAAATGCATTATTGGATCTCGATGCATATATGGAAATGTAAAATAAAAAATCTAAAGCATGATCTCAAGAAATGGGTCAAGGAAAAAAAATTTGGGGACAAGAAAAAAAACTCCACGAAATAAATATGGAAAGTATTAAAAAAACACATGGGTGGCAGGAGGGGGACGAGTTATCCTCAACCCCGATGGAAAAAGAGTTCTAAAGTACTTATGGGGGATAGGAAAAAAAACAAAAAATTAGGCTGAAATGTAGGGCCTCTTGCTTAGACTAAACTTGGAAAAAGACATGGAAATTACTTAGATTGTGATAATGGGAGATTCCATCTAATGAGCTCCATCATTAGACATATTTGGAGGGGTTAATGGTCACCTTTTTGCCTTCTTAAATCTCTTCTTCTTGCATTTTTATTGTTATTTGGTTTTATGATGCTAGTATAGGTGGTGATTAAGGCTAACATAATTTGAGTGCCTAATATGAGGTTAAGTGCAGAAAATCGTGAGTAAATGGCATTATTTTTGAATATTTTATCATAAAGAATTGAAGGAGACAACAAGGAGAAATTATAGGAGGATTGTCCCCCCTCCATAACTCTCGAAGGCAACCAAAGGATCCCCAAGGATTCTCTCCAAAAACTCGAATTCCAGAGGCAGCCAAGCAACTCAAAGACCAAAGTGCACTCAATCTAAGTTTACTTGGAGTCAAGTGGACTCAATCACTATTTTCAAGGGAGTTGTTGGTAGCTGCCCTTTAGAATAAATAGAGCAGAGCTAGAGCTAGGAAAAATGGGATTCTATTGGGAAATTTGCTGCAAGCTATTGAGCTATTTGATTATTGTACTCAACGATTAAACTTTGAGAAATGTACGAGACTATTCTTTCATGAAATAAGCAGAATTAATTCATTTTACTGATTTAAGTTTCAGAGAGTTAGGTGTGTGTGTTAGGGCCCAATCCATGTGCCTCAACCTCTTTGTTGTACTTGTTCATTGCTTGCTGTCAGTAGATCTGCTTATGGTAGTTTCATTGTTGTTTAGTTTTTCTTTCAATGTGCTGTTGTAGGCTTCATTTGCTTATGAGTAATAGAATAGAGGAGAAAAATCTAAAATTTGTGGACCAAGACCTCCCTTCTCATCTATCTCAGTAGAGATTGAGGAGGGTGAACCTTTCCACATACCCAAAAATTGATTTTTTTTCACTGTGTCTGAGAAGAGGGTAGAGTTGCATTACCATTTTCAGCCTTCCTTTTGTACTATATTTTCACGCATTTGTCTATTCTTCATGCATGGATCAGTAGATTTGTTTGCAGGAATAAGAATCAAAGTACCAGGGAAGTCCATTTGCACCTCCCAGCTTCATTCTCCATCTCTGTTTTTACGCCTCCATTTCTATGTTACACCTCCATTTCCCTCCTATTTCTTTTATTGCAGCTACCGCCCCTTTTATTCAAAAGACACTTAACAATGCCAAGAGTTCGACCTTCGCCCTTTCCTCATAAAAACTCCTACTACCATACTTTGCCACATCAAAAATCGCAAATCACACTTTTTATTTGGTTCCTGTTAACACTTACCACTACAAACACCGATTGCGATAATTCTCCATACTCCGCCACATCGCAAATCACATTTTTATTTGGTTCGCATTAACACTTACCGCTCCGAATGCCGATTGCGATAATCCTCTGTACTCCGGCACATCGCAAATCGCAAATCATATTTTTTTTGGTTCTCGTAACACGTTCCGCTACCAACACCGATTGCGATATCGTTGTCGTACTTTTCCACCGACCCTACCGCCACTTCATCCCGTCACATTTCACATTTTGCAGTCTTTATCCTATTGCATTTCGTATTTCACAATTCCTTTTCCCCTTTTCATTTAAGACTTACTGAAATACCTTTTCAAAATCTCATTCCGCAATCTCCATCTTCTATCCATTAATGTTTCCTCACTCCCAATGCCGATTGCGATATGATTAAAGCACTCTACCACCTATCCTACCGCCACGTCATTTGAATTATCACATTTCACATTTCACAGTTTTTATCCTGATCACATATAGCATTTCACAACTTCTCCCGAACATCACTACATCTAACTTTGTGATACTGCGATTGCGATATCACATATCGCATATCGCACTTCCATCCTCCCATCACAAGTCCATCATCGCACTTTTAAAAGCCTCCCATTCCAAATGATTTTTGCGATATTATAAGTTTTAATAAAATCTAAACCCTCTCCCACACTTCTAAACCTTTTTTCATGTGTTTAGCCTTCCCTTAGCATCCTTAACCCCTTTTTTTTCCGAACTGCAAGCAACACTTTCTCAAGTTTAGTTAGATCATGGATAGTTGCATGGTAGATAGAGCATAAGATAAGTAGGGTGTGTTTAGATGATTGGCAAAGTTAAGTGTGGTTTAGAATTAGTTTATTTTCTGCCAATCCTTTCTGCACATTAAATTAGTTTCATTTCCGTCATTTCATTTCTGCAAATTAAATTAGTTTCCTTTCCATAATTTCCCTTCCGCCAATTAAGTTAGTTTCATTTCCATCATTTCATTTATGCAAATTAAGTTAGTTTCCTTTTTGTCATTTCCTTTCTGCAATTTATTTTAGTTTCATTGAAGTATGACATAATTCATCGAGAAACCCTAGAAGTAGCACCCTTTCGTAGAGCAGATCAGGATAACATGAGTAAAACGCATCTGTTGTGTATATAGTACTGTCATCTCCAAGTTTGTACGAACCTCGAGTTGATAAAGTAAAGTAGGGCAGCCCCTGGGAGTTGCAGCACTCTTGGTGGAATACCAGGGCTCACCACTTTTTGGCGCCGTTTTTGAGGAGGTGTCTACTAGATGCTTTGATTTTGTTTTAGCATGATTTTTTTCTTTCCTTTATTTTCATGTTATTTCAGAGATATTGGAAAAAAAAGATCTAATTTTCATGCCTCGTAGGAGTAGGAATACTCAAAGACAAATCTTACCTAAAACCCCCACATCACCTCCTAGACACCCTTCACTCTTCTTCAGTGGCAGTGAGATTGAACTTTCTATAGTAAAGCCTTCTAAATACTATGAGGAACCTATTGGGGAAGAAGAATAGGACCTTGGTGCAATTGAGGGACTCGCTTGACCTATCTTAACCATGACTGGGATCCAGAGAGCCTTTCCCATAAGAGAGGCAGATGGGGAAACTATGATGAAAAACATTAGCCCCTCAGCTCTTCCACACTTCCATGGAATTACCTCTGAGGATATTGACACATTCATGTTTTAATTTGTTGTTGTTTTTAGGACTTATGACTACACTTCTGATGATCAGAATTTGAATCTATTCCCATCCACCCTTAAGGATGCAGCCTTGTGCTGGTTCATGGGTTTGCCTGGGGACAACATCACCACCTAGGCACATATGTAAGAGACCTTCAACAAAAAGTACACAGACTATTGTAGGTCCAAGGAAAATAAGGATGAGATATTTAGGATGACTCTAGGGCCTGATGAATGCCTAGAGGACTATGAAGAGAGGTTTCAATCAAACTATAAGAGATCCAACTGTACTCTTGATCCTGCATCACTTAAACTTGTACTTCTTCGAGGGATCAGAGAAGAGATGATAGAAACCTTGAATATGCTATCAAGAGGAGATATCTACCAATTTCCTTATGAAACAATCAAAATTGTCTTTTAGAACCATTCTAGGGAATTTAGGAAGACGGGCAGAGCTGGCCACAACACATCCAATACCCCTTCCTCTTCCACCTCCATAAAACATGAGATTGGAAACATGCTAGAGGACTTCAAGAGTGACATGATGCATACCCTTGCTTTGAAAATGGACACAATGCAGGTCAAAAGGAAGCAAGAGGAAACAGAGAGAGCCCTGGCCATATTTTTTTCTAGATGTACCCAGAAGTACCCAATAAATGAATGTCCACTGAATGTCATAGAGGTTTTCTTAGTCTGTGAGGAGAATCATGCCATAGAAAAGTGTCCCTCATTACCTGGACTTAAGGCTGTATATCAAGGTGGGGAAGCAATGCAAGAGAAACTCTATTTCATCAACCAGAGAAGGCCTCAAGGCCCTCGAACATATCAACAAGGTATGCAAGGTGCACCTTACTCTTACTATCACAACAATTAGAGTGCACCCATGCAACCTGCGTACACCCCCACTCCTCCATCCTGGTCTACACCTCCTACTTGGACTTACAACCCTCTATATCATCCTCAGCTAGGAATCAACCATTTCAACAGTATGTTCCACAAAAAACTTAGTGGAACAATCTATCCCAAGGGTGGAGGCCTCAACACAATCAACCACCTGCTCTAATTCCTCCACCTCAACCTCAACCTCAACTTACTCATGCTGCTCCACCTAGGATACCTCAAATACCTACACAACGGAATCCAAACCCGAACATCAAACAGGCACAACAGGCTCCCAGTGAAGAACATCCTATCCAGCTTATTCTGTGGAGATACAGAAGGTTAATATCAGGTCAGGAAGAGTACTCCCAGAAAACCATCCTCCATATCCACCTGTAGAGGTTGAGGAGCAAAAGGAAGAAGGTAACACTCAGATCCAACAACCTCCTTTTCCTGAGCGCTTGATCCACCCTAGTCAACACACCCCAGAGGAGACTAAACTCCTGGGAGAATTGGAAAATTTGTGTGTAAAGATACCACTTCTCCAGGACATTAAGGATGTCCCTATATAAAATAGGCTCATCAAAGAAAATTTCTTCAAGAAACATGGGAGAAGGAAGAGAGATACCCCCACCATCAATGTGGTAGGACAATTGTCTGACCTAATGCTAGGAAGGGTGATATTTCCAAAGTACCTGGACCCTGGTAGTCCAGTTTTTTATGTGCATATAGATGGTGTCATAGTCCCCAACACTCTGATTGATCTACTGGCTGCCATCAATGTAATGACCAAGGAAACTATGTTGAAACTTAATCTCCAAGGGACTTTGAGGAAAACCACAATAGTTTTGCAACTTGCAGATCGATCCATAGTAACTCTGGAAGGAATTTTTGAGGATGTTATGGTTACCATTGAATCTTGGGAGTATCCTACATATTTCCTGGTCCTGCAACCAAAAACCAAGTTTAAAGGTTATCCTCTCATCTTAGGGAGAACTTGGTTAACCAATGCATATGCTTATATTAGTTGTCGGGTTAGAAACATGACTATAAAAAATTGGCCTTTGTCTAAACAACTAGTGTTATATCCTCCAACCCAGCCTTCCATTGATCATGATATCCCTATATGGTTGGAGGATGAATAAGATGAGTTATATAACACTGCCCCTATGTGTACCATAGATTCTATTCTTAGAGGGGGGAAGCTTGATGAAGATGAAATCATTGACCATGCCATTCAAAATCAGTCCTCCACTAACATTCCTCTCGAAACCTTAGTTAAAGAGTATGAAATCCAACCTTGGATGGAAGTGAACTCAGTTGAGTCAACCTATGAAACCACCAAGGCTATTGATTTTGGCCCATCCAGATCTCTGAAAATCAACCCAAAACTCTCGAATGAAGAAGAGAAGCAACTATGCCAACTTTTGTAAGAAAATCTTGAAGCATTTTCTTGGGATTACAAGGACATGAAAGGGGTGCATACTTCAATATGCAGACATCACATTTACATCAAGGAAACATGCAAGCCTATGAGAAAACCCAAAATAAGGATGAACCTGGCTCTGAAGGACATAGTTAAAGAAGAGTTGCAGAAACTATTGGATGCACGGTTCATATATCCTATATCCGAAAGTGAGTGGGTATCCCCTCTTGTCTTGGTCCCAAAGAAGAATGGGAAGTGGCGAATTTGTGTTGGCCATCGAAAACTTAACAAATCCACCAAGAAAGACCATTTCCCTTTTCCCTTTATAGACCAAGTCCTGGATGGCCTTGCAGGGAAGAAGTTCTTTTCCTTCCTAGATGGGTTCAGTGGGTACAATCAGATTCAAATCAGCCCTGAAGACCAGGATAAGACTACTTTCACCTGCCCTTGGGGTAACTTCGCTTATCGAGTCCTACCCTTTGGGTTGTGAAATTCCCCAACTAACTTCCAAAGAGTTGTCTTGAGAATATTTTCTGAGTTAGTCCATGACTTTGTCGATATCTACATGGATGATTTCACACCATATGGGGATGAATTCTAGGAATTTCTCTCCAATTTGGGTAAAGTAATAAGAAGGTGCATTGAGATGCATCTCTCCTTGAGCCCATAAAATTGTGAATTCATGAAGAAAGAAGTGGTTGTATTAGGACACTCCATATCGCAAGTAGGAATGCAGGTAGACCCGAACAAAATCACTATCATCAAAAGGGTACCTTCTCCTCAAAAGCAGAAAGATGCCAGGAGTTTCTTAGGCTTAGCTGGTTACTATAGAAGGTTCATCAAAGATTTCAGCAAGATGGCTTCACCATTATTTGGGTTATTGGCCAAATATTCTGAGTTTATTTGGTCTGGTTCTTGTCAAGAGGCTTTCGAGCTCATTAAGGAAAAGTTGACTACTGCCCCCATCCTCCGAGGTCCAAATTGGACTCTGCCTTTCCACATCCACATTTATGCATCCGAAAAAGCTGTAGGTGAAGCATTAGGACAATTAGAGGAAAAAATCCCTTATGCCATTTATTTCATCAGTAAGAACTTATCCAAGGATGAGCTGAATTATAGTGTTACTGAGAAAGAGATGTTAGCCATTGTCCATGCTTTGAACAAATTCAGACATTATGTAACTGGATATCAAACCTTTGTTCACACTGACCATGCAACCATCAAGTATTTAATGAAGAAAATGGATGTTAATGCTAGGATAATTAGATGGTTGTTACTTTTGCAACAATTTGATTTGACTATTGTTGATAAATCTGGAAAGGAGAATGTTGTTGCAGATTTTTTGTCTAGGTTAGCTCTCCTTGCAAGTTAAGAAGGAATGGTGGATGACTAGCTGCCAGATGAGCATCTCTTTGCTATATCAACACTCTCATCATGGTTTTCTGATATAGCCAACTACTTGGTTGCTTGGAGACTCCCTCCTAATCTTTCATTCAGGGAGAGGAGTAGAATCATCAGAAAAAGTGCCCCTTTCACATGGATTGGGGGAAACCTTTTCAAGCTAGGCCCTGATCAAATCCTCAGGAGATGTGTGAGAGAGGAAGAAGTTTTTGATATCCTCTCTGCATGTCATGAAATCCCATGTGGAGGCCACTTTTCTGCAAAGAGAGCTGCTTACCAAATTTTGCAAGCATGATACTATTGGCCTACCCTTCACCAAGATTCCATAAGATACACCAGCAAGTGTGACCAGTGCCAAAGGATGGGGAAACACACTCAAAGGGATGAGATGCCTTTGCACCCTCAGGTGGCTCTTGAACCATTTGACAAGTGGGGCATGGACTTTGTTGGACCTATCGATCCACCATCCAGAAAAAAAGAATTATATCATAGTCTGCACTGATTAGTTGACAAAGTGGGCTGAAAAAAAAAGCAGTGGAGGTAGAAACCAAGAGAAAGTAGCAGAATTTCTGAAGGAGAATGTGTTTTACAAGTTTGGATGTTAATTTTGGACAACTGGGTCCAAACTCCATGTTGTGATGCTTAGATGAAGATACCAATATTTTTATTGGATTCCTCTTTCTGAGAGGTGCAAGATCAATCTAAATATCATCTTGATCCGATGAGCAGAACATTTATTTTTAATTTATTCAAGATATGTGCAGGTCGGCCATAAGGTTTTGTGCCCCAGCAGTTTTGTCACACACCCTCACTGATGGATATATATTGGTCAACGTTGGAGGACATTTTCACTCATCTCATCGTCACACATTTATCTCTCCTCATTTGATTGGTTCAATGAACTTGGAGGCTCTTCTCTCCACACATGGGAAAATTCCAGCAGCAACACATTTCTGATTTCGGTCTAGGGTTTCTGCAACAAACTTTGACCAGCATTTACTTTGGTCAATGCAAGGTCAAAAGGACCTGAAAATCTCCCAAAAATTTGATTTTCCAAATCCACATTTTTTGGCACTATTCCCGAGGCTAGATGTTGACTTTGACTTTTTTTGCGTTGACCTAGCTCTGTTGTTTGCGTTGACCATTGACTGACATAGTTGAATTTTGAGTTGACCGTTTGGCTGTCCTAGAGGGTTGTGTGACATTGATGGTTGGCTAACCATATTGAAACTTTGCTGGTTGAAGCAACCTGTTGACCGGCGTAACGCACCAACACACTTATATATTTCTGGCTTGTCTTCTGTCGATCTACTGGTATGTTCTATCAACATTTTACTTTATTGTTTATGTGATTGCTATTTGATATTGGAGAAAAAATAAAGTTGCATCAAGCATAGAACATCTACATAAATTTACATGGTATCAAAGCTGAGGTGAAGACTAAGCCCTAGTTTGTAGCAATCACCGAAGAAGAGGATGGGTTCCTCAAACTACAATGGCTTTAAGGCTAATGACAAATTGACTAGGAAGGATGACTTCCATGCTTGGAAGATAACATTGGATCTTAACTTGGAAGACCAAGATGTCATGGAATATGTGCTGGGTAAAATCCAAGAGCCTCCATCCACTACAACTGTTGCTACAAAAACAAAGTATAAGAAGGGGGAGATCAAAGTAAAGCTGATGATCAGGGACTCAATTCACAAGAGTGTGGTTTCCTACATCTTTGAGCTGGGCACATCCAAGGAGATGTATGATAAGTTGGTCCACATGTTCAAAGCCAACAATGTGAATCAATTCCTATTCTTCAAGAATCAATTGAAGAATTTAAAGAAAGGTAGGGATGAGTCCGTTCAATCATATTTTTTGAAGTTGATCGGAATTTAGGAACAATATACTAGATATTGGGGAGACAATAGATGATCAGGAGATGGTACTCACCACACTTGGAGGTCTCTCATCCGAATGGCATGTGTTCAACACTACCATTCTCAATAACAATGTGATACCTGACTTTGACAAAGTACTATCGAGATGCATACAAGAAGAGACTAGGATGAAGGAATATGAAAATGAAGGAAATGCCGACTTCGTTGCTCATTCTAGAAAGAAGAACTTTGGTGGTCCAAGGAACAAAGGAAGAGCAGGGGCCCAAGGAAAGAAGGGCAAGTGTTACACTTGTCACAAGCCAGGTCACTATTCTAGAGAATGCCCTTTCAAGAAGGATTCTCCCGATGATGACAACAACAACAACAATCGGAGGAATGGCAATCAAAGGAACAACAGGTTCAAGGGGAAGAGGAAGGCTCCCTCCGGTGGAAATGGTCAACCTTTCAAAAGGTCGAGAAATTCCAGGTATGAGGAATCAAATGTTGTTGATAAAAGAAATGAATTCATTCTTGTATCTGCCCTCTCTGCTGCATCTCCACTCGACACTATGGATGTCTAGTTGATAGATAGTGGTGCCTCAAGGCACATCATTGGGTTCAAGGAAGCACTTACTGATATGGTTGAGAAGGATACTAATCTACAAATTATCCTTGGAGATAATGCCACATATCTCGTGAAAGGGACAGGGACTGTGACCCTCCACTTGTCTCAAGGTCAAGTCCTTTGCTTGCAGGATGTAGTATATGTACCTAATTTGGAGAACCTTGTGTCTATATTGGCCATGGAAGACAAAGGTTTCAATTTGGCATTCATTGATGGGAAGGTGATTATCTGGAAGAAGAAATTCAAGGAAGCTATCATGATTGGGTTTAGAGTTGATACATTCTACTAGGTTGGAGGAAGTCCACTAGGAGCAATGACATGTGATACTATCCAACAGAATGATAATGGCACTGAATATAAGATGAACGAGTTTAAGAACTTTTGCAGAGAAGGTGGCATCAAGAGGGAGACCACAACTGTCTATACTCCTGAGAAGAATGACGTTGTTGAACGAAAAAATAAAACCATTGTGGAAGTTTCCCGTGCCATGCTATGTGACTAGGGTCTACCGAAGTTTCTGTGGGGAAAAGTTGCGAACGCTGCTGTGTACATACAAAAATGATGCCCGCATTCCACTCTGGACTCCAAAACTTCTGAAGAGGTTCTCACTAGTAAGAAACATGACGTCTCACATTTTAGAGTTTTTGGATGTCTTGCTTATTTTCATGTGCCAAAAGAGAAGAGTAGCAAGCTGGATGCTTCTGGGTAAAAGGGAATGTTTGTGGGCTACAACGAAACTTCGAAGGCCTATAGAGTCTATGTGCCTGGTCAAAGGGAAGTGGAGATATGCCACGATGTTACCTTTGACGAAGATGCTTCCCTGAGGAAAGTGGTCAATCTTCCGAGATCTGAGGAAGATCATGAGGCAAGGCATGGAAATCAAGAAGAATTGAAGGGTGAGACGATGCCCGATGCTGAAGGACCGATGAACCGGATTGATCCACCTCCTTCAATAGGGAAGAGACCATCATGGCTCAGGGACACTCTCGAGGATGCCAAGGGACATATGGCCCCAAAGCAAGAAGCCGGATAGATATGAAGGGTATCTAGTAGCCATGAGTAATATTGTACAATGTGAGCGTGGATATTTTGAGGAAGCCGTAAAGCATCAAGTCTGGAAGGATGCTATGCACGAAGAGTATGAGTCCATAATGAAGAATGATGTCTGGGATGTGGTTCCAAGACCAGAGGACAAAGCAGTTGTCACCTCGAAATGGCTCTACAAGATCAAGCATGGATCTGATGGAAGTGCTGAAAAGTTCATTGATCCCTTCGTTACAAGTGATTTCCTTCAAAGGAAGCGTAGAATATGATGATATATTCGCACTGTGGGCCCGACATACCACCATCCGATCTATCATAGCCTCTTGCCGCGCACGCAAGGATGGAGTCTTCATTAGATGGATGTGAAGACCGTATTTCTGCATGGTGCGATAAAGGAAGAGGTGTAAGTGAGCAACCTCTCGGGGTTCTAAGTCCAGGCCCGGGACACCATTTCTCGTAGAATCTCCACTGTCACTCTGCGGGTTGAAGCAAGCACCCAGAGCTTGGTGCAAGAGGATAGATAGCTACCTGATGAAGATGGGATTCACTCGTAGTAATGCTGATCCGAACCTTTACTTCAAGGTTGATAGAGAGAAGCCTCTCATTTTGGTGCTATATGTGGACGACCTCTTCCTGACAGGTGTTGACCCTCTCATTTATCAGTGCAAGAGGGAGCTTGCTGCTGAGTTCGAGATGAAAGATGTAGGATTGATGCATTACTTCCTAGGCCTGGAGGTCTCGCAAGACCTAGCGAGATTTTCCTTTCTCAAGGAAAATACATTGTGAAGCTTCTGGTAAGATTTGGTATGGTGGACTGTAAGTCCGTGTCGACACCAATGAGGCTCAACTTCAAGAAGTTGAGTGGCAGTGCTACTGGGCCCGTGCTAGCAAATCCTACTGAGTATCGTCAACTCGTAGGGGGCCTGATGATCTTAGTGAACACCCATCCTGACGTATGTTGTGCAGTGAACACTTTGAGTCAACACATGGTTGATCATAACATTAACTGGGTTGGTGCCAAGAAACTCTTGAGATATCTCTGTGCCACAATAGACCATGGGCTGAGATACACTTCCGAGAGCATGACACTCCTTGGATATACTGATGCCAATTGGGTTGGAAGTGTGGTGGATCAAAAGAGCACATCTGGATGCTACTTGACACATAGATCTGCTTCGGGCAGGAAACAAAAGTCGGTAGCCTTGAGCAATGCTGAGGCTGAATACATTGCAGCATGTATGGCCTGTTGTGAAGTCACTGGTTGCAAAAGCTCTTCAGTGAGCTGTTCGGGCATGTGCTAGATGCTAGCGTTATCCTTTGTGATAACCAGAGGGGGATTCATTTTTCAGAGAATCCCGTGTTCCACAATCGATCCAAGCATGTTGATGGTTGGTACCACTTTATCTGGGATATGGTCCAGTGAGGCACCGTAAGGCTCGATCATATAGGAACTGATGAGCAGGTCACAGATATTTTTACAATGCCCTTGGGTAAGATCACGTTCCTAACCTTCCATGAGAATCTTGGAATCATGGAAGGACCCTATGCTGAGGGTCCTGTTGGACGATGAACTATGGGAGCTCTGGGGGGCTTTGGGGATAGATCCTCGGAGCTATAAGAAACCACACGGCTAGGATCGCTGAACCTTTTTGGTGTACTTCTGCCCCATTGTTGTGATGATTGAGTTGGTTCACCTCTCATTATCTGTGCCCCGTATGCATCCTACCCATTTGAGTTTTGGAATAATGGGAAGTACCTCTCATTTGGCCAGTGAGGTGGGAAAATCTAGAGACTAGTAGCAAAGACTGATGGACACATCAGAGATTGCCATACTCTCTATCTAGGATGGCACAGTCCAACCATTTGATCTAGGATCAAGTATAGTGAGGCTTCAAACCTGCAACTGACTTCGGGTCAGTGAAAATACTTCAGGTTGGTATGAGACTCTTTGTGAGTCCTATAGAAGTTTCAGACCTGTGGGCTGAATTTGTCAGCCGAAAATGATGTCTTTGTGACTGAACCACTTATGTTCTGAAATAAAGAATCCAGCAAAGCAAGTTACGGCAGAATGATGCACGATGTTTGGATCGCACAGGTGGATGGAGTTATCCCTAGTTTAGAGGGAGTGTTAATTTTGGACAACTAGGTCCAAAATCAATGTTGTGATGCTCGGATGAAGATACCAATATTTTTATTGGATTCCTCTTTCTGAGAGGTGCAAGATCGATCTAAAGATCATCTTGATCCGATGAGTAGAACATTTATTTTGAATTTATTCAAGATATGTGCAGGTTGACCTTAAGGTTTTCTGCCCCAACAATTGTGTCACACACCCTCACTGATGGATATATATTGGTCAACGTTGGAGGACATTTTCACTCATCTCATCCTCACCCATTTATCTCTCCTCATCTAATTGGTTCAATGACCTTGGAGGCTCTTCTCTCCACACGTGGGAAAATTCCAGCAACAACACATTTCTAATTTCGGTCTAGGGTTTCTGCAACAAACTTTGACCAGCATTGACTTTGGTCAACACAAGGTCAAAAGGACCTAAAACTCTCCCAAAAATTCAATTTTCCAAATCCGCATTCTTTGGCACTACTCCCAAGGCTAGATGTTGACTTTGACTTTTCTGCGTCGACCTAGCTGCTGCTGCTGTTTTCATTGACCGTTGACTGAAAACATTGACTTTTGGGTTGAATTTTGAGTTAACTATTTGGTTTCCCTATAGGGTTGTGTGACATTGCTGGTTGGCTGACCATATTGATACTTTGTTGGTTGAAGCATCCTGTTGACCGCCGTAACACACCAACACACTTATATATTTCTAGCTTGTCTTCTGTTGATCTACTGGTATGTTCTATCAGAATTTTACTTTATTGTTTATGTGATTGCTGTCTGATATTGGAGAAAAAGTAAAATTGCATCAAGCATAGAACATATACATAAATTTACAATACCCCAGAGAAATAGTCACTGATCAGGGAGCACAATTCACTTCTCACCTCATTGAAAATATTTTGAGGAAGCACAAGATTAAACATAGAACTTCTACTGTCTATCACCCTCAGATAACTTTCCAAGTAGAAGTAAATAACAGTGCTTTAGAGAGAATCCCGACTAGGGTTGTGAGCAGTAACATAAAAGATTGGGTAGATATATTGGTAGAAGCTACTTAGGCCTACAACACTACTTGGAAGAAAACAACAAGATTCACTCTTTATGAACTAGTCTATGGTAAGAAATCTCTACTCTCAGTTGAGTTTGAATTCAATACTTTATAGATGGCAGTTGAATTAGATCTAGATCTATCAAATGCCCAAAAAGAGATATTGCTGCAACTAAATGGATTGGATGAGTTCATAATGCAAGCACTTCTTCACACAGAGGTAGTTCAGCTACAAAGGAAGGTATGTCATGACAAGAACATTAAGGAGAAGGCCTTCCAAGAAGGAGATTGGGTGTTGTTGTATGATTCAAGGTTTAAAGACTTTAAGGGAAAATTGATGACAAGATGGATGGGAACTTACACGGTGGAAAAATGTTTTGATAATGGCTCAGTTCAATTCAGGACCATAGATGGTGAAGGAATCCCCTTGCTTGTCAATGGTCACAGAATTAAAATTTTCAAGAAGCCCTTATCTAGGGCAGAGTTCATAAATTTAATAAGCAGAGAGGTGTATGTAATGGGAAACTCCATAGTTTCTAGCACCTCAAAAAAAAAATAAAGGTCCATGGGTGAAAACCTCTTTGAGGCACTCCAGGAAGGCATGTGGATTGAAAACCTCGATGGAGGTAGCCCATTTTCTTAAATAAAAAAAAATGATCCGCTCACTTTGTGTTTGTTGTTTTGCAGGTTATTAATGGTTTTTGGAAACACAGGGAAGCAGTCATCTTCTTCTCTCCTCTTCTATTTTACCATCCATCCCGTCATTCACTCCATTCATTTCCATAACTCCTTCCATCACCTCCATACACCATATTCATCCATTCCTGAGAAAAATGTAGCAAAATAAAGCAAGTCACAAACTTCTACAAACATCAGGAAGTTCCTTAAAAAACAAAGTTGTCCATGGGCTGCAAAAAAAAACAAGAAGGAAAGCTGCATAACAGAATCCAGGAGAACGAGAATGCCACCCATGGCATCTCAAGCACCCCACACAACATCTACAATAGAAAGAAACAACAAGAAAATATTAGCAGCTCACTTAGGAAGATGCTCATTTAACAAGTTTCTCACTCAGAGAAG
Source organism: Pinus albicaulis (assembly GCA_034641835.2). Taxonomy (NCBI): domain Eukaryota; kingdom Viridiplantae; phylum Streptophyta; class Pinopsida; order Pinales; family Pinaceae; genus Pinus; species Pinus albicaulis. Next base: position 537,423,474 of record CM076583.1, on the reverse strand, counting down.
ATGAGTATAGTGAAGAACGCAACATCTAAAAGGCTTGTCTTGCCAATCCAACACCTACAAATGCCTTGAAAACTATAGGTAAACTCAGGTATAGCTTCTCACCCCTCGCTATGTATCCATAATAGCCAGAAATAATTAAATTTGCAGACTTAGAGTTTAAGGGGCAGAAAGGTGGCCAGTTAGCTTGGCCACCATCATGAAGTATGAATATGGAGAACTGCAAAGTCACACCACCTAGGTATGCAAAAGAAAAAAATTTAAATCAAGTGGAGTAGAGGAGAACGAGGGGAGGAAACACGTAATCCATTGTGAATTAATAGAGATAAGGAAACAACGGTCTCTAACGGAAACTGGAGCTGAGGATGAGTTACATAAGCACTCCAAAATTAGTTGTGCAATCTAATCAAAAGAGATCTCGTTTCATCCAAACCAGTGAATTGAGAATTTTTGAGGGAAAGAGACCTAAGGGAGCCCACAACACAATAGTACTGAGTTTGGGCTGTGTATTTGAACAACGTGCAACATCAGCAACATAACAACAACACCAGCAGTTGAGCTAGCTTCCGAAGTATACCGCATATCAGACACAGTAGCAAGAGACTAGGGGAAGATTTTATAGCAACCCAAACAAGGCAGAATTCTACTCCTAGCCTTAGAGAAGGAGGAGAAGAAGTGCCAGAAGAAAAACCAGAAGAAGAACCAGAAGCAGAACAAGAAGAAGAAGAGGAAGAGACAGAGGGCCAAGGAGAAATGAAAGAAATGGAAATGGAGATAGAAGTCATAAAGGTAGTATAAAGTGAGCAAGAAGAAGACTCACATCACCGCCCAATATCCCCTCAAAACCAAGAAGAAGTTTCCACCTTAGCTTCTTTGAGAACAAATAGAAAAAGGCAGATGTCTATGTATTCCAAAACTAAAAAGAGTCAGAGGGTAATTCAGAAAGAGCTAGAAACTCCTCCCAAGAGCCCCATCATCATTGAAGAATCACCAAGGGATGATGAAAGAATCAGAGAGGCAGTTCTGAAGGAGCAGCCGTAGATGGCACAAGCAAAGAATATAGCACTAAAGGAGAAATTGTACCAAAAATGGCAACAAGTAGCCACCATGGTAGACTTGTGCATAGAATCCCTTAAGCATAGATCCCCTGCTGAATCATATGATGTGTACCTCAAGGAATAATGGATCCTATTTCAAATCAAAGCTCTAGCCCCCCATGGATCCCTACCTTTCCAAGATTGTAGGCAATTCATGGATTTATACAAGCAAGCTAACATGGTTGATCAGGCAAAGATGGTAGAGTTTTATGTGCATAAATTTGTGATGAAAAATATGGATACTTGGGACATCAATTCTATAATGGGGGATATGCAGTTGATGGCTCTAGTATATTGGATGATGAATAAGGAAACTAGAGCAAAAGATATACGGAGGGTCATGAGAAGAAGAAATAGAGAACCCTTACATATAAGACCAAAATTGGTCAGCCCTAAAGGAGTCATCCTTAACCTTCGAGAGATTGAAAAGGACCCTGCACTAGTTGAAAGCTACCTTCAGACTCAAACACACGAAATATACCACTTTGATGATGTTTCTAGGAGGATATAAGATGAGTGCATTATGGCCAACCAAAGGAGATGGAACAACCTCCCTCACAACCTCAAGAACATGCAGTACCATACTCCAGAAAGACTGAGGGGTGCCCTGGAAAGAGCACCATTATACAAGAGGGTCCTGCAGGCCAAGAAGAGGGCCTCAAGCTCAGTCCACCTCTGCTGCTGGGGCTGAATGATGAAAGGGACACAGATGCACAAGATAGAGAATGGGAGAATGCAGAAAAGAGTAATGGGTTTTACCCCCCTGAGGGTGCTCCCACACTTCTTCCTTAGGAAGTCAGGGGGGATGGTAAAGCAGGAGGAGGAGGATTAGTTGCTTAGAGGATGAGAAACCATTCAGTAGGGGGGTGATGATGAGCTCCATCATTAGACATATTTGGAGGGGTTAATGGACACCTTTTTTCCTTCTTAAATCTCTTTTTCTTGCATTTTTATTTTTATTTGGTTCTATGATGCTAGTATAGGTGGTGATTAAGGCTAACATACTATGAGTGCCTAATATGAGGTTGAGTGCAGAAAATCATGAGTAAATGCAATTATTTTTGAATATTTTATCATAAATAATTGAAGGAGACAACAAGGATAAATTATAGGAGGATTGTCTACCCTCAACTCTCGAAGGTAGCCAAAGGATCCCAAAAAATTCTCTCCAACAATTCAAATTCCAGAGGCAGCCAAGCCACTCAAAGACCAAAGTGCACTCAATATATGTTCACTTGGATTCAAGTGGACTCAATCACTATTTTCAAGGGAGCTGTTGGTAGCTTCCCTGTAGAGTAAATAGAGCAGAGCTAGAGCTAGGAAAAATGGGATTATATTAGGAACTTTGCTGCAAGGTATTGAGATCTTGATTATTGTACTCAACAATTAAACTTTGAGAAATGTACGGGACTATTCTTTCATGAAATGAGTAGACAGATTTCATTTTACTTATTTAAGTTTTAGAGAGCTAGGCATGTGGGTTAGGGCCCAATCCATGTGCCTCAGCCTCTCTGTTGTACTTGTTCTTTTCTTGCTGTCAGTAGATCTGCTTCCAATAGTTTCATTTTTGTTTAGTTTTTCTTTCAGTGTTTTGCTGCAGGTTTCATTTGCTTATGAGGAATAGAATAGAGGAGAAAACTATAAAAGTTGTGAATCAAGACCTCCCTTCCCATCTCTGTCAGTAGAGCTCAAGGAGGGTGAACCTTCCCACCGACCGAAAAACTGATTTGTTTTCACTGTGTCTGAGAATAGGGTAGAGTTGCATTACCATTTTCAGCCTTCCTTTTGTACTTTATTTTCACACATTTGTTTGTCCTTCATGCATGGATCCATAAAGTTGTTTGTAGGAATAAGAATCAAAGTACCAGGGAAGTCCATTTGCACCTCCCCGCTTCATTATCCATCTTTGTTTTTACGCCTCCATCGCTTTGTTACGCCTCCATTTCCCTCCTATTTCTTAAATTGTAGCTACCGCCTCTTTTATTCACAAGACACTTAAAAATTCCAAGAGTTTGACCTTCGCCCTTTCCTCATCGAAACTACCGCTACCGTACTTCGCCGCATCGCAAATCACAAATTGTAAATCACACTTTTTATTTGGTTCCCATTAACACTTACCGCTCCAAACACCAATTGCAATAATTCTCCATACTTTGCCGCATCACAAATCACATTTTTATTTGGTTCCTGTTAACACTTACCTCTTTGAACGCCGATTGCGATAATCCTCCGTACTCTGCCACATCGAAAATCACAAATCGCATTTTTATTTGGTTCTCGTAACACTTTCCACTCCCAACGCCACATCATCCCGTCACATTTCACAATCTTTAGCTCGTCGCATTTCACATTTCACAATTCCTTTTCCCTTTTTCCTTTAAGAATTACTGCAATCCCTTTTCGCAATCGCATTTCACAATCTCCATCTGCTCTCCATTAACGTTTTCCCGCTCCCAACGTCGATTGCGATATGATTAAAGCACTCCGCCACCTTTCCTACCACCACGTCATTTGACTTATCGCATTTTGCATTTTTATCGCAGTTTTTATCCCCATCGCATATCGCATTTCGCAACTTCTCCCGAACATCACTTCCGCTACTCCTCCAACTTTGTGATATTGCGATTGCGATATCGCACATCACATATCGCACTTCCTTCCTCCCATCGCAAGTCCTCCATCACACTTTTAAAAGCCTCCCACTACAAAGGATTTTTGCGATATTATAAGTTTTAATAAAATCTAAATCCTCTCCCGCACTTCTAAACCTTGTTTCATGTGTTTAGCCTTCCCTTAGCACCCTTAACCCCCTTTTTTCCGAACTGAAAGCAACACTTTCTCAAGTTTAGTTAGATCATGGATAGTTGCATGGATAGAATCATGATAGGTAGAGCATAAGATAAGTAGGGTGTGTTTAGCCGATTGACAAAGTTAAGTGTGGTTTAGAATTAATTTCTTTTCTGCCATTCCTTTCTGCACATTAAATTAGCTTCATTTATGTCATTTCCTTTCTGCAAATTAAATTAGTTTCCTTTCCGTCATTTCCTTTCCGCCAATTAATTTAGTTTCATTTCCATCATTTCCTTTTTTCAAATTAAGTTAGTTTCCTTTCTGTCATTTCATTTCTGCAATTTATTTTAGTTTCATTGAAGTGTGACAGACTTCACTGAGAAAACCTAGAAGTAGCACCCTTTCGTAGAGCGGAAGAGGATGCCATGAGTAGAATGCATCTGTTGTGTATATAGCACTGTCACCTCCAAGTTTGTACAAACCCCGGGTTGATAAGTAAAGTATGGCATCCCCTGGGAGTTGCAACACTCTTGGTGCAATACTAGGGCTCACCACCATCCTCACCATCCAATATCTCTATAAAGATTCTTTTCCTAAGGAAAATCAAATTAAACTATTCCTTCACATAATTTGGTGTGCCATAGATCACTTTCATAGTAATACCTTTTACCATACCTCAAATTTTACAACGGACAAGCGAATAAACATGAAAATATTGTGTGCCTCTTAAAATTGGTCCATACCGACATTAATGACATATATGGATGGCGAAACATCCCATGATAATTTTTTTTTTCATTATATTATATAAATTTTTATAAATATACTTGGAAATAATTATGGAAAATCATGAAAATAACGTTAATGTCCTCCAACCCCCTTCCCTCGTAAGACCCTACCTCCCTCTCATTGGCAACAATAACAAAGTTTTCGATTCATATTTTGGGCACTTCATACAGGGTGAGGTGGATGATAGTGAGCATGAAAACCATGCAAAGGTCAACCTCCTAATGTGCTCATATGTGCCAAGAGAGGCGGTAGATGATACACCATTCAACATCCTGATCTCACATCTGAAACTTTGATGGCTTCAAGGAGGTGGCTTATTATGGAATTTAATGGTGAAGATATTTATGATGCATGTGGGTTCTTCGGCCTTGGGAATAATTTCATGGATTGTGATGGATTTTGTTGTATTCAGTTTTCATGGTGGTTGCATTTGAAATGGTGTCGTCTAAACACCTCTTTGAGTAGGGAGACTATTCTCGTAATTGATAGTGTTAATTTCCCTGAAGGGAGAATGATTCAGGTTGAGTTTTTAGTTAATTATGTTATTAGTGCATAATGGAACTCACACTTCTCTATGGGGGGGGGGGGGTGGGGGGGGGGGCATTCAAGAAATTTGAGGGTGACGTGGGTATCTTTGCTGAATTGTGAAGCCATAAATTACCTTATCCCTATCCATGATAGTGTAATTGATTTTCCTGGTTTATTTTGGAATTCATGTTGGTTTGGGATGATAACATTCTCAACACACCTGTTCCTAGGAGAAGCATTGCCTTATCTGGTGCATCGTGGTCCTCTTGGTTGGTTTGGGAAGCCATAATTTACCTTCATTAGTGCAAAGACAGTACAATTGACTTTGAGATTTCCTTCCTCAAGCTCCCAAGTATCTTCCAGCCTTTTTGGAGGTAATTTCCATTGTCACTTATAGTTTCCTTCAATTCTTCTTACAACATAAATCTTAGTCTTTGTGGCATAATATTCCCTTTCCGTTTAGGTATTCTCTTCTCTGTTTATTGTATTATGAGGGAAATTTCCCCTCAGACTCTCCCCTCGATCCTCTCTATGTTTTTAATTTTCCTTTATCTGCCTCCCCTGACATTTCCTCCAATGTTGGTGACTTATCCTTTCCTTGTTGTATTTTCATTTGCCCTAGGATTCATATGTTCCATGTCTTTAACTAGAAATTGGTTCCCTCTCCTCAGTAATTATCCAATTTCATTCAAAAAATATCCCCTAATAGTCGTAGGTGGCTGTAATACCCCTAATGGAAATTTAAACAATATATACCATAAATAAACTTGAACAACAAAATAAACACAAATAGACACACAACCAGAAAATAATACACAAATGGATGTCGATAAAATCAATGAGCCATTTTATTAATCCACTGGAAAAAGTACATCAACATGAAGGAATAGTGGAACCTGAGCTTGCCAAGCAACAAGAAAAAAATCCATAAAAAGATCTTTAACCCAATTATGAATGGCTTTGGAAATGATGTAGATGGCTTGATGAGAAGACTGATACAAACCGATTACGGAAAAATTTCTCTCTCCAAAATCCAATGAAGCACTACTCCTCAAGAGTATTCGGTTTTCGTCCAACACCCACTAGCACACCTGAGGGTTTCCATCCTGGGAATACCCATGAAGTAGAGAATCAGGTTCTCAACCTCTCATACAAGAAGTAATATCAAATCAAATATGTTATCTAATGGCCCTTCCTCCTCTTTTTATAGATATGATGGAATCCACTAGAATCTCTTATTTTATTATTATTGTAATCATTGAGCACATTTCCCTTAATTGAAATATTCTTTTTAATGCGAGAAAATGGTAAATTGGCCACCATGTCTCCTCAGGTCATTGAAAATAACTCCTAGCCATCCCATCCTATAGACCTTCTCATTCCGATTCCAACAAGCTATTACACTAAGGTGTTCTACCAAGAATTCCTCCCGAAATGCCACCTTAGGCGTAATTAATTGAGTTAGACCCATTAACAACTCAATTTTCTGAAAGTTGTCAGAATGTAATGGAATGAAAGGAAAACTATGCATATGGTGGAATATACCAAGCGAATACCATCAAACCTCATAAGAACTCCTAAAAACCCTCCAAAATCCCCCAACGCCGGTTGATGACACTAACATGCACTTGTGACCTATCTTCTCCCAACTTTGAAAGTCCATGTTAACCATGTCATAAGGGATACTAGAAAAAGAATATTACAAAACCTCCACCCCAAGATTTCTTTCCCTCAATCAATCCAAATATGTGGACCAATATGTTGTCCTGATGCAACTGAGACCCAATGCCAGGATCCCATACAATCCGCTCGGTGATACTATGCATTTGTGTCAATCCACCAGGAACAAACCCCTCAATACCCGAATCCTAGACCAATCTATGACTGAGAATGTCATCAAGAAATCCTCCTGGATCCCAATGTCACCAAGAACAAGGATCAATTCTCCATGGCTCCTGTTGCGCTATAACTCTGGCCGAGAATGTTGGCCCACTGACTGCGTACCATCTCATCACCTCTCTCTAGTCCAACCCCTGACTCAATCCAGTCCCAATCCTGCTCTCCTAATGCCAAGATAGAATGTTGAAGAGCTGTTGATCTGTATCCCACTACCAACTGAAACCTGTAGTACCCATTATGTCTATGGGTTCCTGCTCCACTATGCTCCTGACTAAGAAGATCGTACCATCAACAGGGTACCAAATCATGATCTCCCACCAATATAATGTATAAATTCCTGTGCAAGGAGTATGTCTACTAGGCTGACATTGGTCCATGCTCAACTCCTGATGCTCTGCCCGATCAACCAAAAATATCTATCCAAGAAAGCCACTCTCCCTATAATGGGCCCAGGTGGGCAAGCTGTGCTGCAAGCCCTATCTATGTATCCCTGGAGAGTGTTGTTGCCTGAAAATGTTGCAACTCTATTGTCTACCACTACATCTGCTTGCACCTCATCAATGGGTAGACCCAATTATGGATACACTATTGTCTCCCTCCTCTAATAGGAAACTCCATGCTCCTGCTGCCTACTAGCCTGCTGTGAAACTGCCCTGTCAGCCTCCAACAGGGCACGAGGACAAGTGTCTGCAAATACTACCACCCTACGAGCTACCTGTACACCTTCCCACTCCTCATCAATGGTTGACCCCAAGTGTGGTTGCCCATCCTCCTCTACCATGGGCTCAATGTGAACCTCCAACTGGCTCTCCCAAGAAGGATCATCACGTATAGTGTGTGCATCCTCATCCTCAGTTGACTCATGCTCCATCGTATGATGATCACGCTGAATCATCAAGGGTGACTCATCATCCTGAATTTCTCCCAAAGGGTCCACTGACTGCTCACTACATAAGTCTGGTCTTCTTTCAACAAATCTGCATGACTCATGCTCCTCAAGGGTAACCTCATATGAGCCCACAGACTCGTCCAAAGGAGAACCCTCACCTAGAGAATCAGAAGAATCTCCTCCCGCTCCACCTATATCATCTCCTCAGTGTCACTCAAGAATGAGTGATCAAGTCCCCAAAGTCCCCTGCAGATGAAGCAAAGTCCCTTCATCCTCAGCTCATTCTTGTTGCTTGACCCACCAAACTACAATAGCTCCTCCCTGGTCATATGTCTCCTGAACAACCTAATGTTCTGCTCACCCAACCTTTTTGCTAGCTCATAAGCAGTCGGTGAGAATAGCTTCTCTCTCATCCAAATTCTCAACAATCTAGTTTACAACTCCCGACAAATGGCATCATGGACTTTCATGCATGAAAACAAGATGGAATGCATGTGTGCTATGATTGAGTCAGGATGATGTCTCCTAATGCTGAATAAGCATTGAAACATCCACAAAATCAAGCCATCACACTCAATATCAAATATGATCTCATAAGTCTTGGTCATGGCCATGACCTCTAAAACCTCAAGCTTCTTCCCAAAGGTTGAGCCTGCATTGTTGTCCAAGTCCTGGGACCTGTGGAGTTTGGAGAGAGAAGTTTTTTCGTAGCCAGTTTGCAACAGTATTCTCATCGAACCATCTACATCATTTCCAGAGGCATTCATCAGTTGGGTCAGAGATATTTTTCTGGGTTTTGCTCTGCTTACTTGGCAAGCTCATGTTCCACTATTCCTTCATGTTGATGTACTTTTTTTTTAGTGGATTAATAAAATGGCTCAGTGATTTTATTGAAATCCAATTGTCTATTATTTTCTGATTGTGTGTCTATTTACGTTTATTTTGTTGTTCGAGTTTATTTATGGTATCTACCATTCAAATTTCCATTAGGGATGTTACTGTGGTATCAAAGCCTTGGTATTGGCTCAACTTGTGGGTTTTCCATTTTCAGTAGCAACAAGAATCGGAGGGGTTGGCCGGAGAAGTTGGGAACCCTATGTCTATAGAAGAATGAGGATTTATTAAAAAGGGGCATGGACTGAATCATTAAAATTTTGTGGCCATATTAGTTCATGAAGTTTGAAGAAAACCTTCCATGTGACTTTCATGTGCATCAAATCTAACCCAGGTTTAAAGATCTTGTTTCCCATCTCATGTTCTTTTTGTAAATATTTTAGCGGTTCTTGCTGGAGAATGGTGTGGATCCCTCTTGAAAAGAATCTGATGTTCAATTTTGTTTGCTAGTCTGCTGATGTATGGTGGTTCAAGGAACCAATTTCTGTGGTTAATTTTCTCAATTTGTTTCGGAATTCCTCCATGGCTTAGCTCAACAGTGACAAGTACATCAAACTGAATTTATCTTAACACATGTCATAACAACCCAGTAATCAAGTACTCAGATTTTTATGACAAGATGCATGAAACCTCTCCACAAATCAAGTTATACTCAACAATAAAACCCTAATATATGACATCACTCAACAGTTCAAGACATGACACAGTTAGACCACATTACAAGGCTTGGTTTATGAAGAATATTTTGATTCCCTGCTATGAGATTCTACTAAGGAGATCCCCAAAGATCACAATTTTATACGTTTTCAGTGAGCCTTAAGTTTGTTGTAGGTATTTTCTTAATAATTTATACGTTTTTAGTGAGCCTTAAGTTTGTTGTAGGTATTTTCTTAATAATTTTTATTTTTTCATTTGCAAATAACCCCAACATATTACTGACATGCACTATACAAACAGATATTTGAGCATTCTTCACTTATGAGAACAACTCAGAATCATAACAACAATAATTTTATTAGCATACAGTCACGAAAACTATAGCTATAGGATACCAAAGATTGAATTAGAACCTGGGAGTGCTCCAAAAAGCATACTTGGGCATATTCAAATGATCCGGGAGTTCAGCCTCAAGAGAATGGTGCTCTGTCTCTTAGTGCAAATCCAATCGCTCTGGTTACTTGCTTTGGAAGTGGTCCGATCATATTTGATTAGCAGAAGTGATATATATCTACCTTCAACTACTTGTCTAGAGAGTGGTAATTTCAGCCTCTCATATTCTAGGGAATAATTTTTCTTCGTTGGTACATGCAAATCGACTTCCGTTGAATATGAATACAACGATTCAGTTAGGCATTTCGTATTTTGTCATCATCGCACCATAACACCCATAACGTACCAACCCAATCACAACCGACTAACCTTTTACCATCGTGCCATTATGTTATCACTCTAATCGCACATATAGGAACTGTATGTCATGATTCAAAGGTAAAACACGATCTATGAAAATTCATTTATGTTGGCACCCACGACGGATAAAATCATTCTATACTGGCACTTGACGCTATTCATGCACATTTGTCATGTCGGTCCAGTGCTATAGCATAATGAATACGATCATGGGACTAAGAAGAGATTTTTGCGATCAAGATTTACAATGTTCCCTTGGCCTTCACGCCGTCAATTGCACAACTTTGCAATCACCCACACACACCTCTAACCACACCACAAGTGATGTCGCACACGTCCACTGGCTCCTATGTTTCAATGGCTTGATCTGGATGTGAGGTATTAAACCCCAAATATTTTAAAATTATTTTTGGTTCATAGCATAGAAAAATAGAAAATGACGACACAAAAATTATGCCCTCGATTTGACTCAGTCAACTATTGGAATGACCTCACAACTCCATTATGGATTCTGAAAAATACACCAATAAACAACCTGTTTTTCTTTGATCGGTTCTTGGTTTAGCTACATGATACTGTTCAATAATGAAATTTCACCTCCTTCGAATATGGTTCACGAACCCACTTATTTTTGCAAGCTTTTGGCCCTCGTTAACCACTGTTGATGCACGAGAAATTCGACTTACCAATGCACAGGTGGTTCTCACAAATCAGACGTGGGTACTTTGAACCCAATAATTTGACCATATGATTCAATATTATATCCCTTCTTAACAAATCTTGGCCCACTTTAAGATTCTGATCCATTGCTCAGTAATCTCAAACTGTCATCATTGAACTGCATGGGACACACGCATCGACTTGGTTATCCTCTATGTATTGACCGACCCCAACGATGCTCTTAGCCTCCTTTGAAATGAGGCTGCTAGTGAGTCATTTGAAAAATGTAATTACATACATACCAACATAATACAGCCACAAAAATATAATGATTCAATCCATGTCCATTTTTAATAAATCCTCATTCTACTAGAGACTTAGGGTTCCCAACTTCTCCGACAAACCCCTCCAATACTTTCTTATGCTAAAAACGAAAACTCGCAGGTTGAGCGAAGATCAAGACTCTAATACCATTGTAATATACCTAACAGAAATTTGAAATAGATACCAGAAATAAACTTGAACAACAAAATAAATGTAAATAGGCACACAACCAACAGTTAATACACAAATGGATGCAAATAAAATCATTGAGCCAATTTATTAATCCACTAAAAAAAGTGCATTAATAGTGGAACCTGAGCTTGCCAAGAAAACATAGCAAAGCCCATAAAAATATCTTTGACCCAACTGATGAATGGCTCTGGAAATTATGTAGATGGCTCAATGAGAAGATTGCTGCAAATCGGCTATGGAAAAACTGCTCTCTTCAAATTCCAATGAAGCACTATAAGTTTTCTGAGTGAAATATCTTCAAGAGAATATGGTTTTCGTCCAACACCCACTAGCACACCTGAGGGTTCCCATCTTGGAACTACCCATGAAGTAGAGAATCAGGTTCTCAACCCTTCATACAAGAAGTAATATCAAATCCAAGATGTTCTCTAATGTCCCTTCCTCCTCTTTTTATAGATTTTATGCACTGTTCTAGAAGCTCTTATTTTATTATTAGTTTAATCATTGATCACATTTCCCTTAATTAAAATATTCTTTTTAATGTGGGAAAATGGTCAATTGGCTACCATGTCTCCTTAGGTCACTGAAAAGGCAAGAGTGTGGGTAACAGGAGCTAGGAGCTGGACAATAATGGCGGAAAACCTAGCATTTCTAGAACAACGAAAACCCTAGCAATTTTCATTGGCAGTCGTGTTAGCGTCAAAATATGCATTCTGCCATCAGTGATCAAAATCACTCTTTTCATTCTCATTTTAGTTGTCCCACTCTGAAATTTTTATATCATTCCGTTAGGTCATGCTAAAAATTGTTTCATTGATGGTAGCCCTAGTCATAAAACCTCACTCTCCCTCAAAAACTCACATTTACTGGCCCACCTTCATGTCTTGCTGAGCATAAAAGCACTTTTGAAAAGCTCATTTCACTATGGCTTATCTCAGTCAAAGTAAATCATGGAAGTTAGGTCATTCAAGGTTCCATTGTTCATTAGGTTTCAATGTTCAAGGTCCAAAAATGCACCATTTCATCTCAATAAAGGTGAGAAAAAAGTGTGAGAGTGACTCAATAAAAATTTCATTTTCATCTGCAGAAGATTATCAACATGTAAATATGATATTTTTAATTTTGTAATTTTGATTTTTATGATTTTCATATCAAAATGTAATTTTGATATGAAAACAGAGATGTAATTTATTTTTATTTTTTTAATGTAATTTTGTGCTTCCTATATGTAACTAAGTTTGATCCCTAGCTGCTAATTGTAGCAGTGTGGGTGTAAAAAGAAGATTAGGAAGTTTTAGTTTTTCCATGATTTGTCTACTCATGATATTGATTGTTGCTCTTAAATCAATAAGTGTGTTCTAGATTTCAATTCCATTGATGTGTATTCTGACAATTGTATTTCCTGGGTCTAGATACTTTGGAATGGCAATCTTACCCATCATTATATCTGCTATTTTTCCTACCAGTTGTATTTTCTTTGTCTCTTTTCCTATTTTTTTCATACTCAACTCTATTTTTTTGGCTAGGATTGGGATTTCCTTAATAGCTTGTAATAATGAAATCTTAATACAAACATTTCTTAACTCATCTAGGAAATCATAGTTAGGCATCATAATTTGTTTCTCTACACCCCTATCAATTTGTAATATTTCTAGAAAAGGAGGTGTAGAAGTGGATGTTGATGGCTGCTCTAATATAGGAGTTGAAATTATTGGCTCTTTCTGTTTTGATTTTTCAATGTTTTGGTCTTGAAAAGATGTGTTTCCCTCAAGACTTTTATTTACCCATAGAGAATCTTCCTCAGAATTGTTTTGCTCTTGTATAACTACATAAGGTTTCTTCTTTTCAAGTATTCTTCCAGACCTAAGTTGAACATCATTAAGGTCTAAAGGAGTAATCAGATAGGTTGGGAATTGTTGACCTTCTATCATATATGTATTATGAGGACTTTTTTTGTTGGGGTTTGGTATTGGCTGGGCAGGCAATTGATTTTCTTTTTGAGGAAATGGTAATGGAAGTGGTTGATTTTGAATTTGGTTCGGATGTTGTGGAATTTGTTGAGGATTTTGTTATGGGGGAAAGTTTGAATATGTTGGATATGAGGGATAAGAAGGTGGATATTGATAATACTGGGAGAACCTTCCATATGGATTTTGTGTTCCTTGTGCCCAAGGTTGAGGTTGATTTTGGAATTGGGGCCAAGGTTGTTGCCAAGAGTTCCAATTTGGTGGGGGTTGATTGTACATTTGATTATTAAACCCTTGTGTCTGAGGCCCCTGCCAAGGTCTTCTAGAGACAAAGTTAAGAGATTCTGTGGAATTTGTGGGTGTTTCTTCCTGAAAGACAGCCTTAAGACCAGGGAGTGAAGGACAACTCTTGGTCTCATGTTTTTATGAACAAATTGCACAAGTCTCTATTACTTTTGCATCTAAAGGACACTCTCTCAAGGCATGCTTCTTCCTACATTCGGGACAAAAGATTGCTAAGGCATATGTTTCAGCTTTTTTCTTGTTTTGTAACTTAAGGGTGTCTATTTGTCCGCTAAGACTCCCCAGAATGTCAGATTTAAATTCATCAAGCATATTACTTATTTCTGCCCTACTTACTGTTCCAGCTGCAGATTTACTTTCCCTTGCAAGAGCAGGGTCTCTTGGTCCTTTTAGAGTTTCAGATTTTCCTCTTGAAAGATTGATACATAACTCAACTATATCAGGTAATGGGAGTTGAGATATGTCCCCTTTTCCCATCATATTGAGGATATCTATCCATTCATCCTTAATTTTTTTCAACAAGAGAGCCTTCAAAGTTTCTTGATCTAGGGTTTCCATTTTTTCCCTCTTGATGTTATAATTGAATCTTTTCAACAAATCTTCCAGATTTTCATCCTCTTTTTGCATCATCTTGAACACTTCTTCCTTATGATTGACTGGTATGCAGTAATCCAAGTATCTATCTAGAAATTTTTTCCTCATTTCATCCCATTTCCTAATAGACCTATTGATTAAACTCATAAACCATTTTAATGCTGCTCCTTTCAATGTTGAAGGGAACAATTTAAGTTTCTGAGCATCTTGTAGATAATCATAGGTTCTACATAGAACTTCAAATTCAAATAAGAAGGTTTCAGGATCCTCACTTTTCAGTCTATGAAATTTAGGAAGAATAGAAGGTGAGATGTTTTTCATAGTTGTATTAGTCTCTTCATCTACTATAGGGAATCCAAAAGGACTTGCAGTTCCCCTTCTACCTCTGCCTCCTTCTACATTTCCTCTACCTCTTCCTCTATCTCCTCCTCTTCCTCTACCTCCTCCAAATAGTGTATGTCCTCCATTAAAGACTTATCCTTCCCCTTCTTCTGCCATGATAGACTCCTCTGAACTGATATAGGGTTCAGTTGGAAGATCTAGTTGTTCTACTGGTTCTTCTATTAAGGGTATATTGAAGAAATATTCCTCTTCTTCCTCTTCACTAGGGATTTGTAATTCTTCTGCTGGAATATATTCCCCTGTGGAAGTGAAAAATGTTACCCCTTCTGTAGGAGTCCTTGGATCTTCTTCCTCTAAAATTGCTTCAGTG
The DNA here is from genome assembly GCA_034641835.2 of Pinus albicaulis. Lineage (NCBI taxonomy): Eukaryota > Viridiplantae > Streptophyta > Pinopsida > Pinales > Pinaceae > Pinus > Pinus albicaulis. The sequence goes on along the minus strand of CM076583.1, from coordinate 537,408,429 downwards.
GATGAAGTGGGGGATCTTCCTGATGGGATATCTGATCTTGAGACTTATGAAAGCCTATGACCAGTATAGTATGGAATATGAGTTTGGGTTGGAGGTGTGCTACTTCTTGGTCTAGGTGGAGTGAGTGGAGTTGTGGGAATTAAACTTCTGCCTCTTACAAATCTACCCCTAGAATCTCTTTCTCTACGCACATCATTGTTTTTGGGAAATAGGAAATAAGGCTACCTAGTTATACCTCCCCGGCAACGACACCAAAATTTTTAGTCAATTCAGTGTCCTGAATTGATAGCATAAATTATCGACCAGGGCTTGTAAACTGATGAGGTATAGTTGCACTATATGTGTCTAAATATCCTTATTCTTATTTCATTGTTTTCAATATTTTGTTGATGTTTTTGAGTTTTGTTATGTTTAGATTTTAGTATGCTAATCTATGTTCAAAAGAATGACATCAAATCTATGATAGAAAGGAAAGAAAAGAGAACCTTAGACTCTAAACAGAGTGTAATTGTAAATTCTGCTCCTAATGATGAAAAACATAGCATTCTAATCCATGGATGTCCTAGCTTGAAAATGAACATGAAATGCAACTCAAGACATTATAATTCAACCTAATCCTTTTGGTTAGAAGTTTGTTGGAATAGTTTGTAGAAGAGATTGAACTCCAATGTGATGAGGGTCTTCCTAAAAACAGACAATAACTTAGAATATTGTAGTGCAATCCTATTCATATATTAGAGATATTTTGGAACATCTTGAGAAGAAAATTGCTACAATATGCTAAGGATATCCTGTGAATATTAAACTTCTTATGTCACCATAGCTAGGTCTCATTCATCAGCGAGAGATTTATTGGAATAGTTCATTAAAGGAGACTAGATATAACGAAATAAGAATCTTCTAAACAACAAGTAACCCACAGTATTACAATTAGATATTTTCTGTGATTTAAAGATTTGTTGGAAGAGTTTTGAGAAAGGACTATTTGTAACAATATGAAGATCTTCTATCTAATTGCAGAGTAGGAAATACAACCTAATTAACTTATCATCATACAACCAAATCTCATTCAGTCAATAGTGATATGTTGGAAAAGCCTTTTAAGAAAAAGAGTGGCTGTAGGATAATGAGAATTTAAATGACAAAAAATAAAGTGCTGGTAACTCAAGATGTCACAATTACATCCATTCAATGAATAGAGATATATTGGAAAACTTTAAGAAAGGACTAAATATAACATCATGAGGATCTGTCAATTGAACAAACAAAACAAGACATGATACTAAAAGATATAAACTCAGAAAACTGTCTAAGTGAGAAATATAACAACACAGAATTAAAAGTTACTTATCTAGAAAGCATGTGAAAGCCTCCTTAGATAGTAGGGGCCCTCTGCTATCAAGTTAGCATGAAAATATTTAACTCCTCAAGTTTGTCTTCAACACAACATCAAATTTATGCTTCTTCTTATTATCAAAAATACTTCGAAACAAAGTATCATAGTATTGGAAAATAAGAGTTAACTTCTTTCCTTGGTCTCACCGAGCTAAATTTATAGGCAATTACATAACTTTTATTGAATGAAAGTAGGCACGGGTGTATTCTAAAGTCAAAATCAAACTAAAACTCTTTGCTAGGACTTGTGATTTGCTGAAATCAAGAGTCCTTATCCTTATAGAAATATGCTTCTTGGATTTTTGGTTTGACCACGTGCACAAACATCTCCAGATTTTGATTCAGCCTTCGTGGATGTCAAAGAACAATGTAGGAAAGATTTAGAATCTATCCATATACACCTTTTCTTCAGATGATACCTACAGTATGTTCAAACACCAAAATGGCTACGGAATGTGTAACTGGCTACAGAATGGCTGCATTCTGTAGCTAAAACTGCTCTAAAATCATTAAGACAACAAAACCACAAAAGTACAACAAGTTAGTCATTGCATGTATTCCTTAAGTGATTTTAATCATTCTTATTAATCTTTTAGGTATATAAATGACAAAAGGAATGATAAGATAAAGCAGAATTTGGCAAAGGAGAAGACACTTTTAGGGCTCAACACATACCATTAAGTTCAAATTCACAATCTCTTACTAAATGATGAACTCTCTTCTTTGACCTATACCTACCTGCACTGACCAATATTATACATGCACTTCTTTATTCAAACCTCATGTATCCACTAAGTCAGGGTTAACATAACTATAATTAGATCCAAGGTCAATCAAAATTGAAACAACTTAATCACAAAGCTTACTGTCCATCTCAATGTTAGATGTCTGGTGATCTACCTTCCTGTTATCCAACATTGCATGGATATGTGATCTGCCTAACATCCCCAATAGTTTTCACCTCCTGTGCACTATAAATATGAGGCCTACTACCCTGATACTATGGAAAATCTATCTTGAGATGCTCCTTACCACATATCCAACATTGTAACAGTCTTGTACCATCACCTCTATTTTGTTTCCTTTCAGGCTGTGACCCATGTCCCTGTCTAGCTACGTTGAACTTATTGTAGGGCACAACATTTTATTTCTCACTTGCATCCTGAGGCCTTGTTCTTTTCAACTCCCATTTAACTTTACCTTTATATTTCCCTTTCCAACCTTGCTGATATTTGTCTTGAATTTTTACTGCTTATAACAATGTTTCAATTTCCCAATAACTTCCTCACGTGATTGAGGCTCATTATAATTAATTCGATATTTAAATGCTAATGGAAATCCACTGAAAAAACTTTGAACTCTAGTATTTTCATCCATAATATATGGTACATACCTAAATAACTCCAGGAAATTGGTTGTATAATCCTCATTTTTCATCGATCCCATCTTTAGCTCATAGAATTCCTTGGCTCTGTTATCATAGTACCTCTATGACAAGTAGTTATCCCTGAAAAATCTCTTGAATTCATGCCAACTCAACTCTTTAGTCCTGATGTCTCTGCCCAACTTCACATATTCCCACCATATGCTTGCTCTACCTTTCAAGATGAAGATAACTACTCTGGCCTTCATATTATCTGTGTAATTATGCAACAAAAATAATTTATTCATCCCAAGTAACCAAGCCTCTGCATCCTCTGAATTCTTCAAATCTCCATCAAAATTAGGTGGCTTTGATTTATTAAACTCATTTGAAAATATCTCCTGTCTCTTCTCCTATAAGGATGATAACGTTGACGATCATAGTTTCTGTCAGAACCAGAAGGATAATAGTACCTGTGTCCAACACATCTCTTATCTGAAGTATCCAAGAGCTTTCCATTTCTAATCATATCATCCCTATCCGACTTGTGACCACCATGAGACATATTTCCATATGCCCCATTAGTCCTATCCTCCTCTCCATGGTTGATCCGAAGTGGCCCCTGTTGGTGTAGTTCTGACAAACTTTAAAGGATTACCACATTAACTTCTTCTTGTTTCTCCCGTGTTTGCATGATTTTGTCATTATCTTCCTTGAAACTTCTTAGTTATGCCTTTGAGCATCTCAATGTGTATTCTAGGTCAAAATAATTCCCACCACCACCCTACTCATAGGATCCATAAGGAGAATCTTATGAATTGTAGTCTACCATCTTGTTATTCATCTTTGATATTCTTCCTACAAATATACCATTTAAGCTAAACCAAAAACATAAACATAACAAACATAAATTAGTATAGTTCAGGGAGGGATATCTCATCTTCAAAATCAACCAGATTAGCATGATACATTTATAATCATAATAATAACAGTAATAAACATAATTTCAACCATTGTTTAGTTTTCAATGCATGAACATATCGACCAAATACCTTGACCTCATGCATGAAAACTAAAACCATATCAATGTATTCTTAACAACATGTAAACCATGTCATACATAAACAATGCTTAACCAACATACACTCATGATGACACATTCAACAAAAACACCATCAAATTTCACATGGTGACATCACTACATCCATGACCAACACCATGCATATGAAACACACACATAGACCACAAGTATAAGTAACACATATGTAATCGACATGAATGCGTGACCAACACACCACCCATCTAGTCCAATGGGTGAACCATGATCTGATGCCACTCTTTAACACCCTCCTCCCACATTTACCCAAGATAACTGATCCACCGGGGTAAACATGTGATGAGATGCCACTATGATGTGATTCAACCTCCTAGGTCACCTTAAGGAAGTAGAACTGATGAAATAAAACCAGCCTAACCATTCACACATCCTTCAGAACCTATAGGAGCCACCAACCTTTCCAGGTGACCAACCCCTGGGGGAAATCAACATTTTACTAACCTAGAGCCCCAATCGCTCCCTTGCCAAGCCTTCCAAGTGACGAAGATCCCCAATTACTCCCATGAACCTGCCTAAGTGTGAATGTAGCCTTTTTTTTTCTAGTTCTATTCCAACGACTATGAGATTTAAGGTTATTTTCTAGGGCTAGGACCCAATCACTTCCAAAAAACTAATGAAACTTCCAAAACTCATAAAATACATGAAGACAATTTTTTTGATAACAAATTTGATCACTGACTTGACTCGACCCCTACTAGACATGACATGAATTTCTTCAAACACGTCACCAATATGTAATATACAAGTCATAACAAAAAATCTGAGCATAGGTGTCTCATACTTATTTTAGAATCGTAAGGAAGCATTAATGCCTTATAATATTAGTTGCATATCAACTATTAAATCATATATTCATTTTTCATTCAATTATCAACTAAAACATGATGAGAAACACACATCATAACTATTAGAAAAAATGCTCATCACCATAATATAACCAACTTAAATAATAGAGATACAATAACCATAAAATCCACATATAAACTAGTACATTTTCACATGAAATACCAAGGAGAGGAAAGTCTTATTAATGAATGAATAGGCCAATCAGGTTCGAGACTTCCATGTACCATCCGACCATAGATTGGCTGAGCCAAATCTTTCTTTTAGCCAGTCACCCCCATGCCATATTCCAAGCATGAATGTGGGACTCATAACCATAAATAAACTAGGTCTTCCTGAGGCAAAACCACCTCACCCTCACCAATAGAACCAATCTTTACTGCGATCCCAACTGTACCACTCAACCCTAAACAAGAATGGATGGCACCAAATCTCTCCACCTAAACCGTGAGGAATTTTTCCATCTCAACCTCTCGGATTTACCGTGTATCTCTTCATTATCTATCAATGGATTCCTATGCCTATGAGGTCTCCACCCTCTGGGATTTACTGTGTATCCCATACCAAGATTCCTATGCCCAATCAAGGGTACACACCACTAATATTTACCGTGTATCCAACCATTCACCGGTTGAGGACTCCTAGGCTCAATCGAGGTGTTCACATCTAGGATTTACCATGTATACCATCCCGGGATTCCTAGGCATTGTGAATAAACCTGAGACCAACCCCACTCAACTTCAAGTCCATCCGGTAATATATCTCAACCAAATACAAGACAAGCCACCACACCATGACTATCTAGAAATGGAAAGGCTAGGCTGAAGAACATAGTCACACATGGAAAAACCCCTGCTAATGACAACAAGAGAACCAATAACATGCATGCATAACCATGCATGCCAAAACTACCAAGGAAATAATACATGCAAATTGATACTTGTAAGTAATCCCACTGTAGCTACTTGATCCTACTCTTCCTTGCTTGATCTTTTCTTCCCCGTGCCTTCTTTGGTTTTTCTTGATGAAATGCTGAAGTGATCCAAGAAAAATCAAAGTGGCCAAGTGTGTGTGAGAGATAGAATAGAGAAAGAGCTCAAAAACTAAACTCAAAAGGTAACACTGAAAAACGGTACTAACTGATCCTCAGAAGCCTTTTTATTAATGAGGCCTCTATTTCTTCAATTTTCCATTATTTTCCTTCATTTTCCTCCTCGCATGCAACGTGTGACCTTTCACCTTCCTTTTCTCCTAATTTCCATTATTTTCATAAATAAATGCCAATAAATTCATCTTGCCTTTCCAAAGCATTTGCCATTGCCTTTGCCAATTTCCTTAGCCATAATAAACCAATTGAACACCCCACACTAGGATTTTTTTTCCCAAAATTTAGCTTGGAATAAGTGTCCCATAACCGTGGTTATTAATTTACATTTATTAACTTTTATTAAATGGAATTTTCACTAGGGCTATTGCACTTTGGCACCTTGAGTATAATATCTCTAGGTCGGGCCTTGATTCACTTTGGATTCATATTATTGCATGATTTTGGTGGTGTCATACCCTACGATTTATCAAGTGGAGTTGGATTATCCCCCAATTTGAGGGAGCACTCACCAGGTCGATTGATAGGAAATAAAGCAACATTTTACCTAGGGGAAGTAGGCTTGATGGTCATGAGGAGGTATGCCAATCGACGATGATAATTGAATGCCAAATTTACATCAATCATTACGGTGATTAAGGAAAAATGAAAGGAATGCCTACTCTTATTTGTTGTTTGAGTATTTGGATTTATAAAAATTTCATTAGGTGTTAAGAATATGAATCTAGGGATGTGTGAGGTGTGGGAAGGTACTAAGAAGATAAATTTAGCGACGTGTAATGCGCGGGAGGGATCATGGATAGGATAGGTAACGAGAGGTATGAGGCAAAAAGAGCCAACATTATTCCTTAAATTTTTGAACAATATTCAATTTTTTCTTACTTATGTGGATTTTTAATTCTTATTTAAAATCAAACTTCATCATTTAATTAAGCTTCTATAAAATAAATTTATTCATAACCCATAAATATTTATGTTGATTTATCCAATAATCATAAATATGGTTCATTTTATGAATACCATCCCATGTTTTATTTCATAAAACAATGATGTCATTGTCTCTATAAATATGTTGATATAAAATGTATAAATATGATGATATACGAAGGTAATTTTCCATTTTCACAATCATGATACTATGAAATTTCGGGATGTGGTGAGAAAGATTCATATATGTTGTGGCTTTTGAATCTTAATGCTACATAATTTTAAGAGTGCACACACTCCTTTTTACTATAAATTTTATAAATAATTATTTATGATGTAATTAATATTTTTGTTGAGTTGGGTTTTCTAGTTTAGTATGGCAGTGATGATGTAATGTCAACATAAACATTTTGACTTGATAAAAAAAAAGAAAAAGAGAGAGGTGTAAATCTATGGATAATTTAAATTAAAAAAAATAAGATTAATAATTTTAACTATAGAATTATAAAGTTAAATTTAACTATAAAATTACCATGGCTTACAAGTCAATGGTATTGCATTTCCCATAGAATTCAGAAATCCATTATGGAATGCAAGAGAACTAGCTTAATTCCATCTTAACTCCAAACTTATTCTTGTCGACACTTGGTAGATCAAGGTTTCATATGGATCTATATTGGTAATGTAATGTTATGGTAATGTGAAAAATTAATTTAATATATTTATTAAATTGTGTGTATATATATATATATATATATATATATATATATATATATATATACCCACAGGGACAAGAAAATTATGATGTGTATATATTGGAATATTGAAGCCTATGAAATCACAGAAACATGTAAATGGTTATGGCCATGCATCCAACTTTTATAATATAAATGATATTCGTGTCATATAATAATAATGTGTCATATATATACAAGAAAATTATTATATGACACGAATAGAATTTATATTATAAAAGTTGGATGCATGGCCATAACCATTTACATGCTTCTGTGATTTCATCGGCTTCAATATTCCAGTATATCCACATCATAATTTTCTTGTCTCAGTGAAATTTTTTAACTCAATTTTACATTGATATCTTCCATAAAATTTGCAAAACACCTCCAAAAATAATGCATACTTGCAATACATAAGAACCTTAGAAAATTAAAAAACCCTGGAAGGCCCAACTTCTGCAAAAGTTACGGAATTTTATTCAAGACCATAGGTTGTGTTGTCTCCATCCGCTTTAGCATCACGAACCTTGGTCACCTGCTCTCCATTTATTGCCTTTGGGTATTTATGCTTAACATCATATTCACCAACTGATGGGACATCCCCATTGAATTGGAGCTTCATAATTAATAGCTTAGCCTCCAAACTAACTAGCTTATTGTCCATTTTTATTAGCAACCATTCACAACGTTTTTCCAGCAACTAGAACCTAGCTTCCTTTTCTTTCTCCATTAGTTCCAATATTTTGTTGGAGGTTTCTATCATCCCCATTATTGTCTTGAATTTTTTTTCCATGGACCGCCTCCAACGCTCTTGGTATTTCTCTGCAACGTACTCCTTAGAGATTGTCAATTCCTTCCTTTTTACACTCATCTTGTAGAACCATGGGGAAAGCCTCAAGGCATCTAAAATTGGCAAGATGCCCCGAGGATCCCCTGCATTAATAATGGTGACTCATGAAGCCAAAGGTGATAACGCCCAAGGGAAAGATTAAATTCAAAATCTGCTCAAATCCTAATCCTTATAAAATAGATAGGATTTTCTATGGTATTAAAGCCTTGACCTGGACTAAAAAACATAACTTTTGTGATCATATGGCTAACAAGATATACTAGTTCACATCCATTTAAAACTTGTAATATTCCCCTACCAATTGTTGAGTCGACACCATATTGTAATCAATAAGAAGGGAATGTTGTACACACTCCCTCTATGTGCTAGTGCATGACTATAGCCTATTCCATATGTTTTTATCTCGGGTCCAACATCACCTCCGATGGTGATGCCTTAAAACACATTAACTCACCCGCTTTTCAAGGAATGGCCATATTGACCAAATGTTTCATTTGAGAAAAAATGAATAAACCTCATGGGAGAGGAGAGATAATTCTCTGATTTCTATTTATTTTGAAAATTCCTCTCCTTAGAATTTCCCCTTGATTGGAAAGTTTATCCACAACTGCATTCAAATTCCTATATATAAAATAGAGAGAAATCTCCTCAAATTTCTCCAACTACAAAGATATCTTATTCAAAATTGCGGAATTAGGGGATCCTCTCTTAGTCTTTGATTTCAAAAATTTCCACATGAAACTCATCAAATCTCCTAAGGCTGTCATTCTCTTTATGACTTTATCGATGGCAAGCTCCAATCCTTTCCAAAGTGCCAAACATTTAGCTTGATTATTAGTTAAAGTGCCCAATCCACAAGCATAGTTAATCTCTGATTATTCTTCGGGGAAGGATCACCCCTAATGCTACTACCACCCATGTTGTTAAATTCTATATATGAAATAATATTCAATAAATTTAATTTTATAAACTTCTCCTAGATTCATCATATTGATAATTGTTTTGCCAAAGTTTAAAACCACTAGCAAAAAAAACTACCAATGTGATGGATCCAGATGAAGAAGCTCAACATAATTCTACTTAAAAAGCCTAAATTTTGAAATATTAGATGTATTGTCAAAGTACTCCACGTTAAGCTTAATAAATAATTAATATATCAATCTACTAATATTGGTAAATTAATTTAATATACATATATTTTTTTACAATTTTATATTATTAAATATTGTTTAATTAAATCTACAGGGTTTTGAATAAATGGAGATAAGGCACTCCATATGGTATTCTGAACAAATGGCGATAAGACACTCTATGTTAATATTATTGGTTCAAAACCGTTCCACTTGAAAAAGATAAAAATAAATTAAAGTTTATTTTCTTTAATATGCTTCTAATTTGTTTTCTTTATCATTCATTTAGGTTAATTCTTCAAAAATTAAGATATCAATTTTGTAAAATCTTGATATATACTATACATATATTTATTTTGATAGGAATATCTATTTTGGAATAAGGCTTCTGCAATTTTTATTTAATTAGAGGATATTGATTTAACTTCTAGGGAATATATAAAAGAATTAAACTACCACGTCTAAAATTTATTTAAAAAGTAATTATGTCCATTTTGATTTTCAATATAATTAAAAATATATTATAAAACTAAAAATTATGTATATATATATATAATGTTTTGGACATATCATATTGATATGATATAGTATTGTAACTAAGTCTATAATTTAAAAATCTCCATATAAAAGTGGAGATGAATCTTTACGTTCAAGAAGTTTGTTATATATATTTTAATATGTTTAATTCTTTTTATAATTATCAATAATAATAATAATTCAAAATAAAATTATAACAATTATGAATTGTTATAATTTTATTTTGAATTATTATTATTATTGATAATTATAAAAAGAATTAAGCATATTAAAATATATAACAAACTTCTTGATTTGTAAAGATTCATCTCCACTTTTATATGGAGATTTTTAAATTATAGAATTGTTATAATTTTATTTTGAATTATTATTATTATTGATAATTATAAAAAGAATTAAACATATTAAAATATATATAACAAACTTCTTGACCGTAAAGATTCATCTCCACTTTTATATGGAGATTTGGAGATTTTTAAATTATAGACTTGGTTACAATACTATATCATATCAATATGATATGTCCAAAACATTATAACTCATTTCATTATATATATATATATATATATATATATATATATATATTTAATATGTTTAATTCTTTTTATAATTATCAATAATAATAATAATTCAAAATAAAATTATAACAATTATGTTGGCATTTAAAAGTAGTTATGCCCTTTTCAATTTATTTAAAAAATTCTATATATATATCATGGTGAATCGATAACTGGTTGGAGTAATGTGGGTGAGGCCCATATCTATCAAACCATACCAAGAGTATATTTAATAGATTGTAAGTTAGATATACTAGGAATTTATGACTTATTAAGATCCCAGACTCCACAAGAGCCTACTACTTAGCCTCGTCACAATGGGCCAAAGATTTCCCTCCTAGGATTTGAGGACATACATATAAAATGTTTTTTGTCAAATGCATTATGTTTTTTTGGGCATGTGGTATTGATAAGCCATGAAATTGGTCTATTATATTGTACAAAAGCCTATTTATAATTTAAAATCTAAGATAAAGTGGAAGTGAATCTCCATGGTTAATAATCTTATTATGTTTTTTTTTTTAATAGATATAAATTTGACTCATATTAATTCTTTTTCAAATTAATTATGTTGATGTCTTTATTTCAAAGTAGGCCTTCCACAATTTTTATTTAATTATCATCAATTATTAGGTAGATGCAATATGCTGGAATATTAATAGTAGTATTCACAGATCAAGGATTAAGATACATCTCCAAGTTAGTCATGGTTTATAATTAATTTATCTCAAATTAATTAATTAAAGAAAATATAATACCAACACATGTCATATTGGACATTTGGTATTGATAAGCCATGATATTGGCCCATGGCATTATAACAAGAGCTATTTACAAGTTAAGATTTTTCACATAATTAGGAATATTGTTGTAACAATCCGTGGTTGATTTTCTATGTAAATAAAATAAGACAAATGTCATGGGACACGTATCCCAAGCTGAATGTTGGGAAAAACATAGTGATAGGTATCACCAATGATTAATTAATGGCTATGGAAATTTGAAAAGGGATTGGCAAAGGCACAGAGACATTAATTGACATTTTATTTATGAAAATAAAGGAAAACATAAGAAAAAGGAAGGCAAAGAGACACATATTTGCATGAGAGGGAAACTGAAGGAAAAATGAAGAAAAAGGAAGAAAATAGAGACCTCAATGATAAAAAAGAATCTGAGGATCAATTGCTAGCCTTTTGACAATTTTGGGTGGAGCTCTCTTTTATTCTCTCACTCTCTCATACTCTTGCACACGTATATTTTTCTTGGAGCATTCTTGGAGCACTTTGGCATACATTAGATTTGGAGAAAAAAGGAAAAGGAAAGTAGGAAAGTGCAAGGGAACATGTGGATCAACAACTACAACTGGATTTATTTGCAGGTAATAGGTTGCATGCGTGATTTCCTTGCTGATTTCTAGATGCATGGTATATGCATGTGATTCCATGGTTATGTGTTGTCATTGACATGGAGATTTTCCTAGAATGACAGTGGTTTTAGCCTTGCCTTTCCATTTCTTGGATATACATGGTGTTGTAGATTTTTTTTTCTACTTTATTATTTTAAGATTGGTGCTCATAATTATTTATGATTGTGGGTTGGAACAAATGGTCTGGAAGCCCTTAAACAACTTGGAAGTTGTTGAGTTACTAGTCCTAGAGCCTAGGTTGGGACATGCACTCTGGAGCCCTTGGTGGGTTGAGTTACTATTCCCTAGAGTTGGGTTGGACAAACGCTCTAGAGCCCTAAAAGGATGTGGGTTGAGTTACTAGTTCCTGTATCCTTGGACAACTTAGTTAGAGATTGATCTGCTTGGTGTTGGTGATGTCCGACCATGGAGGTGGAATCACTATGGATGAGGGTTGAGGTGGTTTTGCCTCTGAAAGCACTGGTTTGGTTTTATTTTGGCTTATTCCATGTTATCCCACATTCATGCTTGGAATATGGCACGACGGTGATTGGTTGAAAGAGAGATTTTCTTTAGCCCAATATATGGCCGGGTGGTACGTGGAAGTCCCTGTCTTGGTTGGAATTTTCATATGTTAATATGAGGTATTTTATTATTGCGATATATGAGCATATGTATTGATTATGTTGGTGATATTATGGCTAAGTTTCCATGGCTTCTATGCTATTTATTTTCTGGTTATTTGTTGATTATATGATGTGTATTATCTATGGCTCCTGTCATGACTTGTTTAGTTATTGATCGGTTAATGTATGGATTAAAAAAATTGGTTGCAACTATGTGGAGAGGGAATAGGGTCTTCTTGATGATTCTCAGATTAATCTCAGACTATTATGATAATATATGCATTCATGACATGTATGTTACATGTTTTCCATGTGTTTAGGAAAATTCCTAGCATTTGTGGTTCATCTAGGTCAATTTATGCCTCTAAGTTTGTATGATTAGCATTATTATTATGTCATTTATGATTCTGAGAAGTCCAGGAAGTACTGGGTAGTGGTCTAAAGGCTGACCTGGAATTTTATCTCAGATATTGGGACTGGATCCTTTGAACTAGGAAATTTGGGTCACAATCACACTCAAGTAGTGTTGTGCATGTGGTTGGAGGTTTTCAACCTCACTCAAGCCTTGTCATGCATGCATTTTGGGGTCTAGGTCAGTGAAAAGGAGCCCCAAATCAGGTTTTGATCACCTAGGGTGGTTCTTTGGCCCTTGAGTGTCATGTATTCATGAGGAATGTTATGAGTTGTTAGTTTGTGGTCAGTATGCATGCCCCAATTCCTTAACTAGAGCTTGGAGGTCAGGTCATGTCATATTAACTCTTTGTCTCATGTTTAGCTTGGCAGGTCAATGAAACTGGGTAAATGTGAGAGGGGTGGTTACAGGGTGGTATCAGAGCAGGTTTATGTTCTCTTTACTAGGTGATATATGATACCACGGGGTGGTATCAGAGTGAGGTTGCAACACTAGACCTCAGGGTAGATGTGATTGATATGTATGCATGCCTGATTGTCTATGTTTTTGTCATGCATGCATGTTAGTTGTCAATGTGTTTGTTATGCATGTACCATGATGGTCATTATTGCAGTTGTGTCATCATGTAGAGGTTGATGATGTTGATATTGAGATGATTGATATGTTGATTTCATTATATATACATATGTTGTGCCAATCCGGATTTAATGTTTAAATGAGATAACCTCCACTTAACTTCACTAAGGTATGTTGGATTATGTTTATATTTGGTTTATTTGACATGGTATGTTTGCAAGAAGAAGAGGATCAGAGATGAAAAGAAAAATGGTGGATTACAGTTCACGTGACTCTGCTTATATATCGTATGAGCAACAAAGAGATGATTACTCTCCTGACATAGTGGACACTTGAGAATTTTAAAGACAAAGATCATAAGTTGCAAAGAAGATAATGATAGGATCATTCAGTCATAGGAAATACTTTCCAGAGCACATGAGAAGAAAGCAGAGGTCAATGCAGTGACTCTTCAGAGTTTTTTATATTTTTAGCGACAGGGACAACCAAAAATAAGTTATTTACAAGAGGAAAGGACTAATGGGGAATATGGTAGCAGGTCTCATGGTGGGAAAACATCGGACATGGATGACATGGTCAGAGGTGGTAGATGAATGGATACACCTCATAGGAGACGTATTGGTTATGGGTTCTATTCTAGTTCTGGTTCAGAGATACAACATGGTCATCATTTTTATCATCCTTACATGAGGAACGAGAAGTAGTACTTGTCGAATGAGTTCAAGAAATCCAAGCCTCCTTCCTTTGATTGAGACTTGAAGAAACCAGAGGATGTAGAAGCATGGTTTCTTGGAATTAATAAGTTGTTCGAGCTGCATGACTATACAGAGAAAATGAAGGCCAACATAACTATTTTCAGGCTTAAAGGAAAAGAGGACACCTGATGGGAATATGTGAAGCATGTAAGAGGTATCAAGACAAAGGATTTGAGTTGGGATGAATTCAAGAGACTTTTCAGAAAGACGTATTTGTAAGAGAGACACAATGACGGTAAGGCTAAGGAGTTATATGAGTTGAAAATGGAATCTATGAGAAATGACGAGTATACGACTAAGTTATTGGAGTTATTGAGGTATGTACCTTATCTTAAGGATGAGAATACTAAGGTTCAAAGATTCATTATTGGATTTCCATTAGCATTTAAAGATGAGATTGAGTATTATGAGCCTCAGACATTGGAGGAAATGATTGGAAAGTTGAAACATTTTTATGAGTAGTCTAAGCATAATTCAGAGCCTAAGCAGGGTTGGAAAGGTAATGAAAATACTAAAGGAAAATGGGATAAGAATCAAGGAAGACATCAAGATGTAGGTAACAAAGAAAATGCAACAACGTACAAGAAATTCAATGCAATTGATAGAGGAAATGGATTTTAGTCTAAGGAACATAACAAGGGTGATGGCAGGAAGCCTTTGCAGTGTTGGACTTGTGGTGGACAACATGGAGGAGAGATTGTACACAACATCAGGGTGGAAGACCACATATCGAGAGTGCTTAGGAGGCACAAACAATTGGGGATGTTAGGAAAATTATTCCTTGGATTTATGCAACATTGGATAATAGGAAGACTGATCATTAGGAATCTATTATCAAGATGTAAGGTAAGCTTTGTGATCAAGTTGTTTCTATTTTAATTGACCATGGATCTAACTATAGTTACATCAATCCTGACCTAGTGGATATGTGTTTCTTGAATAAAAAGGTGCATGCAGAGTCTTGGTTAGTGCAGTTGGCTACAGGTACTACGAAAAGAGTTCATCATTGGGTTAGATCTTGTGCATTTAAGCTGAATAGTATGTCTACATCAACACATCTAAAGGTGCTTCCTTCGGGATCATACAATATGTTGTTGGGTATCTATTGGTTTTACATTCACAGGACTAAGGTATATTTCTATGATAAAGCTATTGAGTGCTTGGATGATGATGGAGAGAGGCAAATATTGTAGGGTAAGAAAAATCCCACATAAATGAGAATGGTTACAGCTATGTAGGCAAAAAGAAGTAGCAGGAAAGGGTGTGTATTGTTTGTAGTGCAGTTCATATTTCCAGTGACAAAGGAAGGATGCTGCAGATGTTGAAGCATTGAAGAGGTATCCATTTTTGTAGATATTTCAAGATGTATTTCCAACAAATATTTAAGAGTTACTTCCTCATAGGGAAGTGGAATTTTCTATTGAGTTGATGCCAGGAGAAACATCAACATATAAGGCACCTTACAGAATTAGTACTCCAAAATTAGTGGAATTGAAGTTGCAGCGTAAGGAAATGCTTGATAAGGGATACATTAGGCCAAGTGTGTCACCTTGGGGTGCACCAGTATTGTTTGTGAAGAAGAAGGATGGTACTCTCATGTTGTGCATTGATTACAGGTAGTTGAACAAGGTGACAATCAAGAACATGTATCCTTTGTCACAGATTTATGACTTGTTTGATCAGTTGAAGGGAGTAGCAGTGTTCTCAAAGACTGAATTAAGATAAAGATATCATTAAGTACACATCAAAGAAGAGGACATCTACAAAACCACATTTCATACTAGGCATGGGAATTATGAATTTGTAGTGGTTCCTTTTGGTCTTACTAATGATCCAACTACTTTCATGTGTTTGATGAATAGTGTGTTGCGTCCTTATCTTTACAAGTTTGTGATAGTATTAATTGATGACATATTGATATATTCTAAGAATGAGGAAGAGCATGCAGAGCACCTAGAAGCAATGCTAATATTTCTTAGAGAGCACCAGTTGTATGCCAATATTAGTAAGTGTGGTTTCTTCCAGACATAAGTTCATTACTTGGGACATGTTATTTCCAAGGAAGGCGTAGCAGTGGACTCGGAAAATATCAGAGCTATCATGGAGTGGGAAGCCCCTCGGAATTTGGATGACGTTAGATCATTCATGGGATCAATAGGTTAATATAGACAGAGCATCAGGAATTTCCCACTGATTTCCTATTCTATTACATCTTTGCAGTGAACAGGGAAGAAGTTTGAATGAACTGAGGAGTGTGCAGCTAGTTTAGAGTAGTTGAAGCATTTGCTTACAAATTCTTCGGTCTTAAAGATTGCAGATGCAGATAAAGATTTTGATTTATGTATAGATGCTTTCAAGAGAGAACTTAGTGGAGCCTTGATGTAGGAAGGACATGTGGTATGCTATCAGTCAAGGAAGTTGAATGAGCACAGGAAAAAATATGCGACACACAATCTTGAGTTGGTAGCTATCATTCATGCATTGAAGATCTGGAAACACTATTTTCTTGGCAGGAGGTTTGTCTTGATGAGTGATCATAGTAGACTGAGGTACTTGTCTGATCAACCTAATATGAATTCCAGGAAATCTAGATGGTTAGATACTCTTAGTGAGTTTGATTTCGAGATCAGGTACATCAAGGGAAAAGAGACAAGGTTGTAGACGCTCTTAGCAGAAGAGTGTAGGTAAACCACATTGCAACTATGAATTCATATGGGATAGACTTGTAGGATCAGATCTTATAGGTAGGACAACATGATGACAGGTATCAATAGTTTAGGCATAGGTTACAACAGCAGGGTGTAGGAAATCGGGATGAGGAGTATCACCTCATAACAAATGGTTTGGTCGGATTCAGGAACATGATTTATGTACTAGATGACAGTGATCTCAAGAAGATTATCTTGATGGAGTTTCACGTTAAGTCGTATTCAGGTCACTCGGGATATTAGAAGACATTAACAATAATTAAGGAATTATATCATTGATCAAACTTGAAGAAATAGGTGCCTGATTTTTTTGCGAGATGTTTGGATTTTCAGCAGGTAAAAACATAGTGCAAGAATCCAGGTCGTTTACTACAACCAATTTCGATTCCAGAGTGGAAATGGGAGATCATTTCCATGGATTTATTCACAGGTTTTCCAAGGACATCGAAGCAACATTATTTTATCATGGTTGTGGTTGACAGGTTAAGTAATGTAGTTCACTTCGTTGTATTTAAGACTACGAATTTAGCGAGTGAGGTAGCTTAGATTTTCATCATGGAGATAATAAAATTACATGGTGTTCTAAAGAAGATTGTATCCGACAAATATGCCAAGTTCAATTTTAGGTTTTGGAAAGAGTTGTTTGTAAGATTGGGCATGGAGTTGGCCTTTAGTACAACTTATCATCTGCAGATAGATGGAAAGACAAAGAGGTTTAACAGGATTCTTGAGAAAGTGTTGAGGATGTATGTCATGCATTAGCAGAGGAAGTGGGAAGAATATGTTCCACTGATAGAGTTTGCATATAATAATGGGTATCAATAATCTTTGAAGATGAGTCTGTTTGAGGCTCTTTACAGGCTAAGTTGTAATACTCCTATAAGCTTGAGTGATCCAGTGAACAAGGTTTTTATTGGACCGAATATGTTGGCAGAGACGAAACAAGAAATGCAGGTTATTAAAAGGAACTTGAAGGAAACATAGGACATACATTAGAGTTATGCAGATAACCAAATGGTATTTAAGGAGTTTTAGGTTGGGGAGCATGTGTATTTGCGCATCAAGCCCAATAATAGCTCCTTGAGGATTGGATCATGTGCCAAGTTGACACCTCGATATTGCAAGCCTTTCAAGATCCTTGAGAGGATTGGACCACTAGCCTAGCAACTTGCATTAACTTTGACAGTGAAATTCCATGGTGTTTTCCATGTTTCATTTCTTGAGAAGTATGTACAAGATGCTTATCATGTGATTGAATGGTATGTATTGCAGGTGGAACCATAGGGATAATTTCAGCCAGAACCACAATGCATATTGCCACGGAAATAACTCATGCTCCAAAACAGAGCAATCGAGCATGTTAAAGTGCAGTGGAATCACTTTGGGCCTGATGAAGCTACATTGGAGATGACTGGTCAAATGCAAGCTATGTATCCTTCATTATTTGTTGATTCAAGCAAATGAGTTTCTGGTATATGTATATGTATATATAGATGTTGTTGTAGATACCACAACGAGCTATGTTATAAAGCTCCAATAAGTGGTATGATTTTCAATTTGTTATGTTGGTCATGGTTTGTAGTAGTTGTTCATTGTAAATACTGCATCGAACTATGGTATAAAGCTCCATGGGTAGTATGTTTTGTTTTCAGCAGTATTCTGGTCATAGGTGTCACAGAACACCGAGGATGGTGTTCCCCCAAGGGGAAGGGGTTTGTAACAACCCCTCGATGATTTTCTATGTAAACAAAATAAGACCAAGTTCATGGGATACATATTCCAAGCTAAATGTTGGGAAAAACATAGTGATGGGTATCACTAGTGATTAATTAATGGCTATGGAATTTGGCAAAGACATTGACAAAGACAAAGAGGAATTAATTGGAATTTTATTTATGAAAATAAAGAAAAATATGAGAAAGGAAGGTGAAGAGACACATATTTGCATGAGAGATAAATTGAAGGAAAAATGAAGGAAAATGAAGAAAATATAGGCCTCAATGATAAAAAGGCTTATGAGGGTCAGTTTCTAGCCTTATAAAAATTTTTGGTGGATATATCTTCTTTTATCTCACTCTCTCATAATCTTGCACTCAGAGTATTCTTGGAGAATTCTTGGAGCACTTTGGCATACACTGGATTTGGAGAAAGAAGGCTAAAGAAAGCAGGAAAGAAAAAGGGAACAGGTGGATTAAAACCACAACTAGATTTCTTTGCAGGTAACATGTTGCATGTATTATTTCCTTGCTGATTTCTAGATGCATGGTATATGCATATGATTCTATGGTTCTGTACTATCATTGGCATGGAGTTTTTCTTGGATTGAAAATGGTTTTAGCCTTGAATTTCCATTTCTTGGATAACCAAGGTGTTGTGGGTTTTTTTTTCTACTTGATTGTTTTCTGATTGGTGCTCATAATTCCTTACAAATATGGGTTGGAAAAAATACTCTGAAGGCCCTAGAAAAACTTGGGTTGAGTTACTAGTCGTGGAGCTTAGGTTGGGAAAAATTCTCTAGAGCCCTTGGTGGGTTGAGTAACTGGTCCCTGGAGCTGGGTTGGTTAAATTATTTGGATCCCTGGAAGGTTGTGGGTTGAGTTACTAGTTCTTGGATCCTTGGATGACTTAGGTAGAGACTGATCTGCTTGGTGTTAGTGATGTTCGAACATGGAGGTAGAATCACTGTGGATGAGGGTTCAGGTGGTTTGGCATCTGGAAGCCTTGGTGTGGTTTTGTTTCTGTTTATTCCATGAGATCCCACATTCACGCTTGGAATATGGCGCACATGTGATTAGATGAAAGAGATATTTGGTTCAACCCAATCTATGGTTGGGTGGTATGTGGAAGTCCCTGACTTGGTTGGAATTTTCACATGCTAATATGAGGTATTTTCCTCTTGTGACCTATGAGAATATGTATTGACTATGTTGGTAATATTATGGTTGAGATTACATGGTTTATATGTTGGTTATATTTTGGCTATTTGATGATTATATGATGTGTATTATCTATGGATCATGTCATGAATTTTTTAGTTATTGATCGGTTAATGAATGTATGGAATAAAAAAGTTGTTGTGGCTATGTGAAGAGGGCATAGATACTTCTTGATGATTCTAAGATAAATCTCAGACTATTACAATCAGAAATGCGTTCATGACCTATAACTTACATGTTTTCTATGTGTTTGACGTAATTCCTAACATGTTCTGGTCAGTCTAGGTCAAGTTCTGCCTGTTTATATGATTAACATTCCTTATGTCATTTATGATTTTGAGAAGTCTCAAGCAGTTCTACGCAGCGGTCTCGAGGCTGACCTAGAATTTTGGCTCAGATCTTAGGACTACACCCTCTGAACAAGGATATTTGGGTCACAACTGCACTCAGGCAGTGTTGCGCATGCGGTTGGAGGCCTTCATCTGCACCCAGGCCTTGTCATGCATGCGATTGGGGGTCTAGGTCAGTGAAAAGGAGCCCCAACTCAGAGTTTGGTCATCTGGGGTGGTTTTTTGGCCACTGAATGTCTTGTAGCCCCAAGGAATGTTGTGAGTTTTTATTTTGTGGTCAATATGTAGGCCTCACTTCCTTAACTGGAGCTTGAAGGTTGGTTCATGTCATAATAACTAATCATCTCATCTTTACCCTGATAGGCCGATGAAACTGGGTATATGTGGGAGGGATTGTTACAATTGCTAAATGTTTATGAAAATGTATATATATGTTTAACTCATATATTAATCCTTTTTATAAATAATAATAATAATAATTTAAAATAAATTTATAATTTAGCTAATTTTTATGATTTGTTTATTGTGGAAAAATAGGGCTTCCAAAATTTTAATTCGATTATCAATAATTATTAGGTGGATGATAAGGATTTATTCTCCATGGAATATTCTAGAATATTCTTAATAGTAATAAAAAATAAAAGGTTGATATTTATCTTCAAAAATAATTGTGCCCTTTCTACCTTTTTTATTAATTTGTTTAATTAAAAAAATGTTATATAAACATGGGTTATGGTTTTTTGGGCATGTGGTATTAGTAACCAATTGTGATATTGTAACAAAGGTTGTTTACAAATTAAGAATCTTCGTGATAAAGTGAGGGTGAATCTCCATGGTTAATAATCTTGGTACATGCTTTTTTTAAATGTATATATATGTTTAACTCATATATTAATTCTTGTCATAAATAATAATAATAATTTCAAATGCATTATAATTTATTTAAATTTCATGAATTTTTAAATTTTTGGCAATGTGAGATGTATAATAAAGTAAGTTTTTTTTATGCCTATCAGTGTTTACAAACTATTTAATTTATATGGCTTCGCTATTAACAAAAATTTAAAAGGATCTTTGAATGTGATCAAGAGAGAAAATATGTAGGTGAGAGAGATTTGATGGAAGAGGGTTGGGGTAGAAAATCCTAGTTGCCTTGACCCATTTTCATGCATCTATATCTCATTTCTGTCGCGTCATACAATTGTTTGCAGTTGTTGTTCTTGGTTTCCCATGACAGTTCCAGTTGACCACCAAGGCTAGTTTTGCTTGCCCGTGTCTCTCTCGGTTATGCTTCTACATGGCTCATGGTGGAAGAGTCGAGGGGGAGGAGGGTGAGCAGTCTTCGAGTGCTTGGACCTCTTATTTGTCCCTTCTTTCATCGATGATATATTATCACATTTCAGAGGGGATTTTCCTGTGGCGGTTGGGTGGTCTTCTTCTCTGTATACTTTTTATTTCCACAGGTATCGGTTTCCGGCTTCGGTTATTCTATGGTGTCATGGAACGCCTTCGCTCGCCACTCTCACTACTCTTTCTGGAGTTTTCTATTGGGTGTGGAGCCTGATTATCTTGTTTATTTTGTATCACAGCGTTGGACCCCCTGTACCTTAATGGGGGTGGAAACACCGCCCGTAATTAAACGCTGCCTGGGGGGTCCAGGGGGGGCGGCTGCGACTTTATGGAGCCCCCCCTTGGAGGGGGGTTTCGGGGGCAGCGCCCCCGAAGCTAAAAACATATGTAAAATTTCCTTGTAAAAGTATAGTAATTTATCGTCAATCTAGGCCGTTCATTAGGCAGATGATCTGACGGTAGAAGTTATGCTTAGTTTAGGGTTTTTTTCCCTAGAAGGCAACGCCATGCTTTTATGAGGTTATTGTATTGCGGCTGTGTGTTGTGTGTGTATTCTCAGAGCGAGAAACGGATAGGGAGACTGTGAGAGAGAACATAGGATATTATAGCGGATCTGTTGTAGGTTGTGTCTCTTCATTTTTGCTGGATAATAGAAAGGAAGGACTGGTTGTTCGGGGTGGACGTAGCCCAAACCGGGTGAACCACGTATATCTGTGTCTCTATGGTTTTATGTGTTTTGTGTGCTTGTATTTTCCGCATATTTTATGCTTTTCATTGATTTATAATATTTAATTTTCTAACAACTGGTATTAGAGTCGAAGGTCTATTTGGCTGATAAACTCATAGGAAAGAAGGGTTTCCTGGTTCGAGTCGGAGCAATGGCGGAAGATGGTAAATTTAGGGTCAAGAAATTTAACGACCAAAACTTCCCACTGTGGAAGATGTAGATGGAAGATTATCTGTATCAAAAATATCTGTACCTACCATTGAGCAGAAAAACAAAGAAGCCGACAGCTATGACAGACGCAGAATGAGAGATTCTCAATAGAAAGGCACTCAGAACAGTACGGTTGTGCCTCGCGGCATCGGTAGCCTTCAATATTTCTAAGGAAACAACAACTGAGGGTTTGATTAAGGTTTTGGCCAAACTATATGAAAAACCCTCGGCCTCAAACAAGTTATTTATTATGAAACGTTTATTTAATATGAAGATGTCAAAAGGTGGATCTGTTGCAGACCATTTAAACAATTTTAATACAGTTACTAGTCAGTTAAGTTTTGTAGGGGTAAAATTTGATGATGAAGTTAGAGCTCTGTTATTTCTGTGCTCATTGCCAAAAAGTTGGAATGGTTTAGTTATGGCCATTAGTAACTCTGTCTCTGGATCTAGTACTTTAAAGTTTGATGATTTTGTCGGTGCTATCCTTAGCGAGGAAATGCAACGGAAAAGCTCCGGTAAGACATCGGGTAATGCTTTGAGTGCAGAGTCTAGGGGAAGAATAATGGAAAGAAGAAAGAGCTTAGGATATCCTAGTAAATCAAGGAAAGGCAGATCCAAGTCCAGATTGGGGATAGTGTGCTGGAAATGCGGAAAGAAAGGACACCTAAAGAAAGACTATAGATCTCGGAAGGGAAAAGAAGGAGACACACAACAAGAAAACAATCATGAAGCAAATGTGACAGGTGATGTGTTACAAGATGCTTTGATTCTTTCTTTCGAAAATGTTGCTGATTCTTGGGTTGTAGATTCAGGGGCTTCATTCCATGCCACACCTGATAAGAAATATTTTCATGACTATGTCCAAGGAGATTTTGGACAAGTTCGTTTGGGTGATGATAAACCCTGTAAAATTGTTGGAATGGGTAAAGTTCTTGTAAAACAACAGAATGGAAACCAATGGCTAATAAAGGAGGTAAGGCATGTTCCAGATCTGAAGAAAAATCTGATTTCAACAGGGCAGTTAGGCAGTGAAGGTTGTGTGACAACTTTCACAGATAAAACTTGGAAGGTCACCAAAGGAGCCTTGGTAATAGCAAAAGGTGAAAAGGTTGGTACATTGTATTTATGCAATGGTATTTCTAACTATGTTAATGCTTTAACTTCCAAAGGAGCAGATGCAACATTATGGCATCATAGGCTCGGACACATGAGTGAGAAGGGGATGAAGATTCTTCACTCAAGAAATTTGTTGCCGGGTTTGAAGAATGTTGATTTGGATTTCCGTGAGAATCGCATTTATGGAAAACAGAAGAGAGTCAGATTTCTCAGAGTTGGGAAAGAAAAGAAGAGCGAAAAATTAGAGCTTGTGCATACAGATGTATGGGGACCTGCTCAGGTATTATCTCTTGGTGGCTCTCGTTATTATGTTACTTTTATTGATGATGCAACTAGAAAAAAATGGATTTATTATATTCAGAATAAATCTGATGTATTTGATACTTTCAAGAAATGGAAAAATTTGGTTGAGATTGAGATAGGAAGGAAGTTGAAGTGTCTCAGATAAGAAAATGGAGGTGAATATTGCAGCAAAGAGTTTGATAGGTACTTTTCAGAGCATGGAATTCACAGAGAGAATACAGTTCCAAGAACACCACAAGAAAATGATGTTTCAGAAAGGATGAATAGAACAATCATGGAGCGTGCAAGGTGCATGAGATTGCATGCAGGATTGCCTTTACAATTTTGAGCAGATGCTGTTGATACTGTTGTTTATCTAATAAACAGAGGGCCTTCAAGTTCCTTGGATGGTGGTATTCCAGAGGAAGCATGGACAGGTAAAAAGATAAACTACTCTTTTTAAATCCTTTTGGTTGTGATGCCTTTGTCCATATTAATGAAGAAAACAAAATCAAGCTTGAGGCAAAATCAAAGAAATGTACCTTTATTGGATATGGTGTTAATGATTTTGGTTATTGCTTATATGATTATGAAAATCACAAAATCATTAGGAGCATAGATGTAATATTCAATGAAAAGGTATTGTATAAGAATCAGTTGCAGGAAAAGAAACAAAAAAAAGAAAACAAAGAATACACAGTTCTTGATGAGATCACAAAAAAGGTAAAGGTGCCTGAAAATAATAATAATCAAGAGCCACAAC
The DNA here is from genome assembly GCA_034641835.2 of Pinus albicaulis. Classification (NCBI taxonomy): domain Eukaryota; kingdom Viridiplantae; phylum Streptophyta; class Pinopsida; order Pinales; family Pinaceae; genus Pinus; species Pinus albicaulis. The sequence continues at coordinate 537,383,649 of CM076583.1, read as the reverse complement.
AACAACAACCACCACAACAACAACAGGCACCTCAAACACCTGAAAGTGGTGTTAGAAGATCTACCAGGATAAGTAGACCCCCTGAACGATACTCTCCTTCATTATATTATTTATTGTTGACTGATTCTGGTGAACCCGAATGTTATGAAGAAGCAATGCAGATTGAAAGCAGGAAGAAGTGGGAGCTAGCCATGGAAGAAGAGATGGACTCCTTAATGCATAACCAGACTTGGGACTTAGTCAGGTTTCCTGCAGGTAAAACTACATTGCAGAATAAATGGGTTTACAGGCTGAAGGAAGAAGATGGAGGAAAACGGAGGTACAAAGCTAGACTTGTGGTGAAGGGTTTTGCACAAAAGAAAGGTATTGATTTTGATGAAATATTTTCTCCTGTTGTTAAGATGACTTCAATTAGAACTATTTTAAGTCTTGTAGCAGCGGAAGATTTACATCTTGAACAGTTAGATGTAAAGACAACATTTCTCCATGGAGATTTGGAGGAAGAGATCTATATGCAGCAACCAGAAGGATATGAGGTCAAAGGGAAAGAAAATTAGTGTGCAGGTTAAAGAAGAGCTTGTATGGCTTAAAACAGGCTCCAAGGCAGTGGTATCTAAAATTTGACAAGTTTATGTCTGAACAAGGTTATACTAGATGTCACTCTGATCATTGTGTTTATCTAAAAAGGAAAAATGATGGAAGCTATATTATATTGTTATTGTATGTATATGACATGCTTGTTGCAGGGTCTAACATGCAGGAAATAAATGTGCTCAAAAGAAAATTGGAAAATTCATTTGCAATGAAGGATTTGGGAGCTGCAAAACAAATCCTTGGTATGAGAATAACTAGAGACAGGAAAAATCGCAAATTAACACTGTCTCAGAATGAGTACATACAAAAGGTGTTGAAAAGATTTAATATGCGGAATGAAAAACCAGTTAGTACACCTTTTGCTAGCCATTTCAAACTTAGTAAGGAGATGTGCCCCAAGACCCAAGAAGAAATGGATTATATGTCTAAAGTTCCATATGCATCAGCAGTTGGAAGCTTAATGTATGCAATGATCTGCACAAGGCCTGATATTGCACATGCAGTGGGAGTTGTAAGCAGGTACATGAACAATCCAGGAAAAGAACATTGGATGGCAGTAAAATGGATTCTCAGATATTTGAGAGGTACCACAAATCAAGCATTATGCTTTGGTGGTTCAAACATTTCTCTACAGGGATATGTTGATGCAGATATGGCGGGTGACAGAGATAACAGGAGGAGCACTACAGGATATGTATTTACTGTAGGTGAAACAACTGTCATTTGGGTTTCAAAAATCCGGAGTGTTGCTGCACTTTCAACAACAGAAGCAGAGTATGTTGCAGCTACAGAGGCTACTAAGGAAATGATTTGGTTACAAAGGTTTATGGATGAATTGGGTAAGAAGCATGATATGGGCACGTTATACATTGATAGCCAAAGTGCCATTCATCTTGCAAAGAAATCAGCATTTCATTATAGGACTAAACACATACAACTCAAGTACCATTTCATACGGTTAATATTGGAAGATGGACAATTGAAGCTGGAAAAGATACACACTAGCCAGAATCCTGCAGATATGCTAACAAAAGTTGTAACCAAGGAGAAACTGAGAACATGCTCAGTTTCAATTGGTCTTCAAGGATGACGATGAAGATGAGAAACAACCAGGTCCAAAGATGAGTCATTGTCCAGCAAATGAAGCATCGGTGGAGTTGCTACAATCAGTCTCCAAGTGGGAGATTATTGGGTGTGGAGCCTGGTTATCTTGTTTATTTTGTATCATAGCGTTGGACCCCCTGTACCTTAATGGGGGTGGCAACGCCGCCCGTAATTAAAAGTTTCTTGGCAGGTCCAGGGGGGGCGGTTGCGACTTTATGGAGCCCCCCCCTGGCGGGGGGTTTCGGGGGTAGTGCCCTCGAAGCTAAAAACAGATGTAAAATTTCCTTGTAAAAGTATAGTAATTTATAGTCAATCTAGGTCGTTCATTAGGCATATGATCTGACGGTAGAAGTTATGTTTAGTTTAGGGTTTTTTTCCCTAGAAGGAAACCCCTCGCTTTTATGAGGGTATTGTATTGCGGCTGTGTGTTGTGTGTGTATTCTCAGAGCGAGAAACAGATAGGGAGACTGTGATAGAGAACAGAGGATATTACAACGGATCTGCTGTAGGTTGTGTCTCTTCATTTTTGCTGGATAATAGAAAGGAAGGACTGGTTGTTCGGGGTGGAAGTATCCCAAACTGGGTGAACCACGTATATCTGTGTCTCTCTGGTTTTATGTGTTTTGTGTGCTTGTATTTTTCGCATATTTTATGTTTTTCGTTGCTCTATAATAATTAATTTTCTAACATTGTCTACAATTTTTTGCATGGATTTTGACATATCTTCTCACTAGATTTTGCGTCCCATATTTTTTTCTTTGAGGCTTGTTTCCGGGTCTCTCTTTTAAGTTAGCCAAGTGGCTTGGGCCCATATTCTTTTTCTTCTTTTTGCTGGTTATTTCTACCCATTTTTAGTTGTCTTTTGCAGCGAGGGTTTTTTTACTCATTATCTTCTGATATATTCAATGTTGAATTATTTTTTGTGTTGTATTTTTGCTTCTATTTGGGTCTTTTGCAGGCCTACGTGCCTTGTATATAATGGTTTTCTATTGCAGGGCTCCTCGAGGTGCTCTTTCATGGGGTTTTTTTTGCGGCCCATGTGCCCTATATATTGATATTTGTATCATACATTTTTTGAGTAATTGTTTCATATGCACATTGTGTGTCTACAAATTGTAATTTTTATTTTCATTAATAAAAATTATGGTTTTTTTCTCTAAAATAAAAAATAAAATAATAATAATAATAATAATAAAATAATAAAATAAAAAGAAAAAATAATAAAATAATAATTTTTTTTACTTGTAACATCCATCCCTGAATTACCCCATGAGTGTGGTGTTTCTGTTAATATGAATCCTTTGGCGCTGTTAGAAGAATGGAATAATATTTTTTTTTTTTTTTTTGTATTTTATCTTTTCTCCCTCCAAGGGTTTGGATTGTTAAATGAAGGTCACCAACCTTCTTCCAGATCCCATGACCAAATTATCCTAACCTATCCATATATAAATATATATGTATATTCCCTTGAGAAAAGCACGATTAAAGAAGGACTGGTTGGAATGCTTGGTTCGAGCTCCTCCTCTATAGACCTACTATGTTCAAAGTCTTTCCCTTACTAAATCAACATGTCAATGAATTTAAGAGTATTATTTAAACGATGAAGGTCAATGCCCTTACCAGTGCTCACCTGCACCAACAACGTAATAGAATCACACTCAATGCCTCATTACCTTCATAGTCACAAGAGTGTTAAGAGGAAATCACAGTCATAGAGCACTGTGAGGAAATCACAGTCACAAGATCCATTTAATAGGGTCTGCTAATTACCTTAAAATTATCACTATGAATTATGCACTTTTCAAGCCATTCAATGTAGCTTAAATTTAACAGTCAAAACATATATCATTGTCTTTAATCAAATTTCCCTCTTTCCAGACCATATTACGATGGGATGTAAACAAGAATACCACAAACATTCCTCAACTACTATAGCCATCATTCAACTAGAAAAGAGACATTTATTCATTAAAGTTGCACATATAAAAATTAACACTTATCTTATCTATTATGGGCATCTGATTTTGGGACAAGGAATCTCCACCCAACCATAGATAGCTGCAACCAACGCTCACTTGCAACTATCACCCCTGAACGAGATTCCAAAGACTGAGAGGTTGGCTCAAAGGATTGAAACACCAATTTCCAACTGAAATAGGAACTCCAAAGGACCTCCACCTCCACCTCCATTCACCAGCTACTTAGCAGTCAAATAATATACAGGGAATCCCTAACCCACTGTAAAATCATAGCGAGAAAGGCTTCAGAGGTCCTCCCTCAAGGAATCGAAGGACACAATCCTCCACCCACACCATCAAGAGAGTTCAGAGAAAGACCATCTCCACACTCTGGATTTACAGGGAATCGAGAGGAATTGTTCCTCACCAAGGAGACCATATTCATGGCAGTCATGCCAACCTAACTGTTTTCACTGTCTTCTCTTCTCTTTAGCAAATCCTTTCTCTTATCTTCTCTTCAAAAATTCATTTCTCTTCTCTTCTCTTCGAATATGCTCTCTACTGAATGTTGATCAAAATTGGATGAATCTACCTCCATGAATGAATGAATCCTCGAGTGAGTGTCTAAGTGAGTCCCCTCAATGAGGTTAAACTTCCCTCTTTTCCTTCTCCTGCACAGCGCTTGACTATCACTGTCCTAGCTACAAACACAATCAACTTCATTAATTTATGTCCTTTCTGACTTGTAAGTGTTATCCAAGACAACATGGGCCTGTGTACTTATCTTGCATCCAAGTTTCATAAAACCAGTTCATTAAACACACCAACCAACCTTTAATGGTTGTCATAAAATATCAAATTCCCCGCACAAGGAAACCTTGATTGTCCCAAGCAAGCAACCTCTCAGCTCTGGAACAAGTGTCCTTGAATCAACCCATTTTTAATTTTATTGTAAAATATTTACATTGCATTTTCATGAGGAAACCTGGGTTGGGACTATCACAAACACCTCCCCCTTGAGGGAACACCTCCCTCAGTGTTCTTATACTCATATGAAACATAGGGAAACAAGTTAAAACACACACTTTTTTATGGAGCTTTATATATACACCTATATACAATATTTACAAATGTATACACATTTGCTTCAACCAAGAAATACAAATGGATATGCTTCTCTCATGGAGTTAGTCATTTCCCAAGTCGCTTCCTCTAACCCAAAGTGTCCGCACTACACTTTGACTTGCTCTATGAATTGATTCTGGAGCATGAGATTCCTCCGGTCTAAAATTCACAGTGGATTTGGTTGAAACTCTCCCTCTGGTTCCACCTATAGCACAAACCAATTAATCACATGATTAGAGTCCCGCACATATAATTTAAGTAAAGAAAAATGGAAAACATCATGAACTTTAACTAATGGTGGTAAAGCCACCCTGTAGGCCGCTGGTCCAATCCTTTCAAGGATTTCAAAAGGCCCAAAATACCATGGTGCCAACTTGGCACATGATTCGATCCTTAAGGAACTCTTATTGGGTTTTGTCCTCAAATAAACATGTTCCCCAATTTGGAACTCTTTATGTACCCTATATCGATCTGCATAGCTTTTCTGCCTATCTTTTACCACCTTCAATTTTTTTTTGATAATATAATTTTTCTGCTCCATTTCCATGAGCATATAAGGCCCAATAAGGACATTGCTCACTGGAACACTCCAGCTGATAGGAGTATTGCAACTCCTCCCATAAAATTCCTCAAATGGACTCATTTTTTAGGATTATTGGTATCCATTGTTGTATGCCAACTCTACAAGTGGTAGGTACTCCTCCCACTTCTTTGGATGACGAATTACATACATCCTTAAGATGTCCTCGAGGATCCTATTTTTCCTCTATGTCTGCTCATATGTTTGTATGTTGTATTAAATTACAACTTGGTCCCAAAACCTACAAATAGTTCCTTCCAAAATATTGAAGTGAACTTAGCATCTAAGCCTGAAATGATTTTCTTGGGGATACCATGTATTCTCACGATTTCTTTTATGAAAATATGTGCTACCTCACTAGTAGAATTAGTGTATTTGGATGCCATAAAATGATCCACCTTGCTCAAATTTTCAATCACCACCATGATAACATCATGCAACTTGGAGGTTCTAGGAAAACATGTGATGAAATCCATGGATATTACCTCCAATTTCCATTCTGAAATAGGAACGAGCTGCAAAAAAATTGTTGGGTTCTTATAATCGACCTTACTTGCTAGAATTCTATGCATTTTGCCACAAAATCAACCACTTATTTATTCAAATTTGGCCAACAATATAAAATTTTAATGAATGTGAGGGTCTTTTCGTACTCTATATGGCTCGAATAAGGATTGGCATGGGACTCCTTCATTATGAGCCTCTTTATTTCATCGCTATTTGGTACATAAATTATGTTCTTGAACCTAATTAGGTCGTCATCAGTGAGGTGATATTACTCATACCCACCATCTCATAGAAGCTTTTATTTCATTTTCTGATATTTTTCATCTTATTGTCCTACATTCTTGACCCTTTCGACTAGGTCCAATTTGTAAGAACTCGTGGCTGTTATGTGATTCACTTGAATTATCTTGCTAAGTGCATCAACAACCTTGTTCTCCTTGCCTTTGATGTACTTGATCTCAAATTCAACCCAACCATCTAGCCTACCTTAAATTCAACTTGGGATGCTCAAACAAATACTTAAGCCCACTTTGGTCTGTCATAAGTGTAAATTTCCTACCAAGGAGGTAGTTCCTCCATATCTTCAACGCATGAATAATGGTAGCTAACTCTATATCACGAGTCACATAATTTACCTCATGCTAATTCAATTTTCTTGACTCATAACATACTACCTTCCCTTCCTACATCAATATTCCACTGAGCCCTTACTTGCAGGAATCTATACATTCCACAAAATCCTTATCGGGATTTATAATCCTCAACACTGGTACATTCATGAGCAATTGTTTCAATTTCTCAAAGCTTGCTGCACACTGAGCTGTCCACTCAAATCTTTTTCCCTTTCTCTACAAGATTGTGATAAGATGAACTATCTTGGAGAAATTCCCAATAAATCTCCTATAATACCCTGCCAATCACATGAATGATCTGACCTCATTCTCATTCTTTGGCGTTGGCCACTTCGTTATAGATTTGATCTTCTACGAATCAAATGATATCCCTTCCTTGGAGACAATATGCCCCAAATAGTGTATCTGTGACTGGAAAAAGTCACACTTACAAATATTTTCATAGAGCTTGTGCTCCCTCAGCAATTATATCATTGCAACCAAATTATTTTCACGCTCTTCCTCTATCCTTGTGTACACTAATATGTCATCAACAAACAAAATGACAAACTTTTCCAAATAAGGATGCAACACATTGTTCATTAAGCACATGAACATGGAAGGGGAATTAGTAAGCCCAAAGGTTACCACTGCAAACTCATAGTGCCCATATCTTGTCATGAAAGTAGTCTTGTGAACATCCTCCTCCTTGATCCTTACTTGATGACATCCTGACCTCAAGTCAATCTTGGAGAAGATTGTTTCTCCTCTCAACAGGTCAAAAAAATCATCAATCCTTGGTAATGGGTACTTGTTCTTTGTGGTCACCTTATTTAATTTCTTGTATTCAATGCATAATATAAGGGTTCCATCCTTCTTCCTTACAAACAATACATATGCTCCCCATGGAGACACACTTGGAAATATGTAATCCTTGTCCAACATCTCCTTTAGCTACAATTTTAACTCCACCAACTTAGGGATACTCATCCTGTAAGGTTCCTTGGATGCTGATGTTGCTCCAGTTACCAACTCAATAGATAAAATATCTCTCTCTCTCTATGAGGAGGTAATCTAAGTACTTCCACTGGAAACAAATATACATACTACTACAGAACCGAGTAACTTCTCAACAATTCACTTTCCTCATTCCCGACATCACTGCCAACCTTATCATCAATTGATACTTGCGCAAAAAATAACATGCACCCATTTTTACTACTAATTTTGGCTTGCATGGATGTTATAAGTCTCACTAAAGTAGGCTTTCTGTTGCCCTGCAAAACCCTTATTTTTCTTTGCTCATCTGAGAATTCAATTTATTTTTCAAAAAAGTCGACTTTGGTCCTGTTCAAGTACAAATAATCCATGCCAAATAATATGTTGTATGCACCCAATGGAAATAAATTCAAGTGAGCTGTGGTGGGCATACCACAGAGCTCAAATGCACATGATCTCACCCAATGATGATTCTTTCTTTTTGTTACAGTTTCCAGTTAAACCATCCATGGTTCTTCATGTAATTACTTGACCAAATTGCATTTTTCAACAAGATCTGGGCAAACATAACTTTAATTAGAACCGAGGTTAGTTAAAATGGAAATTGGTTGATTACACAACTTATATCCCATCTTAATGATGGAATCTTGGTGGTCTGCCTAAGGGTTTTCTATTGTTTCATAAATTCTAGGCAGACTTTGAGCTACCTCTCCCAATGCACGAGCTTCTTGGGCGTTGTAATCATTGGCCCAACAATTTTCTTGTGTGGACAATCCTTTTCCCTATGTTTTTCACCATGCATCTAGCATTTTAATTTCTCCATGCCTTCATACTTATGTTTCTCTAGTGCTGGCTGTTATACATTTCCCTTAACAATGATATTAGCCTTCTGCTGAAATTGATTTGCAGGGGTTGGATGCATAACTTCCCCCTTTTCTAAAGTTTTCTTAGGCCAATTATTATTAATTCAAGTGTCGTTCCTTTCCTTCCAGTCATTCTTGATTTCAGGTCTGCATTTTTCTTGCTCAAAGCAATGTTTCAACTTCTTATTGGCATTCTTTAGAGTCTGCAGTTCAAACAACTTAATTTTGTCTTTGAATGTCATAAGCAACCCACTAATAAATATTTGAATCTTGGCTTTCTCATTCTTGAGATATCGAAAATACGTCAATAGTTCCAAGAACTTAGTGACATATTCATCATCTTTCATTTGTCCCATGTTGAGTTCATAGAAATATTTTTTCTTTTCCATCATAGTAATGTTTAGACAAATATTGATCTATGAAAACCTCTTCAAATTATCTCCAAGTCAATTCTCCCTCAACAATGGCTCTAACATTTTTCAAATATTACCACCATATGTCTTCTTTTCCTTTCAAGATGTAGGTGGAAATATTGGCTTTCATATTTTTCAGAGTAATCATGAATTATGAAAAATTTCTTCATGCCAAACAACCAAGCTTTTGCCTCTCTTGATTTCTTCATATCCCCATAAAATGTGGGTGGCTTGAATTTCTTGAATTCCTCAGGCATGTGATCATTTTACTTTCTTTCCTGATGATGATGATGATGGTGATGATTAGAGTGATGGTGGAATATTCTGGTAGTAGAGATAGATGGCCTACTAGAGGGATGCACACAAGTGTTGTCTCTTCCTCTTGGGGTGCTCAATGATACATTTCCACAATAATATCCTCACTTTCCTGCCTATGCCTCTTCCTATAACTGATACCATAAAAACCCATTTATTTTCTCTTCTGGCCCCTGAGTGCTCCTTTTGTATCTATGACTAACCCTCACCACAAATTTCCTCCGCCTCTGCAAATTTGAAAGATTTTGTAGGATGACTGCATTTATCTCGACTTGTTTCTCTTGAGCTCTTACCAACCTTTCATTGTCTTCTTTGAATATTTTAACTTCAACCCTTAAGTTTCTCAGAGTATCCAACAAATCTGGAGAGTGATCCCCTCCCCCTTGGTCAATTGACCTTTCTTCTTCATTGCCCCCAACCTCTCCACTTCTATGCTATGATCGATCAGAAATGTACTGCACCATTATGGTCCCCATTTATATGTTTTTTCACTGTCTTACCGTGTTTGCAATATGTTTTCAATCACACACACTGTTAGATACTTCATGTGATAATAAATAAACACAATCATAACCATGAACCTTGCATTCATGGAGATTCCAGGGTTATCTCTGCTATGACAAAACAATCATGTTAGTATGCCCATAATACTCAATATTTCATATGAATAAGAAATTTATCAAGAAAAACCAACTATTAGTGCATAATTAATAAACAAACATCAAAATTATGCCCATGGTCCTGGTCTCACAGAGTTGCAAAACAATCCACATTGACAAACATTTATCAACAACTCACTAACTGAAATATATAAGCCCACAGAATTCAATAACATTTTAACTGTTAATCCTAGCCATTAATCCGTTCATGAAAGTGAAATATATCATCTGGGTGGCCTTATGCTACTTCAAACAAATCACATAGTCATTGTATTAGTTAGTTCCGCAGTTAATTTGTTTAGACTGGCTTTTAACACCTAAACCATTGTTTAGTTAATTTTCTAAAAATCAATGTAAAACCCTCTAGGGGTATTTTTTTCCTCACTTGCTAATGATAGCGCCCATCCATTCCAAATGTTTAACTTGAATTCTCTAATACCACCTGTAACAACCACCCCCAACTTACCCCATGGGGGTGGTGTTTCCGCTAATCCGACTCCTTTGGTGTTAGGAGAATGGAATACTTTTTTTTTTGTCTTTTTTCTTTTGTCCCTCTAAGGGTTTGGATTGTTAAATGAAGGTCACCAACCTTATTCCAGATCTCATGACTAGAGTCTCCTAACCTCACCATATATACAAATATATGTATATTCCCTTGAGCAGAACATGATTATAGAAGGAATGGTTGGCATGCTTGGTTCAAGCTCTTCTTCTATAGAATCGCTATGCTCAAAGTCCCTCCAATGCTAAATCAACCCATTAATGAATTTAAGAGTGTTAGTTAAACCACGAAGGTCACGCTGCCCTTACCGGTGCTCACCCACACCAAAAATGTAATGGAATCAAACTCAGTGCCTCCGACACTGGTGTGTGTGTGTGTGTGTGCAAGCATAAGCATACATCCTTGAATTAAGAGCACTGGGAGGAAATCACAGTCACAAGATCCATTTAACATGGTCTCCTTCCCTCCAAATTATCACTATGAATTGTGAAATTTTCAAGCCATTCAATGTAGCTTAAATTTAATAGTCAAAACATAATTGTGTTTAACCAGATTTCCCTCTTTCCAGACCAGATTATGGTGGGATGTAAATAGAAATATCACAAGAATTCCCCAGCTATTGCAGCCATCATTCAACAAGAAAAGAGACATTCATTCATTAAAGTTGTAGGTATAAGAAGTAAAAATGATCTTATCTATTATGGGCATCTGAGTTTGGGACAAGGACTCTCCACCCAACCATAGATAGTTGCAGCCAAATCTCACTTGCATCTATCACCCCCAAGCAAGATTCCAAAGATTGAGGGGATGGCTCAAAGGATTGAAAAAAAAACTTCCAGCTGAAATAAGGACTCTAGAAGACATCCACCTCCACCTCCACCCACCAGCCACTCAACAATCCAATAATTTACAGGGAATCCAGAACCCACTGTAAAAATCACAGCAAGAAATGCTTTAGAGGTCCTCCCTCCTAGAATCCAAGGACACAATCCTCCGCGCACACCATCAAGGGAGTTCAAAGAAATACCATCTCCACCCTCTAGATTTATAGGGACTCGAGAGGCATTTTTCCTCACCAAGGAGAGTCCATCTTCATGCCAATAATGCCAACCGAACTGTTGTCACTTTCTTCTCTTCTCCCCAGCAAATAATTTCTCCTCTTCTCTCTACTCAATGCTGCTTGAAATTGGATGAATTTGCCTCGATGAATGAATGAATCCTCGAGTGAGTATCTAAGTGAGCTCCCTCAATGAGGTAAAACTTCCCTCTTTTCCTTCTCCTGCATAGCACTTCACTGTCACTGTCGTAGTTGCTAGCATAATCAACTTCATTAATTTTTGTCCTTGTTGCCTTGTAAGTGTTCTCCAAGACAACATGGGTTTGCATACTTCTCTTGCAACCCAATTAACTTCAGAAAACCAATTCATTAAACACACCAACCGACATTTCATGGTTGTCATAACAACTCAAATTTCTTGCACAAGGAAACCTTGACTATCCCAAGAAAGCAACCTCGTCAACTCTAGAATCTATGGCCTTTACTCAACCCATTTTAATTTTTCATGTAAAATATTTACATTGGGCTATCATATTATTATTTAATTATTTCTGATGATTATTTTAATCTTGACAATGTGAGGTGTATCATGAGGTAAGTATTTTGATGTCTATTTGCTTTGCCAACCATTTAATTTATATAACTATGTTAATTCATGGAAAATTTTAGGGGCTAATATTTGCAAGTGGGCTAATTTTCCATGATTTTTCCAAAAAAAGTTTCGCCAATTTCCATTTTTTATAAAAATGATTCACCCAAATTTTAAAATATAAAATTATTTTACCTTAAAAATTGCCAACATTATATAGAGGCTATATATATGTGACAACCTCATTAAGAGTTAACTAGTATTAACTAGTTAAAGACAATTTGCTTATTTTATTTTCTGGCAAGAAAGACTTAAATTATTATTGTTTATAAAACAAATTATTTTTGCTGAGTTGTTAAATTAGGAGAAACTAATTAATGAAAAGAAATATTTTTAAGCTGTTGGTAAAAGGTTTCCAAGAATAGGAGGTGGTTGGGAACAGTTGGAAAACAGTTACCTACTCCTCTGAGGATAAAGCTGAATCCCAGAGGAGGAGTAGGGATTCTGTGAAATTGGTAAAAGGGAAGTATTTTCTAGAGCTGGTGAGGACCAGTTGAAAATAGCTTACAGCAACCCTTGTAAAACCAGAATGTTCTGTGTGTGACTGGATTGGCCATACAGAGGTCATAGCAAAAGAATCCACTGTAACCCGTGGCACTGTCCAGATTCTAGAGCTATGGGGCAAGAGAAGGATGTCATAGCCTCTCTTGAATGGTTGGGAGGACCACAAATTAAACTTCTTAATCCATATAAGTTTTACTGTGTAATTATAAGCAAGTTATTCAAAGTTGGAAAGAATTCTTTAAAGAATTACAGTGATGTAGTTACTGTTTCTAGATAGGAAAACATGTTAATATGTGTATGATGTCTGCAAATATGTGAGACAGACTAAATGGTAGTACTACCTTGCTTATGTATTCTTTATTATATTTTCTTAAAGGAGTTATGGTTTAAATGTTTGCAAGCTGTGCGAAAGAAAAACTGAGAAAAGTTAACCCCTTCTACGGATAATGTATAGACAGAAGCAACATAGCATGTAGTACTATAAAAAAAAAATTAGAATATGTTGTATAATCATTACATGGATAATGTACAGTAGATATACAATAATTTCTGGTACTGTGGAACATAAAAATCGTAAACATAACTTACAAAATGGGAAATCTATTCGAAAATATCAAAACAAACTAGATCCTCTATAGTTAAATAGTCAACTGTAGAATATTACAAAAACACAAATGGAAAAGCATAGATTATGATACACATTCATAATTTGTTTCAGAGTTAAATGCGCTCTGAGCCTCAATAAACCTGAGATTAAACCCTAGTATAATTCTTATACAAAGTTGGTTACATATTGTTAAAAAATCCAAGGTTGGGGTTTCAAACCCTCAACACAGATAAATTGCTAAATGATAAAGAACAGTTTGAGAATATATAAGCTAGTACCATAATCGACACACTGATTATCTATGAAAAAACGGCCTTCCTGCGGAGATTGTTTAGATACCTGGAAAATGCAAAGGTAAAGTTGTCAACTGGGCCGAGGATAACATAGCCTGAGAACTAAAATGAAGCCACGGTTGTAGTTGGATGGGATCGGATTTACAAACCTGCACCCTCATATCCAATGAAAAATTGGTTAGCTACTGCATGTGGAGTAAAACAAGCGAATGCACATCAGATAAACCTAGTTAAAGTTCTAAAGATTTTAATACCTAAAGAAAGTTGAAACCCTCATTGGAGACCATCTGCAAGAGAAAAGACTTCAGAGGTTAAACCATTAAAACGTAGGATGGATGTTCAAAATTTTGTTAAACTTAGTAATAAGCATATAGAAATAGTCTCAACATACCTTTGTACCTGTGAATCCTTTCTTCCTCCTTGCGTCTGCTGTAACAGGATAAGAACTGCTAAGTTACCATCTCTGAGGAGGAATTTAACCTATATAAACTTTCAGTCAGAAATGCCAGTGGATAAACTGAGGTAGAGAACAAAACCAAAGATGAGCTACCAGAGCTGAATGCTGTGTATTGGAACCATTGTAAAAGAAGACATACCTATAAAGGGTAAGGCAGAGCTCGCAAGAAGGGAGCTGAGCCTGGAAACGCCAAGGAAGCATGAGAATAAACCCTAATGTAGAAATTTGCTGAATAATGATTAATTATCTACCGAGACTATCCTGATCACATACAATTCGAATTTATATGCAACACATAATCTCTTCCACTCAGATCATCAAACATGCGGAAATAAAATCAAGTGATAACACATCAATTCATCATACACATTAACACAGTATGTATGGGGAAAGCTTATAGCTGAAAACCCCGCAGCTATTGTGTATATTATAATGGAGAAATCATGTAACAAACTCAGTACAATACTCCTCACAAGTACTCAGTACTTTCTCATCAAGTTACACACAAACTAGCTTGGTTTTGAACAAGTTACTGGTTCAAAGCTCACCGCCAATTGCCTTGCATCTATTGCGCAATCATGGCCTGTCTATATAGAGATCCAAGGTTCGAATCTCCTTGGCTTGACAGCGCAATCATCATGGGAAATTCTTCCAAGTGTGGTGCAAATCTCATGCACAACTGATGTCGCCACTGATAGCTAACTCCACCCTTTCATCTACCTCTTTCACTGGTCTCCACTGAACTGTCCATGCACTGTATTGAACTGATGTGTTCTTGAGTTGAATAATGAGTTACTAATTAATGAATTAAATAATATTTAATTCACTCCACTCATTACTAGTTGATTAGCTAGTTAAACTAATCTCAACCAGTTCAACTAAAATAAACCGAACACAACTCCACTATCTGTCTCATTAACTCCACCAAACTTCTGCCACTGAAGTCCTAACTGAAGTCAACCATGCATGATGCCATCAAACCCTTGGGAATAGCGTAATTCCTCTGTCATATGCATGAGCCACTTCCAAGGCTCGAACTGAAGTGCTCCAAGAGAGTAAACTGTTGTTTAGAGTCCAAATATTATTAAGGGTAAATAATATTTGACTTCCCTATTTTTAGGAGAGGCAGTCTAAAAATAGACTTCGACCTCTTCGACCTATAGGTCACAAAATAGAGTCCCATCTATTTTTACCAACATGACCAATACTCCAAGAATCTCATACTGGAATCCCCGGACCATGCTCCATATGTCTAAAAATAGACATAGTCTAAAAATAGATTTTGCGCCAGAATTTGCCTGCGGGCCCACTTAGTGAAGGCGACTTCATTTCACTAAGCTCCATCATCTTGCTGCATTTTCAACACCTAATTTCTTCAGCTAGCTGCATATACACTGCAGAGCTTCCCATCGAAAAATCAGAGGAATCCCAAGTAGAGAACAACTGTATCAAGGAGAGTAACCCCTGAAAGGTGAACATTGAATGGAGATGACAGATCGCCACGGAGGAGCCTTGTGCAATTCCAAATGTAGGGCGATAAAGATCTCCGTAGCGTGTCCCAGATCTCCATAACAATATGACTTGAAACCAAATAAATCATATCTAAAATTATTGATGTTTGAATTAAATTTCCATACTTTTCAACAGTTGTTAAACTCCTGATTGGTAGTATGGCGGTGTAAAGGCATAACATCCGACATGGTGTATATAAGTTGGAAATTACCATTGATTGTTGCATATGTGAAATACTATTACAACCTTAGTTTTGAACACAATGACCTTCGACAACATCATTGTATATATATTATAACCGTGTTCTCATATTATAACAGTGATATGATATGGATGTCGTATTTGCATGATTAACTTTTATAATGATTAGAGCTATGTAAGAATTTTTTTTATTTGGGTAATTAATTTAGGTAAGAAGGTGACAAGTGGTATCAAAGCCGGTTGCTACACTGGGATCCTAAGGGTCTACTAACAGTGAAGCTGTGTATGTGAATAGTGCATAGAGAGAAAGAAAAAGAACGTGTGATAATGAGAGGAGCCATAGCATCACAGTCGCAGCCAGAAGAAACTCAAGCACCAACCGTTATGAATCCAGAAATGTGGGTTCAATTAACTGTGGAACAACATCAAAAGACTAGCCGGTTACTGGAAGAACAACAACATCAAACTGGTTTTTTGTTAAACACGGTACAACAATTACAAGAGGAAATGTTAAGACTCAGAAAGGATAATGAGCGATTGTTGCAAGACCAAGAGAACATTCTAAAGAGTTTATCTGACAAACAGAATCAGGAGATGGGACATCCCAGTGCTGAAAAAGAATTATCAGCAGAACAAGAAGATCAACAAACTAGAAACAACACTACAGGCAGAGCTGAAAAAAGTCCCTCTCAAAAAAGCAAAAATAGGAATTACAATGAGGCAGAGTCAGGCAATTTGTCTGACCAACAAGATACTAAGAAACATAAAATGGAACTGCAGGGGGAGTTTCGCAAAATTAAACCACCAACTTTTGATGGTGAGGCCGAGGAGGTGGCTGAAGCCTGGTTAATTAATATAAATAAGTACTTCCAGGTGTATGAATATAGTAGCAATTTGAAGGCCAGATTAGCTATATACCAGTTACGGGAAAAGGCCACTCTGTGGTGGGAGGAAGTGAAAAATGTATGCAGCATTGATGAACAGGACAATACTTGGGAGCTGTTTCAGCAGTATTTCAAAGACAAGTATTTGACAGAAAGGTTTTATGATGATAAGGCTAAGGAATTCCATGATTTACGGTTGGGGCAGATGACCATGGACGATTATGTCACTAAATTCACTTCTCTGCTACACTATGTTCCTTACCTCAGAGAAGAAAAAGCCAAGGTGCAGAGGTTCTTAAGTAGTTTACCTAATCATATGAGAGAATGGATAGAATTTGTTAATCCTCAGACCATGGACAAAGCCATCCGTAAAGCACGAATGTGCTATCAATAGGCCAAGGCCAAGGGTGAAGGAGGAAAAAGCTGGCAGCCAAAGAAAAATCAGAAAAATAACTCTAATTTTAAAAGCAGTAAAAGTAGCAAATTTAAAGGCTTAGCACGGAATTCTATCAGCAAGCGGTTTGGTAGGAATCACCAAAGAACCAAGCGGCCAACGGAGGAGAAACCCACAGAAGCATATAATAAGCCAGATCAGGGGCAGATTTCTAAGCCTCCCTTACAGTGCTGGGGCTGTGGGGAAGCCCATTATTATAAAAATTGTCCCCAAAAAAACAAAAATGAAGCTGTAACAAATCTGCAAGAAGCATCTACAGTGGGGGACGTGGCACACAATATACCTCGTATCAATGCAGCCTTGGAAGACCGACAGGTTGATTTTCAGCCCACAATGATTGAACTAGAAGGTACTTTACTAACTTAAACTGTTTCAATTTTGGTAGATCCTGGAGCAAGTTTGAGTTATGTAAGTCCCAAGTTAGTGGAAATGTGTAAATTGAAGGAACATAAATTTAAGAACTCCTGGCTAGTACAGCTAGCTACTGGGGCAAAACAAAAGGTAACAACAAAAGTTCCTAACTGTGTGTTGGAAGTGGCAGAACAACAGTTACAAGTAGATCTAAATATCTTACCACTGGTATCTTACGATGTATTATTGGGTATGGACTGGTTGGAAAGACACTGGACCTTAGTGGACTGCAAGGAAAAGGTCATTTATTATAGAATGCAAGATGGCACTCGAAAAGATATTCAAGGAATTAAAAAGCCAGTACAACTACGACCAATCACAGCATCCCAAATGGGAAAATGCATCAGAAAAGGATGCCAGCTGTATGCAATTCAGGTGGGGTATACGGACTCTAAGGAAAATGCACTAATGATGGAAGAAATTCCAGTAATACAGGAATTTCTGGATGTATTTCCAGAAAACATTCCTGGTTTTCCACCCAAGAGGGATATTGACTTCACCATTGAATTGTTGTCAGGAGCCTCTCCGGTGTCAAGAGCTCCTTACAAAATGAGCGTGCCAGAACTAACAGAACTAAAGATACAGCTACAAGAACTGTTAGACAAAGGTTATATCCATCCAAGTGTGTCTCCATGGGGAGCACCAGTCCTATTTGTTAAGAATAAAGACGGAACCTTACGCATGTGTATAGATTACAGGCAGCTTAATAAGCTGACTGTTAAGAACAAATACCCCTTACCAAGAATCGATGACTTATTTGATCAAGTAAGAGGGGCTAAGGTGTTTTCTAAGATAGATTTAAGATTCGTATATCATCAGATTCAGATTAAAGATGAAGATATTTTCAAAACAGCATTCCACACTCGTTATGGGCATTATGAATTCGTAGTGCTACCCTTCGGATTGACAAACGCACCAGCAACCTTTATGAGGGTGATGCATGGCATCTTTCATCAATTTTTGGATAAATTTGTACTTATTTTCATAGATGACATACTGATATATTCTAGAAGTGTGGAGGAACATAAAGAGCATTTGAGAATAATTTTGGAGATGCTGAGAAAGCATCAACTTTATGCTAATTTTAGCAAGTGTGATTTCTTTAAAACAGAAATCCAATATCTGGGACATGTTATATTAGCTGAAGGAATAGTTGTTGATCCAGAAAATATCAAAACTATTATGGAATGGCGAATACCTCAGAATGTGGCTGACATTAGATCGTTTATGGGTCTAGCTGGATATTATAGAAGGTTTATAGAAGGATTTTCTAAAATTTCTTTTCCTATTACATCTTTGCAGAAGAAAGGAAAGCCTTTCAAATGGACAAATTAATGTCAGAAAAACTTTGAAAAGCTGAAACAACTTCTGACTACAGCACCGGTACTGAGGGTAACTGACCCTGATAAAGACTATGAAGTTTGTATTGATGCCAACAAAGAAGGAGTGGGAGCGATATTAACTCAAGAAGGTAAAGTGATAGCCTACGAGTCTAGAAAACAGAAAGATCATGAACAAAAATATTCTGCTTATGATCTGGAGCTTACAGCCGTTGTGCATGCTCTCTAGGTGTGGAGGCATTATCTGATGGGTAAGAGGTTTGTACTTAAAATAGATCATAGCAGTTTGACTAATTATTTTAAGCAAGCAGATTTAAATTCTAGACAGGCAAGATGGAATGCCTTTTTGAGTGAATTTGACATGGACATACAGCATGTTAAGGGAAAGGAAAATCGAGTTGTAGATGCGTTGAGCATAAAAATGCATGGTATTTATGCATTATACTATAATCAGCTAGAAAGCCAACTGTTGGAACAGCTAAAATAAGAAGCACAGAAAGACCCGGAATATAAATTCTTGTGGCAGCAAATGGAGGATGATGAGAAGCAAGGCAAGGCATCTGAGTTTGGAAAGAATGAAGATCAGGTGTTAAATTTTCGAGGAAGAATTTATGTGCCCAATCAAACAAGTCTAAAGGATTTAATACTGAATGAGTTCCACCGCAGCAATTAATCTGGTCATCCGGGATATCAGAAAATGCTTACTGCAATAAGAAATGTATATTATTGGCCAGGTATGCGTAAGAATATTGCTGAGTATCTAAGAAAATGTTTGGAATGTCAGCAGGTAAAGGTGGAGCACCAACATCCTGCAGGACTATTGCAGCCCATACCCATTCTCGAATGGAAGTGGGAGGTTATCTCCTTAGATTTCATCATGGGACTACCGCGAACAAAAAGACAGAATGACTCAATCATGGTAGTGGTAGACAGATTAAGTAAGTTTGCACATTTTATACATGTACAGTCTGCGTACAAGACTGTACATATTGCTGACATATTTATGAAGGAAATCTTTAGGTTGCATGGCATACCAAAAACCGTGATTTCAGACCGGGATGTTAAATTCACATTTGCATTTTGGAAAACCCTGTTTACGGGTTTGGGAACACAAATACATTTCAACACTGCCTATCATCCTTAGACTGATGGGTAAACGGAGCAGGTAAACCAAGTACTGGAAGACATGTTGCGCATGTATGTGATGCAACAGCCAACTAAGTGGGAGGATTACTTGCACCTCGTTGAGTTTTCCTATAACAACGGGTATCAGGAATCTCTGAAAATGAGTCCCTTTGAGGCATTGTATGGTAGGCAATGTCGAACACCTATAAACTGGAGCAGCTTAGAAACAAAATTATTTTTGGGACCTGAAATGTTGGCTGAAATGGAAGCTGAGGTAAAAAGAATAAGGTCGAATTTGAAGAAGGTGCAAGATCGGAAAAAGATTATAAGAAAAGGTCTTATCGTGAATTTGTGGTAGGGGACCATGTTTACGTGAGAATTAAGCCCAAGAGGAGTACCATGAGATGGACCTCTTGTGCCAAATTGGCTCCCCTGTACTATGGACCTTTCCAAATATTGGAAAGGGTGGGACCGGTAGCTTATACATTGGCTTTACCCAGCCATATTCAAGTACACAATGTGTTCCGTGTGTCTTTGCTGAAGCGATATGTACATGATGAAAAACATGTAATTCATTGGCAGAATATTCAGGTAGGAAAAAGGATAAAAATCTTAACTTGAAGTTTTGAATAAATTTAAGCATACTGACTTGAAAACACTTTTGTTTTTTCAGGTAGAACCGGATGGAGAGTTTCTGGTTGAGCCGCAACGCATACTTGACCGAAGAGAAATTGAACTCCACAAAATAGTAGTTATCCAGGTGAAAGTGCAATAGAAGCACTTCGGACTGGATGAAGCTACTTGGGAGGATGAGAAATTTATGCGGGAAGCCTACCCGGAGCTCTTTGCAGAGCTGGGCTGAAACACCGAGGATGGTGTTACTTCCAGGGGGGAAGATGTGACAGCCTCATTAAGAGTTAACTAGTATTAACTAGTTAAAGACAATTTGCTTATTTTATTTTCTGGCAAGAAAGACTTAAATTATTATTGTTTATAAAACAAATTATTTTTGCTGAGTTATTAAATTAGGAGAAACTAATTAATGAAAATAAATCTTTTTAAGCTGTTGGTAAAAGGTTTCCAAGAATAGGAGGTGGTTGGGAACAGTTGGAAGACAATTACCTACTCCTCTGAGGATAAAGCTGAATCCCAGAGAAGGAGTAGGGGTTCTGTGAAATTGGTAAAAGGGAAGTATTTTCTAGAGCTGGTGATGACTAGTTTGAAAATAGCTTACAACAACCCTTGTAAAACCAGAATGTTCTGTGTGTGACTGGATTGGCCATCCAGAGGTCATAGCAGAAGAATCCACTGTAACCCGTGGCATTGTCCAGATTTTGGAGCTAGGGGGAAAGAGAAGGACGTCATAGCCTCTCTTGAATGGTTGGGAGGACCACAGCTTAAACTGCTTAATCCAGATAAGTTTTACTGTGTAATTATAAGCAGGTTATTCAAAGTTGGAAAGAATTCTTTACAGAATTACAGTGATGTAGTTACTGTTTCTAGATAGGAAAACTTGTTAATATGTGTATGATGTCTGCAAATGTGTGAGACAGACTAAATGGTAGTACTACCTAGCTTATGTATTCTTTATTATATTTTCTTAAAGGAGTTATGGTTTAAATCTTTGCAAGCTGTGCAAAATAAAAACTGAGAAAAGTTAACCCTTTCTACGGATAATGTATAGACAGAAGCAACATAGCATGTAGTACTATAAAAACAAAAATAGAATATGTTGTATAATCATTACATGGATAATGTACAATAGATATACAATAATTTCTTGTACTGTGGAACACAAAAATCGTAAACATAACTTACAGAATGGGAAATCTATTCCAAAATGTCAAAACAGACTAGATCATCTATAGTTAAATAGTCAACTGTAGAATATTACAAAAACGTAAATGGAAAAGCATAGATTATGATACACATTCATAATTTGTTTCAGAGTTAAATGCGCTCTGAGCCTCAATAAACCTGAGATTAAACCCTAGTATAACTCTTATATAAAGTTGGTTACATATTGTTAAAAAATCCAAGGTTGGGGTTTCAAACCCTCGGGGTTGGGGTTTCAAACCCTCAACACAAATAAATTGCTAAACGATAAAGAACAGTCTGAGAATATATAAGCTAGGACCATAATCGGCACACTGATTATCTATGAAAAAACGGCCTTCCTGCGGAGATTTTTTAGATACCTGGAAAATGCAAAGGTAAAGTTGTCAACTGGGTCGAGGATAACATAGCCTGAGAACTGAAATGAAGCCACGGTTGTAGTTGGACAGGATCGGATTTACAAACTTGCACCCTCATATCCAATGACAAATTGGTTAACTACTGCATGTGGAGTAAAACAAGCGAATGCACATTAGATAAACCTAGTTAAAGTTATAAAGAGTTTAATACCTGAAGAAGGTTGAAACCCTCATTGGAGACCATCTGCAAGAGAAAAGACTTCAGAGGTTAAACCATTAAAACACAGGATGGATGTTCAGACTTTTGTTAAACTTAGTAATAAGCATACAGAAGTAGTCTCAACATACCTTTGTACCCGTGAATCCTTTTTTCCTCCTTGCATCTGCTGTAACAGGGTAAGAACTGCCGAGTTACCATCTCTGAGGAGGAATTTAACCTATATAAACTTTCAGTCAGAAATTCCGGTGGATAAACTGAGGTAGAGAACAAAACCAAAGATGAGCTAACAAAGTTGAATGATGTGTATTGGAACTGTTGTAAAAGAAGACATACCTTTAAAGGGGTAAGGCAGAGCTCGCAAGAAGGGAGCCGAGCCTGGAAACGCCGAGGAAGCATGAGAATAAACCCTACTTTCTTCAGCTAGCTGCAGATACACTGCAGAGCTTCCCATCGAAAAATTAGAGGAATCCCAAGTAGAGAACAACTGTATCGAGGAGAGTAACCCCCGAAAGGTGAACATTGAATGGAGATGACGGATCGCCACGGAGGAGCCTTGTGAAATGCCAAGTGTAGGGCGATAAAGATCTCCGTAGCATGTCCCAGATCTCCATAACAATATGACTTGAAACCAAATAAATCGTATCTAAAATTATTGATGTTTGAATTAAATTTCCATACGTTTCAACAGTTGTTAAACTCCTGATTGGTAGTATGGCGGTGTAAAGGCATAACATCCGACACGGTGTATATAAGTTGGAAATTACCATTGATTGTTGCATATGTGAAATATTATTACAACCTTAGTTTTGAACACAATGACCTTCGGCAACATCATTATATATATAATATAACCGTGTTCTCATATTATAACAGTGATATGATATGGATGTCGTATTTGCATGATTAACTTTTATAATGATTAGAGCTATGTAAGAAATTTTTTTATTTGGGTAATTACTTTAGGTAAGAAGGTGACAATATAAAACCATTACAAAGTTGAATAATTTTACAAATATAGCAATAAACATTTTATAGTTTGCATATTAGGGACTAGTGAGATTCTCAAATATTTTTAAACCTCAAAATAAGTTTCCATCCTTAAAATTTTCTCTTCACTAATTATAATGACTAACATAATACATCGACAAATATAAATAAATTAAAATAAAAAATTACAATAATTAAACTTAAATTTTACTTCTAATGCTCATTCAATTAACTTTCCATTAATTGATTTTTAAATTTAACTTTCAAATATTTCAAATCAATATTATTTAATAAAATTTATCTAAATTAATTCAATTATATAGTTAACATTCAAGAAAAATAAATTTTCATCTATTTCTAATTAATAATTTTTTTTCAAAAAAACGATCACTGTTTTTTATTAAAAAGAAAGTAGGGAATTTGGGCGACAACCCTTACATTCATCATCTTGATATGTTATGAATCTGCCTTCAGAAGTTTAATTAACTTTCAATTAATTGATTTTTAAATTTAACTTTCAAATATTTCAAATCAATATTATTTAAAAAAAATTATCAATATTATATAGTTAACATTCAAGAGAAATAAATTTTCATCAACTTATTTTTAATTAATATGTTTTTGTTTCAAAAGAACGATTATTCCTTTTATTAAAAAGATAGTATGGAATTTGGGCGAGAACCTTTACATGTATTATCTTGATCCGTTATGAATCTGCCTTCAAAAGTCCAAAACATATGTAATTTTTTCTTGTAACAATTTATTTATTAAAAAGATAATATGGAATTTGGGCTAGAACCCTTACATTCATCCGTTATGAATATATCTTCAAAAGTCCAAAACATATGTAATTTCTTCTTTGGAACATATTTTTTTTATTAAAAATATAGTATGGAATTTGGGCTAGAACATTACATTCATTATCTTGATCCGTCATGAATCTGCCTTTAAAAATCTAAAACATATGTAATTTATTTTTCTGACAACTTTTACCTAGCATACTAAAAATATGCCTATTGTAGTATGTATAGAAAAGTCCTTAAACTAAACATTCTTTCTAATCAATATTAATTAATTAAAAATATTAATATTAATTATATGTATTTTAATTAAATAATATGAATTAAATGTATTTTTAATTAATTAATATTAATTAAATATATTTAAATAATTTAAATTATAATTAATTAACATTAACATTAGAAAAAAAATTAACTTGAATGATTTAGTAAACAATTAGTTTCCCATCACTCATTTTTTCAAAAAAAATAAATAAATATTATATTATATATTATATTTTTATAAAATAATATATATATATATATATATATATATATATATATATATATATATATATATTTTTGTAATATTACATCATATATATCATATTTGTTAATAATAATTTTATAAATAATATAAAAATTTTAATCATTTTTTTAATATATATTTAAATATAATTGGACATGTTGTATGTTTTAAAGAGCTCTTTTTAATTTAAGGAACCTGTTAAGACAAAAAAGACATCTATAAAAATGAAAGCTTGATGTTTTATGGATCATCAATGAGATAATTCCAAGTGGTATGGTTTTCCTTAAATAATGATAATGAATTAATAACGAATGATAATCGTCCTCAGGTTCAACAAATAAAAATTATATATATATATATATACTTCTAATTGATAATTTACCTTTAAGAGATCAAAGGTGAATTATTTAGTACATTTAAATAATAATGCAATTTTCTTATTCTATTTGACTAACAAATTTAGTTGATAATTTACATTTTTTTTAAATCACAATATTAATATTTTAGATATGAATTATTTACTACCATTAATACTATTAAATAATAATGTGATTTTTTAAATCCATTTACCCCATACACAATTAATTTAATTTAATTGATACTTTAAATTTCTTGGACGTATCATATTTAATATCTATATATTAGATATAAATTATTTATATATTTAATACTTTTATGCATTAAAAAATAATGTGACTTTCATATACTACTTATACTATTTACTTAGTACGCAACTAATTCTTATTTAATTATTAATTCATTTTAATACCCAATCCACTTATTGTGACATCTGCATTAATGATAATTAGTTGTTAACTAGTTAAAATACAGTTTTAATTATTGTTTTAAGTAAAGATTGGAATTATTAATGTTTTCGCTGAAAGGTTATTAATTATAATAATAAAACTAGTTATGGAAAATAATTTGATAAAAAGAAAAAGCTGATGGTAAATGTTTTCCAAGAATTGGAAAGAGGTTGGGGACAATTGGAAACAGTTACCTGCTCCTCTGGGGATAAAAGACTGATCCCAGAGAGGAGTAGGGGTTTTGTTCTTAGAGAAAGGAAGAGTGTGGATTTTCCAGAGCTGGTAGAGACCAGTGGAAAACACTCAACAATCTTGAAAACTATTTCTGGTACTAACTCGACTAAGCATCTTGAGGTCACAACAGAAATATCCACTGTTAACCCGTACCTTCCAGGATTGGAACACGGGGGCAAGAAGAAGACGTAATTGCCTCTCTTGAAGGTTGGGAGGACCACAACTATAAACTTAAAATACATATAAGTACATACGCAATTTCAATATTTTAGAGGATTTAGGGAAATCTTGTTTAAAATTATTTACAGTTTTATCCATTGAGAAATTAAATGCAAAATCATATGTTTGATCTGTGTAGAAATGAATGAGGTTCTACAATATTTATGTTTAATTAATAAAGGTATTAAAGATTACGGTTTAAGTTCTTCTTATGTGAGCTTTTATTTTGTAATTGCTTTTAAGTACAGTTATGATAAGAATAACTATTTCTGAAATTATTCATCGTGTTTGTGTGTTAGAAAAGAAAGTGTATAGATCAGATTTTTAATCTGGAATAACATATTTAAAGTATACTCTTACAAACAGTAAATAGAGGTGTTTATCAAGAAGAAAAACTGAAAACAAGAAAAGGTAGCACTACAATTTGTGAAGACAATAGAGGCTGCAAAGACCCTCGGTTTTTACATAATCTTAAAAAACTATACAATACGTATATACAAGAGTATAAAGCTGTAAGTTATTACATGCATTCAATATTGTAAAAGATCTTCATTCAAGATTTAACTAACAAAGTAGGCTCTCAGTCGTAGGGTTCGGGTGAAACCCCAACCCAAGACTAATTGCCTCTCATATTTTTTCACTATACACGGACATAGACGTAAGGTGGTCCAGACACCGCCTATGTTGATTTTTCTTCATAAATAAAATTAGATAGAAGAAAATTGGAAACTAAGAGTTGAGATTTAAACTATAGAAAACTATGTGCATAAATATGTATAAGATCATAGAGCACAAAATAACTAACAAGAGTGTTTATGTAAAAGCCTTTCGCTTATAAAACAAGGAATGAAAGAAAAATACATTCAGAGAGAATTAATAGAACAAGTAAATTCTAGATACTAAAGAAACTAAAACCGTAGTTTTCAACATCGATGAAAATAAACCGAGAGTAGTTGTGCTTAGCAATGTTTATACATTTCGAAAGACTCGCAAAGAGAAACAGTTCTAGCATATCTTTTATGAAAGTCGTATCCATAAACTATGATGGAATCAAAGCACGGGAGGGTTCCTAGGAAGGAAACTCTCAGATAACTTGTTTTAATAAATAAAAAGATTTTTCCATTAAAAAATAGAGATGTAGCAATAAACTCGAAAATCCTCAAGTATTGGGATTAAATTATATCTTAACAATGTAACACATAAAGAAGAAAATATAAAGCTTCATATAGGCCAGCAATATGCCTTATCTGATTTCCTTCATCCTAAGAAATTTTATAAGCCACCTGAGAACTGAAACCCCCATGGTTAGGATGTGAATACATAAGTACCTGGAGAAAGGATGGTACATTAGCCACGAATGAGGTAACTTTGTAAAAGATCCCTTTGTATGCCAAGAGAGAGACTGGCTAATGGTAGAAATTTCCGACCTGACTGTATAATCCTACATCAAAAGGCCGAGGAAGGCATGTTTGTGGGAGATCTAACTGGAAATCGCTAAAACGTATCGTTTATTTTTAATAAAGGAAGAGTAGTGCTTATAAAACGAGATTTCGATAAAGAGTATTACCTGAGTGAGAGAATTTGATTTCTATTTCTCAACTGTCACACAATGAGCCTACATTTAATTGCAGAAGAACCCAAATGAAAATATATTAGCAGTGAGAAACAACAACTGGAAAGTTGGGATTGGAATCTGTCTATGTATTGAGGAGAAATGGTATAGATGCAAAGAAAATAATATCTGTACAGGGACAAAAGGAGTCAGAACCGAGGAAGATACATCGACGGTAGAGGATGAGATGGTCTAGAATCTCCTTACAGATGTCCTCGGCACCTCCTCTCCAACTCACTACAGAGCCATGAGAAAATAAACCAAGAAATTCTCGCAAGTCGGGCAAGGGAAAAGAAGGCATAGCCATTTTTTCCAAGTGCAGCAAAGCCAAACCCACAGAGCGAAAACAAGTCCTCAATGAAAGAGTAGAGACAATAAGCCAATGGATTAGGGTTGGCAGGTATTACAATGCTCCTCCCGCCTATTTTTCCAGCCGTAGATCTATCAAAATCTCACGGTGGAGAAGCTGATGAGATCATTGAAATTCCCATCAAATCTCGTCAAGAGATCCCACAGTTGTCATATGGAATTAATAATCGGTATGTTGCATTTAATTGTTTAATGTGCCAGTGTAGCCACGTTGGTATCAGGAGTAAATATCTCACCGTAAACGAGAAGTATAAACCCCTGTTAATATAAAGTGTAATGCTGGCAGAATTAAAAATAATGGTTCTCCAAATGAAAACAACCTTATAATATGAACCAAAATTGCTATGATATTATGAGATTTTAATGTATATATATTGGTTAAGTTGGTAACTTAAATAATGTATGAAGGAAAAATAATAATATTTGTCGAAAATATTATATGAGATAGAAAGTTAAGGTAAGTTTTTAACTTTGGTATAAGGGTGTAAAAGTTAAGTAGAAGTAAATTTTTTATTTTATTTTATTATTTTTTTATGTTGTGTATTCGAGTGTTACAAGTGGTATCAGAGCAACATTCATACGCTGGGACCCTAGGGGTCAACTAAGGATAAAGTTGCGTGTATACTGATGCACATAGAGAGAGTTTGGAAGCATAATAGGAAACATAATGAGAAGGGAATAACGCAACAACCACCCCAAGACACCGGGGAACCCCAAAAACAACCAGTTGTGAACCCCGAAATGTGGGTTCAGTTAAGTGTCGATCAACACCAACAAACGAGTAGACTGCTAGAGGAATAGCAGCATCAAACCAGTTTGTTGTTGAATACAGTACAACAATTGCAGGAAGAGATGGTTCGAGTTCGAAGGGATAACGAACGGTTAATGCAGGAGCAAGAAAAGATACTCAAAAGGCTGTCCGACAAACAAAATCAAGGAATGGAACATCCCAGTGCTGATGAGAACATGCAAGACGGTGATGAACGAAAAACAAGGGAACATACCACTGACAGAGTGGAAAGAATCCCTTCTCAGCGAAGTAATAAAAAAAAAAAACTTTAATGAGGTAGAGTTTGGCAATGTGCCAGACCAGCAAGAGGTTAAGAAGCAGAAAGTAGAGCTTCAGGGGGGATTTCGAAAAATAAAACCACTAACATTTGATGGTTGATAAATATGAATAAATACTTTCAAGTGTATGAATACAGCAGTAACCTAAAGGCCAGATTGACGATATACCAGCTAAGGGAGAAGGCCACTTTGTGGTGGGAAGAAGTGAAGAATGTTCGCAACATTGAGGAATAATATGTCACGTGGGAGTCGTTCCAGCAATACTTTAAGGACAAGTATTTAACAGAACGATTCTATGATGAAAAAGCTAAATAATTTCATGATTTAAGGCTGGGAAAGATGACTATGGACGGGTATACCACTAATTTCACCTCCCTGTTACGATATGTCCCATATCTCCGAGAAGAAAAGGCTAAGGTGCAAAGATTTTTGAGCAGCTTGCCATCACATATGAAAGAGCGAATTGAATTTGTAAATCCCAAAACCATGGACGAAGCTATTCGTAAGGCACGAATGTGCTATCAACAATATAAGGCTAAAGGAAAGGTTGGCAAAATTTGGCAGCAAAGGAAAGGACAAAAATACAACTCCAACTTCAAAGGAGCCAGAAGCAGTAATTTTAAGAATTCTGCCTGAAATTCTGTCAGTAAAAAATTTAGCAGAAATCACCAAAGAACTCGATGGCCAGTAGAAGAAAAGCCTACAGAAGCATCCAACAAGCTTGAGCAGGGATAGATGACCAAGCCACCTCTACAGTGTTGGGGGTGTGGCAAGGCACACTACTACAAAAACTGCCCATAGCGAGCAAGAAATGACACAGTTGCAAACTTGCAGGAAGCTTCTATAGTAGGTGATGTGGTGCGAAACATTCCTCATATCAACGCAGCATTGGAGGATCGACCGACAGATTATCAGCCGACAATGATTTAGTTGGAAGTTAAATTATTGTCTCAATCTATTTCAATTTTGGTAGACCTAGGTGTAAGTCTAAGTTATGTTAGTCCCAAAATAGTGGAACTGTGTAAATTAAAAGAACATAAATTGAAAAACTCTTGGCTAGTATAGCTAACCACGGGAGCAAAAAGAAAGGTAATTGCCAAGATTCCAAATTGTGCTTTGGAAATTTCCGAACAACAGTTACAAGTAGACTTGAACGTACTGCCATTAGGGTCATACGATGTTTTTCTGGGCATGGACTGGTTAGAAAGACATTGGACCTTAGTGGATTGCAAGGAGAATATTATTTATTACAGAATGCAAGATGGAACATGCAAAGAGATTCAAGGAATAAAAATCCATTACAATTACGTCCAATTATAGCATGCCAAATGAATAAATGTATACGGAAGGGATGCCGGTTATATGCTATTCAAGTGGGATATGTTGATTCCGAGGAAAAATCACCTATGATGGAAAATATACCAGTGGTACAAGATTTCCTGGATGTCTTTCTAGAAAATATTCCTGGATTACCACTAAGGCGAGACATTGACTTCACCATAGAGTTAATGCCAGGAGCATCACCCATATCAAGAGCTCCTTGTAGAATGATCATTCCAGAATTAACTGTATTGAAAATGCAGTTACATGAATTTCTGGACAAAGGTTACATTCGTCCAAGTGTGTCCCCTTGGGGAGAACCAGTGTTGTTCATGAAGAAGAAGGACAGAACCATGAAAATGTGCATGAATTATAGACAGCTTAACAAGTTAACATTTAATAATAAGTATCACTTACCAAGGATAGATGATCTATTTGATCAGGTGAAGGGAGCCACAATGTTTTCTAAAATTGATTTAAGATCTAGATATCACCAGATCCAAATTAAGGATGAGGACATTTACAAGACTGCATTTCGTACCAAGTACAGGCATTATGAATTTGTGGTGTTAACCTTTGGGTTAAAAAATGCACCAACAACCTTTATGAGGTTAATGCATGGAATCTTTCATCATTTCCTGGATAATTTTGTACTTATATATATTGATGACATTTTAATCTATTCTAAAAACTAGGAAGAACATAAAGAGAATTTGAGGATTGTGTTGGAAATGCTAAGAAAACACCAGCTGTACGCTAAGTTCAACAAATGTGATTTCTTTAAAACAGAAATCCAGTACCTGGGCCATGTCATTTTAGCAGAAGGGATTGCTATTGACCCAGAGAAGATTAAGACAATTATGGAATGGCGAGTACCCCATAATGTGGTAGATATTTGATCTTTTATGGGGTTATTTGGGTACTACCGGAGGTTTATTAAGGGATTTTCCAAGATTGCTTTTCTCATTACCTCATTGCAAAGAAAAGGTAAAGCTTCAAGTGGACTATTGAAAGTCAAAACAGCTTTGAAAAGCTGAAACAACTTTTGACCACTGCACCTGTGTTAAGGGTCATTGATCCCAGTAAAGAATTTTAGGTTTTTACAGACACAAGCAAAGAAGGTGTTGGGGCAGTCTTATCACAAGAAGGAAAAGTAGTGGCTTATGAGTCAAGGAAGTTAAAAGATCATGAACAAAGATACTCAGCCTATGATCTAGAATTAACAATAGTGGTACATACACTCCAGGTATGGAGACACTACTTGCTAGGTAAAAAGTTTGTGCTTAAAATAGATCATAGCAGCTTGACTATTTACTTCAAGCAAGCTGACTTAAACTCCAAGCAAGCGAGATGGAATGCCTTTCTAAGTGAGTTTGGTATGGATATCCAACACGTGAAAGGTAAGGAGAATCGGGTGGCTGATGCTTTAAGTAGAAAGTTGCACTGTGTCTATGAAATTTACTTCAATCAACTTGAAAATATATTCTTAAATCAAGTGAAGGAGGAAGCCCAAAAATATCCATAATATCAATACCTATGGCAACAAATAGAAGAAACTAGAAAGCATGGAGGAGTTTTTGAATATGGAATAAATGATGATCAGATGATAACCTTTAGAGGAAAGTTGTATGTACCAAACCGTGTGGACCTAAAAGAGTTGATCATGGATTAATACCATAGAAGTAATTGTGCGGATCACCCAGGATACCAGAAAATTTTGAATGTGATTAGAAAGGTATATTTCTGGCCTGTATGCGTAAAAATATTGCTGAGTATTTAAGTAAATGTTTGGAGTATCAGCCAGTGAAGGTGGAGCATCGACATCCCGCATGATTATTGCAGCCTATATTGGCACCTGAATAGAAATGGGAGGTTATATCCTTGGACTTCATTACAAGCTTACCACGAACAAAAAAACAAAATGACTCCATCATGGTGGTAGTGGACAAATTGAGTAAATTTGCACATTTTATACCTGTGTAATCTACTTACAAGACTGTACAGATAGCAAATATATTTATGAGGGAAATT
Source organism: Pinus albicaulis (assembly GCA_034641835.2). Taxonomy (NCBI): domain Eukaryota; kingdom Viridiplantae; phylum Streptophyta; class Pinopsida; order Pinales; family Pinaceae; genus Pinus; species Pinus albicaulis. Next base: position 537,351,556 of record CM076583.1, on the reverse strand, counting down.
TTCAGGCTGCATGGCATTCCGAAGATGGTTATCTAAGACAGTGATGTTTTGTTTACCTCAGTGTTTTGGAAGACACCGTTTACAAGTTTGGGCCCCAAATAAAATTTAGTACAACTTATCATCCCCATACCGACGGTCAAACAGAGCGAGTAAACCAAGTATTGGAAGACATGGTGCGCATGTATGTGATGCAGCAACCAACTAAATGGGAGGACTATTTGCATCTTGTTGAATTTTCTTACAACAATGGTTACCAGGAGTCCCTGAAGATGAGTCCTTTCGAGGCCTTATATGGGAGGCAGTGTCGCACACCCATAAATTGGAGCAACCCCGATACAAAGATAATGTTGGGACCCGAGATGCTTGCGGAAATGGAATCAGAAGTAAATAAAATAAGATAAAATATGAAGGCTGCACAAGATCGGAAAAATATCTATGCAGATAAAAAGAGGTCTTATCAGGAATTCGAAGTGGGGGACCATGTGTATGTTAGGATCAAACCCAAGAGGAGTACCTTGCGGTGGACCTCTTGCGCCAAGTTGGCTCCCAGGTTCTATGGACCCTTCCAAATTTTGGAAAGGGTCGGACCTGTGGCCTATCGGCTGGCTTTACCCAGTCACATACGAGTACACAATGTGTTTCATGTGTCCCTGTTGAAGTGTTATGTGCATGATTCAAAGCACGTAATTCATTGGAAAAATATTCAGGTAGGATAGAATTAAAAATCCTAACTTGAAAAATAATTTATTTATGAAGATTTTGATATAAAACTTTGTTGTTTTCAGGTAGAGCCGGACGATGAGTTTTTGGTCGAGCTACAACACATACTTGACCGGAGGGAAATTATAATCCAGAAGCGGTCATCACCCAGGTTAAAGTGCAGTGGAAGCACTTCGACCTGGATGAGGCTACTTGGGAGGATGAAAAAATTGTGCGTGAGGCTTACCTAGAGCTCTTTTCAGAGCTAGACTGAAAACACCGAGGAAGGTGTTACTTCCAGGGGGGAAGTAGTGACAGTTGCATTAATGATAACAAGTTGTTAACTAGTTAAAAGACAATTTTAATTATTGTTTTAAGTAAAGAATGGAATTATTAATTTTTTTGCTTAAAGGTTATTAATTATAATAATAAAATTAGTTATGGAAAATAACTTGGATAAAAAGTAAAATCTGATGGTAAATGTTTTCCAAGAACTGGAAAGAGGTTGGGGATAGTTGGAAACATTTACCTACTCCTCTAGGGATAAAAGACTGATCCCAGTGAGGAGTAGGGGTTATGTTCTTAGAGAAAGGAAGAGTGTGGATTTTCCAGAGCTGGTAGAGACCAGTGGAAAACACTCAGCAATCCCGAAAATTATTTTTGGTACTCACTGGACTGGGCGTCCTGAGGTCACAACAGAAATATCCACTGTTAATTCGTACCTTCCAGGACTGGAGCACAGGGGCAAGAAGAGGACGTAATCACCTCTCTTGAAGGCTGGGAGGACCACATCTATAAACTTAAAATATAGATAAGTACATAAGAAATTTCAGTATTTTAGAGGATTTAGGGAAATCTTGTTTAAAATTATTTGCAGGTTTTACCCATTGAGAAATTAAATGCAAAATCATATGTTTGATCTGTGTATAAATGAATGAGGTTCTAAAATATTTATGTTTAATTAATAAAGGTATTAGAGATTACTATTTAAGTTCTTCTTATGTGAGCTTTTATTCTGTAATTGCTTTTAAGTACAGTAGTTATGATAAGAATAACTATTTCTGAAATTATTCATCGGTGTCCGTGTGTTAGAAAAGAAAGTGTATAGAACAGATTTTTTAATCTGGAATAACAGATTTAAAGTATACTCTTACGAACAGTAAATAGCGGTGTTTATCAGGAAGAAAAACTGAAAAGAAGAAGAAGAAGAAGAAAAGGTAGCACTACAATTTGTGAAGACAATAGAGGCTGCAAAGACCCTTGGTCTTTACATAATCTTAAAGAACTATACAATACGTATATACAAAAGTATAAAGCTGTAAGTTATTACATGCATTCAATATTGTAAAGGATCTTCATTCAAGATTTAACTAACAAAGTAGGTTGTCAGTCGTAGGGTTCGGGTGAAACCCCAATCCAAGACTAGTTGCCTCTCATATTTTTTCACTATACACGGACAGAGACGTAGGGTGGTCCAGAAACCGCCTATGTTGATTGTTGTTCATAAATAAAATTAGACAGAAGAAAATCAGAAACTCAAAGTTGAGATTTAAACTACAGAGATTTGTGTGCATAAATATGTATAATGGCATAGAGCATGAAATAACTAACAAGAGTGTTTATGTAAAAGCCTTTCACTTATAAAACAAGGAATGAAAGAAAAATACATTTAGAGAGAATTAATACAGCTAGTAAATTCTGGATACTAAAGAAACTAAAACTGTAGTTTTCAACATCATTGAAAATAAACCGAGAGTAGTTGTGCTTAATAGTGTTTATGCATTTCGAAAGACTCGCAAAGAGCAACAGTTCTGGCATATCTTAAGCGAAATTCGTATCCAAAACTATGATGGAATCAAAGCACGGGAGGGTTCCTAGGAAGGAAACCCTCCGCTAACTTGTTTTAATAAATAAAAAGATTTGTCCATTACAAAATAGAGATGCAACAACAAACCCGAAAATACTCAATTATTGGGATTAAATTATATCTTAACAGTACAACACATAAAGAAGAAAACATAAGGCTTCATATAGGCCAACAGTATGCCTTATCCGAAGTCCTTCATCCTAAGAAATTTTAGAAGTCGCCTAAGAACTAAAACCCCCATGGCCAAGATGTGAATACATAAGTAACTGGAGAAAGGATGGTACATTAGCCACGAACGAGGTAACTTTGTAAAAGATCCCTTTGTATGCCAAGAGAGAGACTGGTTAATGGTATAAATTTCCGACTTGAGTGTGTAATCCTGCATCAAAAGGACGAGGAAGGTGTTGAAAATGCAACAAGATGATGGAGCTTAGTGAAATGAAGTCGCCTTCACTAAGTGGTCCCGTAGGCTATTTTTGGCGCAAAGTCTATTTTTAGACTATGTCTATTTTTAGACATATGGATCATGGTCTATGAGTTGCAGGATGCTATTTATGGATGATTGGTCAAGTTGGTAAAAATAGATGGACCTCTATTTTTTAGACATTGGGCGGAATATATTTTTAGATTGCCGGGCTAAAAATAGAACAGTCAAATATTATTAACCCTTAATAATATTTAGACTATAAACATTATCTTATCCTCTTGGAGCACTTCAGTTTGATGCTTGGATGTGGCACATGCAGCTGACAGAAGGAAATACGCTTTTCCTAAGGGTTAGTTGAGCTATTGCATGGTTTACTTCAGTTAGAACTCATGTGGCAGAGTTTGGTGGAGTTGATGAGACAGTTGGTGGAGTTGTGTTTGGTTTAACTTAGTTGAACTAGTTGTATTTAGTCTAACTGAAAAATACACTAGTGATGAGTGGTGTGAATTAATTATTAATTAATTCACTAATTATTAAATCATAAATCAACTAAATAACACATCAGTTAACTACAATGCATGGACAGTTCAGTGGAGACCAGTGTTAGAGGTGGGAGAAAGGGTGAGTCTACTATAAGTTGTGACTATGGCTGTGCATGATATTTGAACACACATTGATTGAGATTGCCAATGAATATTGCGCAGTTGAAGCTAGTGGGATTTGAACTTGGATCTCATCATTATTCATCTTGTATTGCGCAGTAGAGGCAGGCAGACTTGTGGAGGAGATTTGAACCTATGACTTGTTCATCTTCTAAGCTAGTTTGTGTGTAGCATGTGAGATAGTGCTGAGAGCTGTGAGAGCTTTGTGCTATGTATTTTTACATGTTCTCTATCATTATATTATACAGATAGTTGGGGGTTTTCAGCTATTTCTTTTCCCATTACATACTGTGTTGATATATGTGCTTGATTATTGTTTTATGTGCGCATGCGACTGTTTCTATTTCCGCATATTGATGATCAATTGTAGAAGAGGTTATGTATTATGCATGAAGCTTAAATAGTGTGTAATCAGGATAATCTCGGTGAATAATTCAACCATTATTCAAATTTGTACATGGTATCGGAGCAAGATTGATCATCGGATTTATTACAGTGATTACAATTTATTTCAAGAGACAGAAATCAGAAAGCTGGCTGTAGCCTCTGGATCCATCCTTTCTTTGAAAGGTGATATATCCAATAAATTCCCTTACAGTCGATCTCTGTGCTAGAAATACTTTGTTCTCACAGATCAGAAGCGGTTGAGTTTTGAGCTGGTGGAATTCAAATTTGCAGCAGTGTTTTCTTGGTGTCGAAGTTGAGATGTCTTTCAACGGATTGCGATTGGAGTATGCCCTTGAGGACAGCTCGAATTATGTTGCATGGAAGGACAAGATGGAGGCGGTGTTAGATGACAACGGGCCGAAGGAGTTCATAGATGCTGAAGTCCCAAAGCCTACTGATGCTGCTCAAGTTGAGGCTTGGAAAAAGAAGATAGCAAAATGTCGAAGGATTCTGTTGGAGGGCGTGAAGGATCACATTGTATCCACTCGTTACGGAAAAGCTTCCAGGTTTGGAAAGCATTGACAGATCTATTCCAGAGCAAGAGTGACCAAAGGAAGCTGGCGCTCAAGGATAAACTCAAAAACATTAAGATGGAGAAAGGCGACAGTATCGCCAAGTACCTCACGAAGTTCACTCAATGCAGAGATGAGCTGGGAAGTGTGGGGGTGACTATCGATGATGAGGAATTGGTGGACCTGGCTCTCCTTGGTCTTCCGAAGAGTTGGCATTCCTATCAGGACTCTGTCAATGGTCGGGAGAAATTGCCGGGATGGGAGCGACTTTGGTTAGATCTCATGCAAGAGGAGATAAGGCGGACTACCAGGGACGGATCTTCATCAAAGGCATATGATGAAGAAAATTGCGCTTTGGCTACCAAAGCAAAGAAGGGGAAGAGCAAGAAAGCTTCTCAGTCTGGTGCGAAAGGCAAGAAGCAAGACATGTCCAAGGTGAAGTGTTTTCACTGTCACCAACACGGACATTATGCCACAAATTGTCCGCGTAAGAAGAAAAAAGCATGCCGCCGGATTCGAAATGCAGAGAGGCCTAAGCCTGTAGCTTGAGCTATATTTTTCATCGATCGCATGTTTGGTATCAAGTGTGATGGTTTGGTTTCCGGGGCCTGTTCTTGGAAAGTGGTGCGTCATTTCACATGACCGGAGACCGGGATTTGTTTTCAGATCTGGAGGAGAAAGATCTTGGAGTGCACATCGAGATGGGCGATGATGGTAGATACAGTGCGACCGGTATCGGTACCATTTCCTTTGAGAGGGAGTCTGGTAAGCCCTTCGTATTGAAGGAAGTATTGCATGTTCCAGGATTGATGAACAATCTGATCTCTGTGGTGATGTTGGAAGACAAGGGGTATGATGTGGTCTTCAGCGAGGGAAAGGCTTTCATGCGCAGTAAGACAACTGGAGAAACCCGGAAGATAGGGGTTCGAGTCAAGAACCTTTATCAGTTGCAAGTAGATGGCTGTGCAGCAATGGCATGCAAGGCGGAAGGAGTGGTGAGTCGGGATGATGGCGAGTTGTGGCACCGGAGATTTGGCCACCTTCACCATGGAGCTTTGAAGATACTGCAGCAGATTTCTAATGAGCTTCCTAAGGGTACTCTTGCGCAGTCAGGTCAGTGCAAGGGATGTACCTTGGGAAATTTTGTGAAAGCCACCTTTCACGAGAAGGATAGTCGCGCCACGACGATCCTTGAGAGAATTCACACAGACGTGTGTGGACCTTTCTCAGTAGCTTCGACAGCAAAGCACAGGTACTATGTGATCTTTGTTGATGATTTTTCTCGGAAGTGCTGGATCTTCTTCATGTAGAAGAAGAGCCAGACATACTCAAAGTTCTGTGAGTTCAAGGCGCTGGTTGAGAAGGAATTGGGGAAGCATGTGAAGGCTCTTAGGAGCGACAATGGTGGTGAATTCATCCTCTCACGAATTCAAGGACTTTTGCAGCATAGAAGGACTTCGAAGAGAGCTCATAGCACCTAATAACCCACAGTAGAACGGGGTAGATGAGAAAAAGAACAGAACGATCGTGGGTGCTACACGGGCGATGTTGCATGATCAGGGCCTACCCCTTCACTTGTATGCTGAGGCATGCAATACAACAGTGTATGTGCAGAACCGTTGTCCTCACAAGGTTCTTGGCATGAGTACACCAGAGAAGGCGTTTTCTGGCAAGAGGCCTGATATTTCTCATCTGAGAATTTTTGGCTCACCTGTCTACATGCATGTGACAAAGGACGCCAGAAGGAAGCTGGATCCGACCGCAGAGGTTGGAATATTTGTGGGCAGCAACCATGCCCCCACAACTACTGGGTGTGTATTTTACGCCGCAAGACTGTTGTGCGACGGGATATCAAATTTCAGGAGGAGAAAGCCATGAAGTGTTCACTTGAGAGGGAGCCACACTTGCATGAAGATGAGGAGCTATTAGTTCCTAAGGATGAGCTTTCAGATGTGGATCAGCCACAAGAGGAAGTTCATGGAGTGGAAGAGACCACTCATGCAGCGCCAACCATCAGAGGGCGGAAGCGCACTGGCGTGTTTAAAGACCCACCAAGATAAAGAGAAGGCTGTGGTAACCACCACAACACAGCCACAGATAGAGACACCACCTGGGCCGGGTACACTGGATACATGGCTCTTATGAGTCAATGTGTTGTGACGGAGCCATCCTCTTTCGAGGAAGCCGTGGAGGAACCCGCATGGGTTGATGCCATGATCGAAGAATATGATTCGATCGTCAGGAACAGTGCATGGGAGATTGTCCCAAGACCGGTGGGGAAATCAGTGGTGGGTTCGCGATGGATCTACAAAGTGAAGCAGGCAACTGACGGGAGTGTGGAGAAGTACAAGGCAAGATTTGTCGCCCGTGGCTTCGCGATCGAGGGGATCGATTATGAGGAGACTTTTGCACTGTCGCAAGGTACTCTTCCATACCCGGGACGATCCTAGCTCTCTCAAAGGCAGATATGGCACATCCATCGATGGATGTGAAGATCGGCGTTATTCAACGAAGAAGTCATTGAGAGGGAGGTGTACATAGAGCAAACAAGGTTTCGCGAGATCTCAGCAGCTGAGTCGATGTGTGTACCAAGAGAGCACCGATTGGTTGAAGCAAACACCTTCGTGCTCGGGTACACACCCAGACTGCAACGCTCTTCACCGGACTTGGATTCTCCAAGAGTGAGGCGGATCCTAACCTATACCAGATTGTGGTGGAGGGTATGTTGCTGATCATTGTACTTTATGTAGATGATTTGATTTTGACAGGTGATGAGCTGTTGATACTCTCATGCAAGGAGGATCTTGCAAAAGAGTTTGAGATGAAGGACTTGGGCCTCCTTCATTATTTCCTGGATTGGCTTGGTGAATTCATGTCGTTGATGCATTGCTTGCCTTGCAAGTGTGTCTGTGATATACCCAGAGAGGTTCAACATGCAAGGCTGCAAGCCTGTTGACACTCCTCTTCCTGGTGGTTTGAGGAAGGAGGATGCTACTTCAGCGGAGGTAGTGGATGCCACTGTCTATCGATAGTTGGTGGGGTCGCTTATGTATCCGGTCAATACACGACCCGATATATGCTATGCTGTTAACCAGCTTTCGCAAGCTATGGTTAAGCCTACCAAGCTCTTTTGGAAGGCAGGCAAGCATGTATTGTGTTATCTTAGAGGCACATTGGGATATGGTTTGTGGTACAGACAGGAGGTTGAGGTGAAGCTGTGTGGCTTCACAGATGCAGATTGAGCAGGGAGCCCAATGGACCGAAAGAGCACATCTGAAGGGATCTTCAGTATCGGGTCGACAACAGTTTCTTGGTACAGCAGGAAGCAAAGATCCGTGGCACTCAGTTCAGCAGAGGCTGAGTATATGGCAGCAAGCTTAGCTGCATGCGAGGCCATATGGATGAGGAAGATCCTGGTCGGGTTGTTCGGGTCACACTTGGAGCCTACTGTGATTTATTGTGATAACCGTAGTTGCATTAAAATCTCTGCTTAATCCATTGTTTCATGATAGATCCAAACACATCGACATCAGCACACCATCAGATTATGTGCATCGAAGAACCATGTTAGCTTTCATATGTTCCCACGGAGGATCAGGATGCTGACATCTTGACGAAGGCGCTCACCAGGAGAAAGTTCGAATTCCACAGAGGCAGGATAGGGGTTGCAGATAATCCATATCTTGCTGAGAGGGAGTGTTGAAAATGCAGCAAGATGGTGGAGCTTAGTGAAATGAAGTCGCCTTCACTAAGTGGGCCCGCAGGCGATTTTTGGCGCAAAGTCTATTTTTAGACTATGTCTATTTTTAGACATATGGAGCATGGTCCAGGGGTTGCAGTATGTTATTCTTGGAGTATTGGTCATGTTGGTAAAATATATGGACCTCTATTTTTTGACATACAGGTCGAAGTCTATTTTTAGACTCCCTGTCTAAAAATAGATCAGTTGAATATTATTAGCCCTTAATAATATTTGGACTATAAACATTATCTTATCCTCTTGAAGCACTTCAGATCGAGCTACAGATGTGGCACATGCAGCTGGCAGAAGGAAATTTGAATTTCGTATGGGTTAGTTGAGCTATTGCATGGTTGGATTTCATTATAACCACAAAGTAGGCTCGTATTTGACATGTTGCGGAGTTGTGTTGGTTGCACTTAGTTGAACTAGTTGTATTTATTCTAACTGAAAAATACACTAGTGATGAGTGTCAATTAATTCACTAATTATTAACTCATAAATCAACTAAAGAACACATCGCTAATCAATGCATGGACACCTGAAGGAGACCAAGGTTAGAGGTGGAGAAAGGGTGAGTCTACTATCACCAGACTTCTTCCGTGCATGAGATTTGCACACACATTGATTGAGATTTAACAAGATTGCGCAATTAAGTTAGGGGATTCAAACTTGGATCTCATTCAGTCACATCTTGGATTGCGCAGTAGAGGCAGGCAGACTTGTGGAGGAGATTTGAACTTGTGACTTGTTCATCTTCCGAGCTAGTTTTGTGTGTAGCATGTGAGATAGTGCTGAGAGCTGTGAGAGCTTTGTGCTATGTATTGTTACATGTTCTCTATCATTATAATATACAGATAGTTGGGGGTTTTCAGCTATTGCTTTCCCCATTACATATTGTGTTGATATGTGTGCTTGATTATTGTTTTATGTGCGCATGCGACTGTTTCTATTTCCGCATATTGATGATCAATTGTAGAAGAGGTTATGTATTATGCATGAAGCTTAAATAGTGTGTAATCAAGATAATCTTGGTGAATAATTCAGCAAATTATTCAAATTTCTACAGAAGGCATGTCTATAAGAGATCTAACCTTAAATTTCTAAAATGTATCGTTTCTTTTTAATAAAGGAAGAGCAGTGCTTATAAAATGAGATTTCGATAAAGAGTATTACCTGAGTGAGAGAATTTGATTCCTATTTCTCAACTATCGCATAGTGAGCCTACATTTAATTGCAGAAGAACCCAAATGAAAATATACTAGCAGCGAGAAACAACAATTGGAAAGTTGGGATTGGAATCTGTCTATGTATTGAGGAGAAATGGTACAGATGCAAAGAAAATAATACCTGTACAGGGACAAAAGGAGTCGGAACTGAGGAAGATACATTGACGGCAGAGGATGAGATGGTCCAGAATCTCCTTGCAAACCAAGAAATTCTCGCAAGTCGAGCAAGGGCAAAGAAGGCATAGCCATTTTTTCCAAGTGCAGCAAAGCCAAACCCACAGAGCGAAAACAAGTCCTCAATGAAAGAGTAGAGACAATAAGCCGAGGGATTAGGGTTGGCGGGTATTACAATGCTCCTCCCGCCTATTTTTCCAGCCATAGATCTATCAAAATCTCACAGTGGAGAAGCCGCTGAGATCATTGAAATTCACATCAAATCTCGTTAAGAGATCCCACAATTGTCATATGGAATTAATAACCAGTACGTTGCATTTAATTGTTTAACGTGCCAGCAGAGCCACGTTGGTATCAAGAGTAAATATCTCACCGTAAACGAGAAGTATAAACCCCTGTTAATATAAAGTGTAATGCTGGCGGAATTAAAAACAATGGTTCTCCAAATGAAAACAACCTTATAATATGAATCAAAATTGCTATGATATTATGAGATTTTAACGTATATATATTGGTTAAGTTGGTAAGTTAAATAATGTATGAAGGAAAAAGAATAATATTTGTCAAAAATATTATATGAGATAGAAAGTTAAGGTAAGTTTTTAACTTTGGTATAAGGGTGTAAATAAGTAAAAAAAAAAAAAAAATATATATATATATATATATATATATATATATATATATATATATATAATTTATTATTTATTTATTTATTTAAGTGTTACACTTATTTTAAAAGAAAATTGAAATATATGATGTCTTTCTGTGTTTATATAATTGTGATATAAAATTGACCATTCCACTGTGAAATAGCAAAAGGTTTTTAGAATGTCCATTGAACTTTTAATTAAATTTAATTGATAATTTAAATTTCTTAGACGCACCATATTTAATATCTTAATCCATGTTAATACCCATCCACTTATTTTAAAAAGTAAATTGGCATATATGATGTCTCTCTGTGTTTATATAATTGTGATGTAAAATTGACTTTTTCAATGTAAAATAGCAAAAAATTCCTAAAATGTTCATTGAACCTTTAATTTAATTTAATTTAATTTAATTAATAGTTTACATTTCTTGGACTTATCATATTAAATATCTCATATATTAGATATAGATTATTCACATATATAATACTTTTATGCATTAAAAATTAATGTGACTTTTATATTCTATTTATTAAATAGGAAAATAATTTTTATTTAAATATTAATCCATTTTAATACTCATCCACTTATTTTAAAAGGAAAATTGACATATATTATATCTTTGTGTGTTTATATAATTGTGATGTAAAATTGACTTTTCTAGTGTGAAATAGTAAAAAGTTCCTAGAATGTGGATTGAACCTTTAATTTAATTTAATTGATAACTTAAATTTCTTGGACGTATCATATTTAATATCTCATATATTAGATATAATTATTTACATATTTAAAATTTGTATGCATTAAAAAATAATGCGACTTTCATATTCTATTTACCTAATAAGAAACTAATTCTTATTTAACTATTAATCCATTTTAATACTCATCCACTTATTTTAAAAAGAAAATTGACATATCTTATGTCTCTATATTTATGCCGTAAGGCGTTATTATTTGAAAACAACTTTCCTAGCTGCTTTCTTGTCATAATGTAAATCATTGGATCTTTTGTTAGACGATTAGCTTATTATAACCCGTTGATCTGAATTGTCACGGTTACAATCTGTAACCTTCCTGTACCCGTCCTTCCTTACTGTCCAAGTGTTAAATCGGGAGGCACCCGAGTATCGAGTCCCGGCAGGGCACTCCAGCAGCCAAAGTGGAGCCAGGTCATGGGATTAAAAAAAGAAGTGGTGCAGTTTATCACGGCGCTTAGGAATCTGCGAGTCGATCACGAGGAGGAAGAAGAGGAAGACGACGAGGCTCACCGGCCATCGACTTCTGACATGGTTTTCGCCAAATGGTTTATGATTCTGCAGGATAGCGATGAAAGAAAGGAAGCAAAGCTGGAGACCAGCTCTGTCCGGTCGAACACCGAAACCGCCGAAGAAGCTTTGCTGGGGGTTTCGAACGCGGAACCTGATGTTCCTCCACCGAATGCCCTGTTGTTAATGTGATGTAGATCCGCCCCGTCTCTTAACATAGATTCAGACATCGCCGGTTGGAAAGCCGAGGATTGCAGTCTAAGCAATGCCAAGAAGAAATCTCCGTCAAATGTCGTAGTCTTGATGCAGTGCGACACGGACTTTTCGAAGCTTTCGCTGGAGCTTTTGAAGGAAAGTAAACAGGATTTCACGCACCAGACATTCATGAGGAGTGTGAGTCTCAAAGGCTGAATTTTCAATACTAAATTTCACGGCTAGCTTGGTGTGAATACCTGTGAATGGTTTCTGGCGTGACGATTTTTTTTTTCCCTTTTAAAGAATCTTTTTAAATTATTGTATTCAATCCTGAGACTCTTCTTCTTTGTATAGTGATCACCCTGAACTTCTTCACACCATTTGGGCTTTTGTTATTTTTTCTAATCTTTTCTATTCTGCAAATGCTTGGGGAAGTTTTATTACATGCCCTTGGAGTTGCCGGAATCGCGCGCTCGCTCTGCAACTCTTGGGCTCGGCTTTTCCCGCCGCTGTTCTGGGCTCGGTGTTGTTTCTCTGGTTCGTGGCGCCCTGGACCCGTGTGGCTTTGGCCCACGAGTGAGTCCCTGCCCCTGCGAATTGTTTTCTCTGGAGGTCGATCTGCATTTGCGCATGGAGTTCCTGCATTGACCCGGCTCTCCAACCCCGGCCATGATGACAGAAGGTGACTCCCCCCCGCCTCCTGATCTCGAGGCTTTCCGAACTCTTGTAGCTGCTGCAGAAAAGAGGCCGACCTCGGCCTCACAGCAAAATTTTGTCAAAAAGTTGGACAATATCCCTACGGTGTCTCTCTCGGTGGACGATGCTTGCAGATCAGCACTAAACTTGGCCGAGAGAGGCCTCATCGGCCAGTTCACAGGGCTATGGCCATCCCCGAAAGCAGTAGATGATTGGGTCAAACGAAACTGGTCACCATTGGTCAAGGAAGGAATAAAAAGCCATTTTGTAGGCAAGGGGTTCTTTGTCTTCGTGTTTGACAGTGTGGAAGACCGAAGCCTGATCTTCCGAAACGTGCCATATTTCATGGGCCCCCAAGGGTTATATTTGAATAAATGGTCTCCAGATTTCGATCCTGCACAAGATGTGCCCACAGCCGTCCCCGTTTGGGTGCGTCTCCCGCACCTCCCTCTCCACTGCTGGAGTCAGAGCTCGCTACAATCCATCGGCAATGCCCTAGGCAGGTATATCGATCAGGCCCCGAGGAAGGATCAGTTCTCCTGCGCCCGTATTTGTGTGGAAGTTGATTTGGAGGTCGGGCTCCCTGAAGCCATCAAACTCTCAGTGGCAGACTGGACGCACATTCAAGAGCTCGATTACGAGCAACTACCCTTTAAATGTCGACATTGCCATGAATATGGGCATTTTGCCAGATACTGTAAAAAAAAATATGAGGAAATAGCAGAGAAAGAGAAAGGCGAATAGTGGAAGCAAGCAAAGAGAACAGCAAGCAGTAGACAGAACAACAAAAGTAAAGCAAAAGAGACAGTGGCCAAAACAGGGCAAGGAGATTCAAGTAACCAAAACAGTGGAAGTAGGGAAGCTAACAGCATTGCAGGAGATAAAAACCCCTTCGAATCTCTTACACCACCGTCAGACCCTCCAGAGCTTGAGCAGGAAGATCCACCACAGCTGAACAATGCAGACAACGAAGAGCCAGGTAACATCCCAAACCCGACCCCTACCAATACTCCTTCCCCTTCGTATGCTGATATTATTAAACAAAAGAAGAAGAGCCTAGAAAACATGGGATCATCTGATGAAGAAACCTTTGAAAGGCCATCCAAAAAAGTGGGAAGAAGAACAAACAAGGAAACCAGGGAAGAAGAATCAGAAAGGCAGAAAACCCTAGGCAGTCAAACAACCATTGAAATGACCCTCGGGAGAAATACAAGACCAAGGGCGCCCAAGGGAGGAGGCCCCACCCCATCAAGTGGTAAATGATGCAAATGGTCTCTTGGAATTGCAGGGGTCTGGGAAATCCCAATAAGGCAGATGCTATCAAAGAATTACTGAAGCTGGAAACCATGGACATCCTTATGCTCTAAGAGACCAAAATAGAAGGGGAAACCCTTCTAAATACTAGCTCTATGAAATGGAAATATGACTCTGGAAAGGCTGTTAGTGCAAGGGGCTCGGCCGGAGGTATAGGCACATTCTGGTCAAAAAACTCCTTCTCTTTAGAACGATTCTCTGAGACCCAACATTGGATCTATACAGAACTGCGTCACACTGCAAGCAACCTCTCCCTTGCCCTGTTTAACATGTACGTCCCCGTCCATTATGAAGAAAAGAGAGAGTGCTGGAGGTCAATCTTGGATTATATAGAGCATATCAATCCTTCCAATATAGTCATAGGTGGAGATCTGAATATAATCCTAGATCCCAAAGAAAAAAGAGGAGGGACTTACTCTAGGGACCCTTTCATCAACACAGTGGAAAATTTGATTCAGCAGTGGGACTTGGTTGACTACAAACCAGTGAAAGGAAAATACACCTGGACTAACAACAGAACAGGAGAAAACCATATTTCAGCCAGGCTGGACAGATTCCTTATCAGCAGCTCGCTAATGATGGACAACAGAATAGTTTTCACCAAGATCCTCCCAATGCTCACATCGTATCATAAGCCAATCCTCTTATGCCTGAAAGAAGAAGAAGATCTAGGTCCCCTCCCATTTCTTTTCAGTCCTCTCTGGGCCGGAAAAGAAGGGTTCTTCGAAACAGTCCAAACAGCATGGAGGATTGAAATTACCGGATCCCCAAGTTTTGTTTGGGAACAAAAAATGAAAAACACAAAAAAAGCTCTTAAATATTGGATAAAGAAATCCATGAAAACCCCCACTAGACAGAGGAAGGAGGCAGTTCTTCTGCTGGAAGGTCTCCAATTTGAAATGGAGGAGAAAGATCTCTCATCCACTGACTTAGCCAACGAAAAAGCTGCCCAAAGGAATACATACAGCTCTTTCAGAAATGAAGAAGAGCATTGGCGTTTAAAGTCTCGAAGCTTGTGGCTTAAATCCGGGGACAGAAATACCACTTATTTCCATAGACAGTGCAGGGCACGTCTCTCACGAAACCATATTGCAGAAATTACAACCTCTAATGGCCAGGTGTATAAAGGATTTGCACAAATCAAAGAGGCATCAGTAAATCATTTCCAAAACCTCCTTAGTGCAGAAAGAAATGGGAACGAGGAGGATGCATTAGAGTTTCTCACCAACATTCCAAATCTAGTCAGCGTGGAGGATAATGATTCTCTGATGAGCCCAGTCACAGAAGAAGAGATAACTTCCATAGTCTGGTCCATGGAACCAGACAAAGCTCCAGGACCTGACGGATTCTCAGTGCATTTTTATAGAATCTGTTGGGAGATAATCAAATTTGATCTCTTCAGAATGATAAGGGGAATCTTGAGGAAGGCAAAAGTTGGAGGCGGAATTAACTCCACCTTCCTCGCTTTAATCCCCAAGGAAACAAACCCTGGCTCCTTTGACAGATATAGGCCGATTTCACTCTGCAATTCTTCTTACAAGATCGTGGCCAAACTTCTGGCCAACAGAATTAAGCCCCTCCTTCAAAAACTCATCTCTCCGGCTCAAGGGGGATTTGTGAAAGGCAGACAAATTCTGGACAATGTCATTCAAGTCCAAGAAGCCCTACACTCCAGTCATTCTCGGAAAGAACTAGGTATGATCATAAAACTGGATATGTGTAATGCATTTGATAGAGTAAATCGTTCTTTTCTGTATAGGGTTCTTGCTGCCTTTGGATTCAGTCAGGAATTCATAAACCTCATCAAAGCTTGCACTGAGAATATCTGGATCACCCCAATGGTGAATGGAAGACCAGCAAAATTTTTCTTAGCCACCAGGGGATTGAGGCAGGGTTGCCCTCTTTCTCCCTTTCTTTACAGACTGATGGCTGATTCATTGAG
This sequence comes from Pinus albicaulis, assembly GCA_034641835.2. Lineage (NCBI taxonomy): Eukaryota > Viridiplantae > Streptophyta > Pinopsida > Pinales > Pinaceae > Pinus > Pinus albicaulis. The sequence continues at coordinate 537,335,738 of CM076583.1, read as the reverse complement.
CAGAAAGCTGACACAGGAGAAACAAACAGGCACCATACCTGGGATAAGAATTGTACAGGGCATCGCTCCAGTGAATCACGCACTCTTTGCAGACGATTCACTCCTGCTTGGGGGTGCATCCTTGAGAATCGCTAACACCTTCAAGACCATTCTCCAAAAGTTCTGCAACATCTCTGGAGCGCTAATCAGTGAGAGGAAAAGCGCCGTTTTTGGATGGAATACAGACCAACAAACAATTGAAAGGATTGCTAGCGTATTGGGATTCAATGGCCATGCAGTCTGGGATAAAATAAAGTATCTTGGACTTCCATTATCGATGGGATCCAACCGAAATCATATGTGGGAGGAGGTGATTTCTAAGTTCAAGAAAAAGATTATAGCGTGGGGCGGTATTTGGCTCTCCACTGGCGGCAAACTCACCCTTATCCGAACTGTTCTCTCAGCATTGCCAACATTCCAAGCCTCACTGCTGATGGCACCAAGACAAATTGCAGATCGAATATCCTGTCTCATGCGGAATTTTTTATGGAATGGTGGGCGGGGTAACAGCAATCGATTTTATTTAATTAATTGGGAAACTGTGAAGCGTCCATTGGTAGAAGGCGGACTCCAAATCCGTGACCCCCAGCATGCCAACTTAGCTTTGGGGTGTAAACTGCTGTGGCAGCTGCTAATCGAGCCCTCCCATCCTGTCAGTCAGATCCTTAATCTCAAGTACCTCAATAATCAATCGATCATCACCTTCAACCCAGAGAACTCTCCCAGAGGAACGCATGCTTGGAAGCTCTGCAGCAAAGCAATCGTTTTCTTCAGAACTCACCTGTATAAAATCCCAGGGAATGGAAAAAACACATCGATGTGGAGAGATCGAATCATGGGCCATCCTCCTCTTTCAGCTAACAATGAAATTTCAGAATTAAGAGATTGGTTAAGTTCAAAAGGAGTTCGAAAAATTGAGGACATTGCAGATTGGGATCACAATGGCAATTGGCAGAGTTGGACTTTGCCCAATACCCCAGCGCACTTAAAAAACCAGTTAAATGTTCTTACAGCTGCAATTACAGACTTTACTCCAGTGCACAAGGACGAGGAAGATTCATGGGGATGGGGAAAGACGGGGGTGTACACAGCCAGACAAGGATACTTACAGCTGCAAGGTAAAAAGGACTCTCCGCATCCTGAAACAGTGTGGAAACAGATCTGGGAAAATTTCAGTATTCCCAAGATCAATTTCTTTTTTTGGACTTTGTTTCACAACAAAATCCTCAATGGAGAAAATCTGTGCAGAAGAAACATAGCTGGCCCTCACCGATGTGTTCTCTGCAAAAACGCTTTGGAAACCACTGATCACATGTTCATTGATTGTGAGTTTGCACAGAAGGCCTGGTCTATCTTCTTGACAGGTCTGAATGTGAGAACCTTTGCACACTGCTCGATCATAGACATGTATTCGTCATGGAAAGCTCGATACCCCTTCAACATTGTAGACAAATCACTTTGGCACAAGGTGTGGATTGCAGCTCCAAAATATGTATGTTGGAAGTTGTGGCTTGCCCGGAACGAAACTGTCTTCAATCAAAAATAAATGACTGCAGATATCGCTGCGGAGCAGGCCAAGAAACTTCTATTAGAAACCCTGAGACACTCCACAATCAAAGACAATAGTTCCCTTCGAAATGAAGAAAGGGCATGACTGGATGGCTTCTCCCCCACGCTCAGACCTTCAGTAATCACACGTCCAGATCACAAGGGAAAATGGCAGATTCGAGACACTTTGGACAGTTTTCAAAAGTGGTGGAAAACACAAGGAAAATGCACTATCTTCTTTGACGGAGCCTCAAAAGGAAATCCAGGCAGGTCAGGAGCAGGAGGGGCTATTTATTTTCCGAATGGGAAAAAAGAGGACTTCAGTTGGGGACTTGGGATAAAAACCAACAATCAGGCTGAAGTTCTTAGTCTTTTAAAAGCTTGTCAACTGGCCAGGAAAGAGAATCCAAGTGAAATTTTAGTCTTCGGAGATTCAGAGCTGTTGGTAAAATCTCTAATAAACAAGAAAGGGCTCAAAGATCCAGTGTTAAATAAACAGCTTGCAAGAGTGAACAGACTCCTGAAGGATTTCCCCTCAGCTCAAATCTTCCACATCCTCAGAGAATTAAACACAGAAGCAAACAGACTGGCAAATATAGGATGCACTCTAGAAAAGAGCATGATCAGCATAAATGCAGGAGCAGTGAACATGGCAACTATCCCCTAACAAGGCGTTCATGTCAAAACAGTGAATTGTAATGCTTGATGCAGTGAACTGTAATGTTTGATTTGGCTTTGGCCAACCCACCCTATCAATAAAAATAACCGTTTCAGTTAAAAAAAAAAAATTATTGTATTCAGATTTGGATTCTACCCTAATAACAGAATTCGAGTGTATGTACTGTATCCAAGTTTTATGTTTTGAGAGAATGAATGTTTACAGTACATCATTCGTATCTTTTTAGTGTTTTGTGACAGAACAGATCTATGTGCCATTGGTAATGGCCGTTCTATGCAGAATTTCTCGGCATATGTACCGGAGAAAGATAAATTCCGTTCAATATTTCTCGGAAAAGATGTAACTGAGAGAATAGATGGTTAATGTAACGCTTCTGATGGTTATGTTTTCATTGCCGACCGCACTATTCGCATGCCGAGAGGCGTTCAACAACATTTATTATTTCTGTGCTTTATTTAAATTTCTGTCGTTTTCTTGCACCCCGTTCAGCGAATCAAGTATAAAAAACAAACTTTTAATGTTTTGAAAACTAGCGTGTTGTGGCAGACTTTTTTGCAAGTTATTGAAACGTTTTAGACTCGAGACTGCGATTTTGAAATAGTGTCGATATATTTTTTTGAAATAGTGTTGATATATTTTTTTAATTTAACTTCAAAGTCGAGGAAATCTTGAATTTGCATTTTTAGGGGAATACATTCTCTCAAATTATCAAAAGAAACAAGATTAAAAAAAAAAAAAATTATTTGTAAAAAGATAAATTGAAAATTACGTTAAATAAGTTTATAATATATATTTTTTATATTTATAAAATTCTCATGAATATAATTTTAAATATTTAAAAATCTTGTATACATAGTTTTTAAATACTTTTATTTATTTTAAAAAATTGATTCTCCAACTTTAGCTTTTTCCTTTTCAAAGCTGGTATCTTACAATCATAATATAATGTAGAAACCAGACATTCCACTCCACTCCACTTTATGAACCGTAATGTTAAGATACAGGTTTTTCAAACAATTATTTTCTCTTCCCGTTTATAAGACATTATGAACATTCATCAAATTCAATGGGTTGCATCAATTGCAATTTAATTTTTTAATGTTTTAAATAAATTTATATTTTAATAATTAATTTATATTTTATTTTTTAATTTAACATGATTTTTTTATATTATTAATTTTTTTTTTATTAAAAGTAATTTTGATCAAATTTACGGTGTACATATATTAACAATTGCAATTTATTTTTTTAATGTTTTAAATATTTTTATATTTTTTACTTTAAAATGATTTGTTTTTATATTATTAAAAAAGAGATTTCTCAAAAATAATAATGATTTTTTCTAATTGTATATAAAAAATGCAGATTTATTATTTGTAATATTTAATATAAATCTACTAAATAGTTATACACCAATTAACTACTATATTGATTTAATATGGAAAATTTATAGTTAGTTTAGGCATAGGAGAGGAGAACAATTAAGAATGGAAGGTTGGGCATCAACATTGTGAATGAGTGCCAATGGACGCCTGAAAGCCAGGCAATTCTATGTAAGACAACTTGTTGCTTTCATCCAAGACTTGAGCCAACATTGCTTTTACCCTCTAATAAACCTTGATAATATGGAATAGCTTTGTTTCATGATTCCTTGAAAAAAAAATATCTTGAACCAACCCTTCTACTTCTTTATGAATTTGTTCTCTGGTCATCTCCTTCCTCTTTTACTTAACTCTTCCATCCAATTCTTCCAACTCAACCTTAGTAGGCTTAAGGAGTTTGGAGTAGAAGAACTCCTCTAGTGCCAAGGCTTCCCTTTGAGCTTTGGTTGCATAATTTGAATGCCCTTAAACACAATTCTTCCCAAAAGAGGTCGTGTACCTCTTTCTTTGGCCTCCCTCTTGCTTTGGCCTCCTCCGCTACCTTTTTAATTCTACTTAATAATTATGCCTTCATGTGGACATTAGTGTTGAGAGATTAAAGGGATTCAATTTAGAAGGCCAAGTTTGCATAGGTTATTTGTTCTATTGTCTAGTGTGGCAAAATAGTTGTTCTACATGGGAGCCTCAAATACAATGCCTTGAGATTCCTAGCCAATAGCCAATTAAAGCTCTTGAGCTAGTTGGCTACCAATCACACCTATAGACCACTTAGCAACTAGAAAGCCTAGACTAAGTAGAGAAGTTTACCATGCTTTAGAGTATACTCAAGGGAATTGGAATGATCATTGGTTTTATTCCTTGAAACCTTTGCTAAACCTCTAGTGTTGCCCTAATCTCTCCCATAATTCTTCATCATTCGTATAAAAAGGTTAATTCTCCTAACACCTCTCCAAATTACCACCTTCACCCAGGTTAATTCACTTAACACCTCTCCAAATTACCACCGTCACCCACAACCTCCTCATCCTTATCTCTTGATATGCCAACATTTTTTTGTAGACGATTTTGGACAAGATCATACTCAATTTAAACTAATGTGTACCCCAAATAATTATTTTGCTCAATTCCACTAACTATAAGATTAATGAGCCATAAAATATACTCAATTTGAACTAATGTGTATTCCAAATAATTATTTGGCTCAATTCCACTAACTATAAGATTAATGAGCCATAAAATATTGCATAGATTAACAAGTAACATTTTGTAAATTTCAATCCCAAGTATCATCACCCTATTCAAAAAAAAATCTCAACAATCAATTTAAATGTATATTAATATTTCCCTTTATTTCCATTTAGTAGAAAACTAGGTTTAATAAAAATGTCTTTTGCCGCAGATAAAAAAAGACAATGAAATGCTAAATATGTATGTTGGTTTCTACACTTATCTTACCACGAAAATACAATGGCGGATGATAAAATCATTATGCTCAATTAATTTGTAATTGATGATTCAAAGCTCAACTTTATGCAGCAATATTGGTTTTGTTTGGATTTATTGGGCATTTCAAGTCTGTATAAAGGTTGTTTTTTTTCTTAATTTCCATTTAGTAGAAAACTGGGTTTAATAAAATATGTCTTCTGCAACAAATAAAAAGTATGTTGGTTTCTATACTTATTTTACTACTATAAAAAATATGTTTGTTTATACAGTAAATAAAAACAATAAATGAAACCAAAAAAATCTGAAAAATGTGGACTACTTAAGATTTAAGACAACTCAATAACATTTTGTTTACTAATTTTTATTTTTAATAAATTTTTGTGTGTCAAGATGCTTCTAGAATTTATGACTTACGACGTTTCCTTTGCAACATCTGGTGCAATTGCTAGTTATATAATTGTGATGTAAAATTGATTTTTCCAATATGAAATAATAAAAAGTTCCTAAAATAACTATTGAACCTTTAATTTAATTTAATTGATAATTTAAATTTCTTGGACTTATCATATTTAATATCTTATATGTTAGATATAAATTATTTAATAATTAATACTTTTATGCATTAAAAAATGACATGACTTCATTTTCTATTTACCTAATAGGCAACTAATTCTTATTTAGCTATTAAACCATTTTAATACTCACCACTTATTTTGAAAATAAAATTGACGTATATTATGTCTCTCTGTATTTATATAATTGTGATGTAAAATTGACTTTTCTTGTGTGAAATAGTAAAAAATTCCTAAAATGTTGATTGAACTTTTAATTTAATTTAATTGATAATTTAAATTTTTTGAATATCATATTTAATATCTTATATATTAGATATAAATTATTTACATATTTAATACTTTTATGCATCAGACCTTCATATTCTACTTACCTAATACTCAACTAATTCTTATTTAATTATTAATCCATTTTAATACTTATCTAGTTATTTTAAAAAGAAAATTGACATATATTATGTCTCTTTGTATTTATATAATTGTGATGTAAAATTGACTTTTCCATTGTGAAATAATAAAATGTTCCTAAAATCTCTATTAAACTTTTAATTTACTTTAATTGATAGTCTAAAATTCTTGGATGTATCATATTTAATATCTTAAAATTAGATATAAATTATTTACATATTTGATACTTTTATGCATTAAAAAATGATGTGACTTTCATATTCTATTTACTTAATATGCAATTAATTCTTATTTAACTATTAATTTATTTTAATACTCATCTTCTTATTTGAAAAAGAAAATTGACGTATATATATTATGTCTTTCTATATTTATATAATGTAAAATAGACTTTTCCATTATAAAAAGTTCCTAAAATATAAATTACAAATTTTATTTAATTAATAAACTCCTTAATAATTAATTAATAATAAGTCACAAGATGCGTGTGAATCTCCTTCACGCATGCTAGTCTCTGCCTGCCTTCTTGCTGTCATAGTTTATTCCTTCCTTCTTAAAATAAAAAACTTATTTTTTCCAAAATCATCCCTGGTAAATGGGGAAGTGCCGTGGAAAAAAGGTAAAGTGCACAAAAACTGACGGGATTCAATTTAGGGTATATTCGATTTAGATGTCAATTTATTTCTGTCAAACATCAGATTCACATTGAGGATGGCCCATCGCTTCATTTAAAAAATACAGAATTTAGATATTTTATTGGGAATACATTATGGGGGGCAGAATCAGAAAAAAGAAAGAAAGAGCAATAGTCTAATCAGTTTTGAAATTTTATAGAAATTTGGAGAAGATTTAATAAAATTTGGCAGGATTTTTTGTAAATTTAGGTTATAATTATTAAATGTCAAATTCTAGTATTTTAGAAGTTTTTGATTTTAGTAGTGTTGATCATTAAAAACATGATTAAAAAACTATTACTGACAAATTTTTGAAATTTTTATTTTTAATAGTGCTAATTATCAAAAATATGATTCAAACACTACTACTTAATTTTTAATAATTTTAATAATGCTAATTATCAAAAATATGATTCAAACACTGTCACTAAAAAAAATTCATTTTTTTAACCAAATTCCATTCTATTTTAACCATCCCAACAATTCCTTCCTGAGCCGAGTAAACTGGCTTAAAAAAAGGGACGTATATTGCTCAAAAATTGATTTGACAGGACATAATAATAAGAAAGAAAGAAAGAAAGAATTTTTAATGTCCACAAGGCTAAAAATAGCCTATGGGACAGATTGCTTCTCTATCTGACTCTTATGACAATGGCTGAAAAAAAATGAGATCAGAGACGATGAATATAAGAAGGCGCAGTGGTGTGTATTAAGCCTTGCCTTCCATTCTGGCACGCGTAACTCCAATGCAAGCATCCACAAAATCAGTTTCTAGGAAGTCGGAAGACAGTATCTGCAACCGATCAGCGAAACCTTTTTTGAACACCTGAGAAATGAATAGTCTCCCATACCTTCTGATACGATTCGTCACAGGCTTCACGCACAGTATCGGGTTATCCGCCTGCGGAGTGACCGTATTTTCCACGCGGTAAAAGAACTTCCGCGACGAGACCGGCGGCTGGTTCGCCAGATTCTTCACATTGCTTTCGAATTTGGTGTACGGAAGATCCGTATCGATCCAGTCGTCTTTCAAATGGGCGGAGCTCCACAGTGCGGAGCCGGCGGCGGGCGCGGGGGCTTTGGACGGCTTCCATATGCAGATGACCCTTCGGGGCAGCAACTCCGCCAGAGTTTTGGCGAAAACGGCGTCGCCCTGGGGGATCAGGAAATCGCCGAGCTGCTCCACGAGCCACTCGTCCAGTTTGGGCGGATCCCTGTGGCCGTATTCCGTTCTGATCTCCAAGACGATGAATTCCGACTGGGTTTCCGACAGAAAACGCTTTATGTCGTTGACGACCACGTCAATTTTATAGGTCTTCAGTATTCCGTGGCAGACGTGCCAATTCTTTTCCACTCGGATGTCAAAGACCCTGCATCCATTGAGCAATTGGCGGTAGATGGAACATGACTGGCAGCGCGCGAAGGGGCGGGACACACACGGAATGCCTATTTTGTTGGTCGCTGAGTCGTGGGTTCCCGGCCACACTATGTCCTCCATTTTCAGATCCCGCCCGCCTTTCTCGGCCAGTAATTCAGACATCCATTCTTTGTGATCCGTGGTGTGGAAATCTGAACCGGGGAAGTCGGCTCCTTGCGTTCGCTGCAAGTCGCCCAGTTGCTTCTTTTCTCGCCATACCTGTTTCTGTTTCGAGATCTGACCTCCCATTTCGTCCTTCCCAATAAAATATAGTGTTCCCCCTTAAAGCAAGAACAGAGATGCCTGTGAGGGCAGGTGGGAGGAAGCTGAGGAGGAAGGGCGGGTGGGCACCCAATATGCATGGGTGGATGAATCGGAAGAAGAAAATATAAAAACCAAACAGTTTCTTTTGGAAAGGGAAACTTTGTTTCTTGCTGATACACGACACGGACCTCGTCTAGTCATGTGAAAGTTATGTGATGTGATGTGTCACAGCTCTGCCAGATGGCACGTGCTGTTTCGATGCTGTCGCCATACCATAGGGTACCGCTCGCACACGTATGTTGCACGTCTTTTACAGGTGGGCCCAAGCGAGGATTGTGCATCCAGGCTGGCGAATCATCGCTACATTTGAAACAGCGTCGTCGTCAGTGGATGTATATGTGGACTCCACTGCAACATGGATCCCGGAAGAATATGTGAATATTCCTGTATTTGGTTGACTCTTGATTACAGTGAAGAGCCAAAGCAGGCCTATAAAATGATGATGATCGTTAAGGTTTAGCTTGATTAAGAGTTAATTGTTTTTTTTTTTTCCGTGGTCATAGAATTTTATATTATTGATAAAATTGTGATTTTTAATTATTTAAAATAATTTAAAATGCACAAATAAATTTAACATTAAAAAAATCAATAATATTTAAATTCAATAAATTAAATAATTTTGAATCATAAATTTTGAATAAAATTGCAAAAGAAAAAAACCCAAAAATACTATTTTATTTATAGATTATAAATAGTTTAAAATATATATTGTTAATAAAGTATTATTACATTAATATTTGTTAATATTTTAATATTAATAATTAAACACACAATTGATTGATGATAAATGATAATAGGGTGTTATACATTGTTTATGGGTATTTGTATATTTTTTAATATTTATTGATTAATAATAGAATTGATTAATAGTAAAGGGTGAGCATGAGGTTTATATTCTTAAAATTTAAATTAATTATTAATAGTTATTGTTATCATTTTATCTTTTCAAATTAATTAATATTTTACATAATAATGTTTATTATTTTTAAAATAAATATTGATAACTATAAATTTATTTTTTAAATAAAATCTATACTTGAACTAAATAATTATTGATAACCATTTTTTTTAAATATAATTTATATTTAAACAAAATAAAAATGAAAGGCCATTATCCTTTATTTTGGTTTTAGCAAATGTCTTTTTTTTAAATAATAAAATTATGAAATGTGTTGAACTTTTTCATTACCAAAAAAACACTTACTCTAAATTTTCATTTACAATTAACTAGAAACTAAGAAAAAATAAATAATGATAATATATGATATTTTTTAATTTTAATATTTTTAAAATTATTTCTATTCACAATTAATTATAAATTATATGATATTTTTTAATTTAAATATTTTAAAATTATAACTTTTATATTAAATATAATTAGAAATAATAAAAAAATATTTATTTTAGTTTTAATAAATTTTTGGTTTTTCGATGTTTATAGAAATTATTAGTTTTTATTTTTTTAACCATAAATTGATTGTAACTCAATGTAATTTGGAATTTTATATAGAGTATTAAGGTGAAATGTTAATACAAAGCACACAATTTTATTAGAGTAATCTTAATTATGATTAATTGATATGATTTTTGATTTTGGAATTGATTTAAAATTACTTTATTTTTAGTTAAGATTTAGATATATTTTCAATAAATAAAGAAAATAAAACATATATGTTCCTATTAAAATATTAGATAGCCAAATTTTATCAAATTAATAAATAAAAAATATTAATAATTTATTAATAAATGAGAAACAATGATGACAAGTCAAATATTTTAATATCAAATAACTTTCAAATTATATTTTTTATATTAAATTTTTTTTTTTTAAATAAGTTAATGGTTTTTTCCATAATGATATTCGATAATCTTATTTTCATATAAGATATGTTTGGGAGGAAATGTTGTACATTTCACTTTGTTCTATATTTTAAATTTTGTAAAATCAATATATAAATAACACTTAATATAAAATTAATATCACTATATAAAATTAATTTTAATAAAATAACAATAACAAATAGGGTGGAATAATTAATAAATAATTCAATAAACAATAATAATAAAAATTTTATGTGTTATTATTAAATTAGAAATAAAATAAAAAATAAAAATTTTGAAAACACTAAAATAAATAGTTAATTAATTAAAAAAATTTAAGAACTGGTTGGTCTTTTCATCTCTTTCTTTCCACTATTTATTCATCAAGTGATCTTTTCTCTTCTTAGCAGGTTGTTCTGGAGATGAATCTTGATTTAGACTCAAAACGTAGACTAAAAATGAAGACTGTAGATATTCCGAGTTATGCATCTGAAAATATATAAATATTTGTAATTTTAGTTAATCAAAATATGCTTGTAACACTCCCTCTCACTTTCTTGGACTTTCCTCAAAATATGCTTGTAACACTCCCTCACTTTCTTGGACTTTCCCTAAGTCTAGCGGGTGGTGTTGCTTTCAATTAACTCAATCTCCATAGTTCTCTCATGGAAATGGGGTTAGAAATTTCCTCCTTTCCCAAAATTAGTAGAATTACCTTTGGACAATACTATCACATTCAACTCATCGATAGATTAGTGATGATATAATTTTTTCCTCAATCCAATATAGAGATCAAAAGTTTCGCCCATTTAAATTTTAGGTCTTCATTCCTTGCCACGTGTCACCCACATGGCACTGTCACCTCACATGAGGTCCCACGCGATGCCTGCCATGTCTTCGTTGCCATTGCGCCTTCATGCCTTTGTGGCACACCTTCTTCTAAGAGCGTCCCACCCCAAGATTTCCATGGAACAACGTAATATTTCACATCAAGTGATGGTGTTATTTCCTTTCCTGTGCCCTCCATCAATCTACAGTGACACCTTTCCAGTGCACATAGGCCTGAACTTCGCGACGTGACAAACATTTGCTCGTCAAGTTACAGGAACATTCTGTCTCACGACTTCTATTAGTCTTCACCCCACCTTCAAAACATGTTGTCATCCTCTTTGGGGACCCATGCTCCATGGTGAAGTGGCTCCAAACCTCACCAGATTCCCCTTCCATGCCACGTAGTGCCCCTATTCTAGGTGGCACCACCAAAAACCTCCACATGTCCTCATGGCGAATGTTAGTCTTGGTGTCTATGTCATTGCCCTTCCAATCCTAATGATGTCACTCTGCCATGTCATGTAACCATGTGACAACCACGTAGCCTCCTCCAACCTACATGTCTTTTGCCAGCTCAGCCTAGATGAGGGGCCCACTGGCTCCCACCCTTCGTGTAAACCCATGAATTCCTGTTATATAATTATCGGTCACTATCAACGATTTCTAGTTAATTCACTCACTCCCATTTTCCTCGACATGCTTCCTTCTATCTCCCGGGACGAACAATTCTCCATTTACATAATGGGAAAACTTCACGTCATGCCTCGCGTCTTTGGCAATAGTGCCATATGACACACCTGGTGGAACGTTACACCTCTACTTTGTGACAGGGATTTTAATAGTGAGCGATGAACAATTATCTGTCATATGTCTTTCGTTTATCGATCCTCCTTTAGTATTGCAACTTGGCCATTTCAGTGCAATGCAATGTAAATATTTCATGGCATCAAACAAGGACTACTCCTATCTCACACCCCTGTTACTTTTAAGCCTTAGCCAATTTTATGATTTCTCCAACTGCTTCAATCGAGCTCAAGTTTGTTCCCTTATACTTAGAATTTCAGATGTCCAGGGACGATTCTTAGGCTCCCATGAGGACCCGTGCCACTCATAACACTGCTTTCCCAGTAAGTATTCTAGTCATGCCCTTTTATGAGACACTTAGACAATCCAACCGTGGCTAACACTTCCCTGCATACCAAGCACAACTACAACATATCACATCCAAAAATTGATGCATCCAAACATCATCAAAATCGATGACAAAACATGTAATGTAGCATAAAAGTAGTAAAGGGATTTAAACCAATCAATATTCATGACCTTATAAAACCATAAATTAAACATAGTATAGCTCTTTGAGCCCAATCAGGTATGCATACAAGACTATACAATTAATCCTTTACTCAAGAATACATCACCAACTACATGGATATGCAAATCACTTAAACCCTTAAGAACAAACATATTCGTCTCATTAATAAAAACCATGAATAACATCATTCCCATCCAAACTATGGCGATGCAACATTTTTATAATTCATGACAACATCATTTACCATTCAAAGTATAACATATCCATATATAGGAGAGCATGCATAAATAATTATCTAATAATCTTAATGGTTGGAAACTAAGGGAGGGACTTCCACTCTCCACCCAATCGTAGGCGAACTACATTGCAGTCCTTCTTGTAGCTGACCACCCTCGAGTCATATTTATATTTTATGGAGAAGCGCTTAAGGGAATTCAACCAATGCCAATCAGTTAATCACACATGAATTTAGAGACTACCCCACCTCCACCTTATTCTTTCAGGACTATGTCCTGTAGTGTTTCCACTTGTTCTCCCAGTAATATAGAGTACACTGATATTCCATTGATAATCCCGTAGTTATCCTAAAACACAAAGAGTCTATCCTCTGCAAACCAGGAATCCACAACAGACAGAGTTTCCACCCGCTCAATCCTGATAGGACACCAAAACACTGTCTCCACCTATTCTTTCCTTTGGCCACATTGCGCCACGTGCCTCTTCTCTAGCGTCAATGTTGTCCCAGTGTTCTCCTTCCCTCTCGCATATTCACTAATAAATCCCTGTATGCCTAACCCATTACACAGACACCCACAACCACGATTGAGTCTGAGTTCCTTTCTCTAGGTAGCACACACTTGTTTCTCAACATGTTGTACTCTTTTCCACAGTTCCCAATTCCCTCTCTGCACTACTGTGTGATCATCCTCAATCGTCCATCCCTTCTTCCTTCTCTGTCAATGTCACTTGCCTTATCAACGGATTTAACAACTATAAAGCGAGCTACCTTGCTCAACTTATCAATCGCCACCATAATGACATCATGTTGCCTATTTATCCTTGGTAGCCCAATAATGAATTCCATTGAGATGATTTCCCACTTCCATTCTAGAATGGGGAATAGATGTAGCAATCTCGTTGGGTGTTTACATTCCACCTTTACTTGTTGGCACTCCAAGCATTCAACGATGTGCTCAACCACATCCCTTTTCATACATGGCTAGTAATATGTCTTTTTCATAGCTATTATCATTTTCAGATAACCAGAATGACCAAAATATGGTATTTTGTGGAATTCATCCAAGATGAGCTTCTTCAAGTCAACTATACAACATATATACCACCTTCCTTTGAACTTTAGCAGTCTATCCTCTATGAGGGGGTAGTTTTTTCTAAATTCCCCTTCTGGCTCTTGCTGCAAGCATTATTTCACTTTCTAGTAGCTCTTATCTTGTTGTTCTGCCTCCTTAATATTTAAAAAAAAAATAGTTTCACGAGAACTTACAAATACTACATGAGCTACCTTTAGCCTTCCGTTGAGTGCATCGATGACGGCAACGAAGCCGAAAGTTGCCCCTGAGGAGAGTTTGGTTAAATCAACGTGGCTCTGTCAGCACTCCCACAATTAGCTTCTTCAACCTCCACGTGGTCTTCCCCTACTTCTTTGGTTTTATTTATCAAATTTGAGGAATTTGATAAATAAATATAAACAACAACCTTTGAAAATTTAAATATATCTCTCGGCCTTATATTATACCGCCAAATCTTATAACCTTAACACTCTAGTCTTATGTTAATTATCCGTCAATCTTTTAATTAACCAACTTTATTATGTTCCGGGCCCACACATACCATCGGCAGACTTCAACGAAACACATACATCGTATCTTAGGTTAAACTTCATGCATCTTCATCAAACGTCCACCGTCCGATGGCCCCTTTCCAGATCGACAGTGCTCGACAATATCGCACGGCCTCCGACGTCGAACTTTAAAGTGCGATGGCGCTCTTTGAACGATGGTTTTGGAACTTCGCCTAAGTCACATGTCGAACACTGAGTGGAATCGCTCGCGTTCCGAAAATACCGCCTACTCCGCAAAAGCGGTGCGATATGGGCAACCTGGCTTTCTAATCCACTCGCGGTTTTGGGAACAGTGATTGACCACGGGTTTAAGTCGGGTTTGCGCTATTCTTTTATCCACTCAGTTTACTAACTCAGGTTTTAGTCCCGGTTCCAGACTTCAATTAACAACAAACGAATTCATCTCTTTGTTGAGCAGGATTTCACCACTATTAAACAAAGTTCGACAACGACGGCTTTTCTACACAAACCTCGCCTGTGCGTGGAATTTCTTCATTTATTCGGACAATTGAGAGAAGCAATGGGTAGAGGAATACAGAGATTACGCAGTGACCTTATTCAACAAAAAATTACTCATAATATCAATTCAAACCAAATTGAGAATCGACGAGCACTGAACTTTATTCAACAGGAAACCATTGCTCAATACACGGATTTTATTGTAGAAACCTCCGTTCTCCCCCCCTCCATGCATTCGGGGGAATACAATTTATATACATCAACATATGACTCCTCGGTTCCTCTGTGAGGACCGTTTTAGAAAATCAAAAGCCTAATTACAATAATTCAACTAACTGAAACATGACAGATGGATCGAACTGAACTATTCGACTTCTACAAACTCTAACTAATCTAAATGAAACAGTCAGCTGAGGTATTGACACCTAGCTGTTACAATTCAAATGTTTTCGAACCCTCCTAGCCACAACATGTGGACAAAACCTCCTACATTGTTGGCTAGTGTCTAATGTCCCTGCATCAATCGACCACCATGTTTTACTTGCCCTTGATGTATTTGATTTCAAAATAAAACTCACTAATCAAGGCTAACCATCTTGTCTTCGTAGAATTTAGCTTGGGCGGATCAAACAAGTACCTCAACCCCCCATGATATGTCATCAATATGAATTTCCTCCCAAGGAGGAAATGCCTCCACATATTAAATGTGTGGACTATTGTTGTCAATTCCAGATCATGGGTGACATAATTCTGATCATGCTTGTTCAACTTTCTAGACTCATAGTAGACCACTTTCCCTTCTTACATCACACGATCCACAGATCCCATCCTTGCAGGTATCTGTAACAACACGAAGTCTTTCGACTCTGGATATGTTATTCTTAAAATTGGTGTATGCATGAGAAAGTGCTTTAGTTTCTCAAATTTGGTTGTACATTCAGTTGTCCATTGAATTTTAGTCCCTTTCTTTTGCAGCGTTGCGATTGGATGCCCAATATTCGAGAAGTTTTCGATGAATCTTTGGTAATAACCCGCCAAACCCATGAAGGATTTGACTTCCATCACATTTTGAGGTGTAGGCCACTCCATGATGGCCTTTATCTTATCGGGGTCCACTGCAACTCCTTCCTTAGAGATAATGTGCCCCAAGTGTTGAACTTGTGACTGGAAAAAATCACACTTGCTGAGTTTAGCGTAAAGCTTGTGCTCTCAACACTTGCAATACCATTTTTAGATGCTTCTCATGCTTCTCCTCAATCTTCGAATAGACCAATATATCATTTATGAAAACGAGCACAAATTTGTCCATGTAGGGACTTAAAACATTGTTCATCAGGCACATGAATGTTTTTGGGGCATTAGTGAGCCCCAAAAACACCACCACAAAATCATAATGCCCATATCTAGTTATAAATGTTTTTTAATGAATGCATTCATCTTTGATACGTACCTAATGGTACTTATATCTCAAATCGATCTTTGAAAATATCGTTGCTCCTCTTAGCTGGTCAAATAAATAATCAATGCTTGGCAGGGGATATTTTTTCTTTATAGTGGCCTCATTGAGCTATCTTTAATCAATACACAAACTTAGTGCATTGTATTTCTTACTGAAAAATAATACAGGCGCTCCCCAAGGTGATAAACTAGGTCTAATTTACCCTTTATCCAACATCTCCTTCAATTCCAGTTTTAACTTTACCAGTTTTGGTGTGCTAATCTAGTATGGGGGTTTTGATACTTATAATAAGGATGATAGTAATTCGATCGAGAAGTCGATTTCTCTCCTACACAACAATCCTGGTGTTGTACTAAAAAATTGCAAGGTAAATTTTTATAAAGAAGCTATTTATTATTGTCACAGATATGCTCAAAAAGAGCCTCTCATTATTTCTAGTGGACTACTATTGAATTGCAGAACGATTGAGCACCAAGGGTTAAAATGTTATTAACAAGAACACAATTCTTTCTATGTTTTGTATTTGGAGGTTCTCGAAGTTCAAATGGGTCTTATCCCTTTCTCGTTGAGCTTTCGATTTAAGTTGACATACTTTGAATGTTTTTCTATGGTATCCAAAAATTTCAATGGTTTGGAAACCGATTATGATTACATAAAGTCGAGTGATTCCCGAAACAAATATATTGATTACGTAGGGAATTTTCCAAGGTTCATCATTATTGTTATCAACAATATATTAAACCTGAAGAAAAATGTGAAGTCTAAATGAAGGTTAAAAAGGGGTGCAAAGTTGTTATCCTCCAAACTGGTGCGAAAACCAAAACTTGAATCAATTCGGAGTGGGCCCCAAGTTCAGGAACTTGGCCCTAGTCACAATTCGCAAGTCGCATTCCATTCCAAAACCTAAACCCCAAATTTCCTAGCTATTTGGGCCTTAGGTTCTGTTCGGGCCTCTCGATAGGTTCGACTCTTGAACAAAGGCTAGACCCCCAAACACGTCGAACTCGATTTTGGACCCCATATTTTTGGGCCCTTTCTGTGTACTCGGGGCCAAAATCGGATTCGTGATTCACAAACATACAAAGGAGCAAAACATATGTGGCGTATTTTTTTATTGCAAGAATGAGGGATGTTTTGACTAGTTTTTTGTGAATTAAGAACCATGATGGGACTTCACCTATTATCAAAAAGTTTGACATTTTTCATTTTGATAGGATTTAATGTAATGGATTTTGTATTAGTTAGCTAATTTTTTTTAGTTATTAATTAGTTAGCAGTCAGTTACAAACATATATTTAGAATAATATTTTTAGAAAAATGTATAAAATGATGTGGAGCCAAAGAGAAAGGGGGAAGTTGGAGCGAGTAATGATTTTATATGAAGAAGTCTATGAGGCACTTCCCTAACCAATAAAGATTCCAGTTTTTGGACGAATTTACAATTTGCTTCTTTCTTTTGTTGGTTGCTTTACTTTTTTGGCCATCTTGTTCATTTTTAATAGTATTTTGGGAATTTTGAATGAGTTTCATTTATGAAAATGCATAAATTAATTTCTAGATAAGATTTTATTTGTGCAAGCCAGATAGATTTGTGTAAGTCACACCTGTTATCTTATATGAGTAAATCCATTATGTTCATGGTGCTTATAATAAATACTCTTACATCTCTTTAAGCATACTTTTTTAAAGCAGTCTTGTGTGAGTTTTAACTTCTTGAATTCAGAAATGCTCCTCTTAGGAAGTTGGTTCTTTTTATGCTTTCTTCTACCATTATTTTAATTGTTAAGT
The DNA here is from genome assembly GCA_034641835.2 of Pinus albicaulis. Lineage (NCBI taxonomy): Eukaryota > Viridiplantae > Streptophyta > Pinopsida > Pinales > Pinaceae > Pinus > Pinus albicaulis. Next base: position 537,317,715 of record CM076583.1, on the reverse strand, counting down.
TTGTGGATATTTAAGACATGGCCTATGGGTTATAGAAAATAATTTGTCTTCAAGATCAATTACACGATAAAGTTGCTCCCTGACAAAATTTATCAAAAAAAAATCAGATGCCTCGACGAAATTTCCTAGCTATGAATTCTCTAGGAGCAACACTTGAGACTTCCTCAGGGAACACGTCTGCGAATTGTTTCAAGAGAGGATGCTCCCCTAAGTTTATGCTTCTACCCTAAGATCCATTGGTCACTTGGACAACGAAATATCGCAACCATCCCTACTGTACGTCTTTAACTACAATGCAGTGATTCGTTGGAGTGTCACGAGCCTTTTCTTTCCTTGCAACATCATTCTTTATGCGTTGCCATTGAGGCATTTGATTGACTTGCTAAAGTAATTGAATTTTTTCATGTGCCTTGCCAATTAGTCCATGTTTATTAATACATTGTATGAACCCAATTGTAGCGGGTTCACATTGACTGATGTGGGAATGTTTTCCATTACAACTAGACATGACTTTACGACATGCTCGACCCACTTCTTACTCCCAGTGGCTAGTTGAACTAACTATTAGTTTTCATGTGTTATGAATGGAAACATGCACCTCTTTGCCACTGATTTAATTACATAACTGAAATTAGAACTAGGGTCAATTTAAATTGAAACAAGCTAGTTGTTGACAATACCTTCCATTTCAATCATTGAGGCTTGGTGGTAAGCTAACTTATTGTCCAATGCTGCATAGATGTGGCACATACTTTGAACCACATCATTTTTTGTATCTGCTTCTTCCGCTTCCTGAGAATTTTATAGTCTTGGGATGCTCTTCTATCACTGAGGATAGTCGCTCTTCTTGTGGTGGTCTTGAATTTTAGAGGCTTTCCTTCTTAAACCTTCACTTCCTCTCACATAGGCGAAGATAGCCAGTCCCTACCAGCAATAATGGATTTCTACTAAAAGTATCCCCTGTTAGGAGTGGTAGGATTCATTTTCTTTCCCCCGGGCTATTGCCTTGCATCTTTCTCCCTCTTTCCTCTAAAAATAGACTTTTCTTTTTCCTTCCAATTAGTTCGAAATTAAGTCCTATACTTGGACTACTTATAACAATGCTTCATCTTCTTGATGACATTTTCTAGTGTTTTCGGATCATTAAGTTCTATTTTATCCTTGAATTCTTATGGTATCCCACTCAGATACCTTTGAATCTTTGTCTTCTCATCCTTAATGTAAGGCATGTACCTTAGTAGCTCCAAAAAACTTGTTATATATTCATCGATTGTCAGCTGCCCCAACTTATGCTCATAAAATTCCTTGGCCTTGTTGTCATAGTACCTTTAAGGCAAGTACTTTTCCCATAAATATCTATAAATCTCCTCCATAATAGATAATTTTCTTCAACATTCTTGAAATTTTTAGGTCTTCCCAATAGAAATCAGCTCTGCCCTTCAAGATGAGGATGGCTACTATTGATTTCATATTCTCAAAGTAGGTGTGCACTCTAAAATATTTATTCATTCCTAGCAACAATGATTCTGCTTCCTCTGCCTTCTTCACCTCTCAATTTAATGTAAGAGGCTTTGCCTTCTTAAATTCCTCTCGCATCAAATATTTTCCTCTCCTTTTCTGTTGACCTTTCCTTTTGGTGGTTGCATTAGATAGTTATGGCAATCTATTATTCTCCCATGTGTACTAAGTGGGTTCCACCTCTCATGGTGTCTTCACTTATCTCTCTATGTCTCTTCCTAGACATGCTTCCCTCTGCACCATTAGTTCTTAATTCATGTTTTCCAAGTCTTGATGGAATTTTCCCACCTTTATCCCTTCCCAAGTGGCTAGCACCTAGATCATGCTACCTTTACCTTTGAAAATATGACAAGCTTTGTAATATGATGGCATTTAATTCCACTTTCTTCTCCTGAGCCATGAAAATCCTTTCATTTTAATCCTTATAGCTTCTCAAATTGACTCTGATACTTCTAATGGTGTTTATCCAATAAGGGGAGTCTTCCTCCATCCTCTTTCCAATTGATCCTTACTCTAGAAAACCTTAGAATTTATCAGTGCTATGGTTCACCGTTGTGCTATTCAACCCTTATTCTCCTATAGTTCTTTGATGTCTCCTTATGTGTTGTTACATACACATAACTATTAGCCAATCAATAATACAAATAAAACATGCTTATTATCACCTTGGCACACCTGCCATAAAAATGTGGCTATGAGGCTATCTGAAATACCATATTTCAAGTTAGTATGCATTTCATAATCAATTGAAACTTGCAACACACATTGCATACAAAATCAAGCATCCTCTAAGGACTACACTATGTAACATAGCTCTAATTTTAATAATTTTTGAGCCCATCCAAGTCCAATGTTGAACCATTCTCTTATAACACTTTATAATCTTCCCTCCCACCTCCTTGGACTTCCCCCAAGACTAGTGGGATATGTTACCTTCAATTAACCCATGCTACATAATTACCTCATAGAAATGGGGTTACAAAATTTTCTCATTTCCAAAGGTTAACATAATTAACTTTGGAAAACACCATTGCGTGAGATATTTTTGATGATATAGTTTTTCCTCAAACATATCTTTGGATCAAAATTTACGCCCATTTAAATTTTGGGTCTTAATCTCCGGCCACATCAGCGGAAAAACTACCATGTGTCACCCACTTGGAACTTCCTCCTCACACGAGGTACCACATGGAACCTGCCATGTTGCAATATCACTGCGCCTTCATGCCTTTGCGGCACACCCTCTGCTAAGAGAATCCTGCTCATAGATTTCCATGATGTGACACAATATTTCATGTTAAGTGATGGGGTTATTTTTTTTCTTGTGCCCTCCATTAGTCTGCAACCACACCTCGCCAGTGCACAAATGCCTAAACCCCGCGGTGCGACATAAATTTACTCGTCAAGTGATGGGAAAATTTTTGTCTCGCGACTTTTTTTAGTTTGTGCCCTGCCTTTAAAACATATTTCCATCCTCTCCAGGGACTCACACTCTGTAATTCTATGGATCCAAACCTCGTCAAATTCCCCTTCCATACCATGTAGTGCCCCTATTCCAGGTGGCACCACCAAACACCTCCACCTGTCCTTGTAGCCACATGTTAGTCACGATGTCCATGTGATTTCCCTTCTGATCCTGATGACGTCACTTTGCCATGTCATATACCCATGCGACAGCCACATAACCTCCTTCGTCCTACATGTCTATGCCAACTCAACCTAAATGAGAGTCCCATTGGCTCTCGAACTTTGTGTAAACCTACGAATTCCCATGATACAATTTCTTGTCACTGTCGACCATTTCTAGTTAATTCATGCAGTCCTATTTTCCATGACATGCTTCCTTCCATCTCTTGGGACGGACGCTTCTCCGTTTACCCAACGAGAAAAGTTCTCATCATGCCCCTTGTCTTCCAACAATAGTTCCACCTACCATACTTGATGGACCCTTACACCTTTGCAGCGCAATAGTATTTTGATGGCAAGTGATGGAAAATTCTTCATCTCGTGCCTTTCATCTACAACTCCTTTACTCTTGCCACTTGACCATTCCCTTGTGGTGCAACATAAATATTTCATGGAATCTGATAGGGACTTATATTGTCTTGTGCCTCTATTACCTCTGAGCCTTAACCAATTTTTTTTTATTTCTCCAACTCATTCAACTGATCTCAAGTTTATTGCTTGAAACTTAGAATTTTAGACGTCTAGGGACCATTCTTAAGATTCCTGAAGGACTAATGCCACTCAAAACATTGCATACCCAATAAGGATTATAGTCATGCCCTTTTATTAGGCACTTAGAGAAGCCAACTATGGCTTGTGTTTTCGTTCTTACCGGTGAACCAACAACAAATCGCATCCCAAAATTGATGCATCCCAACTTCATCAAAAGTTACCGATGACAAAACATGCAATGTAGCATAAAAGCAATCAACATATTTAAACTAGTCAATATTAATGACCTTATCAAACCATAAAGTAAAAAAAAAATAGCTATTATATCCCAATCATACATGCATACAATACTATAAAATTAAAAATTTACTTAGGAATACAACAACAACTATAGGGATATGCAAATCCCTTAAACCCCATGAGAACAAACACATTGATCTCACTAATACTATCCAGGAATAACATCATTCCCATGCAAACTGTATTGATGCACACATTGTTATAATTAATAAAAAAATCATACCGTATCCATATACAAGTGAACATACATAAATACTTATATGATAATATTAATGACTGACAGTTGAGGGAGGGACTTGCACCCTCCACCCATCCATGAAACTAACCATCCATGAGAGGGATTCAAAGTCTTAGGAGAGTTTCTCAAGAGAATCCAAACAATTCCAACAATTTAACCACATAGGAATCCATAGACTGCCTCGCATCCACCTTCTTAGTTCAGGGCTATGTTCTCAAGTGTCTCCACCTATTTACCCAAGAATCCAGATTACACTGATTTTCAACTGGTAATCCTGCAGTCATCCAAACACACAAAGAGTCTATCCTTTACAAACTAAGAATGTAGAGAACCCATATTTTCCACCTGCTCAATCGGAACAATGCTCCAGAATGCTTTATGTCTCCACTTGTTCCCGCCTTTGGCCACATTACCCTGCATGCTTCTGCTCCAGCGCCAACATTGTCCCAATGTTATACTTCACTCTCATAAATTCACTGTAAAGCCTTCTATGGATAACTTGGCACAAAAGCACCCACAACCATGATCAGGTTTGTGTTCCTTGCTCTAGGAAACCTACGATTGTTTCCCAACATGTTGTGTTATTTTCCAGAGTTCACAATGCTCTCTCAATGATGATGTGTGATCATCCTCAATTGTCCATCCCTTCTTCCTTCTTCATCGATTTGTTTCTCCCATCGACCCCCTCGCATGGCCCTTGCATGTTGACCACACAATGCAACCCATGAGGTATGATAGAGAAGGTATGGGCATGCCATCCACTCAGAAAGCTCATACTCCACCTCCCTTCCTACCATGTAGGCCATTAAAACTCAATTAGAGGGTTGGTGGCCATTAATACACAATGTTGACTTTCCAACTTCCTAAGCAACTCCTCCTCAAAACTATGAATCCCTATCTACTCCTCTCAGCCTGTCATTGTGTTTACCTTTCAACAATTGAAGAGAGATTACAAAAAGGGCTACTACAATGTTATGTGCCAATTTGATTTTATTTAATCTGTTTATTTTTTTTTCTTGATAAATGAAAAAATAATTTTAAAAAATAAGCATTTTTATTGACACACAAGCTTAATGGGATTTATATCATTGTCGTTTAAATCAAAAGAATACACAACCTTTTCTTGCCAACTTCCTAAGCAACTTCTCCTCAAAAGTATAAATTCCTATCCACTCCTCCCAGTGTGTCATTGTGTTTACCTTTCAACAATTAATCACATGATTTACCATTCATAATAACGATTACAAGAAAGATTACGAAAAAAGCTATTACAATGTTATGTTTCGATTTGATTTTATTAATCTGTTTTTTCTTTGATAAATGAAAAAGATAATTTAAAAAAAAACATTTATATTCACACACGAGCTTGGGGGGATTTATATAATTGGAATTTAAATCAAAATCTGTTTGCCTCGTGATGTTCTATACCAAACACATACCAAAAACTAGATAATAATATTTTGAAAATTGTAATAACTACATAATTTTAAATGAACGTAAGAGTTATACTTTTTAAACAAATAAAATATTTTTTTATGTAGTATGTTTGTAGAGTATAAAGTTAGAAAATTGTTAAAGTGATCTTAAAAATTGGAGACTAGTTGGTCTTTACACAAAGACGAAGCCAATACAATGCAACTTTAATTTTAATTTTTTAAATTTTATTATTATTATTTGAGATGTTTGAGTATTTCTAATCTCAAACTTTTATTATTGATATAATTTTTTATTAATTTGTGAAGAGAAAATATTAATTTATTATTAAATAAATTTTAGGTGAATGATAACATGTTTCCATAAATTTGAACTTATACAATTAGGGAAACAAATTAATCACCAAACCACTTAAGCTAAGACCCTTTAAGTATAAAATAAATTATACTAGTAATTGCACCATCAATAGATGTTGCGAAGGAAAGCAATAGTAAAACAATAACATGAAAAAAAAGTAGTATAGAGGAAATTCTCTCTAAAAACACCATTCAAACATTCTCACATTTCTACTAAAAAACACCATTCAAACACTCACATTTATACTAAAAAGAATTCTATCAATCTTAATGAAATTGACACCTACAACGCCATTTATTTTACAGTGGAAATTTTCCACACCGCACGCTAACTTTATCTGAACTTTATGACTGCCCTCGGCTCGTTGTTTGACGGGAACTGGATGGGGAAGACTCAATTTGCTTTTTGGAACTCCTAGTGCTTTCTTTTATTTTGATCAAACAGTAATACTCCCCTGAAAACAGATGATCTTATTTGAGAAAATGACAAAATTAACGACGCACACAGAAAGACAACAAACATCTTTCAACTCGCTAGTTATCACTTGTGGAACGTGGAACCAAGTGCAATAATTTCACAAACAAAGAAAGAGTATATATTTTTTGATATCTACAACAAACATCTTTCAAGTTACTTATGACTTGTTGAATGTGGAACCAAGTGCAATCATTTCACAAACAATCAAAGAGTATATATTTTTTTGATATCCATTAGATATTCAACGTGCCATATTTGAATTAATTGATGTTTTGTTTGGAATTTGGGTTCCATTGTGATTTATGTTTTTAATATATAAATGATTTTTTTATTAAGTAAGATTTGCAAATTATGTAATTCAAAATATTAACTTCAACCAATTTCTACTTAATTCTAATCAAAATAAACAAATAAAGAAACCAATATGTAATATTTGAAAACCATCAAATATGGAAAAAAGTTAGACTGCTATGAGATTTTGTGCAATGAAGGGAAATTTGAATGTTGCACAATTGTGATCACTGATTTGAATTAAGAACGCATGTTATAGGGACAACATATATCTGTTGACCCTATGGGTGATGTCGCATTAATAGAAATTCATGTTAAATGGTAATGATATTTATTCATTCATTGTAGGCATAAATTGATTTGATTAATTTTAAATATATATGAGTAGAGCATTTTTTACTCTTTAAAAATAAAAAAAATCCCTATCTTGGTTCTTGAGCCGTTATATATAAAGTTTGCTAAAGTTGGTTCTTGAGCCGTGAAGTTTGCTAAAGTTGGTTCTTGAGCCGTTATATATATGTTTGTATCTTCACAGATTGAGCGGAAGATAATTGCGGTATTTTTATATCCTTATGTGCTTTGCCTTATTCCATTGTGCTTCCTTTGCTCTTATGTGCTTCACCCTTTTCCATTGTGGTTCCTTTGCCCTGTGACTGGAGTTCAGATTTTAAGTATCATATTGTTTATTGTCTACCAACAATAATTGTGCTCTTATGTGCGAGTTGCATATTTATCTAAACACGATAGATGACATCAAATGAGAAGAACATATTGGTGACTGGATCGATCGGTTTCCTCGGAAAAAGTATTAACAATACTTTTATTCTTTTATAACATATCTTTCCATGATAATGAATCTAATTATTGTTCACATATGTTGTTTTCATCGAGAAAATATTATGGTCGCAGCCAGGGATTGGTTGCATTTTTGTTTTGCTAAGAATGGATAATGTTGAGTCTGCCAAAATCCGTTTCAAAATCTGTACTCTTCCTACTCATAAACTGGGCAATACTCTACCTACGAATGATGTCAATTCTTTGCTATGAATGACAGGTTTTAAAACTGGAGCTGTTTAGAACTTTGAGGGAGCTACATGGAGACAGCTTTGAAATTTGTGTATTCGAGAAATTTTTTCCTGTGGTTGGAGGCATTGCAACAAATCATAATCTTGGAATTGATACGAAGAGCAGTAGAGAGGACCTCTCAAGAAATCTGGATGCCATTGTAAATATTGCAGCGAACATCGTGTTTGATGACAGGTTCATTTATATTTCATCTTCGCAAGCTGATTACTCATTGCTATAGGAAAGAATTTATATTTGAATGTAAGGCCTAACACCTTTGCGCATGACATAGATATGACATTTCTCCTAAAGTCAACTTTAAGGGCACTATGAATATTGTGGAATTCATTTATATTTGAATGTAAGGTCTAACACCTTTCCGCATGACATAGATATGACATTTCTCCGAACGTCAACTTTAAGGGCATTATGAATATTGTGGAATTCGCGCTACAATACCGTAAAATTCAAATCCTCCTACACGTCTGCACTGGTAAGTGGACAGATTTTAATCCTATTCAACACATGAAAAAGGTTTATGAAAGGTTTGATGAATGGACAAAATTCTTTCTTGTGGAGATGGTTTAAGGCATCAAATAATAAAAGCTAAATAGACAGGATCAAGATTTCAAGAGGGTCATCATTTTCCATAAAGACCAAAACAGTAAGCCAGATAAATTGTCCAAAGATAGATACAACTTAGAGTTGGGTAGATCATATATTTTGTTTTGAGTCACCATTTTCCATAGAGACCAAATAGTGAGGCAGATAAATTGTCCAAAGATAGATACAACTTAGAGTTGGGTAGATCATATATTTTTTTTTAGAAAATGGTTGTTTTTAGGGGTTTGGAAACATGATATTATGAAGTCGTGATAGAAGTAACAAGTTTTTGTAACTGCATTGAAGAAACAAGGTGAAAAGAGGAAAAAACTCATGTATATGCAAGTTTCTTTTATAATGAAAACCAGTGTTTTTCTTTCTTGAAAAAAATATAGAGAGTAATCTGACCTTCTCAATGCGAGCATCGAAATATCTGAACCCATGTGCATCAGGAATGTTAACAGGTTCTTTTTGGGGCATCCATGGTGACAGACCTCATCGCTTCTTGCTGTCGACAAAGCACTGGTTCCAGGCATGCCTACAATTTTGTTCTGTATACTGAAAAACCCCATTGCAAGTAGAAATACAATTCCGTAATAGAGGTTTTATCCGAGAAATCTACAGATAGGTTATCAATATCAGATCCACCTATCGAATCCTGGCACTGTACTTCTGTTCCTGATTTAAGACAGAAAAAAGACTTGCGGGATTGGCGATCTTGTTAACCCTGTTAATGGAAAGCAGCGGCGATTTGCAGAAACAAAAGGAAAAGAAGTCAGGAAAGTAGCCATTGTTTTTGTCCAGTGAAAAAGCTTACAAGTTCTTCAATGTTCTTCAATGTAGGATGCAACATTCTACAGAGCTTCTCCTGAAGTGGCACGTATTTTAATCCTTCTATTAGAAGTCACCCTTATAGAGGAGATGCACGGCATTCGTTGCAGAGCCTTGAGGGTGGTGCTGCCCTTTCCGATAACAATTACAATCGCTTTGTCTGCAACTCAGAATTATTTCTCGAAAGGGGTGGCTATTGAGGCGTAGGCCATAGCCATAGCCATGCTCTTAGCTTTAGCTTGACTAACTTCTTCTGGTTATCGTTATAAGGAAAGTCCCAATTGTCAAAACTGTCACACTTTTAATCGATGGCTGATCATGATCCAATCGTCTAACAAAGGATCTAATGGCACACATTATGACAGAAAGACAATCAGCAAAGTTGTTTTCAAATAATAAACACACTACTATTGTAATTATTCTAATAAAAAGACCAAATCAAAAATAAATGCAACAACTTTGAAAAATCCCTAAATACTACTTTTAGTATTTCAAAACTCATTGGTGAGAGGAGATAAAAGGTTCGTTCATTTTATGTTAAAAAGCATTGATTAACCAAAACTCGAAATGTTGAAATAAAATTTATTTCTTTGAAAAATTTGAATATATTTATTTTTGTTTTCAAATATCTATATATAAGGATATACTTGAAACATAATCATGTTAATTTAGATTTATTATAGTATTAATTATTTTATATGTATTTACAAATATATCAAAATGTATAAATTTTACTTAATTTAATTGTTAAAAGGAAGTATTATACAAATAGAATAAAGTTAAACCTTAAAATTTTAATCTTTTCTAGTTTGTAATTATCAAAATTTGGTAGGAATTTTTTATTTAAATTACAATTTTGGATTGGAAAATTGCTATTTTTAATATTCAAATAGATTTAACACTCTTTAATACCTATGCTAAAACCATATTTTGCAATATTAACATCTAGTATTTGTGATTCATCAATCTAAAATGATTTCTATTGGATTTTAGGCTAAATGTTTTTATTTTCCTCTCATTATTTTAAGTATTGGAAAAGAGCCAATTTTGTCATGCAATTATACTAATTTATACTACAATAACAACAATGATGATTTAATTTAAGATTCCAATCTAGTTAGATATTGAATTGGCATAAAATATCCCTTTGTCTATTGGGACAAGACACCCCCTTTGCTTAGTGATTTGACATGTGATCTCTAAGGATGAAATCAACCTTCTTAATTATTAGGCTCACTTACATTATATAAAATGTGAAAAGCCCCAAATGTTAGCTCAATTAATATATGCTCTTGTGGGAATTCCATAGAGGTCTTGATATTATTTTTCATAAGGTCTTTTAGGGTTACCACTAGCGTTTTTGGTTGGAGAGTGATCCATCTTCCATCTAATAATTCTGAGGAAGAATAAGGAGTGCTTTGTGAGGGATACCTTGTACCAACAAACCCATTCTATACTTTAATGTGTGAGGGTAGGGTTAGATTATTTCCTTGAAAATATAAGATTTTAAAAAAGAAAAAGGGAAAAATTAATTACGTGAAAGAACTTTTGTCAAACTAAATTTGGAAAAAGACCCTCTACTTTTTCTTCTTGTGTTAAAATAGTTAGTAGATTTTGCAAGTTATTAACATAAATTTACTTTTCTTTAAGATAAATTTTATTGTGGATAAGTTTGTGAAATAATTTCCTATGTGAAGACACTCCTAACACTCTTATTTGGTCAAATAACCTAGAAAATGGGGATTACACAATCAAGTTGGGATATAAAAGTTGGTGCAAAGACACAAAAATCAACTATTACAATGGTGGTGGAGCAGGATTTGGAAAATTGATTATGTCAGTCAAGGTAAAAAATTTCTTTTAGTTAGCTATGAATAATAAACTTCTTACTTGGGAAAACTATTTAATGTGGGGATGGAGATGGCCTGGTAGGTGCGCCTTATGTGAATAGTACCTTGAATCAATGTTGCACCTATTTCTTAAGTGTCACTACAACAATCAAGTATCGATTTCAACCCAAAACATTCTTGATATGTGTTTTAATTGAGGTAAGACAATATTTCATATTGTCTCCAAGCCTGGTTGGCTGATAAGTTTGTAACGGATTTTAAAGGCTACCCCTGCTTATTGGTTTATCACATTTGGTGGGATACGAATCTATGGATATTCGGGGAATTATAAATTGCTCCTAAAATTTTTACAACAACTTTGTGCGTAATGAAAAAGGAATATAAGCTAGAGTTGAAGCAAAAAAAGCTAAGGTTTCTTATTGATCTAGATATACATTTCTCTATTCCATGGGGTTATTTTGACGGAGCTTGCCAAGGGAATTCTCCACTCTGTGGAATAAGTGGTGTCTTGTTCATAAGTAAAAGATATTTTATTCAGGGTAAATACCCCATGGGAGAGGGACAAATAACAAGGTTGAATGCTCTGATCTTTATTGGAGGTAACAAAGAAAAAAAGCATTAGGAAAATGCAAATTTTGAGTGATTCTCAATTGATTATCAAATGGAATAATAACCAGATTGTTATTGATAGTGCATGCTTTAACGTTCTTTTGCAAATCATTGAGGAATCGATCCAATGTTTTGATTGATTTTCCTTTGAGCACATTTTCAGAGAAACAAAATATAACACCCGTAAGTGAAAATTAAATATTTAATTTAATTTTACTGTACAAACTTGGTAAATCATGGGCTAAGTGAAAATCCTAGTGGAAAAATTTAATGTTTAAAAGTTTTATTTTAATTTATTTTAAAAGGTTATGATAAGTCTTGGAATTCATGGGGAAAAGACACTAAATTAAAAAGTTTTCACTCACTAGACAATTATTCCTCTACCCAGAGATAAATAATCTGAGTTGGGACAAGGGAGTGAAGAGGGTGAGAGGGGAGAAAACATGTGGCAACCTTGAAGACTTGGAACCTGGTTGGAGGAGGTCCAAGTGAGGAGAATGAAGTTTTAAGCTTAGCAGTCTGCAACAATATGTTGTTGAAGGCAGGCAGGATGCTGCCAGTTAGGGTATTCTTGAGCCAATGGAATCCCTGAGACCAACTTGCAAGTTCTTTGGTTGTACTTGTACAATCTTGATGCCTTTAAACAAACCTTTTAGGTAATTTTCAAGCAACTACACTGGGAGTGACAAAATGTCTCGGGAGGAGAATTGGACGAAATTTACATTCTCATTCGTTAGGAGGAGTGGTATTTTTCCTATGTGAATTCCCTGGAATCCTAAACTAAATAGACAAGTATTTTTCATTGTTAAAGTTTCCTTTCAAAACATAAAGATGTTGTTGTAGATAATAGTGTATATAGAGTCTTTATGAAAACTGTGTCCAAAATTATTTTTAGTAAAGAATTGAAGAAACTTTTATATACCCAATAGAATATGAAATTGTGCAAGGATTATGTTATATTTACAGTAATAATCTATGACAAGGAATAATATAATATCACAATCTATGACAAGGAATAATATAATATCTTTGTGAAGGAACTTGTGTGAATGACTAGTCTAAGAAATATATGTGTGATGGATAATATGAGAAGTTGACTCGTATGAATTAAATATTATGTATTAAATAATATAGACCAGACTTATTATGGAACAAGTTAGTTGTAATTGATAGAAAAAATTCAATCATGTGAACAACCCTAGTTCCTGCACCTAAAAATCAAAATATGTACATTATGGATGGGAAAATAGGAGGTCTTGTTGATGGACCAAGTCCCACTCACCCATTGAATATACCTATAATAATAAAAAAATAACTCTTTAATAGGTAAAGAGAAAACTGGAAATATATTATCGAACATTTAAGTTATAGCGGCCAGATTCGTTCCCTTGACCAAATCGGTTCTTGCCAGCAGCCTACGAACCATTCTGGGTTCTTTATATAATTTTTAAAGAGTATGGATGGATATGTGTATAAATAATAAGTAAACCTATTCTATCCTTTGATTCTGAAAAAAATGGGCTGCAACATTGAGCCATAGAAATCCCTTTTAGAGCTAATAAAAAAAGGAAAAATTAATTGTAGCCAACCATGGGTCCATGCAAATAACCTAGAAGTTTTTGAAAACCTTTGAAGTGAAAATTAGCTCGGAGAATTCTTATCAGAACCTATAAATTGTAATGGAAAGCAGAAGTTGTAACATCAATGAGCCGAGTGAGGGTAACCAAACCAACTTGGTTGACAATTTCCAATACTGAGGAAAGTTAGCAACTAATACAAGTGTTAAGGTAAAACCAAGAGTTATAATAGTGTGAAAAGGGTTAATATAATTCACCTGTTTCATTATTGAATTAATCGTTGTCCCAATCTTGGAAAACAAATAAAGATCAAGGCTTAGTTACATGGAGGAGCTTAATCAGAATAAAGAACAATGTAGAGAAAATTTTGAAGAAGAAAAACGTTACCTCGAGTTGGATGGAAAAGTGATACGAGGTTCCAAAATGCCAGGAATAGTTCAACATATTATGACTCAGTGCAACATGTATATCCAACTGGAAAAAAGAAGAAGAAGAAGTTAAAACAATAGACCTTTATAGTGTTTAATAGAAAAAATGAATCATAACCAATTCCGGTAGGAAACAATACAAAATTACCTTGTTAACCCTGCAAATAGAAAATGAATGAATGAAACCCTCGTCAAAAAGGAAAATCATTCGACGCAAGGGACTTGCAGAGCCAAACCCTCGCGGGCAAGTGTCTCAAATGAGGCTGGTAGCACGGTGAGAGGCGGTAGCACGGTGAGAGGGAGAGTTGGTTACCCAAACCGCTTGATGTTCACAGCAACCATAGAATTATAACCCTAACTTGACAACCATAGATATCAAATTTTTTTTGGTGATACACATTCCAAAGTCGTCAAGTGGACACCAACTGTCGAATTGAGAAGGTTTGTTCCACATTGATCAAGATTAAAGTCTAAGGGGCTATGAATAACCAATAATATACAAATATATACCATAATCTAACTATAACCAAGTGCTCTATCAAGGTAAGAAACCAAACTTGGAAAATTACTAATGATGAGAACCAAGCATATTTACATAAGTATTGCACAACTATAAACCATGGAAGACCACATATATGGACTTGATGAAGTTTCGACCTAAGCCATGAAAAATAATAATGGATTTGCATTACTTTACTATGAATTCATTCAGTTAATAAACCATTAAGTGAGTATTAAAAAAAAAAAGAAGCAAAGATTACTATCACCTCTTCCTCAACCATAGAAATGATTATTGTTGAGATTAAAAATTAGTATAGTAAATGTTGAGATAAAAACAAAAATTTTGAAGGTATTATAAGTGGATTTTACAAGTGGGGCATCAGATCTATAGGTTTAGCTCTGAGGCCTAGGGGTCAACCTAGAGTTGAAAAGTTTAATAAATGACTATCGATATTATATATAATCAATAAATAAAGATGATGGTAAGGGCATAAGCACCTGCTAGACCCCTAAAGGAGGAGATTAGATATGGGTGCTCTTAGGGGATGAAGCATCATATCCTATAGCATAATTGTTGGAAGTAACCAACAATAGAGTAGCTTCCTGACAAAGATCATAGATAATAAAATCATTAAAAAAAAACTAATCTCACTGACTACTATACTCATAGCCAAGTAGAAAGGGTGATGGAACAAGTTACAAGTTCTTATAGATATGCATACAGATCAATAGAAAGCCCTTGTTGAGGCTTGGAATGTATTAGCAAAAACAACGTTAGTATAACGAATCAAAATTCTTTCCTATAGGTAGATGTGAATAAAAAATAATACAAGTTGGAAACCTACAAAATTGTAAGGTTTATTTAACCATAGACCCATGCACCCATTTAAGTGAAACACGCAAGGATGTTGAGCTTATGAAGGAATCAATATTATTATCGTTGGTTTCATATATATATATATATATATATATATATATATTAGTGTACTAACATAATACGAGGGAGGAAAACAATTGGCTATAGGAGTACAAAGTAACCCTACCAAGAGTCAATGTCATGAAAGGAACATGGGCAATTGGTGGTACCTCTATTGAAATACAAATTTAATTTTAAAAAGAAATTAATAGCAATTTTTGAAGTGAACTATGTAGATAAATAACCATCAAATATAATAAATAACAAGTAGTGCATGTAAGAGAGTTTAACAAGTTGTTATCACTAGGCTAGAACAAGTTGGGTTGTGTCAACCTCCAACCTAGCATAACTATTTCAAACCACTTTTGACTGGAAGTTATCCCTTCCAATAAGAGGGATCTCTCAAGGAAAACAATGGGATATTCAATATGAAATTTAAATTGCATATGGCTAAGTCTATTTATGCTTTATGTGGTTTTTTATAGGTGAAAGAATATGTGAGGGCTGCCACCATTGGGCATGGAGTCAGTCAAGAAAAATTCAATTACAAACAACACCGTTTAAAGGAAGCTGAGGCAATTTGGCTTTAAAATTGATGTCAAATAAACATTTACAATCATACACAACAAATGAAGGAAGTTGGAGCATTTGTCATGAATTCCAAGTAATCAAATGTCCATGAATATTGATAGAAACATGAAATCATAAGCATAATAAGAAAATAAAGAGCCAAAAATCGAATCTCAATTAGTAAAACAGAGTTACTGCAACATATTTATTAATTGTAAAAAATTACAAAGAGTGGCCTCCTTCACATTGTCCATCCTCCTCAAAATGGAAAGGTTATATATATATATATATATATATATATATATATATATATATATATATATATATATATATATATATATATATAGTGGAGTCTCCATAACGATACTCTTCCACTTGGGCTTGACTCGATGCACCTCAAAGAGTCCTTATCCTTACTAATTGACCCTTATCGAATATAAAAAATTGCTGAGGTGTTGGATTTCTAATGTGTCATCATGCCATGTGGATGTTGACCTATTGAGATGTCTCCCTAAGTCGAATTTCAAAATTTCTGCACAAATCTGGCTAGTAAAAATTCTGAAACATAGGCCTCAAAGATAAGTTCTTATTTTCCAAACCCTAATGGTTGAGAAAAATACGAGAGAGGTTTTCGTATATGCACTTGTTGTGAATAAAACCCTTCTTCATATTTCCAAAATCCCTTTCCATTTGGTCATAAAGTGAACTTGAAGTTGACTACAAAAACAGTCATTTCCAGAATTTTTGTAGCAAAACTTTAGTAGAAAATGCCAAAATCACCCTTCTGCATATTATTTGAATTTTTTGACTATTCCAAGGTCTTCTCTGAGATTTATGAGTTAAATACATTCCCTGAGCCCCCCTGTTTCTGAAATTTGAACTGGTGTTTACCTCCATGGAAAGCTACAACACTTTCGTAGCAAATTTCTGCCGTCAAGCCTAGGAGTTGCTACGGAAGCGCCTAGTTTATGAGATTTTATACTTTTATCATTATTTCCCCACCAAAACATTTATCAAAGCCTATATAAGCCTGTATAATACCATTAGCCATAGTATAGTTAAAAATTTGTGGTCTTACCATACTTATGGAACATCATCAGTTTGGACAATCATTTTGAGGCCTTTCTTCAACAACTCAACTTGTATATTTCAATGTGTGCTTCTAAATATTTAGACTTTCGCCTGCAAACTTCTCCTAAACTAGGTATTTCTGTATGTTGAGCAATGGTGTTAGGGGACACAACAAAATTTAGCATGCCCACTTTTGATCTTGTGCCTATAAAGTTGATGACAAAATCCTTTAAGATTTGCTAATGATACCCCTGCAATTTTTTACAGAACTGGAGGTAGGCCACATTGGCAAGCACTTGAGAGAAAGTGCGGTATTATTCTATCAATCTCATGTCCATGGGCTCTTACCAAACCATAGACCCTATTTTATATTGTTTCCTTCGAGCTGCCATGGCTCCAAGATGCAGTGAACAACTCCTTGACGCCTGCAAAAACTTTAGTGACAACAAACTGACCTTTGACACTAACAGAGTTTACCCTAAGACAGCTAGATAGACCACCAAACAACCAAACCAATGCTTATGTAGCAATAACAACTCACAAGTAGGAGATGGGAACGGATTTGTAACAACAAATCGAAAAGAAAAAGTGTAAAGAGAACATAGTAACTAAGGAGTTATATGATGCACACATTTTACAAATGGTGGATAACGATAATAGGAAGCAATCATGACCCAATATGCTATGACCACCTTTGACCATACCATTTTTAATACTACGTACTATTTCCCCTACCGTTAGCAAAAAAACCAACTTTGTAGCGAAAACTGTGTCGGGGAAGACAAATTTGCTACAAAAGTGTGAGGAATTTCTATAGAAAATCCTGACTTGTTTGAACTAGATTTGCTGCGGAGGTGTGTAAAACTGTCAAACTCATAATGATGACTAGATCAACTCGTGGACAATGAAACTTTGGATTTTCCCTTGATAATGACTCACATAAGGACTCATAATGGCATTTCAAAATCATTAAATGACCTTTATACATGTGATTTGTTTTTAATCAAAAAGTTTAAAAATCATATTGAATTGTAACTAACTTAACCTAATTGACTCATGACTAAAAAACAACCTAATGATTATCTTGGATAACACAAGCCATGATAAAACGATAGGGTGTGGATAAAACCATGGAAATGTATGAAGAAAAATGGCGTCTGTGAACTAAAATGAAGGACTTATGTCAAAAGTTATTATGGGCATAAACTTAACAAAAAAAGGTTGGAGATTAAACTTATCTTATAAAAATTATATGTACGTAATAATTAGTGGTTTCATTCTTATGGTTCTGGAAGAACCAAAATTATATTGTAATGTTGGTTATGGAAGCATTAGAAGCCATGAAATAAACAATGATAGATGCATGGTATGTAAGTTAATTATGAATAGTTGGAATTCCTTTTTATATGTTAAGAAGTCCAGTGACAAGTACTAGCTCATCATGATGCAAGAAAAAAAATCTTTGGACACGTTAACCAATAATATGCAAAATAGAAGGGGATGTAAAACCCAAGAAGAAAGCTGAGAGAAACTCCTTTTTGAGATGTGTTGGGAAGTACTACTATAAAATTTGTGACATAATCCTCCTATGATTTTTTTTTGATTTTAAGTATGCTCGTAATTGCACCAGGTTATGCCTTGAATAATCACAATGATTTCTTTTAATATTCTAGCCTCAATGGCCTACTTGGGAAAGATTGGAAGGAAAATAATAAGATAAATAAATCCAAGTAAATTAAACAACCTATAGATAATTAATGTGTGTTAGGTCCCTATATTACTAGTGTAGTCCCTTATTGTTTTTTTTTTCTAAATAAGATTATTTATATTATATGGCACATAAAATACAATTCAAAACTTTCATGCTGGAATTTCTATGCTAACCAATTCTGGCGCGTGTGGAGTTCAAAAGAACAAAAAAAGGACTTCCCTAGTTGGGGAAACCAGTCAAAAGATTGTTTCCCCGAGGTGGGGAAACCAGCATATTCAGGAATTGTACAAAAATTTAAAATACTGAGCAGGAAAAATAATTACATGAAAACCGAGAAATGAAGCTGAGTTGAGGTAGGAAACCTCTTGAAATGGATTTTGAAATGGTGAGTCATGCTACTGGTCATGAGGAGGGGCCACCGATTTTCCGGATGGTTGAGGGAGATCCGATGAAAGCTGGGGTTGTGGTCGGAGATGTTTCCGAGGCCGAGCGCAGGCAGCCCCTGATGAGACCTCGAAAACGCACGCAGAGAGAGAGAGAGATGAGCGGTGGAAGGTCCGAGCGCCACAGAGGGAGGAAACGAGCTTTGAGGCTTCCTTGAATTGTCCTGTGGCCTCTCATGTTAATAATTTTGTGCTCGGAGGCACACGGCGGAGGGTGATGGAGTAGCTAGGGAGAAATGTGAGGAGGCAAGAAGCCTCAACTGGCCGCATGTAGGTGAGTATGGAGGTTGGGAAAAACTCGGTGACCCACACGCGCGTAGTGAACCGTGAATTTGCACCCGAAAGGAGAAGAATGGCGAAGTTAACGAGCTGGGTGCCATGAAAAAATGGGAGGGGTAGCAGGTCGGACAACAGTAAAGGCTCAACGTAGGTGGAGTAATGCTCACAACAGAAGAACATCTACAGAATTTATGAGAACTAGGATGAAGCCATGTGCAGCCATGTGGTTGTGCCATGTGCCTAGCAGAGGAGTTGTCGCGTCCTTCAATATAATGTTCACCCGCATCTGGGAGTTGAGCTTATTTCTGCACCAATTGAGTGCAATTGAGGAGGAAGGATGCATCATTGATACTGGAAAGAGGACCGGAGAAGAGAGGGAGTTTGTGGTCAACCCTTTTGTTGGCCAGAATATCTGCAGTTGTGTTGGCGAAGTGACAAATGTGCTTGAAGGAAATAGCACGATGAGTCTACATCCATTGCTCTATGAGTTCAAATCTAGCTACAAGATGCCAACTCTTGGAAAATTTGGAAGCCGAGGCCCCTGAGAGGAGGTGTAGAATAGTTTTGATGATGACTTGAGAGTCTCCCTCTACTTCTAAGGAGAAGAAGTTGTGTTCCTGTGCAAGAAGAAGCCCCTATAGAAGACCTTCCAATTCTGCCGAATTTTTGGCATCCCATCCCATAGAGCCCATGTAAATAAGGATAGGACTCCCTTATGAATCCCTAAAGATCCCTCCGAAGCCAACTGCTCCTGTATTTCCCTTGGATGTGCCATCAAAGTTCATTTTGAACAAGCCAAGGGGAGGAGGAATCCACGAGCAGGGCGAGTCAGGTTGGCAGGAGGATGAGCGAATGTCTGAGGGTTGACAAGGGACTGAGAGGTTCCAATTGGATCAACTGATGCTTTTTGTAGGCTGAGTAGGGATGTCAGATTCATGCCATTGGTGTAGAGCTAGATTCTCTTTTAGATTGTTGCATATATTTGTCCAAATAATGTTTGGAGGATTTTTTTGATTTTTGAATACGCACATGTTCCTTTCTTTCTAGATT
Organism: Pinus albicaulis; assembly: GCA_034641835.2. Classification (NCBI taxonomy): domain Eukaryota; kingdom Viridiplantae; phylum Streptophyta; class Pinopsida; order Pinales; family Pinaceae; genus Pinus; species Pinus albicaulis. The sequence goes on along the minus strand of CM076583.1, from coordinate 537,297,418 downwards.
GACCATAGGTTGAGCCCTGGGAGAAGGTACCAGAGTGTGTTGAGGAGTTTGCTGTTGAAAGGATCAATTTTCCAATGTCTGATGGTGTTAGAGATATCTCCTTTGATCCTGCTAGTTCTTCTGCATCGCATGGCGATATTGTCTCACATGGAGTTAGGAAAAGGGTAGGTGTCCCAGAGATGAGTGATGGTTTGATCATGCTGAAGATAATTTGGACATCTGGAGGGGCCTATGAATCCCATTTTGAGGAGGTTGTCCCAAGTTAGGATTCGTCTCTTACTGAGAAGCCAAATAAATGTGGAGATTTTGGGCCAGATGCCTGGTCTCCATATTTGTGTCCATATCACGTTCTGGGGATCCTGAGTACTGGGGTAGAGCAAGTGGTATGCTTCCCGAGTGGAGAAGGTACCTTGAGTGGTGTGACCCCAGTGGAGAATATCTAGATCATCTATGCATTTGATTTTCATTTTACTTAATTCCATGTCAATTTCTTCATATTGTTCCTCAAACCAATCCTCTTGCCATTGTATCGCTGGAAGCCATTGATGATAGCCAGAAATAGGAGAAGGTTTCCAAAAAATATTCACCTGATTATTCTCCTGAGTGTGCATAGTGGCTTGCCATATGGGTTTGTGAAAGAGGTCTACCAACTTGGTCATCTGCTACCACGAGTCATCCTAGAAAATAGAAGAGGCTCCTGATCGAACTTCCTAGAAGTTGTGCTACTGGATTATGGCCCGATGCTACTTGGTTGTGTTTCAGATTAGGGACCCTGAGTCTTCTGGTATAAATCGAATGAGGTCTTTCGGAGGTCAATTTTCAGCATATTTAGCGGTCGAGAGATGGGCCCAAGGGGTATTGGGTTTGGACAACCAATTCCACCAAATGCGAGCACCCATTACTATGTTTTTGTGGCCAGGATCCCTCAGTGCCAAGTCGCCTGCCATCTTTGGAGTGCAAACAACAGTCCACTTCACTAGAGCCCATTTTCTGATTTCTCCAATACTACCCCAGAGAAAGTTCTGTTGCAATATTCTGATGCTTTTAAGGACCCACATGGGAGCATATAGCACTGAGAAGAGATAAAGGGGCATAGATTGGAGGATCGCTTTTATCAAGACCAGGCGACCAACAATGTTGAGAGGTCTGTGAGTCCAGGAGGACAAGCGAGATTCCAGTTTTTCCAAGAGTTGTTTCCAAGGGGAATTCTTGCTGACAGAGTCAATGAGAGGATCTCCTAGGTACTTAGAAGGCAGAGAGGCAATAGAGAAGCCTATAATTCTAGCAATACTGCTTTGAGTGGTGGCAGGGGTGTTGTAGAAGTAGATTTGGGATTTGGCGGCATTAATAGTGGTTCCTGAGGCTTTCGAGAAGCTATCAAGCAGTGATTTGAAGATGCTTGCTTCTTGGACATAGGGGTGGCCGAATAACATGTTATCATCTATGAATTTCTTGTGTGGAATGGGTGGATTGTTGTGAAAAGATATACCACGAAGGGAATGGGAAGAGGAAACATGTTGTATGAGATGACCAAGACCTTCCTCTATGAGAATGAACAGAAATGGCGAAAGAGGATCACCCTGGCATATGCCTCTGGAGGGAGAAAAAGGGTGAGAAGGGGCTCCATTCACAAGGATGGAGTAGAAAGGGGAAGAGATGAGACTCGGGATCCAATGAGTCTAGTTAGGACTTAAGCCAAAGGCCAAGAGAATTTGTTTGATGTAATCCCAACTTAATTTGTCAAAAGCCTTAGAGAGGTCAATTTTGAGTAGCATACTTTCTTTCTTCAAATGTTTCAGAGAATGAGTAACTTCATGGGTAAGAATGATCCCATCCAAAATTGAGGACTTCCACATATCCTGTCTGCTCTGCAGAAATGAGTAGAGGGAGGAGGGGTTTGAGCCTATTGTCGATCACCTTGGAGATGAGCTTGTAGATGACATTGCATAAGGCGGTCGGTCTATACTTGTTAGGTGTGAAAACCTGATTTTATTTGGGGACTAGAGGGGAGGAAGGTGGCGTGAGACACCACCACATTTGGCGGAAATTCCGACACTTGTTCCTACGCTTTTTGACCAAATGTCGGAAATTTCCCCAAATGTCATCCGCTCTGAAACCGTCGCTATACCGACGTTTATAGAAAAGTGCCACCAATACCGACATTTGAAAAGGTAGCATATATGGTACGACGTTTGGAGGAAGACGTCGCACCTGGACACCATGGCCCAACGCGCCGCGTTGCGAGACCGCCTAAACGGCCGGTGGCGACACAATGTCAAGTGTCGATTGCGACGTTTAGAGGCGCCGTCGCAATAGTGACACCCTTTTCCGTGTTTCGGTATAAACGCACACTCTGTATATGTGCTAAATAAAAATACGAAACTTATATGCACGCTATATAAAAAATGATTTTATTGTTTCGTATCCGTACGAACAGCGCGGCATTACCGTCTGGATATCACGCGCGCATTCGCCCTCCGCTCTTGCGAAACAACATTCGCCCCTCGGACACTTCTGCAACAACATTTTCTCTCGCGATTCGCCCTAGCGTTCGCGCTCGCCTCTTGCAAACAACATTTTCCCCTTAGCGTTCACCCTTAGCTCTTCGCGAACAACATTCGCCTCCCGCCTCTTGCAAATGGTAAGTTCTTAATGCGATGCCCTTCCTCCTATAGTAGGGTTGACTCTATTTGGGTTTTTTTGTCGAAATTCCATTGGATTGTGTTAGGTCAGTAGGGTTCTCTCTATATGTCAAGAATCAAGATTCAATACCCTCTATTATCTTCATCACCCAATAAAAGATTTAAAATTTTCCCAAAAGAAACGCTTATTAATTTTAGCGCTTATTATTTCTCCCCCGCTTTAAAAACCCTACATTTAAATGAAAAACAGCATTGCATTTCAACTACAAAAATATATTAGTGTTCAAATGTACATGTGTGCTACATTAATGTCCTAGATCACGCGCGTATTCTGTCCCTCCGCTCTTGCGAACAACATTCGCCCTCGCATTCGCCCGAGCCTTCCGAACAACATTCGCCCCCGCATTCGCCCGAGCTCTCGCAAAACGAGCATTCGCACGCATTCGCCCCCCGCCTTTTGTAGAACAACACTCGCACCGCATTCGCTCCCTGGCACTTCCGGGTAACAGCATTCGCCCTCGCCCTCTTTGTAAAGATGCCCGTGATCGTACTGCAGCCCTTCCTCTACAGAGGTTGACCCTACGAAACCTAACCAAATAGCTCCACTTGAGAAAAAATTTCATAATCTGGGAGTCGGATACATCGTGCAGAGCAAACAATTGATAATTATCTCGTGTCTAATATATTAATATACTTTTTCACATTGAAATGAATAGAAACAAGAAAATGCTAGCCACTGCATAATGCTTTTGACATAGAGTTTTGAGTGACATACTTGAAAAAAGAACTCATCGACCCGATATTTATAATCATTTCGAGTTATTCAAGTTAAACACAATGTCAAGAATCAAGATTCAATACCCTCATTATCTTCATCACCCAATACAAGATTTAAATTTTTCCCAAAGAAAAGCTTATTAAATTGGTAGCCATTATTTCTCCTCGCTTTAAAAACCCTACATTTAAATGAAAACAAGCATTGCATTTCAACTACAAAAATATATTAGTGTTCAAGTGTAGCATGTGTGATCACTTGTGTAGGGTATTCCTGCTCCACTTTCACATTATCCAAGAATGTGTGCGGTATAGTTCATATTTTTTCGTGATTTAGATTATCTTGAAAAAAAGGAAAGGTAAATTATTTCCATGGAAAAAGAAGGTTTTCCCTTTTTACCATCGCGGAAATGGTACAAAAAAGTTCCATTTCTACCCGAACCTCCTATGAAATAGGAACCAAATAAAGGCCATGTCCTCAAACGACATCATTTGGCTTTGAAAATGGGCATTGCACCGTGTTGTTTCTTATATTACGCACACGATAGTTTCTTAGGTCATTTCTTGTTTCTTGGAGATGAAAAACAACCAAAGAAATCGTGAAGATCATTTTAAGAAATAAATGACTTTTTCTCAATCATATCTCAACTTTTATTTTATTTCGTCTGTTGTTGCTTACTTTGAGAGAGAAATTTGACACTTTTATAAGGAATATAAACATAAAAAACAAAAATGGGGGAAGGAAATTGATGGAGGTAGATGACCTTTAGTTGTTGTCGATTAATGACAGTGATACCGATGCATGTTCTCAGGACTACAAACTAGATTCCTTCCGGAGTTAGGACACATAGTATTGAATCAAAGTTGTAGTTTCTAACTTCTTGTATTGATCTATCAATCTTGAAATTCTATACATCGCATGTTTTTCTATTGCTTCTATGTTTGAATAATTTTCAATCATATCGTATAACAGGAAATTAGGAATTATGATTATTAATACTTTATGGATCTGTTAAGTTACTTTTAAGTTTGCATGGTTTAGTGTGAAATTATTCTAGTCCCCAAACACATATAATCCAGGAATTATAACGTGATTTCAAACATTAAATATCAACAAAATCGTTTAAATGATATTGAAATGAAAAAGGTGATGGAAGATAGAAAGTGCCTTACTTAAATTCTCTAAGGATTTTTCAATAGTTGCTCCAAAAGCTTCACTTCAAGGCCCTTCAATATCGTCTCCAACAATGCTATCACCCATCACCTTCAACAATGTTGCTCCAAAAATGTCCTCAAGGTCTTCACAACAAGTTTACTGAAGTTGCTCCAACAATATATTCAATAAGGTCTTCATTGTCAACTCGTTCCTTGTTTGGGTGCCTTAATGTGAAATGACATGTTTCCCGAGGACTAAATTCAATGCAAGGCATATTTGAAACTCTAACTTTGTTTTCCGGTGTCTTATTAGAAATTATTTCGAGCTTTTCATTTTTGTGTTTTCAAGTTAGATATTGTCTTTCAAGTTTTTACATTTATAATTTTATTGCAATGTGGCAGTACGATGAGAGCAGCGGTGAACAAACTCGCAGAGACGGGATGATCGCGAAAGAGGCTAGCGAAAGAACATGTAAAGTGCCAACATTGCTCTATCTTTAGGTATTTTAGTTATTTACATAATTGAAATAATATTAATTTTTGTTCAAATATGCAAACACCTAGCCATGGTACGCCCTGATGATTCCCTCTTTGAGGAAGAGCTTTCTTCATCCCTATCTCCGTTGTGTTGCATATGAAAAAGGCACGAGATGCAAGGTCGGAATTTAATACTTTCGATAGACGCGCCTCAAACACGCACGAGTAAGAGAAGATAAAAACAACTCTATGAGCCGCCTAGAAAGATATCGAATAATAACAAAAAGTCAAAAGGATATGTTCGCATGGTGAATTGTGAAATAGTTTGATTTTTAATTTTTACATTGACTAAAACTAACAAAAAGTTCTTTTTGTATGTAGCGTTTTCCGGCATCATGAATCCCGTGTTAGGTAGTGCGTGCTGGGCAGAGAGATTTCTTTCAACAACCCTCTTCAGTACACCTTCTACTCCTTTAGGTGCTGCCCAAGAAACACACCGCTCACAGGACACCCCAATAACGCTTAACGTGTTGGCAATGATGAGGTCGATATGGCCAACTACATTATTGCGTTTCCGAGACGTGCATGTCATTCCATGGGACCATGAAATGGTAGCATTGTTGTGAACGATGAAGGTGTCCCTATAAAGCATGTACAACTCCGAGTAAATTTTAATATTTTAACTATTTCATGTACTTTATCTAAAACATATTTATCATGATTTTTATTTTTTAAAATTAATGATAAATATCTTTTTTCCGTGTAGGGAAAAAATGAGTTCTGACGAGGTATCCGGAGAGCCATGCGTTAGTAATTTTTGGCCCAACCATACGCACCGGGTGGAATTTCCTAGAGTTCCAAACTGAAAAAAGAACTTCTAGATTTCATCATGGAAGCCCTTTTTGGGGCTCTGCATATTCGATGCAATGAGTCGTGGTTCTGGGTAGCTGCAAATATTTGAAATATACCGAGGACACCTATAGGACGCAATTAGTAATTTAACCCTTGAGATATGAGGATGCTCGTCTCACGCCTCCAGAGAGTGAATGGAGAGCACTCATCCATGACGGAAAAGAGAAAAGAGCAAAGAAAGAAGGGAAAAATGCCAAGCCGACCCGCAAGGTAAATTACAACTTTCATTCAATAACTTGTATTTTTTCTATGTCTAAAATAAAAAGTGTGCTACTCATCTCCGACTTTAATGTTTTACGCATGCTAGATTGCCTGACACCCCAAAGGCAACTCGCAATGGGACTGAGGATGTATGTTACCCTGGCCACACAAGTTGAGGCGACTACTTGAAATTGAGCCACAGAATTATAATTAAATAGCTAAACATCTTATAATTAAATTGCCGTCCAACGGTTTTTTGTAATCCTATCAAATATGATTAAAAATACACAATCATATGTAATGTAGTGATGACTTTGAATGTAAACAACAGGAAGATAAAAATATCGCTTTCATTTCGCTATCAAGCCGTAGTTGAACGTCGCATAAGCTTGGGGCAGTCCCAAGATCCGGTATCGTCCGATAAGGTAAAAGCATTAACCTTTCAACATGTTTGTTTTCATCCATAAATTTACTGTCTAACAACTTTGTTTAAATCGTAGAGCAACACTACCGACGACGCAAAATAACCCAGACTTTCAGAGCCAAACTAACAGATGATCCTCACGTGCAACCCGATCATCAGTAGGGACCATGCCGAAAATGCTACCATCAAAGAGGGGCCGTGACGGTAGTTAATTTCCACTTATAATCTCGTTATTCTGCGATGGTTGTCCTTATAACGTAAATGACAAAAGAAAGAATGTTTCCCTCGAGGATCTTCCACCGATAGGAAAGACGCAGACATGGCAACGCCGACAATCGACGACAATCGTCATGTAAATAATCTCATTGCAATGGTATTATTATTACCGAACTGGTTCAATTATATTACTCGTACAATTAAAATTTAATATTATCTGTTTTTTGTAGGCGATGCCTCGCCACCCGGATGAGACCGGACATCATGACTACGCAACTAGGTGACGAGCGTCAACTTTGCCAGGTAAATAATCTCATTGCAATTTGTTTTATTAGTATTACCAACTAGTTCAATGATATTTAAAAACCTCACAATTAAAATGTAATATTATCTGCTTTTGTATGGCGATTCATCACTTTGGATGAGACCAAACATCATGACCACGCAACTAGGTCACGCACAATGCGGTGCAGACTGGTAAATAATCTCATTGCAATTTTTTATTATTAATGTCGAACCTAGTTCAATGATATTTAAAAACCACAATTAAAATTAATATTATCTGTTATGAGGCGTATGCCTGAAAAATGCTGGATGATATCGAATATCGTGACTACGCAACTAGTCGTGCTCAACAATCAAACAAATTTGTGTAAATAATCTCTATTGCATATTAATATTACCAAACTAGTTCAATGATATTTAGGAAATCGACAATTAAAATTTAGTATTATCTCTGTTTTTTGATACAGCGGTCTCATCGTGGATGAGACCGTAGACATCGATGACTAACGGTCAATTAGTGACACTTTAGCATAACACAGCACTGGTAAATAATCTCATTGCAATTTTTTTATTAATATTCTAACTAGTTCAATGATATTTAAAAAACCGATAAAATTGAAATTTCATTTTCATCGTTTTGTAGGCGATGCCCTCGCTGATGAGACTAGACATCGTGACTACGCAAATTAGGTTAATGAGCGTGTCGAAAGCATGCAAACGAGAGAGCAGAGCAGCAGTGATATTGATGATGTAATTTAGACTAAAAATAGGAAGAAGAAAAATAAAATTCGATATGTAAAATATTGTATTATTATAAGACAAACGTTACCACGCTCGGAGCGTTTTTTTGCGTTATATAAAAAACTCATTTATCATACTATTTTTATGTCAAGCATTAATTACAATGTTTCTCTTCGTACTTTTTGTTGAATTATTTTATTAGTTATTGAATATATTTTATGCTCATGAAAGTAAAAAATGAAATATACATTGAGTATTTGGGAATTGAGAGTGATGTGAGGGGGGGGAGGCCATAAGAGCTTCCACTTCATGTGGTTGGCCTGTTTAGTAGGAGAATATACTTTATTGAGCGATGTAATCTTGGACAAACCTCTCGATCCAATGTAGCAGTCACTGTTGACTTAGTTGCTACTCTTTCAGTATCTGGGAGGCTTGTTCCAAGTTCATGCAACTCAATAAATTGTTCTTGGAAACTGAAGAGGAGCTTATTCCAAGTATGTTTTGACATTTTCAACATATGTTCTAAACATTATTATATGAATGCCATCTTAGAGTAAAAAATACTACATCAATTACTTATATTTATTGTATAGATAATGATGGATTTTCGATTGACATGGCATGCAGTACAAATCTCTCGCATGTGAGCAATACAACTTGTTAATCATGCACATGTCCATGATATTTGCTTCGTGTGATCTGACAAGTTCGTAATGTCACATTTTGTAAGTTCCTTTAGCTACCATAATTCAAATATGAAAAGCTTTGTTCATGATTATTATCTAGGTTTTTTGTATGTGTTTTTTCATCTATTTGATTGTAAGCAACTCCGCATGTTTCCCTGTTGTTCACTATGATTTCTCCCATTACCACTCCCAGGATGAATCTGACTTTATTGTTACATAGGTTACTTTATTGTTACTATGATTTCTCCATTTACGATTTCATAGGTTAACGTATGCAGTTATCAATCTAGAGACAGTGATGAGCTTCATCTCCGAGTTTGAGGCTTTTGATATTTTATCCCTCATGTCATTCTCGCATCACCCGTTGTTTGAGCATGCCAACTGTCTACCACTTGTACCAATTGGCACATGCCAATCTCGGAGTGGTGCCACATTTCCCACCTATAGTGAGAGTTTAGGGTTTCTCTAACATAGCTTCGCAATCCGATTCGTTAGCCCTCGTTGAATATTGTCACATAATACTCATGGTTTGGATTGATGAGCGTGTTTTCCGATGGTTGTTTGATTCATAAGAACCACCCATATAGTCATCTTGAGATACTTTTATGCAAAGTTTTCTCGGGTTTCCTTTTTTCACGGTTTCTCAGTAGGTGGGATGGTGTGGGGTGATCCATCAACACTCTGGTGCACTTGTAGTAGAGATTTGTTTTTGGGGATAAAGGGAGAATTTGATGTAGATATCCCATTGGATTGAGTATATATATAGTAATGAGGTCAAGAATTTAAATTAAAAAATACGCAACCTCTAGCATGGCAACTCGAGGCCACGAGAGACACTCGAGTTAAAGATTTGGCTTTTGTGGTGACCTTAATATAGTCGTGATTTCTTTCTATTATCTTAATGCAAATATATAGTCCGGTCTTCATTAAATGAGGATTGTGGTTGTATTTCTCTTTGGTTGTTTCTCTTAATGCTCTAGAAGTTGCCAAAAGTTGCGAGTCAGTTAGTTTAGTTTACCTGTACCTTTCAGTGGTTTTAGCAATGGGAGTCATGTTTTTGAGGTTCATATAATATGAAGATCTTGTGCATCTATATTCAAAGACAGGGAATGAGATGGCCTGTCTTTGACATATGACAAAAATTTCCACATCTACCTCATTAGGTAACAATGGAAAGGGGAAGAAGTTGGGTGCAATGTTTGATAATTATGGCAGCAATTGTCTTCTCTTTCAGCTTTTTTCACCTATTTTCCTTTAATCGCTCAGCGAGAAGAGGGACTGCGAGATTACGCGAGAAGAGAATAGATTAATACAAGAGCTATAGCAAAGGAGGTGCTGCTAACAAAGATGGGCTCAAAGGACGTATTACGGGTCGAAGAAACCCAAAAATTATGCTTAGAAGGTGCTCGCACGTGAAACTTCACTCACGGTGGATCTTTCCTTGTCCACTTATATTCGATTTTAATGTGTTATTTTACTTTTCATGGAGGGTTGTTTGCGGCATATGGTCCGGCATTCAATTGCACACTTACCGAAAGCATTGTCAATTTGTCTCTTGCGAGCGGTGTGAACAAACTGCATGATCTTGTTGGAGTCACCCTTGGGGCGAAGGGAAAAATGTTGATCTTGGAGAGCAGCATGGTTCTGTGAAAATAGTTAATGATGGTGTAAAGGTAGCTAAGGAGGGTAATTATGTATGATGTGTGTTTCTAGTTTTTCTTTTTAACGTTGTATTATTTCCCCCTCTTATTTAACGTTGTAATTTGAAAACTCAAAGGTGAAAATAGTGCCATAATACGGCTATGATTTAGACCAGCATTAGAGTAATGCATAAAGATTTTCGCATAAAATAAAGAGGAAAGGGTTATGGCCGAGTCAAATTTTATTGTTATTGACAGTGTAATGAAATGTATCTCAATGCTATGGTTTTGGCCTTTTTTATGGTTGAATTAGAGGACCCAGGTTGAAAATATTGGGGCAAGTAGACTCATCCTTTGCTAGTGCTATGGTTTGGTGTATCTAATTGGATTAGTTGCCTCAAGGCTTTTGGTTGCAAACTCTTTTCATATCACAATATTGGCCTTCATGGAATACATTTGATTGTGTGGTCTTGTATAGATCTACAACATGTGTAGTTGTTTGGTCTTGATGCCTATGGTGCACTTTTATTATGGAAATAGTTGATGCAATATTGTCATTTAATCTTTACTCGTAGGGTAGCATGTTGAGAAGTTTCTTGTGAAACATTTGGTATTCAAAATGACACTTGATCCTATATAGCATCATGCACTTGACTTCAAAATTCATATTCAAAGTGTGCCAGTACAAATTCTTAGCAAATTTCAAATATTTATGTTGTTTTAAACCATTATCTTTTTCTTTCATGTACTGGATGTCGAAAATGTGAAAGAGACTTTGGTATGAAAGCAACTCTGAGCAATGTTCCAGCAAAACAACCACTTCCAAGACATGATTTAGAAGTAGAACATATGTACTTATGAAACATAGAAAGATATCCTGATGCATGTGTCATGAGCCATTAGGGTTATTTTTGGAGAAAATAACTCCTTATTCCTAGAATAGTGATCTTCAATACAACTAAAATGCCGTAGAAGAGAGATCATCGTGTGACGTATATAAAACTGAAATTGGACCTCAAAGGAGAGCTTTCGGTGTGTTCACAATGGCTCTGACTAGTATTTCCTTGGTTTACCCAGCTCTTTTCCTCTCAAATTTTAGTCTTAATTGACTTCTTTGTGGTTTATTTTATCAAACTATAGAATTTGATAAATAAATACTATCCACATGATGGTTTAGACTTTACATTCCTCTGTATTTCCCGACTTGTATTATCTCCAAAGCCTTATAAACTAATGTTTAACTTTCAACACTTGTATTTATACTCCACGTTTCTTTTTAAATAAATAACTTGTAATGAACTTTCTGCCCTATATTTCACCACCCGTCTACAACAATCACGCTACTCAGACTTATGCTAATTATCCTCCAATCGTTTAATTAAACAATTTCTATTACACTCTCAGACCCCACCTATATATATCAATAACCAATCAAACACTCGTATCGTACCCAGCTATACTTCCGCTCACGCTTAGCTAACCTCAGGGACATCAGCATCTGCGACTGTACACAACCCGATGGCCCTTCTCCAAATCAACGACTCTTGAAATTTCGCTCGCTTTCCAACGTCGAGCTTTAACGTATATGACGCAGGTTAAACGGTGGTTTTTCCGGGGATTCACTACGATATGCATTCCCTATCCAGAATCGCTCGCGAATAGAAATACCGCCTACTCCTGCAAAGGGCGTGTGCATATGGGCAACACCATTAGTATCCGCCAGTGGTTTTAGGCATGTAGCTTGACCACGGGTGCAAGTCCGTTCCGCTTTATCCTTTTGTTTGTTAACTCGTGTCCAATCCCTAGGGTCAGGTTCCGAAAAGCACAACAATCTTGTCTCTTTATTAAGCGGGATTTTTATATTTGAACAATGTTCATGACCGGTTCTCTCATGCGACCTCGCCTTCGGGTGGGGTGAGTTCTATCAAGGTTATCCAACAATTTACGAAATTCAAAGATAGAATGGAATTATCGTACCCAATCACCTCGTTAAACAATTCTTCTACAATTAGCAGCTCGAGATAATTCAATGGCAACTAAGCTTGGAAATCATTTAACTAGAAACAATTGTTCACACAGTAGTATCTGTTGACCCCCTCTCTACTCTCCTCTTCCCTCTCTACTTTTATTCATCCGAGGAATTACAATTTATATACATAACATATGGTTTCTGCCTTCCGAGGACCGTTCTAGAAATCAAAAGGTCTAATTATAATAATTCAACTAACTAAAACTCGTTCGACTCCCACAACTCTACAGTCTAAGTATAAAGCCTACCGAGGTATTGACACCCTGGCGCTGCCTACCACCAAATGTTTTCAACCCTCCTAGCCACAACATGTGGACAAAAGCCTCTCTCATTGTCTCGCTAGGTGCCTGATGCTCGCATCATCGTGTGACATAAACCTATTAACAAAAGTGAGCAGGGAATGATTATTAATTATGGCATACTAAGTTGTAAGGTCCCACCTTACCCACCATCAGTAAGATAGAGAAGTAGATGTCACATAATCACTAATACTCATTTGCACAAAATCCTAAAGAATTAGTCACTGTAAAATTGTTTCCAACAAAAGGCCCTTTTTATTTTGAAAGCTTTAGATAATACAAGAAACAACTCGTCTTAGTCACACTTTCGAAAGAAATTATTAAATTCATTTTCACATTCATACCAAAAAGCTTGACATGGGAAGCTACACCTATTAAATAGTTTATTTAAAAATTTATAGTAACATAAAAACACAAGAGTAACTAAGAATTTTACACTAACAATTTATATGCAAAAAAGCTACAACCATTCACGATTTTTGACAAACACTTCTGCACATAGCATTCTGCACTATTCAACCCTTTACGACGAAACGCTTTGCAAGCACGCAATTAAAAGTCATTGAGGCATTTTGTCAAATACTTAGCAACAATGAATTTAAGATTATTCTTCAACATATTTATCTCATAAAATTCAGAATTTAAACTGTAAATACCATCTTAAAACAGTAGACTAAATAATCTTAGTTTTGTCAGCAAAGACCTCAACAAATGTGGGGCACATAACCTGGACGACAAACGTCGCCAAATCGCCCAGATTTCCGATGCCGGGTTCTGAAAAAGTATTTTTTTAAATGAAAATGAGGTGTATGACCATTAGGCACGGATACCCCTGATGTTGGGCTGAATCGAAATTCCCAAACGCCCAGAAATGCGATTCTTGAAAACAACAAAATTTATAGCCTACATGCTTCATTTATGACTTTTTGTCAAACATATGGAATGAAAACTTACAACTACACCTCTACATGAAAACACGACTCAAAGTTATGCTACTAAGATATGTCATTGAAATCAAACATTTCTAAATCCACCATATGAGTCCTTAAAAACATTTTTACCATCCACAAGCTAATTCATATGATTTGACAAGCTTTTGAACCAATTGTTACAATTTGACAAACACATGGAGCGAAACGAATGTTACAGCTCATCAAAGGCTTTTCTATCAAAATTGCAGATAGCACTGTGTAACAACAAACAACAATGAATTGATTCATAACAAGAAATATGAAACACATATATGCAGAAATTTATCTCCAACTTACCCTCAAGCATTTGATCTTCCAAACTATATTTTTAGTTGCCATTGTTTTTGTGCATTTTCTTTTAAGGTTGATTCGTAATTCCTCCAAGTATATTTTGGATACATGTCCATTTTTCTCACTTTTGATATAAGTCACAAGTTAGCCCTTATTCATGCATAAATAAATTGATAACATTACTCATTCAGCAGATTTTTGTCAAACACTTTGCAAACTCATCCTAAAACCATTTATAAAACATGCATCTATTAATTATTTGAATCAAAACCATAAATCATGAAATACTTACCCAAGTCCTTTGGAATAAATATATTGCAATTACCTTCAACAATATTTGGTTTTCCTTTTTTCAAATGCTACAATGTAAATTAATTTACCAAACTACACCAATAATAACTCCAATATTGAGATCTAAACATCCATACATAAAGATTAATCTACTTCTATTTTTAACTACATCAATAATATTTTAGATAACATAAGCCTAAACCAAAATTAGATGCTTACAACAATTTAAATGTCTACCTTTTTATTTTATGCTAAATCTATACTATAATTTTAGGGCAATGAAATTATACCCAAGAGATATTCAACTCCAAATCGTTGAGAATATGATCCACCTTGATCCCTTAACCAACCATTCTGAACCATCCCGTTTTTCCACCCAACCATATCCGTGAGAACCCCTCGGGAACCCCCGAGAAAATGAAAAGCTCACAGTGATACCAAAATACAACAATAGAAGAGAGATGCAAGGAAAACTCATGAAGATAGTTTTCACTTCTCTAAATACCACTCATGTTCAACCTCAATAGATACTTAGCAGATTAGTAAGAAATTCGGATTTTCTGTTTTGTTTTGTTTTGAAGTAATTGGATACTCTCCATATCTCTCCCTTTCACAATATTCTCAAGTCTCTTCCACTCTTGGCATACCCTCTCCCCCCAAATGAGAATACATGAGACTCACATAAGGAGGAGCAACAAATTCATGTCATAAAGGAGGATTAATATGCATGCATTGTATTCCTCTTTAGAGGAGTGTAACTTATGCCATTAAGGAGAGGTATGCATGCCTTATTTAAGGAGAGTGTAACATATGCATTAAAGTGAGTGTAAGAGGAATATTTTATGACATATTTAATGAGGTGTAAGAATATTTTATGACATATATTTAATGAGTGTAAGAGGAATATGCTACTCCTTGATGGGTGCATAAAAGAGAGTGCAAAGTAACGTCAAAAATAGAGAGAGTTACATAGAGCCATGAGAGTCATAAGAAGAGTGAAGTGATTGAGGGAGATATAGTCTTCCTTTTAATAATAATATCATAGTCTCATAAAAGATAATAATAATATTAATAATATTGAGTATTAAGTCGAGATTGAACTATTATAATTGAACAATCATAATTTAAGTGATTTTCCTTCAAGTATACTTGTTTACCCATCGATTGGAGGGTGATTTACTATTTTTGGAAAGTCATACTTGAAATGGTAGACATGACTTTCTATTTTTAGAAAGTCACTCCAAAATTGTTAGGAATTAGATTATTAAGGAAATTCATCCACGAGTTGCCCATGAGTGGTATTTTTCTTCCGGATATTAGATTCCGCATCCCTATTGTATGCATCTCCCCGTGCTCTTATAGATTGAGGACTCGCGCCCTGGTCTGCTCTGAGATCCAAGATTCCACACCTTGATCTAAATATTCGGGACTCCGCGCCTCAAAACATTTTCATTATAGATTCAAGACTCGTGCTTTATATTTCATGGACAGCACCCGTGCCCTAATCCTTTTATCATATCCAAGACTCACACGTCTTTATATTTCATGGATTTAGGACTCGACGCCCTAATTTCCATGCTTCTCATCACTCGCTTTGAAACTCCGCGTTTCACCCTAAAGGTACCGATTGTGAGCTTTATACCCATCCGATGGTTCGTTGGCAAGGTCTTCTTCCGAGCACTGCACACATCACAATCTCAATGATCAAATCAATCAAATGAATTTCATAATGACTTATTCAAATTCTTACCAAATATTGTGCATGACTTCCACAAATCATTTTGTTTTGGAGAAATGACATCCAGCTCATTTATAACTTGAACATCCGTTGTGAAATGACCAAGTCCTCGCCACATCATGCTTAGTACGAGATTATGCACATATAATCATACAAATCATGTATCATCATAAACCATAATTAACCATATGTTCCACATAACCAGACTGCCTCCATGATCGTGTCTCATTCTGCGTCATACACCTATGTCCAAAATAGGATACCAAAAGAGAAAACATCGCTAATATTCTCTTAACCAAAATCAATGCTCTTGTACACAACTATGATACTATCATAAGCACACAACAACCAAGTGACCCAAACCATGTCATAGCATATAAGCATGTACATAAGTATTTCATACATAATATTATATCAAAATCACCATCTCTAAGTGTCATCAAAGCTATCTCACTAATAAGGGACACTACATAAGTTGTCAGTGATTTTGACTATTTGTCTTTAACATGTAAAACTGTTAAATTCCAAACTTACATCATCATGGTTTGGCATCATGAGCTTGACTAATTGTCCACCATGCTCATAATTTCATTGTTGTATTCATATCTATAAACAACGTTTCAAATAATAATAAAAAAGTTCTATACAGAAAACTTTAGTACCTCATGTCGTGCTCGCTTGTGAAATCAAGTCAAAATTGCAGTACATAATCGTGACACATAAGAATCTCCTATATCCCGTGGTATGTATCCAAACTCTTATAATAGTGCTTCAAGACTTATGTTGACATTGCCAATGAGATATTTAATTAATGAAAGATGGAGCCTTCTTCATTTTTGTATGTAACAAATCTTTTATATAATATAAAAGATTGATGGTTTTGTCTTTTGAAAATGAAAATGTAAAAATAATTTATTGCAAATTAATTGAAAAGTAAAAGCTTTTTCATTATGGAAGAGCTGACATAGATATATGCCTCTCTAATTGAAATTTGGACGTGCCCTTCAAACTGATCATGTGGGACCTTTAACAAACAATAAAAACTATTCTGTGCGTGTTATATAAAACATATAACAAAAGCACTTTGTCAAAACTTCAAACGAACCCTTTAGCCGTGGGTATTTCAATACGTTTTGATTGATTTTTACGCATGTACCTTCTTCTAGAGGAATATTATTCACCCTGATTAGGGTACTTCATAAATGGTTATATGTCAAAGAGATAGCATGTTTATCTATAACTTTTGTGGGTTCAAGAATCAACTTTCATTCTTCATCTAATTTTTGGAAGTTCTATTTACATTGGCATATTTTTTCCAAAAACCTTTTTTAGGCAAGATACATGAAAAGCCTTATGAATGCATAAGAAGGAAAATATAATCAACCATGGTTCAATCCTATGAATAATTATTTAGGGCTACACTGTCATGCTTTAAGTTACGAAAGCAAGTAGTCAACAAAAATCCCTAATATCCCGAATACTTTTCCCGTGAGCCGACTTTATTGGTGGACTCTTTGCCCAACTTTTTCATCCCCGAAAAAGTTGTGATTTTTATCCCTCGAAGTCCCGACTTTTTTGCTCGACTCTTTCAAACAATCTTGAGTGAGGTAGTTATTTAATAATTTTTTAATGAAAAAAATCGGGATTTTTTTCCAAAAACATGAATATTTTTGTATTTTTTTTAGTTTTGCCGACTTTTTCAAAAAAATCTTGAAATTTATAGAGTATTTCAACTTTTTGGACCCTTGCCGATTTAATCCCAACTTCGAATTTTTTCCACATTGCATTTTTTGAGCTAATTCTTTTTCATTCTTTCTTTTTCTTGAATGAAGATTTTTATAATGCTATAATCTAAAAAATACCCAATTACCCTCCTCAAATTATCTTTCACTTCAATGTTGTTCCCCTTGTTGTTTGTCATGTTTCAGTATGTTTTAAAGGTTTTCATACAATTTTCAAAGTTTCTTTAGTATTTTCCATATGTGACTTTGTTTCCTATACTTTGGACTTATCTGCAAGTATGAGATACTGAGTTGAGATTACATTCAGTGCCTTAAATGGGGAAATTTTTAGTAGATGTGTGATAGGTAGTATGATAGTATCATATTACCATTGTTCCTTGAGAACCCACTTCATCCATTAAGATTTCTTTCTAAACAGAGTAACATTGTAGATAACCTTAAAAACATTTGTTAACTATTTTTTGTTTGACCATTTGATCGTAGATTTGATATGTAGAACTCAGTGGCTAGTAGGTTTCTCCACTCATATATGAAAATAATTATTTCCAAAATTTTTCTTTCATTACATTACTTTAGGAAAACCATGAAGACTATGAATTTCTTTTGCTAGACACTTCTACCACTTGGCTTAGTTGTTTATGTACTTTGAGCTCTACAAAAAAAATCTACAAAATTTGTCTATATATACGACTACAAAAATGTAATACTTACCTTTATATTTCGGTAAGTACACTGTAATAAAGTCTATTGTATATATTCTAGTCTTTGAATATGCATGTGGAATGGTTGAAGTAACCCTAGAGATTTTACTGTCTCTCTTTTTATTTATTATGCAAACTCAAATTTTCTCTTACAAAATTTCTGAATATCTTCTTTCATTTCTCTTAAAAATATATTTTTTGATCACTTTGAGATGTTTTAAGGAACCCTGCGTTCCTACCATTTGGGAGAGACATGGGACTCCCTTTAATATTTTTTTATTCAAATATTCTTGTGGCATAAAAAAGATCTACATTTGCACCAATGTATATCTCTTTCACTCCCAATGCCGCATGTTCATCCCATCCTTTCATAAATTCTATTTTTAAGTTTAGTACTATTGTCATTTTTCCATTATGGCAAGTCACTGTAGCCACCTGGAATGAAAATGTAATTGGATATAAATTTGAGGCCTCTTCTATTTTAGAAAGAGCATCATGTACTAAATTTTCCTACCTTTGCACATTATCTCAAATTAAAAATTTGCATTTTTTCTCCTCATTTTTGTTAATCTTCCAATGAAATCCATAGCTTCAAAAAAATACTTTATGCTATCATGGTATATCTTGACTTTAAAGCACTTCCCACTGCATACTGTATCCCCATTTTTTATTGCATGTAATATTGCTTCCATTTATTTTTTCATATGTAGATTTCACCCAAATATTTTCTTTGAATTCCTTGCTTTTAAAAAGCCAATGATATCCCATATTGTGTTAATGTCTACCAAATTCCTTTGTCCCAGTGCTCTACACTCTACATGAATGTTTTACCAAAAGTAGGTGCAACCGATGTTGGTGTAGAAGACATGGCATCCATTAAAAGAGAATGCCATAAGTAGCCTCATCATTCCATATAAATGATATTTTCTTTCGAAGAGATATGTGAGTGGACTTGAAATGCATGCATAATTCTTAACAAATGATCAATAATATCATGTAAGTCTAAAAAATCTTCTAAGAACCTTGATTTTCTTAGGAATAGGTCATTTTGTAATAGCTTGCATTTTTTTGAGGCTCCAACTTCACTCGTTCTTTAAAACAATATGAACCAAATACTCGAATTTTATTTCAAAAGCTATATTTTGGATATTTTTACATAAAAATGATTGTTCTCAATAATTTATATAACTTTTCCACATGTTTACTAGTGTATATTCCCATGATTTATTATAAATATATGTATGCTATCAAAGAAACCAACACAAATTTTATAAGATGGGATCAAACAAAATTGTTCTTAGGTCTAGCTCACGCCGGACTTCAAAAGTGAACATAAACCAATTCAAACCAAATTCGCGTTCCAAAATAGCACAACGACGTCGACAATTTTATGACACGAAAAACCAAATGAATTCCGCCCTAATCTTTTTCCCGGGTCCGAGTCAGGGTCAGCGACAGGAGAGTTGTGACGCGAATTTCTTATCAAATTCGCCCCTAATATTTTTTCGGGTCCACGGCCAGCACGCGCGAGCAGCCCAAACAAGATCCACTCCCCTATCCCTTGTGACGAAACCATCGTACATGCCTGTGCGTCATCAATCAAAACCCGCCACCCTTTTGACTTTGTAAATAAAAGAAAAATTGCGTCTCGCGTCATTTCCATTGTTCCGTGTGCTAGCCGCCTTCATGCAACAAAATTCAAAAACCAATCGTTAACGTCACCGACCGTGTACCTTGTCAAAGGATTGAGCCGTATTTCATGTTCTTGTCCTGGCAACCTGTCACTGTTTAAACACGTTTTATTTCCCGTACGCTATTTATTCCAATTTCCTGCTAAAATCGTAAAAAATCGTTTTAGTTTTTTCAAATTTCTACCAAGGTCCGAAAGAAGTTCAGTTTGGTCTTTTTCGTCTTTAACGCAATTATATTCCCAAAACTCGGTAATTGTGCCCCTTTCCCACAAAAACCACTGAAATTCAATCTACGAATGAACAAAATGAGAAGTCTACCCCGTAGCTCAAATGTCGTGCCCATCAATGCTCTCTCAAGGACTTGGATTATTTGCCTTTAGCGGACAGGATTTTCAAATTGGTCAGACTCGCTCTCAATGAGAATCCTCTTCGAATATTTTGCCGCTACGAGAGACAATTATTTGAATGGTTGACGACATCTTTGGACTTTGGGAATCAAATCTTCCTATGAACCTTCTCCCTCGACTTTAATATTTTTCCCGAGTTAATCCATTATTGCTACGCAAATTAGTGATCCCTAAACAACTAGTAGTTTTATCCCCAAGTCAAATGTCCTTTTCCCAATAACTCGGCTACCCATAAATGAAATGCTACAATTCCAACCTAGTCAAGCTCTCACTCCCCGTCCATGGCTAAATTAGCATAGACTCTACTGTTATCCCACGAAGAGTTAAACCGCCTATGCCAAACCTTCATGTTACCGGAAAGCATCAACCTAAAAAACCCTCCCCCTTGTGGTTTATACTTTCTTTATCGATGAGGGTAGACTTATTTTAAAACACATGATATCTTCCATAATGGGCTTCAATACTAGTGAGTATGTTGATCGCTAACCCTAGATTGTTATCCATTTTACCTCGGACCTCTGTCACGCAAGTACGATTTTTGCATCTTATATTGCCGACAAAAATCCATGAGTCGGTTCATGAGATTTGAGAATGAGAGAGTATTTAAGTATTCTTCATCATATATCATCTCAGTGATTTACTTTTCAAATCAAAAAATTTCCCTATGTTAAGAAACTTGATGCCAAAGGGAATCTTAGGTCGACCATCTTTTTGATCCGCCATTACTCACAATTCCTCCGATTCTCCTTATTCCTATACTGATTGTTGACCTCTTTTATTCATCCTGCAACTACCTTGTTGACAGAGTCTCTCCTCCTGGAATTAACAATGAAATCAAGAAAATCCTTCGCCTCTCAAAGCATTACAAGATAGGTGACCGGCACCTATATCAAAACTATCACGTAGATCGAGGATATATGGATGTGAATTATGCCCATTCAAAGCGCCCAAGTATGTCCCAATGAGACTCTTTGCATGAGAATATTTCGGAGCGTATGAACAATTCGTATATAATTCATTTTTGCAATGCAAAAAGAAAAAGGCTCAACTCGGGATCAAGAGCCAACTAGGTCCCTTCATTTGTAACCTGAGGGAAGATGGAAAGGAAGCCGAGGGATTTTAGAAGACTATCTCGGCATCGTGAAAAGAGTTTCTCATCGTGTGCCTTTATGATCCAAACAACTCTCCGTGATAGAAGAATGAAAAATAAAACCGCTCACCATACATCCATGACAAAGAATCCCGAAAATAGAACAATATGCTAATATGGATGAATGGAGAAGGAGACACTGACATGAAAAAAGATAGTAGCAGGTCAATGTTGAAAATGTAATGAAATATCTTTAAAAGATAGCATGACCTAGAATCTTTTGGACGGAGTTTAGGATCTTCTCTAACAGGGACTTTACAACAAAATTTGTAGGAGATTAGTACGCAGTTAAGAGAATCTAAAGGAAAAGAAAAGGATCCCGATATACAAATAATTGAAAAATTCATAATGACAAGAGCAACCAAAGACTTCTAAGAACAAGGTCAAGAAAAATTTTCTCCTACTCGATACGATGGGCAGAAACTTTCTTATTTTACAAACCTCTCAATATAGAAAAGGGCAAAAAGAGAGAGGTTGAAACAAATACTCCTATTGGTGGCTCTTTCCGAGACGAAGATGTTAAAAGAGAAAAATTAACTCCCCTTCCAAGATGAATCATTTTCAGAAAACTCGTGTGTTGAGGAAGAGAAGACAAAGTACAATAGACAGTGTAGTGGGACATCCACCAATTTTCAGTGAACACGAAAGGCAACAAAGTGCAGAAATATCTTCTTTTCAAACCTCCGCAGAAAACCGTCTGGGACATCAAAAGAACATTCATCAATATAAAGGCAGTGCAGAACGATCCACTTAAACTTCAGTGTACAACCAATTTTTGAAGATGGCTCCAAAAAATCAAGAAAGATTGATGTTAATATAACATCCAACGAGGAAAGAATGTTAATGAGCCATTTGAAGCCCAAAGATTTGCATCACCTGTGAGGGTACAAACGTAATTACGTTAGGACTAATTTTTGAAGTCTTACGCAAAGGATATCCATCCTTTAGATCAAATTGAGCTACACAAGAAAACAGGGTAAGATGATTTATTTCTACTATGACGGATAAATCAATAATGACCCATAAGTTGCGGGATTTTGGATAATACCATCACGAGGGTTAGCCCATTGAAAAAGCTCTCCTCCCGAGGCTAAGGATAATAGAATCAAAACTTTAGAGGAAAATAATAATTGATTTGGATCATAATCCCTAAAGATGAAAGGTATTGAAGCTTTGATCAAGAGAAAAGATGATGATATTGCAGCTATGAGAAAACAATTAAAGTTATCGACCTCAAGACATCCACGAACGCTGAAATCATCAAACAAAATTCTGAGGAAGAACTAATGGATCGAGTCTTAAAAGTTTTGAATGAGCGAAATTACTACAAACCGAAAAAGAGCTTTGAGAATGCATTAAAAGATAAGCGAGAAATATTCAATATTTACGAGCGAGGTAGTGGCAGGCGGTACAACAACACTGCAAGTGTATAATTGTCACAGAGCAACACCGCAAAGTTGAACACCGATGAATTAACAAAGTCAATGGAAGATATGAAACTTCGAGCTACAGAGCTGCAAAAACAAAGGAACAATTGGCTACTCTAGAACATAAATATGATCTTTCAAAAATGAGTGTTGCCAGATAAAACAAGAGAAGTGAATAAATTAGAAAAAACTAATCAAAGCATTGGAAAAGATCTCACATTGGAGAAACCTTTAAAAGAAATAAATGATATTCTTTTCGATAATATCATTCAATCAATAAAGGATGTTTTGTCCTCAATCCAAATAATGGATGATACGAAATAACTGATTAAATTGAGCTCGTGGATGATTGAGAGATCAAGATACAAAGAGTTGAAATATGCCGAAGAGGCCAATAGACTTATACATTTTTTTGAATACGCGACTAAGAATCAACTTGCAGAAATTTGGTGATTTAGGACAGGATCTAGAACAATCTAGAAATAAAGAGAGCCATTTAAAAAGAACTACGGTAAAAAATTTAGGACGAAGGTGCTCGGGACATGCAAGAAGAAATCACTTTGCCTTCATAGAAAAAGGATTGAATATAAATAGAGGATTGTCCACCCTATAGTTGCGGTAAGATAAATGTAATGACCTTGATAGTTATGTTGAAAAATTGGACAAATATGTCAGTAATCAAGCTAGTTCTTCAACCAGTGCCATCAACAAAGCAGCATTGCCTACGAAAAAACCTTCATGACAGATTGGAGAATTTATTTTATCTTGAGCTATTGAAAAGTAAATCATTTGTTCCCAAATCAGCTCAATTTCTTCTGTAACATCTACCGAGATGATGAAACACTAAGAAATTTGCAAAGGACCGAGTGCCGTGGTTCAATGGTGGGAAGAAATGATGGAACTTTTGTAAAAAATTATCCTTACATAAATTTTTGCCTATTTACCATGAGATATGATGACAAAAGGATAAAAGGATGAACAAAGGTCAAAGAGTATCGTGAGCAAGTTAAAGAGTATTAGTGGAACGAAATAATCAACATAGAATTACCGAAGAGGACAGACAATAGCCAAGATATAGGGCCCTCGCCTCCGACACATTCTTAAAAGAAGGAAACAACACAACATCAGTGTATCATTTTTCTTATCTACGAGACCATCTCGTCTCTATATTTTTGTAAAATACTTATTAGTTATCCTAGATAATATCTCAATTTGTTATGAGATATTTTGATGATTTTTTGTATAAATACTCCATCAATTGGGGTAGTAAGTGTGGATTCATATACTTATGCAGAACATTGACTTTTTCTGAATAAAGAGTGTCGTTGGAGAAATTTTCGTGGCTTGTTGGATGATGAATTGATGTCTAGAGACTTTTTTAGAGGATTCATGTGTCAAACTATGGATCAATAAGTCATTTTATCCCGTGTTTTCAAAGTTTTTATATCTGCTTATTATATCACCGTGTTTCATTTCGAATAATTAATGGAAAGGAGTAAATCAAGGTACTTAAGTGTAATCTGTTTTAATCATTCTTATATGCAATGTTTTTCTTCTAAAACTAGTTACAAACGAGTGAATTCTTTAATTGTCCCTGTTTACTAGTTTAAGGATTTTGGTACTTTAATTTGTATTTGGAACAATGGACGTCGGTACTCTGTCATGTCTGCTTTACTATTCTACATATCGCTATTTCACTTTCTTATAGATGCCTCATGCATATTTGATAGCTGTTATTGTCGATTCTACTTGTGGGCATCACCATTGAGTTTTATATCAAGTCCCCCGTATGCGCATATGGTATTTTTCTATCACCTGTCTCTGGGTGGGACTTCCACATTTCTCGATGGATATTTGGGTTCCAATCTTCGATGTGAAAATGTAATGACTTCATGGACTGTTTTACTTCATATAATATATTCAAAACAACATTTTTTCTGTGTGAAAAAAAATGATTAATGTTTATCACTCGCTGCCTTCAAAACTAGCGATGTCTGTCTATGTTGTCGGTTTATTGATATGGTCTCATGGTCTTTTTATATTTGAGATATATCACACTCCTCACATGATTAGCAGCTTTTTCTCTCGTTCAAGGATTTTGGGCACTTCAATTTGTATTTGGAACAATGGACGCTTAGCACTTCTATCTCCGTTGTTTTTACTATCTACACATGCTGCTATTTCACTTTCTTTATAGATGCCTTGGGCATGTGGATGCTTTTCATATTTCGTCGATAATCTCCATGTGGACTCAATAGTTTTATATCAAGTCCCCGTATGTGACATGCATTTTTTCATATCACCCGTCCGGTGGGACTTCCAATTTTACTGGATGGATATCCGGGTTCCAATCTTCGACGTGAAAATGTAATGACTTCATCAGATTGTTTTACTTCATATAGTATATTCAAAACAACGTTTTTTCTCGTGTGAAAAAAAATGATTAATGTTTATCACTCGCCTTCAAAACTAGCTATGCTCGGTCTATGTTGTCGGTTTATTGATATGGTCTCATGGTCTTTTTATATATTGGGACATATCACACTCCTCACGTGATACGAGCTTCTGTTCAAGGATTTTGGGTACTGTAATTTGTATTTTAAACAATGGACGTCGGTAATCTATCCGTTGCTTTTACTATTCTACATACTCGCTATTTCACTTTCTATAGATGCCTCGGGCATATTTGGATGCTTTCTCGATTGTCGATAATCTCCATGTGGACCGTTATCTGGTTTTATATCATATCTGTATGCGACATGGGGTATTTTTCTATCATTGTCCGGGGTGGGACTTCCTGTTCGGATGGATATTTGGGTTCCAATCTTGATGTGAAAATGTAATGAAACTTCAGGTGACCTTTTACTTCATATAATATATTCAAAACAACGTTTTTTCCTCTTTTAAAGTTTCATAATTGAACCTACTGTTTGACTATACAGACGCTTGTAAGCGTCGGAATTGCTGACGTATTAGAAACGATTGGTAAGAGCGACAGGGTATAAACATGTAGAAGAGAGACGTTCACGCCAGCACCACATTTCATCGCGTAATTGTGATAGTCGATGACGTCAAGAGCGACGTTCAAAACGTTGGACCACATTTCGTCGGAAGTAGCGACGAGCTTTACAAAGGTCGGAAGTGCAACGGATTGGGAAACATCGGAAGAGTGACGCTCTGTTTGGAAGCGACTGGAAAAAGTGTCGATAGTGCGACACTTTTAATTGCGTCGGAATCAGCGACGGTATGGTAAAACTCACATTTTTCCCCGCCCCTGAACTGTCGCTCTTGCGACGACTATGTGTCGGAATAACGACGAATTGGCCGTCAGAATTTCCGCCAAATTTTCTAGTGAGAGAAGGCAGGATCCAATGCATGCTTCTAGACTCTTCCACCAAGTCCCAGACTTCCAGTTTGATGCTGCTCCAGAAAAAGTGGAAAAAATTGGAAGTGAATCCATCAAGCCTGGGAGCCTTGCCATATTTCAGTTGAGCCATGGCATGTTCAACTTATTGCAGCGATACTGGTTTGAGTAGCATATTATTGTGCTCCTCAGTGATATGATTGGGGATATGATGTGTGATCTTGATGATTGCTGGTTTCCTATTACCTCGAGGATCCTAGAGGATGTGCTTGAAGTGGTTGAGGAGTTCTTTTTCTATATCCTCGTGATCCTCAAGTTGTTCCCCTTGACCTTTATTAACGATGGCGATGAAATTATGCATGCGCCTCTGAATGGTGGAGCGATGAAATAATTTTGTATTCTTCTTCCCTTCTTTGAGCCATCGAATTCTTGACTTTTGTTTCCAAATCATTTCTTCTTGTAGTCTTTGTTCATCCAATTGGTTCAGGAGGTCCTTGTCCTGAAGAGCTAGATCTTTTGTTCTTCCCTCTTGTATGATACACATTTACAGATCTAACATTTGCTACTCCAGTTCCTTTTGATGTTGAAAGATGTTACCAAATGTGGATTGATTCCATATCTGAAGAGAGGATTTGAGAAACTTAAGTTTCTGTTGGAATTGACAAATTTTGGAGCTGACAAGGGGGGTGAAGATACTCCACCAAGTGGTAATCATGTCTCTGAATCCTGGATGTGATAACCATAATTTCTCAAAACGGAATGGTCGATTGCTTGGAACCCTAGGATGCCACCACTGTATAAGGATTGGCCAATGATTAGAGCCGGTTGATGGAAGGATAGAGGAGTAAATGTCGCCTCCAAGATGGATCACATTGTCTGAAATGAAAAATCGATCCAACCTCGAAGCTATCTGTTGAGGTCCATTTCTTCTGTTGTTCCAAGTATGAATGCCATTAGAGGAGGGGAGGTCGATCAACCAGTTTCTCTAAATGAATTATTTGAAGCTAAGGCTCTCAATCTCTAGTCTAGGTCTACCTCCTTTATTTTCCTCAAGCTTGGTGATCATATTGAAGTCACCCCCAATGATCCAGAGGGGATGGCGCCTGGTGGAGTTTAGGATTTCAATGGAGTTAAGAATGACTATTTTTTGTTGAGGGGGTTTGGGGAAGTAGAAATTAGTCAGGTGGCCATGGATGTTGGTGCATATCAGATGAAAAGTAGTCTGAATGAAATTGTGAGAGGCATGAATATCAGAAAGGAAGATGAGAAGGGCATTCCAGGAAATGGCCAATCCACCTAAGGCTCCTAATGCATCAACCACAGTGGTATTGCAGCCATGCCATAACTTGGTGATGATAGAGTTTAGAGTAGTACTAGTGCATTGTGTTTCTTGCATGAAGAAAATATTTGGTTTGTCTTGCATTATTCTATTATTGATCATTCGGTACTTGGCGGGGCTATTGAGCCCTCGAATATTCCATGATGTGAGCTTCATTAAGAACTATGGGAGACCGGCCGGTAGAACTTGGTCAGCTTGGGATATCGCCCAGATTCAACTAAAATTTCTCCTAGAATGATGGTTCTCTGGAGATCTATGCGTTGCCCTCTTTTCTTTGACTCCTTTATGAGTTTTTTGCCATCCCAAGGGCTTTCGGCTTGAATTCCTGAGGAGTTGCGCTGTTGAGCCCTGAAGAGAAAAAATTCCAGGATTTCGATCTGCCTGGGGGGTATCTTGTCATATTCTTTGTTTTTACAGGCCATTTCCATTGCTAAGATATCTATATCACCTAGATATATGCTTTCAGGTTCTTCCTCCATATGGGAGGGTTGATCCATTTCTTCCTTGGCGTCTTCTTCCAGAACTCCTTGTGGCTGCTTGCCATCTATCTCCATTAGGGTGGAGTTCCAAATTACTATGGCTTTATCTTTGTTGGGTTGGCCTCTCTGAGGGGTTTGAGGCTAATTGGCGGCTTGAAGGAGAGGAGGGTCAGGGATGAGCGAAGGGGTAATAGAATGATGAGGAATGGACACTTTGGAGGAATCAAAGTTATGACGTGAGGTTTCCCCTTCCAAGATGGGTTGTTTCACAAGAATGTCAAAGCTATTGCTGGTAAGGGGGGGGGGATACTTTGGGGGTGACATTGGGTTTCTTGGTATGCTTTTTGCAGTTGGGAACTTTGGTAAAGCCATCAACATCAACAGTTTCTGAACCAGGGGAGGGTTTAGGAGGCTGATTGAGCAGACAATCTCTGAAGATATGGCCATGCTCATGACATTTGCGGCATAGAAAAGGCACATATTCATAATCTATAGTTTGAACCCATTCAAAATCATCATGGTAGATACTTACCGAGTCCGACAGGGCTTTGGATAGGTGCATGTAGACGTAGATTCTGGCATAAGAGGTGTATCGTCTAAGCTTGGTTTCTTCGGAAATCTTGATGAACTCTCCCAGACCGCTTCCTATGTCCTTTAGGGATTATTCATCCCAATATTCTAACGGTAGCAAATACATCCGTATCCACAGTGGTGCCCAGTTAAAATCCTCCTTGTCTGGGTTAAACCTTTCAACCCAGTCTCTTAGGTAGAGTCCTGTAGAGTTGAAGAAATAGGTTTTGTTGTCCATAATATGGTTTCTATCCTCGATGTAGTTGAAGATAGCATTGAATAAGCCTTTTGGTCCTAGCTAAAGGGTCACATTCCCCTTGGGCTTCCATTTAGAGGTGATCCATCCTTGGAGAGCTTTCTTGATAGGCCAGAAGCCTATGAATTTACCAATAAGAGCATGGTCCTTCATGTACTAGATTTTTGCATTGATGCGATGGCCAGGTAGGTCTATTTTTGGCCGATTAGCAGCAACCGGTATGCACGTGGAGGAAGAGGTCTTTTTCTTCTCTGTATTGGTGTTTTGTTCCTCTTGTTTGTCATTTTTCTCAGCATTCAGATATTCCTGCGAGCTTGCAGGGCTAGAGGGTACATTATGGGCGTTCAGAGGTGCATTTGCTTTGTCCATTGCAGAGTTTTCAAGAGGGGGGAGGGGAGTGCATGCCCCCCCAGTTGAAGATGCCATTAGCAGGCGACAGATTCAAGCAGTTGCATAGAGCCTAGGGAGTCAAATGGTGCCACTGTGAGGGAGGAGAGGAGCCCTGACGACTCCCATTGCAGGGTTGTGAAAACCCTAAGAGTCCATGAGGGAGGCGTCGGCTCTAGGGTTGCTCAGCAAAATCATATTTTGTCAACTTTGTCATCATGGTACCTTATTTTTGTTAGTGTAGCCCCCTTATTGTTATTTTTGTACCACTGTAACCCCAATATTGTTATTATTGTGCCCTTACATTATTATTGTTAGGTCGGCTAGGATTATATTGTGACCCCATGGACTCCTATATATAGAAGGAGGTTTTGTCATTTGTATCAGGGAAGAATTGTTCATTTATGTAATGTAAAGGAGGTTTCTCGCTTGAAGTGGATTATTTCTAAGGCGTTGATCTCTCTTTTCTTATATTTTTGGAGCTGGTTTCATAACATTTGGTACTAGAGCTTTGGATTCTAGAGTTTCGCTGCTCCAAATAGGTCATCATCGAATTTCGCTATAATTTTTTTTTCTACGAAGGTTCAGAAGCTGAAATGTTTATAGAGCGAAGCCAAAATCCTAAGGAACTTCGTGTCAAAATTTCAGATCTTGGTTCGCAATATTTTCGGAGATATGATTTGTGGAGGTTAGGGTTTTTTCAGGCTCTCGAATTTCACCTAAACAGGTCATCGTGGAATTTTCTCTATAAAATTGTTTCTACGAAGGTTTAGAAGCTGAAATTTTTACAGAGCAAAGTTGAAATCCAGAGGAATATTGTGTAAAAATTTCAAATCTTTTGTCACAACATTTTCGGAGATATTATCTGTGGAAGTCAGGATTTTTTCAGGATCCCGAATTTCATCTCAAAGAGAAGACCGTGGGAAAATCGTCATAAATCTCTCTCTCTAAGCATCAGATTGGAATTCTGTAAAAAATGACCGCAAGTACACAGACTGCAGTTTCCTGTTTATTAATTTCAGGGCCAGAGGACGAAATAGTAACACGTGGCACACCATACAAGTTCGCTCTACTAAACTAGTCCATAATTAGGTCATTGTGGGAGATTGGGCATAACTTTGCATTGAAGAATTCAAACCATGTCAGACTTGTGGCATTAGAAACAAGATTCAGAGGGATACTACAAGACCGAATTTAAAATATTGAAGATTAGAAATCATAGAGATAATTCAGGTTTAATATCAACCTCCTAAAAAGCAAGAAAAAAGTGTGTATTTGTTTTATAAAATTGTATAACATTTGTTTGAAATAATAGTTTGAAATGTTTCCAAGGGCATATTGAACCATTTTTATCAGTATTGGATTCTATAATGCCTCCAAAAAATAATTCCACACCCATTAAGCCCTTTGAAAGCTATACTATGACGCATGAAGGGAAGAATTAATCATTTATGTAATGTAAAGGAGGTTTACCCCTCAAAGTGGCTTATTTATAAGGCATTGATCTCTCTTTTCTTCTATTTTTGGAGTTGGTTTCATAACATTTGGTATCAGAGCATAAAATCGAATGAAACAACAGGAAGATCAACATCGTAGCGAGACAAATTTTGATGTAGGAAACTGGGTATTTTTACGACTACAATTATATAAACAAATGTACCTCAAGCAAGATAAGAAGGATAATAAATTATCACCAAAGTACTATGGTCCTTACAAGGTGTTGCAAAATATTGATACTATGGCATACAAATTGGAGCTTCCTGCTTCTTTGCGTGTGCATCCGGTTTTCCATGTTTCATGCTTAAATAAGGTTATAGGTGAAAAAATTCAAGTTCATACAATATTGTCAGAACTTGATGAGGAAGGAAAAATCATATTGGAACCTGAATCATTCACGGAAACAAGAACTTGACAACTTCGAAATCGATCAATTTCAGAGTATCTCTTCAAGTGGAAGAACTTACCCACTGAAGTTTCTACATGGGAGGATGATAATTTTATACATAAGCACCCAGAGCTACTTAAGCATTGAGGACAACACTTTTTTGAAGGAGAGGGGCATGTTAGTTCCCTATATTACTAGTGTAGTCCCTTATTGTTGTTAGTGTAGCCCTCTTATTGTTATTGTTGTACCCATGTGACCCCAATATTGTTATTATTGTGCCCTTACATTATTATTGTTAGGTCGGCTAGGATTATATTGTGACCCCATGGACTCCTATATATAGAAGGAGGTTTTTTCATTTGTATCAGGGAAGAATTGTTCATTTATGTAATGTAAAGGAGGTTTCCCCCTTGAAATGGATTATTTCTAAGGCATTGATCTCTCTTTTCTTCTATTTTTGGGGCTGGTTTCATAACAATGTGGACAAGAATGAAGTTCACTTGAAAAAAAGATAAGGATCGTAATTATCATGAAGGTGGTGAGTTGAAGTAATTGGTAATGTTTGGTTGTGGTTTATTGATATAATGAAATTATGATGGTACCTAAAGGGAAAATCACTGGTTGTGAGCCATCACAGGGATAAGTTAATGAAATATTCCTTGAAATTTTAAAAAAATAAAGAAAAAGAAATGAGATGGTGATAACAAGTATGATTATTGTGTGAATGGTATAATAAGAAAACTAGTTATTCTCAATTGGGATAAAAGTTTTGTCCACGGGACCTTACATGTCAAAGGCAGTAAAATAACATGTTGTGAATGAAGTAGGTAATATGTTGTGAACTAATATAGTAGAAAATAATTACATTAGAGTAACATAATGAGTGTGACATAGTCAATACACCTACAAGCGTAAAAATGAGAAATCATAAGCTATGAATACTCTAGTTCAAAATATAAATACATAATAAAATGGATGCAAATTTCCCCTAAGGGATGAGGGTGGAAAAATCTATATCTCGTAAAATAAATTATAACACAATGGAAAAGGTACCAAATGTAAGCATGTGTTACAATTGAATTTGAAATATAGAATATTTGTATATCAAAAAAAAATATAATAGAAACACGAGTATAAGTATGGCAAATGTTGTAACTTATGATTGTGACTAAAATATCATGGCTATCAAAAGCAGGCCCTAGTTTTTAGGACCGATAAAAGGGAAAAAATAACATATATTTCCCTAGAAAAGAGACATGACATTTTTTTTTGAAAATTTCAAAAGGAATCTTTTGTGATCTCCTTGAATGTGGATTGTCAACAATTGACTTAATTATAGTCTAAAACTTTAGTTCCGCATATCAGAATAAATTAAAGAATGATGACATTGTCATAGCTTGTGACATTCTTAAGGAAGAGAAGTGTGGGAAAAACAAGTTGTGATTGTGTGTTATAGAATAATTTATAGTTTAAAAGAAACCTCCATTGAAAAACCTGCAAAATGTTGCTAAGTTGGGATAGATATAAAAATAATTATTGAAATCACAAAATGAATGAAACATTTTGAGACTACGAAATTAGAAGTGATAGAGATAATGACATTCTGGAGCAGAAAAACAGAAGAGATATATAAATAGTACTGAAAATATTTGTAAAATGATGGTTTGTGCAAATATAGGTAAGGTGGTAGACATGAAAGGATGAACACATATAAATATATATGTATGTTTGACATGGTTTCCATGGGTCATTGGAATAGAAGGATGATCACTTACAAATAGTATGAAAAATAAAGCTATATGTTAGTCAAGACTCTTATATTGTGATCATTAAGTAGAAGAGGCAATATGACTTGGTTCGCTTAAATAGAGATGGTGTGGTGTCTAGAATTATATGTGGTAATGTGTAAAGTGTTTATATGAATGTGTTTTACATGCATATATATATATATATATATATATATATATATATATATATATATATATATATATGTGCGGTACTATGTATGCACGTGGTGTAGTTAATTATTATTAAAGGCAGTAGATGTTGGATCTATGAGTTACCAATGAAAGTGTTACAACTATCTAGTTGACTATTAGTGTACTCGCTAAGTAGGGTTCCTAGAAACCCAACAAGGATTGAAATATATTATGACATGGAACAACTTAGTGAAAATAAAAGGATTGTGGCCAGGTGGTGCATATATATCTATGAAGAGAAACCTCTAAACCTAGTTTTTGCGAGCTGAGTTGATGTGAAATTGGGGAAGAAAAACCACGACTGTACACAAAAATAAACCATGTATAACCTTCACCAAAAACTTGCAATGTAGGATGACAAAGGGATAACACTAAAGGCAATACAAAATCTTGATTTTGCGCAAAGAAAATCAACCCAATATGGCCATAACTAATTTTACTTGAACAAGTAGACAACCATGTAGCCGCATTGAACATGTAAATAAAATTAAGTTATCCAAAACCTTACTTTATGCATAACTATTGCATATGTAACATTTTAAATTAATATAAGAGCACAATGATACTACCCAATACGATAATACACTAATTGCAATATATCATAAAATATAAGAACAGTAAAAGGGTTCCAAAATGTTACCACCACTAAGTACATCGTGCCAATGAAATTGGTACTTTCATGATATGAAATTTATAGTGGAACCAAAAGGTGGGGTCCTTGTCGATTGACTTAGACATTGGTTAAGTAAGAATGATTTATTGCTATTGTTGATGAGATTATAATAATGTTGCTAACCCTTACTGAGTGAATGGTGCTAACCCTGGTTGGGTTGTGATGCATATTGATGACCCTTGATAAATACATAAATAAAAACTAATTCCACCTTAAATAAATTTGAAATGATTATATATATGATTCTTAAATAATGATAAATGGAAACTAACGAAAACGATTGTGAATGTAGAACAAACCATATAGAATATTTCTGGTGGAGCCTCTGCGTACTTATAATTAGAGAGAAATTATGCTACAGAAGCAAACTATCGCCCAAAATAAAGTGCAGTGCAAGCACTTTATCTAGGACAAGCTACTTGGGAAGATGAAGATAGATATTTTATGTGTGAGGCATATCTCAACCTGTTTTGATGGGCTAGAAGCAAACATTGAGAACAATGTTTCACTCGAGGGAGGAGGGGGGGTGGGAGATGTAACACCTCTAAGTGAAAAGTAAATATTTAATTTACTTTTACTACACAAACTTGGTAAATCATGGGCTAAGTGAAAATTCTAGTGGAAAAAATTAATGTTTAAAAGTTTTATTTTAATTTATTTGAAAAGGTTATGATAAGTCTTGGAAGTCACGCGAAAAATACACTAAATGAAAAAAACAAGTCGCTCACCAGACATTTAGAAGACAATTATTCCTCTGCCTGGAGATAAATAATCTCAGTCGGGACAAGGGATCCAAGAGGGTGAGAGGGTATAAAAACTGTGGCAACCTTGAAGACTTGGTACTTGGTTGGAGGAGGTCTAAGTGAGGAGAATGAAGTTGTAAGCTAGGGAATCTGCAACAGGATACTATTGAAGGAAGGCGAGACACTGCTAGTTAGGGTATTCTTAAGCTGATTGGAGCTAAGGAATCCCTAAGCGAAACTTGTGAGTCTGCGAGTTCTTTGGCTGGAATTGTATAGTATTGATGCCTTTGAACAAAAATCGTTAGGTCTCTATCAAGAAACTGTTCTAGGAGTGACAAACTTGCTCAGGGGAATAATTGGACATAATTTTTGTTTTCATTGGTTGGGAGGAGTGGTCTTTCTCCTCTGTGAATTCCTTGGAATCCTAAGATAAATAGATAAGTATTTTGCAATGTTAAAGTTTCCTTTTAGAACATAAATATCTTGTTGTAGATAATAATGTATATGGAGTCTTTAAGAAAAATCTGTCCAAATTCTTTTTAGTAAAGAATTGACGAAAATTTTGTATACCTAACAGAATATGAAACTGTGCAAGGATTATGTTATATTTACAGTAATAATTTATGACAACGAATGATCTGAATTTGAATGTTAGTTTTTATGTGCTAATTTCATCTTCAGATTTATAAATAATTTTTTGATCAATAGCTTTATATGTATAGGTTTCCTTGGTGTTTGTGAGTGTTAAAATAGGTAAATGTACTAAATTTTATGTTAAATTCAAGAGCATAAAACATGAAAAACAAATGTTGAACAAAATTAATAACATGTACAACAATCCATCACAATGATCCATTAACGTAGTGTTTTGATGAAGGAGTTCGCCCCTCCTGGGCTACATCTCCTTGGTCCAACTTCCATGGCCTGGGCCTCTATATTATCTCAAATGTGAAAAACGTGTTGTTTACATTCAACTACAGCTCCTGAAACCTACTTCAATGTATTCAGAGTGTCCAAATAATTCAGAAATGACTCTTTTTGCTCCCAATTTGGTCGAATTTTGCAAAATATATGGCAAAAACAGTTTGGCCTAGGAATTTTCCACTAAATCTAGAGATGACTCCAATTGAGGCTGCCAAATTTGGGGCACGCCGAAATTGGGGGGAGCGCCATATTTTCTGCCGAATTTAAACTGTAGTTTAACTAATAATAAACCTTGTTTAACCGTGCTAAGTGCGTTTTAATCCTAATCCATATTAGATTTGGATTAGCACATAAATAATGGTTATGGGTTTAATTAAACCCGATTTAAGACTTTAATCCGCATTTAAAAAAAATCTTTGCTTTGGTCTTCGCGACTAGTCCTGTGGTGCAGTCATGTGGGAAGGGGGCTAGCCCGCAGGACAAGCCCCCTCCATTCCCCTTCTGGTTGAATTGTTTGAATTCAAATATAAAGCAGCGGCTATAAGGTTAAGAACTACAGTCGTGGGCTATTGGTAAGCCTGTCCTCTCACTTGGGGGAGGTCATGGGGTCGAGCCTCGACCTCCACCCTTCCATCTTTGTATAATTTTTTCCACCACAATATAATATATGTTTCAAACCTTTGGCATATATAAATTAATGCAAACTATTGTATATGCAACGGACTTTGGAATTTAATAAAACATTTGATATGTATATATTAAAAATGCTCCCAACCTTTGTAAATGAAATATATTTCGGACCTTAGAACCATAGTTTCCAACCCTTGTTTAAATAAATTTTCGACCACCATATGATATAGTTGGACCATAGCATAAAATGAAATTCGAAATTCAACCTTGGTCCACTAGAGGGGGCACGTGGCGGCCCCTGGTTGCACCACGTGTCAGCCTCTAGTTGGACTATCCAACCCTATAAAAAAAAATTCAAATTTGACTTTAGGAGCACATTAAAAAAAAATTCACCTTCCAAACTCTCTGACGAATATTGCAGTGACACTTGTCATAGTGTGATTGGAAAAAATAAAGAATATTCCCATAATATATTTAAATTTGTTGACTGGGCTGCCATTTCACAACCCTGTCACTTCTGCAATTTTTTTAGTTTTTTAGGAAAATGAACAACAGGCTCTATCTTCTTAATCCGGACTATGTTTTCTATGAAACTAATTGCACCGGATTCTTGGCGATGAGCTCTTGACCGTGGTTCGATTTCCAATAAATTCTGAGCACTTTCATTTTTGAGCTTTACACTGAGCACTTGATCATTCCTCCCCACTAGAAGCCTTTTGGACCCAAAAAATCTCTTTGATTACTGATCATGTGGATGAGGGTATAGTTCCCTCACCCTTCTAGTCTCAATCCACTGAAATTTTCCCATTTTCATCAACTAGAGCTTTTCACAAAAACTAAGATTTTTACTTGACTCTTGCGACACTCTCTTGCTATTGTTGACACCTTCATGCTATCATTTCCCTGAATTTGTAGAGTACCAAGCTATTCTTGCATAAACACACTTGTTCCTACCTTGGTCATCAACCAAAGGAAACTTACAAATGATCTCACCTCACACACTGTCGTCGTGGCGATTCTTAACTGATCTTGCTTTGCACTTGCATCGAATTTTGACCAAGTATCTTCACCATTTCCATGTACCCTTTGGAAAGCAAAAGCAAGAACTTGTGGAACCCATTCCTTCTTTTTCAAATTGATTTGTCAGTTTATTTTTTACCTTTGCACTCTATTGCACCAACATCTTGTTTCCAACACTGCTCAACACTGATGTTGACTGAAAATATATCACATCTTGTTCACCTCCTTTCAAAGGCAACCTGTTAGAGTCCTGAAACATCTCAATACAAGCATAAGAAAATTCAGAGAAATCAACTTGTTCATTCGATGCATCTTTTTGAAAGGCTTGATTCAGAACATATCTATGTTTGATCATTAACAATGTCAAATTCTGACATCTTGATTGACATTGGAACAAATTGAAGAACTATTGCTTGCTATGTTCTTACCTTTTAAACCCATGCATGTAGTATTTGTTTCATCTCCTGAGTCTGAACCTAATTCATGTTCAATTACAGCAACAATTTTTCCCTTCTCTTTGGCTTTCAGTTTGTTTGGCTTCAAATCTATATGAAGTTGCTAACAATGGTCTTCATCATGTCCATTCTTCAAACAATTTTTACATGTGAGTTTCTCCTTTCTCTTTCCTCTTCGATAAAATTTTCCCTTTCCTTTACCCTCACGATCAATTTTCTCATTTATGTTTTGTTTCCCTCTTGCTTCTAAATGTGTGGCTTGAATGCAAGCCTCATCTAAGTTTGTGGGATTGAACATGAGAATAGTGTTCCTAAGGTAACTATGCAAACCCCCAATATACTTTAACAAAGTTTATTGAGAATACAAATTAATACCCAAAATAATAGCTGTTCTCCTAAGTTCATGAGTATAATCTTGCACAATTTTCCCTTCAATTGTCTAAATTTTTGTGAGTCCATAATGGCCTTTTTCATGTAAGCTAGAGGATAAAATTTCCTTATAATGGCAACGATAAAGCTTGACCAAGACATAGAGACCTCACCGTAGTTTTTCATCTCTTCTTGAGTCCTTGCTTCCCATGATACAAGTGTTGATCCTTCCATCCTCAAGGAAGCCAAATGAATATTTATGTCATCTTCTTGAAGGTTCTAAATTTTGCAATAAACCTCTAATTGAAAAATCCAATTATCCAGCCTCTTTGCATTTATCTCACCATTATACATTGGAAGCTAAAATTTGACATCAAGTTTGAGTAAAGGAGTTTTTCCTTATATGGCTTTTGAGTGAGCATGGGTAGTTTTTGTGGTGGAAGTGGAAGATGATGTTGATGGAGATGATGATGATGATGATGAATATGGTGGAGAGGGAGGAGGATTACCTCCACTGCCCTTTGAATCCTTCTCTTCATCCTTCTTGCCTTCTGAGGCTCCCTCTCCATGTGGAGACTTAGAATTCTCTCCAACCATCCTAGTGTCCCTCTCTTCAAAGAGGATCCTAAAAATTTCAGCCAGTTCATAGAAATAAGTCTTGTATTTTTCCTCTTTTGAAAGACCTTCAGTCTCTCCAAAACCTGACATGATGGATATGGATTCAAGCTCAGCTTCTGGTGCAACTTGTACCTCCTCAATATTAGCTTCTGGTGATAAAACTTGAGGTGCTTCAATTGTAGATGTGAGTGAAACTTTGGGTGGAGATGGTGCCCTTGTGCCTCTCCTCCTTCTGGTCCTAATATTAGGACTTGAAACCAATAGTTTCCCTTCTCTTTTCTGCAACTTTAACCTTGTAAGCATCACAAATTTGCAACCATTAAAACCCTATTTGCACAAACTCAAGCAACTATCAAGAAAATAACCTTTGCCTTTCAACCAGGCTCTGATACCAACTTGATATGAATTCGAATGTTAGTTTTGATGTGCCAATTTCATTTTCAGATTTATAAATTTTTTTTTGATCACTTGCTTTATGTGTATAGGTTTCCTTGTTGTTTGTGAGTGTTAAAACAGGTAAATGTACTTAATTTTATGTTAAATTCAAGAGCATAAAACATGAAAAATAAATGTTGAACAAAATCAATAACATGTACAACAAACCATCACAATGATCCTTTAACACAGTGTTTTGATGAAGGAGTTCACCCCTCCTGGGCTACATCTCCTTGGTCTAGCTTCCATGGCTTGGGCCTCTGTATTGGATCAAATGTGAAAAAGTGCTATTTACATTCACCTACTACTCCTAAAACATGCTTCAATGTGTTCAGAATGTCCAAATAATTTAGAAATGACTCTTCTTGCTCTCAATTTGGTCGAATTTTGCAAAAGATATGGCCAAAATAGTTTGGCCTAGGAATTTTCCACTAAATCTGGAGATGACTCTAGTTAAGGCTACCAAATTTGGTGCAGCGATGAAATTGAGGGGACCGCCATCTTTTCCACTGAATTTAAATTGCATCTTAATTAATGATAAACCTTGTTTAACTGCGCTAAACGTGTTTTAATCCTAATTCGAATTAGATATGGATTAGTGCATAAATAGTGGTAATGGGTTTAATTAAACCCACTTTAAGACTTTAATCCACATTTTAAAAAAATCTTCGCTCTAGTCTTCGTGACTAGTCCTGTGGTGCGGTCATGTGGGGAGGGGGTTGGCCCCCTCCATTCCCCCGTTGGTTGAATTGTTTGAATTCAAATATAAAGCAACGAATATAAGGTTAAGAGCTTGTTGAAGGCTGGAAAGTGACTTCCTAAACATTAGGGATTCCACCCGGTCAGGAGCTTAAAAGAACTCCTTTTCTGTTGAAAATGGTGGCTCTGACTGGGGATAAAGGGACCATTTTCCCGTTTAAAGAGAGTTTATATAATAAGAGAAATGAAATCAATACCAAGGGGTGATTTATTCTAATGATAACATAAATTAAAACTAATCTAACTATTTCCTCGGATTGGATTCAAATATATGATTAAGGCATAAGATTTCACAAGCATGAAATAATATAGATCATTGCATACTTAATGAATATACACACATTTAAGAAACTAAATCAATTTAATTGATTTAGTTGATGAAGAAAAATAATCACATCAAAATATCTCTAAGTATCACATCTAACAACATATCGTTCAATACATTATATCCATAGTAATAAGAACATATATCACTTCAATGCTTATCACAATGAAACTAATAAAAAGAATAAGTTTGCTACAATATCAAAAACATAAAAAAATCAATACACAGATAATAGTACCCACTGCATCATAGATTTAGATCTAAAAAGATAGCTTCAACGTTCATATTTTCAATTAGATAACTTTTGTTCAAACAGTAGTGTGAGTTCCAAAAGCAATCTTCTAAAAATTTTGGACCCCTTTCTAAATGCATGAAAGGGGCTTAAATACTAATTAATATTACAAAAATAGAAGACTTGTAAAATAAGTCTTCTAATATTACTCTTGATGTAGGAGCATCGGGACTTAGCCATCAATGTGATTATGTGTTCACATGTTGTGGCTAACATGAGGTGGATAAACATTGGTCATTAATATTTTACTGAGTTTTAAATGAGAGAAGTTAGTTAGTTTGGGTTTGCTAAATTAATTAGGAATAAAATAGAAAACGGTTTCTCCATGCAAGGAGGTCAAGCCAAGTAGGACAAGAGCTTAGAAATAGGGTAGCATTTTTTTGTTAAGAGTGGTTCAAACAAAAATCTAATTAGAGACGAGAAGGACCGCTTCAGTAAGATATATATATATATATATATATATATATATATATATAGGTGTGATATAGAGCGGGTGGGAGATAGTGTGAGATAAGTGTGAAATAGGTGTGCGAGAGGAGAGAATAGAGAGAATATAAATAATTGTAATAACCAGCCAAATAAGTGATTAGCTCTGTATTTTGATTCTTATTAAATTCCAAGTGT
Source organism: Pinus albicaulis (assembly GCA_034641835.2). NCBI lineage: Eukaryota > Viridiplantae > Streptophyta > Pinopsida > Pinales > Pinaceae > Pinus > Pinus albicaulis. The sequence continues at coordinate 537,256,402 of CM076583.1, read as the reverse complement.
TTTTGTGATTGATCACGCTCTCTGTTCGAAGCCATTGTTTTAAATTTTTGTTGAATCACACACACACACACACACACACATATATATATATCAATTCCACAGTCGGAGATCAATCGGATTGTAGGCGCGACAAGGACAGTAGATCTGACACCGATCAACGACAAGAGATCACGTCGCAATCGGAGGACATCGCACATTGCACAGATTGGTGTTTACAGTTAATAGTTTCACAAGTTTAACTATTTCACTTGTGATGCCAAGTGAGTTGGGGAGATATAACTTGGACTGTCGGATCCAGCCAAAGGCCAACGGTGGAGATCGTAGCACACATGAAGAGACTTCACAACTTGCAAGATTTAGAATTTAAGATTTAAGATGTCGCAAGGGAAACTAAATAAGTTGCGATGTGAAGTGGAGAGGACACACGTCGAGTCAGCACAATTTCACAAGTCACAATAAATAAGTTGTAACATTAAAGTTAAAGTGTAAATGCGACGAAGTGTGATTGACGGTGATTGGTTGGGAGTCTTGTGGGACCACCGGTAAGAAATTCCGAGTATATGCATTGTTTTGGGTTTATGTGTGTCGGTTTAAGTTAGCACTGTTGGTTGCTTCGCGTATGTATGTTTGTCACTCTTTAAAGAGTGAAATCCACCGCGAATATTGAATTGTATGAACCCATAAACTATATAGTTTCATGTGTATTCTGAGCATCAGCAATGAAGTCCTTATCATTTGGCACTTACGTACGGTGATAGCTATTTGAAAGTTGGAGCAAAGATGCCACCCAAGAGAGGAGATGGCATAGGTCGTGGAACGCAGGAAGAAAATGCAATTTTGCTGGATGAAATTCGAAATATTCGTACAAGAATGGAGACAGTAGAGGTTGCTCAGAGGAGAGCACTTGAAGAAGAAGATGGCAGCGCAGTAGAGGAAACTTCTGAGGAAGAAGAAGTGGCAGAAGACGAGGCAGCTAAAGTTTTCAAGATATTGGAAAAGGTTAGTGGGAAACCGAGGATGGAGATTCCTTCATACGAAGGGAACCTTAAAGTGGATGAGTTGATGGATTGGATCAGTTCAATGGATAAGTATTTCAATTTGGAAGAGATCAAAGATAAGAAGAAAGTCATATATGCAGCTACCAGATTGAAGGGCCATGCATCTATCTGGTGGGATGAACTACATACATCTAGAGTTAGAAAGCGAAAGCCTAAAATCAAGAAGTGGGATAAAATGATAAGGAAGTTGAAGAATAAATTTATGCCAAAGGACTATCAATTGAATCTGTTCAAGAAATTGCAGAATTTGAGGCAGAAAGGAATGACTGTCAAGGAGTATACAAAGGAGTTTTACAAGTTGAGCATTAGAGCAAGACATGTTGTAGATGATATGGAGAAAGTAGCCATATACATCAATGGCTTAAGGTATGATATACAAGATGAAATCAGTTTGTTAATTCTGAAGACAATTGAGGATGCTAACCAAGAAGCTTTGAAGGAGAAGGAGAAAATGTCGAGGAAGCAAAGTCAGAGAAATAGAGATAAAAGTCTAGCAAGAGGACAAGGAAATTTTAGAGCAAGATTTCAGCACTCTTAGAATGAAACAGGAGGTTCGAGTAGCATACCACCACAGAGAGGAGACTTTGGTAGAGGAATATTTTCACCTAGAAGAAGAGGCCAAGGAAGAGAGATTCAGTGCTACACATGTGGAGAACGAGGACATGGATCATGGGATTGTCCTCATAACAAATGTGACAAATCAACGAAATGTGAATGTCGCTGAGAAAAAGGAAGAAAATCCTCAGGTCATGGGGAAAGAAGAACCACCTGAGGTAGGAGAGTCTTCATTTCTCAAGAGAGTATTGCTTAAAGAAGAGAAGGAAGCAAATGAGCTAGCACTGAGGAAAAGTTTATTCAGGACTGTATGCAAGTGTAAAGAAAAGTGCTGCAAAGTTGTGATTGACAGTGGAAGCACTGATAACCTTGTTTCCACAGAGATGGTTGAGAAATTGGGATAGAGTAAGGTGATACACCCTACTCCTTACATAGTGTCATGGCTACAGAAGGGACATTAGATTTTGTGACAGAATAGTGCAAAGTAGAGATACAGAATGGAACATATAGAGATGTCATATTGTGTGATGTGATGCCAATGTACGTGTGCCATGTATTGCTGGGAAGACCTTGGAAATTTGACAGAAAATCCATTCATGATGGAAAAAGGAATACATACACCATATAGAATGATGGAAAGAAGCACACATTTCTACCTTTGAAGGATGAATTAGATAAAGGAACAACTGAGAATAATTTTATACTGATCAGTGGAAAGGAGTTGCTACAAGAAGTCAACAAGGAGAAAGAAATGAATTTTGTTGTTGTGGGTAAACCAAAGGTAATTCTGACTTCTACTAATTTAGAAAATCTGCTTGTGGAAATTAAAGATCTGTTAAATGATTATGCGGATATAGTTGTTGATGAATTACCAAGTAAATTTCCACCAATCAGAAGTATCAGTCATCACATAGATTTAATACCTGGTGCAAGTTTACCAAACAAAGCAACATATATAATGACTCCTCGAGAGAATAAAGAAGTTGGAAGACAATTACAGGAGCTATTAGATAAAGGAATAATCAATTAAAGTCTTAGTCCATGTGGCGTACCAACCGTGCCTAGTCCAAAGAAAGGAAGTGAGTGGCGCACGTGTACTGATTCCAGGGCCATAAACAAGATCACTATCAGGTATAGATTTCCATTTCCAGACATAGATGATTTAATGGATTGTTTAAGTGGGTCAAATTATTTTACTAGAATAGATCTGAAGAGTGGATACCATCAAATAAGGATTAGAGAAGGTGATGAATGTAAGATTTCTTTTAAGACCAACAGTGGATTGTATGAATGGTTAGTGATGCCTTTTGGGCTCACTAATGCACCAAGAAAATTTATGAGACTAATGAATGAGGTTTTGAAAGAGTATGCAGGAAATTTTGTGATAGTATATCTTGATGACATTCTGATTTCCAGTCAGAGTAAGGAGGAGCATTTGGAGCATGTCAAACTGGGGTTAAGTACTTTGCAAAAGGAGAAGTTGCTCATAAATTTGAAGAAGTGTAGTTTCATGCAGAAGGAACTCATTTACTTGGGATTTATAGTCTCAGAGGAAGGCTTGAAGATGGACCCAGAAAAGATTCAGGTAATACTGGATTGGCCAACTCCAAGTATATTTGAGGCAAGGAGTTTTCATGGTCTTGCAAGTTTTTACAGAAAGTTTACAAGGGGTTTTAGTTAGATTTATGCACCAATAATTGAAACTATAAAGGAGAGAAACCAAACATTTAACTGGACAGAAGCAGCAGATCGGAATTTCAAGTTGTTGAAGAAGAAGATCATTGAAAGACCTGTTTTGGCCTTGCCAAATTTTGATAAAATATTCCAAGTTGAGACTGATGCCAATGGGATAGAAATTGGAGATGTCATGAGTCAGGAGTAGATACCGATAGCTTATTTCAATGAAAAGTTAAATGAGGCTGAGAAAAAGTATTCATCCTATGATAAGGAGTTCTATGCTATTGTGCAGGCTTTGAAGAAATGGAGGCATTATTTGTTGCCCAAGGAGTTTGTGTTGTATTCAGATAACCATGCACTGCAATTCATAAACAATCAGCCAAAATTGAACCAATAGCATGCAAAGTGGGTGGAGTTTTTACAGATTTTTACCTTTGTAATCAAACATAAAAGTGGTAAGTCAAACAAAGTTGTGGATGCTTTGAGTAGAGTAAATTTGATTATGCAAGAATTGAAGATTGGCATTTGGGGTCTGAAGAGATAATTAACATGTATGAGGAAGACATAAAGTTTAAAGAAATATATGCAACTATTAAGAATCCAGTGATTCATAATAGAAGCCAATGGTTAGATTACTTGATCCAAGGAAGATTGTTGTTCAAGAATAATAAATTGTGTATACCTAAGTGTTCCATGAGGGAGAATATAATTAAGGAAAAACACAGTGGAGGACTGTCTGGACACTTTAGACAGGATAAAACATTTTCTCAAGTAAGTTCTTTTTATTATTGGCCAAAAATGCAAACTGATATAAAAAAATTGTTGAGAAGTGCAGGATTTGTCAACATGCCAAAGGAAGAAGCCAAAACACTGGGTTATATCATCCATTGCCAATACCCAATAGACCTCGGGATGATGTCAACATGGATTTTGTTTTAGGATTTCCGAAGACTCAAAGAGGGCATGATTCTATCTATGTTATTGTAGATAGATTTTAAAAAAATGGCACATTTTATTGCTTGTAAGAAAACTAGTGATGCAACTCACATTGCTAATTTGTTTTTCTCTGAAGTTATAAGATTGCATGGATTGCCTGTGAGTATTATTTCAGACAAGGATACAAATTTCGTAGGACGCTTTTGGAGGACTCTATGGAAGAAGCTGGGTACAAACCTCAGTTTAGTTCAACCTATCATCCTCAAAGAGATGGATAAAATGAAGTGGTGAACAGAAGCTTGGGAAACATATTTAGCCCTTGCTTAAGCTGAATTTGCGTACAATGATACTCCTAATCGGAGTACTGGAATGAGTCCATTTCAAATTGTTTTTTCAATTCATCCAAGAGGGGTGTATGAACTTAGAGATTTGAGCAAACAAGAGACAAGGAGTGCTAAAGTTAAAGAATTTTCAGAAAAGATACAGAGGTTGGAGGAAGGTGTCAAGCAGAGCTTACAGAAGAACACCCAAAAGTATAAACAAAGAGCTAATATGAAGAGGACTAAAAGGGAGTTTCATGTAGATGATTTAGTCATGGTTTATCTAAGGAAGGAAAGGTTTCTAGTTGGGGCTTATAACAAATTAAAAATGAAAAATATAGGACCATGTAGAATTTTGAGGAAATTTTCTTCAAATGCATATGAGACTGAATTACTAGCAGGAATTGGAATATCACCCATCTTTAATGTTGCAGATTTGTACCTATACAAAGGAACAAAGGAAGAGCTACAAGAAGAGTCTACAGAAGAGGAAGACCAGACTTTGAATTGGAAAGAACAAATGCCAAAGACATCAAAGAAATAAGTGGAGGCTATTTTGGAGAAAAGAGCAACAAAGAAGACTAGAGGACAAACCTACTATCAGTATCTAGTCAAATGGAAAGGAAACCCTGTGGAAGATGCTAGCTGGATGACAACAACAAACTTATAGAAGTTTAGTACAGATCCTGAAGAATTGATAGATCGATCTTTTCTTCCCCGAGAGTCTGATGCAGGAGCATCCAGACTTAGCCAACAATGTGATTGTGTGTTCACATGTTGTGGCTAACATGAGGTGGATAAACATTGGTCATTAATATTTTACTTAGTTTTAAATGAGATAAGTTAGTTTGTTTGGTTTTGCTAATTAATTAAGAATAAAATAGAAATTTGTTTCTCCCTGCGAGGAGATCAAGCCAAGTAGGATAAGAGCTTAGAAATAGGGTAGCAGTTGTTTGTTAAGAGTGGTTCAAACAGAAAATCTAATTAGAGACGAGAAGGACCACTTCAGTAAGATATATATATATATATATATATATAGTTGTGATAGAGAGCAGGTGGGAGATAGTGTGAGATAAGTGTGAAATAGGTGTGCGAGAGGAGAGAACAGAGAGAGCAAAAATAATTTTAATAACCAGCCGAATAAGGGCTTGGCTCTGTATTTTCATTCTTATTAAATTCCGAGTGTTTTTGTGATTGATCGGGCTCTCTATTCAAAACCACTATTTTAAATCTTTGTTGAATCATATATATATATATATATATATATATATATATATATATATATAAATTACACAACCAGAGATCAATCGGATTGCAGGCGCGACGAGGACCATAGATCTGAAATCCATCAACGACGAGAGATCATGTCGCAGTCGGAGGACATTGCATATCGTAAATATTGGCATTTACAGTTAAGATTTTCGCAAGTTTAACTATTTCACTTGCGATGCGAAGTGAGTTTGGGAGATATAACTTGGACCGTTGGATCCGGCCAAAGGCCAACAGTGGAGATCGTAGCACACGGGAAGCGACTTCGCATCTCGCAAGATTTAGAAGTTAAGAGTTAAGATATCGCAAGGGAAACTAAATAAGTTGCGATGCGAAGTGGAGAGGACACACGTCGATTCAGCGCAACTTCGCAAGTCGCAAGAAATAAGTTGTAATGTTAAAGTTAAAGTGTAAACGCGACGAAGTGAAATCGACGGTGATTGGTTGGGAGTCTTGTGGGACCGCCGATAAGAAATTCTGCGTATATGCATTGTTTTGGGATTATGTGTGTCAGTTTAAGCTAGTGCCATTGGTTGCTTCGTGTATGTATGTTTTTCACTCTTTAAAGAGTGAAATCCACCACGAATATTGAATTGTATGAACCCATAAACTATATAGTTCCGCGCGTATTCTGATATTTGTGTAGCTAGTATGCATCAACTCTAAACTACAAAACTATAAACTAGGAAAATAAAATGCATAATTTATAACAGTTTATGACTATTTCCTGGATTCATTGTCTAGCTGGTCTTTGAGCTGGCATGCTTTGATCATGTGTTCGAGCTAGGGGGGATGAACTAGCTGCATTCTCATACAGCCCGTGAATACTACATCGTTGAGTGTCGGAAGAAGTTGAGCTGCTGCAATAAAGAGGCACCTCAATATTATCAATTGGTAACGAGGCTTTATCAAGAAGTACTAGTAAATCTCCATATTTAACCTTGTCAGATTTTCTATGTCAAGATATTTTCTATTTGATGTCTCTTTCCTGGATTGTTTTAGGAAATTGATTTTTGGCAAAGTGTCTTTTGATGCTCCATGAATTAGGTTGGCTTGTAGAAGAGAATATTTTATATATTTAGAAATTTTGGAAGATAAATTCTTAGCTCTGATAATAGCTAATTTAGTGCTCTTCATTTTAGTATCCCAATCTCCAAATATTATATCTTTGATTGATTCTTCAAGACGAGGGAGATCGGCTGCTCTACCCTATGCATTATATTTCCAATCAATATATTTTGACACTTTGTCATCAATTTCTTCATAATAAGTTCAAATGAAATCTGAGTAACTAATTGATCACTAGTCTTGAATTGCTCTTGAATCTAATTGTATTTTTGATAGAAAATCGCTTGTTGTTTTGCCAGTAATGCTTCCAACTTTGTTGCTTCCTTATTTACTTCATTGATTTCGGGCTTCTCTTGGAGCTTTTCAATCTTTTGCTACATTTGACGAATTACTTGATATTTTTCTTTAATTTCCTTTTCCAGTTTGAGTTTGACACCTTCAAACTGTTGTTGCAGATCATTAATGCTTGTCTGAAGCTCCTACTCGATTCTTTGCTTTTCATCAGAGAATAATTGCTCTAGTTGAGAAATTTTCTGGTCCTTTCTAAAATCAATGATTCAACCTCGGCTGCCTTGTCAATTATTGCATTTGTATAAGCACCTACAAATTGAGATAATCTATTAAGCTCTTTCCCTGGAGATGATTGAGTTCCTTTCCAAAGGACTCACATCAACGTAGAATCCATAGGCAGTTCGGGATATTCTTCTATCTTCCGTTTCTTCTTTGAAATGGTCACGATAGCTTTGTGCTTCGAACTATAAAACACGTCGAGTGGCAGTATCTATTCAAATTTCAGGATTATTTCAGTAGTTGGAAATGCCAGAATGATTTCCATATCTTGGGATGGTGTTTCCTCTGGTTTCTCTTCTGTATCATTGTTTCCTTGTATCTGGATTTGCTCAAGAATAATTTTGGAAACCTCTGCAGTGAATGAGGTTTCTCTAATTTCTTCTTGATTCTTGGAGTTATCTATATCAGCAGAAACATGTTGCATACTTGATTCTCCTATATGATTCATGGAACTTGTAGCACCTACCATAGGCATGGTTTCTAACTGAATGGAATTTTTAATGGCAGGGGTATCAGTCTCTAACAATGCTTTCTCAAATTATTCCCAATTTTGGATGAATCTATCATCCTGTTGAACATTAACAATGTATTCTTCTTGAATTGGTACTGGTACTTGAGAAGCTATTGCAACTATAACATGTTCTGCCTTCGGCTCTGGTTTATGAAAAAAATAATATGGTAAATGATAATTTCTCTGTTCCCGATACACGTTGAATCCTTGCGAATATTTTGGACTGAGAATTTCATCTGCTTTATGTTGAACTGTTGAAAATTCATGAATTGATTCAAACATATCATCAAATCTGTCAGGCTTGCTTGAAAATGCTCTCAGCTTGATTGAATTCATTATCATTCTAGCAATACCATAAGGATCATAACTTCTATTAGGCAACACTGGAAATTTAAAAGGTTTTAATTGATCATTTTCAAGACAGGCATGCTTGAAATTTTCTAGGGCATACGAACCACAGGAAAAAGGAAAAGTTAGCCAAACGATCTTTTTGGCATCTTTAAGGATTTTAGTTAAACCATGACCAACTGTTTGATAAGAAGTTTATTTGGCTAACAATTTATCTGGTATATACCAGTGTAGGACATGAGGATTCACATAGCTTCAAAAAATACGGTTGTATATAAAATTCTCTTCACCGAACCACCTACCTACAGATTTAAGACTCTTATTGGCTTCGGGAGTGACTCTAGTGATTTTTCTTTTGAAAATGACTTGGAAGACCGGGAGCATTATGCCATTGCATAGTTTAAACACATGAGAATGATATTTTGACTCCCATAATAAATCTAATTGTAAAAAAATAGGGGTTTCGACTTTGCTGGTCAATTTCCATCCTAATGATGAAAATTCAAAGGAAAAGCGGATTGCGTCTAAGATATAGGAGCTCATATAAAAAGAAGAGACTGTATGGGGTGGGGAATTTCTATTTTCTGTATAGGTCGTAATAAATTTGATCAAATTATCAAAAAGAATGGTAGCCCAATCTAGAATATAGCCATCATAGGCTGCTTCTATCAAGGGTGTCCAATTTTCTTTAAATTTGGTGATATTTACAGATCCAAAGAGACGACACATCATAGAAGCTATTTGAGAGAATGGGATTTTGAGAGAGACGACTGAATACATACCCTTATCGTCGTTCTTATTCCTATTAGGATAATTTCTCCATTCTTTAATTATTTTCGCAGGATGGTCATTCTCGCGCATGAACTCTTGGATGAATTGAGCGTCATATCTCTTTTGGGGTTCTGGTAGTTTATACATTTTCTTCAAATCTAACGGCCTGAGAGAACCAATGACAGTTCTGATTCGAGTAAAAAAATTTCTATCTCAGATATCTACGTTGTCTAACACCCATTTCACTAAGTTAGTGTATGGCATCATTTTAGGACGAGCAAAAATTCAGTGAAGAAAAGAATTAGCTATGTCTGTGCATGATTTTGAATCATTGGACAAAGTGTCATCGACCACAGCTTTTTTGTCGAGAATTACTTGTGGCTTCTCATTTTCAAACATCTGATAGATCCCTTCCCAGCTTAAGGAACTAATTTTGGGTTGCATGTAGTACTCGAGATTAGGAGAGCCATTTCATTGTTTTCCTCTTGCTTTATGGATGAGAGTGATGGGGTGGTAGATTTCCTTTGCGATTTAATCAGCCTTGAAATCCTTTTATGCCAAAGTGTTTGGACTTACCCTGTTGAAAAGAAAACTAGTGAGGATAAATCGAAATCACCTCAAACGATATTAGTTGTCCTGTCAACTTAACTCATGCATAATGGGAGATCTATGGTATTAATATTTGAAATAATCACAAATAAATTGCACACCTCGAGATCATAAACCACCTAAATTAAAATTAAATTGACAAGCATAGGTTGGCATGGTTTTGACAGATGTAATTATATCGGGATTGATTGATCTTTGATTTTGATCGTTGGCGACTTATGACGCTCGAAGCAATTTACGAAACGCGAAGTGTGACGTTGTGATGTTTTAAGATGGGATGCGATATCGGTGTCGGTTAGATGACGGTTTGCGATGTTGGCATCTGTCAAGTAACGGCTTCGCTATTTCGCATTTTGGTGTTTCACAATTGTTTATTCACTACCTCGGCAATGCGCCTTTTTAGAGATTCATTGTTCGCAATTTCGCTGATGTTTTCACTTGCTTATGTGCCTTTTTTGGTTTGAGGGTTCTTTTTTAGGTGTTTTTCTTTATTTTGTAAAGCTTAATCTAATAGAAAAGCTAACATTAAGTTTTATTTTTAAAACAAACATTAACCTAAAAATTTTAAAGGGTCCCCATTATCCTTTCTAGTCTATTTTATTTAGATAATTGGGAGTTGTTGTAATACTACAACAATTGGCGACGTAATGGATGAATCAAGAATCTCTGATAATCTTAATACTCAAAGGCAATTTTTTGAGGAAATTCAATAAAAATTTGAAATCTGAATTTGATATAGGTAAATTCTAATCTAAATACCCTGATTTTACTTGAAAAAATTTCCTCTTTCTTTTATGAATGAAATTTCTCTTAAAATTAATCAAATCTTAATACGTTGAAAAAATAAATAGGAATTTAATCAAAGCTTAGCTTATTTGATAAAATTATTAGTTACTAGTAGAGCCATTGCTGCCAACAGGCGTTCATAGCTTCGACAGGGTTACTATTTAACCAAAAATGAACCAGTATCCCATTCATAATATAATAGATATCTTCAAAGGTAATATAATTACTCATTTTCTTTGTAGATTTTTCTTCTGCCACTTTAAAATCATTATCCTGGTTCGGAAGCCAGAAGTGATAATGTCATTCACTAGTTATAATAAATTTGAACAAGTTGACTTGTGATGAGATCCCTTGTCTCAAGGTTTTTTATGCCATGAGCCATTATCTTTGTTTGGTAGCCAATTGATAATGTCAAGTTTATTAGTTTCCCATGAACATGATGAGTCGACTCATGATGAGATCTCTCAACTTTAAAGTTTTTTATATTTTTGAATTACACTTTGAAATTTAAATCTAATATATAAATGAATGGGGAGGTTATCATTTTTCTCTTTATGAGCTTTTGGATGGCCATTTGAGTAAAAGATGCTAATACTTCAGTAAAATTTCCCACTTTGTAAAAGTAACTTTTGGAACATCATCCATATCAAAATAATTTTTCAAATCACATCACTTAGAAGTATTCTTCTTTATAATTGGCTATTTAAATCAAAATTTTCTAAAGAAGTAGAGAGTTCAATTTATGATTTATTTCCTTTATTTTATATCTTTAAGAATTAATACTTCCATGTTCAAGAAAAATAACAAAGTGTTTCACCTTTTTCATAATATTGCAATAACTTGATTTATTTAAAATTAAATCTATCTAAATATTTATACAAAAGAACATTTGTTATTTTAATAAAAATAATTTTTAAGGACAAGTCCTTTAACAAGAAGAGTTTCTTTCTTCCCTTGTAAATCTTGCAACATAAAAGTTGATTAACCTGTTTTTTCAATTATTTGAAAAGGGCCAAGCGAGAGTTTTTGAAATTTTGTATATTTTCCTTTGTCTCCAATCTCAAATTGTTTAGTTTTGACTATATTTGAATCAAATGAAGTTTTGATCAACTTTTGATTATGACTGTGTACCATTTTTTCTTTCTCTCTTTCTTCTTCCATTTTAATTATTTCAGACATTCTTAATTGTAATGACAAGAAAGGTTGTTCATTAATGAATTGAACTAGGGTTGTTGACGAAATAAATATATTCAAAGGTAAAATTTCCTCTTTCCCATATACCAATAAAAAAGGAGAAGTTCCTATTGAAGCTTTTCTAGTTATCCTATCTGCCCATAATGCAAAGGTTAAGGATTTATGCCAGTTTTTTTTTTTTTTTTTAATCAATAGTTCACTTAATTATCCTTATGAGTTTTTTTTTGTTGATTCTGCTAGACCATTTCCTTAAGGATAATAATTTGCAGAATATTTTAATTTAAAACCTCTTTTTAAAGTAAATTCAGTCATGGCATTACCCGAAAAATAAGAAGCATTGTCAAATACCAGAGCGTTAGGAACACCAAACCTTGTAATGATAAATTGGTCAATAAACTCAATAATGTTTTCTGAATTGGTTGTCTTGAGAGGTATTGCTTCTACTCACTTCGTAAAATAATATGTAACAGTCAATAAATATTTGTGTTGTTTAGTAGAATGAGGAACGATCTCACCTATTATGTCAATTCCCCATTGTTGGAAAGGATGTTCCATATTGACTGGTTGAATTGGCATTGAAGCTTTTCTTTTTCTTCCTGTTGTGGTTTGACAAATCTTACAATTTCTGACATAACTGTGTGCATCATTAAATATTGTTGGCTAATAATATCCTACATGTAAATTTTTATGTGTTGTGGTGTCTCCAACAAAGTGTCCACCTGCTGGTCCATCTTGAAGTTCATGGAGCACATTAGGTATTTCAGTTTTATCTAAGCATCTGAGTAAGACAGAGTCATAATTTTTTCTGAATAACACATCATTGACTATTTGATATTGATTAGCTTTCAATCTTAATGCTCGTTTTCTTTTGAAATCCAAATTTTGTGGAGAATGACCATTCTTTAAATAAAACATTAAATCATCATATTGAGATTGAGGGTTAACATTGAGTACCTTTGTAAAATGTTCAATACTAGTTGTTACCTCATCCGGTGATGTATCATTCATCCTTGTAATCAATCTGCAAAATCCTTGTCCTCTTACAACTTTAGCGGGTTTTATCTCTAAATTGTATTCTTGCATCGTTGTTACCCAATTGGCCCTTTTTTCTCCTAATTCCTTCTGTATAAGTATTTGCTTGACTGCTGAGAAAGGAACAATTACCTTGACATGAGTTTTCAAAAGAAATGGTCGAAAATATTTGACCTCTTTATAAACTGCAAATGCTTATTTTTCGTCTCCTTGATAATTCAATTCAGCTCCTTGAAAATTAGAACTAAAAAAAGCAATTGGGGTTTCGAGTTTTTTTATCATCTGGTTGATTTAAGACTGCTACATATGATAGTTCTGAGGCAAAGGTATATAAAATGAAATTTTTGGAAAATTAGGAGTTGAAAGAGAAGGAACATCAATGATGGCTTATTTGATGATTTGAAAGGCTTCCTTTTCTTCTTCTTCCCATTTAAACAACGTATCCTTTTTTATCATTTTTTGTAATGGAATAAATATATGTGAAAAATCTAGAATGAATCGTTTGAAAAAATTTAACTTTCCTAAAAAGGATTGCTTTTATTTCTTATTATGCGGTAGTGGAATTTCTGAAATTGTTTTAATCATGTCTGGGTCAATACAAATTCCATTCTTTGAGACATTAAAACCTAGAATTTTACCTTTGTTTAAAGAAAAAATTGACTTCTTTGGATTAAGAGAGATCCCAAATCTCCTGCATCTTTCAACGATCTGCTTTAAGTCATGCAAGTGATCATTTCTATCTTTTGAATATATGGTTATATCATCAAGGTATACTACCACTATTTTATTTATCAGTCCTTTGAATTCAATATCCATGGCTCTCTGGAAAGTGACTCCTGCATTCATAAGTCCAGAGGGCATATTTTTATATGCATAAGTTCCCCATTTTGTTCGAAATGTTGTTTTCAAATGATCTTCTGGATGAACCAAAATCTAGTTGTACCCTGAAATCCATCTAAAAAAGACATTAATTTTGAACCTACTAGTGATTGTAAAACTTGTCCCATTGATGGTAAAGGAAAATTATCTTTTTGACATGCTTTGTTCAAATTCATGAAATTAATACAAATCCGAATATCTCCATTCTTTTTCCTAACAGGTACTAAATTAGAAACCCATTTTTAATGTCTAATAGGAAAAATGATCTTGGCTTCAATAATTTGTTTAATTCATTTTTTGTTTGAGTTTCCAAGTTCGGATGAATTTTCTTGAGCTTTTTCTGAATAGGTTTAACATCAAGTACCATAGGAATAGTATGTTGAATGATTGATGGGTCATATGTTTTAAGCTCTTGTTAATCCCATGCAAAAATATCTTTGTATCTTTTCAATAATGAAATGAACACATTTCTTTCTTCCAATGAAAATATAAGCCCTAGATTTATATCTTGATGTAAATCAGTAGATCCTAAGTTAACTAATTTATACCTTAGAGCAGAACACTATAGTTTAGAATTTTTGACTTTCTTGAATCTATCTTTTAAATCATATAAATGTTCAAGCTTGACCACGGATTTTGGAAAAATATTTTTATCAGTTTGTCACTTGATTTGATTATCATGTTCATCTTCGTCCATAATTTGATCGTCATATGTTTTCTCAGAAGTAAGAAAACTTAAAATATCACTATCGTCATTAAAAACTCGCCAACTAGTAACATTATCTGGTATAGATGGTCAGAAAATTAACTCAATAGAGAATATGTCAGGTGGAATAAGCTTGGAGGAAACATTAGCCAAAAGGTCGGCGTTGGCATTCTGTGATCTAGGAATAGGAGAGATATTGAATGAAATAAAATGAGATGTGAGGTCTTGAACCAAAGATTGGTAATGTTTTAATTGAATTGAGAGACAATGAATGGTATTTCGCACTTGTCTTACCACAATATCTGAATCTCCAAACACCTTAATATACTGTATATCAAGACTAATTTCTTTTCATATACCTTGAACCAATGCCTTGTATTTAGTAATATTGTTAGTGCATTCAAATTCTAACCTACAAGCTAGCATGGTTTTCTCGCCTTTTGGGCTAATAAGTACACATCCTACTCCTGCTCTATCATTGGATCTTGATCTATCAAAATAAAGTTACCAAAATGGAGATTAGACTATAGTTTCTTCTCAAAATTGAAGCATCTAATGGAATCATTCTGAGAAAAATTTTCAACTTGTGATTTAACAGATTTAACTGAAAAATGCAAACTTTGCGCATTGAAATTTCCTAATAATGAATCTACAGAATAATTATCCAAAATATTATCGTTAAATGTTATGGGCTCATTTTCTTCCCCAATATCTATAACTGAGTACTTCATATGTTTTTCACGGTCGACTCTCATTTGTTTTGGCTTTCCATTATATAGGAGCCACATATGAGACCAGTCTGTTGCAAAGTATCCATGTAATTTTTTTGACCATTCTCGGCTAAGAACTAAACCATAAAATCCAGGGATGCCTGCAATTAGTATATCAATAATATGAGCGACTTTTGGATTTGATGGCAATCTAATACTTACTCAACTAATCTCTCCTAAGAATTTAACTTTCGTTCTATCCAATTGAACTATAATAACTGGTGATTTCTGAGGTGCGATATTTAATTTTTCACAAATTTAATATGGAATTATATTGATGAAGCCCCAGAATTGATCAAACAGTTATGAACATTTCTATTGTAGATTTCGAAAGTTAAAAAGAAAAGGAGTATAAGAATTAGATCTATCACCAATCAAAATAGAGTCTGAAGCATTAACCTAGTTTGAATTGTCAATAAGAGGTTTTCCTATTCCATTAGCACCTTTAGCAACAACAGTTGGAGGAAGAGGGGATGTTGTCACTGCATTCAACTCTTTCAATAAAATTTTCTATTGTTTTTTTAATTTTCTAACATCATAAAGAGAAATATTGACTTTAATCTTCTTCATATCCTTAATTATATTATACTCAATAGTATCAGATACTACCAAATTTTTAGATTGAGAATTGGGTGTAGATTTGACTGGCTGGGAATCGGTGGTAACCTGCTGAGAAGGTTTAACTGAAGGTTTCTTATTGATAGGTTTATCTTTAGCAATAGAAGTGGTAATTTTATGTTTTTGAGTTGATTGAGTTGGTTCTACAGACTTCCTATTTCTAGTGCTAACAGGCATGGCCTTAGCTTTTGTTTCTTCATTAGAGGAAGGTAAAATGAAATCCCATAATCCATGTAATTCAACAATTTATTCATCTTGGGATTCATCGGCAGAAGCTGCATTTTCTTCTTCTTCTTCTTCTTGGTTAGATTCAACATTAGAAATAACGTTGGGAGGCTGAGAAATAAAGGATTGATTTTTTCTAAATGATCTAAATGGTTTTCTGGTAGAGGTCTTAGCAACCTGATTTTTATTTCAACCATATCATTAGACATGGTTTTAAGAAATTTTTGCAATCCCTCGAGATCAAAAGGATCTTGAGGAGTTTTCTTCTTTGAATCATCTTTTAATGTTACCTTTTTATATCTTTTATCTTCAAACTCAGCTTTATTTTCTAAAGCAACAATTCTTCTCTCAACGGACAAAGCTTCTTTCATGTTTTCTACAAGAGTGACTTTATTAGCTCTATCTACAAAAAATTATATATTAGAAGGAAAAGAGGATATGTAGCATTATATTTGTACATCCAATCCAGGTTTAGAGGCAGCTTGGTTTTTATTTAATAACTTGTTAAATCTGGAGTTGTAGTCTTTGATCTTTTCACCTGTATTAGCTTTTAAATTAGAAATATCATTGATTAATGACGCAACTGTCCTATCATCACCAAATTTAGCAAGAAATAGTTCTTGAAAAGTATTCCAATTTCCTATAGAACCTGAAGGGAAGGAAAAAGTACCAAGATCCTACAGATCCTCGAAAAGTATATGGAAACAATCTAACTACAACAACTTCATGTTCAACGCCGTTAAAATTCATGTCTAACATAAAATTATTTAGACGTTCTTTAGCAGGAATAGCATCATCAGGATTATACTTTGGTAACCATTTTTCTGGATGATCTTGGATAGGATGTAAATTTACCATTTGAACAACACCCGAATTGACCCATGGTAAGTTGGCCATTGTTTGACTCATTGGTTGTGAATATGAGATGGTAGGTCCAGAAGCATATGTGGATGGTGAAAAACTAGCAACTGGAATAGTACTACTTACAACAACACTAATTGTTTGAGCAGAAATGGGTTGATGAGCAGAAATGGGTTAATTAGAAGATAAGGTGGGAGTAAATGGAGATGAAGATGATGTGATCTCACTGATACCTGATTGAGATGTTGATGTAGTAACTTTCTTACTATGAGATAAAATAGGAAAATAGAAAGGAGTTATCCCAAGTTTTTCACTTTGTGATTGGGTTAACGCACCAGTACCTAGAAACTTGGATGTAATACTTTCTTCATCAATTTCTGGATTAACAGTTATCTGGAGATATATATATTTGTTATAACTTTTCAATCAAAGACTAGACTTCAGGAGACTCGGGAATATGATCTGAGAAGGTGTACGAGGTAATATTTTAGGAGATGTAAGAAATGGCTCTACAACTTTAGTCTTATGACCTGGAGATAGTGAACGAGATCTAGAAGTTGTAGGAGCTTTGGAGGGAGATTGACTCTTACATTGTCTTTTCAAATGGGATTCAGCTTTATATGCCATACATAGTTGGACACCCTCTTTCTAATGCCAAAAATGTTGAAGGTTGGAAAGTGAATTCCTCAACATTAGGGATTCCACCCAGTTGGGAGCTTAAAACAACTCCTTTTCCATTGCAAATGATGGGTCTAACTGGGGATAAAGGGACTAGTTTCCCATATAAAGAGAGTTTATATAACAATAGAAATGAAATCAATACTGATGGGTGTTTTATTCTAATGATAACATAAATTAAAACAAATCTAACTATTTCCCGGGATTGGATTCATATATATGATTAAGGCATAAAATTTCACAAGCATGAAATAATATAGATCATTACATACTTAATGAATATAAGCACATTTAAGAAACTAAATCAATTTAATTGATTTAATTGATGAAGAAAATTAATCACATAAAATATCTCTAAGTCTCACATCTAACAACATATCGTTCAATACATTATATCAATAGTAATAAGAACTTATATCACTTCAACGCTTATCAGAATGAAACTAATAAAAATAATAAGTTTGCTACAATCTCAGAAACATAAAACAATCAATGCACATATAATAGTACTCGTTGAATCATAGCTTTAGATATGAAAATATAGCTTCAAGGTTCAGATTTTCAATTAGATAACTTCTTTTCAAACTGTAGTGTGAGTTCCAAAAGCAATCTTCTCAAAATTCTGGACCCCTTTCTAAATGCATGAAAGGGGTTTAAATAGTAATTAATATTACAAAAATAGAAGACTCGTAATAATTCTTCTAATAACACTAAACTATTAAACTATAAACTAGGAAAATAAAATTCATCAGTGATAAGAGTCTATGACTGTTTCCTGGATTCAGTGTCTAGCTGGTCTTTGAGCTGGCATGCTTTGATCATGTGTTAGAGTTGTGGGGGATGAACTGGCTGCATTCTCATCTGGCACGTGAATAATGCATCGTTGAGTGTTGGAAGAAGCTGAGCTACTGCATTGGAGAGGCACCTCAATATTATCAATTGGTTATGAAGCTTTATCAACAAGTACCACTAAATCTCCATATTTAACCTTGTGAGATTTTCTATGTCAAGAGCTTTTCTATTTGATGTCTCTTACCAGGATTGTTTTAGGAAACTCATTTATATCAAAGTGTCTTTTGATGCTTCATGAATTAGTTTGGCATGTAGAAGAGAATATTTTATATATTTAGAGATGATGGAAGATAAATTATTAGCTCTGATAATATCTAATTTAGCGCTCTTCATTTTAATATCCCAATCTCCAAATATTATCTCTTTGATTGATTCTTTAAGATGTGGGAGATCGACCGCTCTACCCTGTGTAGTATATTTCCAATCAATATATTTTGGCACTTTGTCATCAATTTATTCATAATAAGTTCTTAGACTGGAAATATGAGTAACCAACTGATCAATGGTCTTGAATTTCTCTTGAACCTGATTTTACTTTTGATAGAAAATTGCTTGTTTTGTTTCCAGTAATGCTTCCAACTTTGTTGCTTCTTTCTTTGCTTCATTGATTTCAGGCTTCTCTTGGAGATTTTCAATCTTTTGTTGCATTTGATGAATTACTTGATATTTTTATTTAATTCCATTTTCCAATTTGAGTTTGATGCCTTCAAACTGTTGATGCAGATAATTAATGCTTGTCTGAAGCTTCTGCCCGATTATTTGATTTTCATTAGAGAAAACTTGCTCAAGTTGAGCAATTTTTTGGTCCTTTTCTAAAATAAATTATTCAACCTCGGTTGCCTTGTCAATTTTTGCATTTGCATAAGCACCTGCAAATTGAGATAATCTGTTAAGCTCTTTCCCTGGAGATGACTGAGTTCCTTTCCAAAGGACTCGCATTAACGTAGAATCCATAGGAAGTTCGGGAGATTATTCTATCTTTCGTTTCTTTTTTGACCTGGTCACGATAGCTTTGTGCTTCGAACTATAAAACAAATCGAGTAGTGGTATCTCTTCAAATTTCAGGATTATTTCAGTAGTTGGAAATGCCAGAATTATTTCCATATCTTGGGCTGGTGTTTCCTCTGGTTTCTCCTTTGTATCATTGCTTCCTTGGATCTGGCTCTGCTCAAGAATAATTTTGGAAACCTTTGCAATGAATGGAGTCTCTCTAATTTCATATTGATTCTTGGAGTTATCTATATCAGCAGAAACATGTTGCATACTTAATTCTCCTATATGATTCATGGAGCTTGTAGCACCTACCATAGGCATGGTTTATGACTGAATGGCATTTTGAATGGAAGGAGTACTAGTCTCTAACAGTTCTTTCTCAAATTCTTTCCAATTTTGGATGAATCTATCAGCCTGTTGAACATTATCAATTTCTTCTTGAACTGGTACTGATACTTGAGCAGTTATTGCAACTATAACTTGTTCTGCCTTCGGCTCCAATTTATGAAAAAAATAAAATGGTAAATGAGAATTTCTCTCTTCATGATACACTTTGAATCTTTTAGAATCTTTCGGACTGAGAATATCATCTTATTTATGCTGAACTGTTGCAAATTCATGAATTGATTCAAACATATCATCAAATCTGTCAGGCTCGCTTGAAAATGATCTCAGCTTGACCGAATTCGTTATTTCTCTAGAAATAACATAGGGATCATAACTTCTATTAGGCAACATTGGAAAGTTAAAAGGTTTTAATCGATCAATTTCAAGACAGACATGCTTGAAATTGTTTAGGGCATATGAACTACAAGAAAAAGGAAAAGTTGGCCAAACGATCTTTTTGGCATCTTTCAGGATTTTAGTTAAACCATGACCAACTGTTTGATAAGAAATTTCTTTGGGTAAAAATTTGTCTAGTATATACAAGGGTAGGACATGAGGATTGGCATAGCTTCCAAAAATATGGATGTTTGTAAAGTTCTCTTCACCGAAGCACCTACCTACAGAATTGAGACTCTTATTGGTTTCAGGAGTGACTCTAGTGATTTTTCTTTCAAAAATGACTTGGAAGACCTGGATAATTATGTCATTACATATTTTAAGCATGTGAGAATGATATTTTGACTCCCATAAGAAATATAATTGTACAAAAATAGGGGTTTCGACTGCTTTGGTCCATTTCCATCCTAATGATGAAAATTCAAAGGAAAAGCAAACTACGTCTAAGATATAGGAGCTCATATAAAAAGAAGAGACTGCATGGGGTGGGGAATTTCTATTTTCTCTATAGGCCATAATAAATTTGATCAAACTATCAGAAATAATGGTAGCCCAATCTAGAATATAGCCATCAGAGGTTGCTTCTATTAAGGGTGTCCAATTTTCTTTAAATTTGGTCGTATTTACAGATCTAAAGAGACGATGCATTATAGCAGCTATTTGATAGAATGGACTTTTGGGACAGACGACTGGATACATACCCTTATCGTAGCGCTTATACCAGTTAGGATCATTTCTCCATTCTTTAATTATAGTCGCAGGATGGTCATTCTCGTGCATGAACTCTTGGATGAATTGATTGTCATATCCCTTTTGGGGTTCTACAATTTTATACATTTTCTTCAAATCTGACAGCCTGAGAGACCTAATGAAAGTTCTGCTTCTAGTAACAAATTGTCTATCTCTGATATATACGTTGTCCAACACCCATTTCACTAAGTCAGTGTATGGTATCATTTTAGGACGAGTAGCAATTCCGTGAAGAAAATAATTAGTTGTGTCTGTTCATGATTTTGAATCATTGGACAAAGTATTGTCGGCCATAGATTTTCTGACGAGAATTACTTGCGGCTTCTCGTTTTCGAACATCTGATAGATCCCTTCCCAGCTTAAAGAACCAATTTTTTGGTTGCGTGTAGTATCCGATATTAGGGGAGCCATTTCGTTGTTTTCCTCTTGCTGTATGACTGAGAGTGATGGGGTGGAAGATTTCCTTCGTGCTTTAATCAGCCTTGACATCCTTTTATGCTTAAGTGTTTGTACCTACCCTGTTGAAAATAAAACCAGAGAGGATAAGTTTAAATCACCTCGAACGATATTAAATTTCCTGTCAACTTAACTCATGCATAATGGGAGATCTATGATATTAATATTTGAAATAATTACAAATCCATTACACACCTTGAGATCATAAAACACCTGAATTAACATTAAATTGACAAGGATAGGTTCGTGTGATTTTGACTGATGTCATTATATCGAGATTGATTGATTGGTGATTTTGATCGTTGGCGACTTATGATGCTCGAAGAAATCTCCGAAACACAAAGTGTGACATTGCGATGTTTTAAGATGGGATGCGATATCGGCGTCTGTCAAATGACGGTTTGCGATGTCGGCATCTATCAAGTGACGGCTTCGTTATTTCGCATTTCGGCGTTTCACAATTATTTATTCGCTACTTCAACAATGCACCTTTTCAGAGATTCGTTGTTCACAATTTCGCTGATGTTTTCACCCACTTATGTTCCTTTTTTGGTTTGAGGGTTCTTTTTTAGGTGTTTTTATTTATTTTGTAAAGCTTAATCTAATAGAAAAGCTAACATTGAGTTTTATTTTTAAAACAAACATTAACCTAAAAATTTTAAAGGGTCCCCATTATCCTTTCTAATCTATTTTATTTAGATAATGGGGAGTTGTTGTAATACTCCAAGAGAAATTTAGTCATGGGCTATTGGTAAGCCTGTCCGCTCACTTGGGGGAGGTCGTGGGGTCTAGCTTTGACCTCCACCCTTCCGCCGTTGTATAATTTTTGCCACAACAATACAATATATGTTTTTTTACCTTTGGCATATATAAATGAATTTAGGCTATGGTATATGCAATGGAATTTGGACTTTAATAAAAAATTTGATATGTATATATTAAAAATGTGCCCAACCTTTGTAAATGATATATATTTTTGACCTTCGAACCATAGTTTCCAACCCTTTTTTAAATACAATTTCGACCACCATATGATATAGTTGGACCATAGCATAAAATGCGCGTCAAACTTAAACCTTGGTCCACCAGAGGGGGCACGTGGCAGCCCCTGGCTGCACCACGTGTTAGCCTCTGGTTGGATTGTCTAACCCTATAAAAAAAATTCAAATTTGACCTTAGGAGCACATTAAAAAAAAAAATCACCTTCCAAACTCTCCGACGAATCCTGCAGTGACACTTGTCACAGTGTGATTGGGAAAACTGAAGAATATTCCCATAATATATTTAAATTTTATGACTGGGCTTCCATGTCACCAACCTGTCACTTCTGCAAATTTTTTAGTTGTTTAGGAAAACGAACAACGGGATCTATCTTCTTCATCCAGACTCTGTTTTTAACAAATTGAATTGCTCCGGATTCCTGGAAATGAGCTCTTTGTTTTCGTTTAGTTTCCAATCAATTCTGAGCAATTTCATTTTTGAGATTTTGTATTGAGCACATGATCAAGGAATGTATAGTTTATTTTTGAAGGAACTTGTGTAGATGACTAGGCTAATAAATCTGTGTGTGATGGACAATATGAGAATTTTACATGTATAAATTAAATATTATGTATTAAATAATATATACAAGACTTATTATGGAAAAATTTAGTTGTAATTGATAGTCATAAGTCAATAATGCAAACAACCCTGGTTCCTGCACTTAGATATGAAAATATGTACATTGCAGGTGGGAAAAGAGAAGGTTCTAATGATGGACTAAGTCCCACGTACCCATTGAAAATACATATAATAATAATAAAATAACTCTATAATAGGTAAATAGGAAACTGGAAAAATATTATAGAACATTTAAGTTATAGCAGGCCAAATTTATTCCCTTGGCCAATCTGGTTCCTTCCAACAACCGGGGAACCGTTCTGGGTTCCCTATATATTTTTTAAAGAGTATGGATGGATATGTGTATAAATATTATTTATTGTGAATTTTAAATAATTATTAAAATAAACTATCAAGTGGGGTACATGTAGATACATAATATTAATAACGGTTAAACAAAAATCATTAAAAGAACTATGATGGAAATAGCAACTATTACATGTAGAGAATGGAAAAGATAAGATTTCAGAGGAATTTTTAATACACACACACACACTCACACTAGCACATTTGGCCCAATTTCCGACGACCAAAATGTCACTCTTGCGACACATAGGCATCCCAAGAGCGACACTTTGAGGTTGGGAAAAACGTCGTTTCTTTTCCCGTCGCAATTTCGACACTTCTAATAACTATCAGTAGAGCGACACTAGACACAACATGTGTCTTAATTTAGTCAATCTTACAATCGCACTGTTTATTTTCGTTATTCCGGTGCTTTTTGGGTAGTGTTGCTATTCTGATGTTTTTTGGGTAGTGTTGCAAGAGCGACGATTTTTTTGTAGTCTCGCTATTTCGATGTTTTTAAGGTAGTGTCACAAGAGCGATGATTTTAAGGTAGTGTCACAAGAGAGACGATTTTTTAGTAGTGTTGCTATTCTGACGTTTTTAAGGTAGTGTCGCAGGAGCGACGATTTTAAGGTAGTGTTGCAAGAGCGCGATTTTTTATTAGTGTCGTTATTCTAATGTTTTTAAGGTAGCGTCGCTATTACGACGCTTGGTAGTGTCCTATTCCGATTCTTCAAGAAGGCAGACCAAAACAAAATCTTCAAAAATAATACATATCCCTACTCCAAGTCATTAATAAAGGCAAATAGTTTGGTAGAAAACCTTTCAAAGGACATCCCACACTCAATTTCCCTTGTGGCTAAGGATTCAAGCTCCATGGAAAAATCTAAAGTCATAAAAAACCTTAATGGTTTGGAAGAATTTTCTAAAATACCTTTCCTAATAGAAAAAACTCATTGGATATAGGATTCCAAAGTTGTATTTGTAGCATGTAGTTCATCTTGAAAGATGGAGGGAACTGAACACAAAGTGGAAGGCAAAAATCTATTGATTAAAAATTAAGACTAATTGTGGAAAAATATCAAAAGGAATATTTAGGGATAGAGGGAAAAAGAAGTACGACTATGAAATGGAGCCTTAAAACAATAGGGAGGCTCAAATATAATTCACCCATGAAAATTATGGTTCCGAAAAAGTGAGAGGGCTATGAGGTGCCCATAAGAAGCTAGCCCACAAAAGAGTGCTTATCATTTAAAAATTAGATATAATAATAATCCTAGAGCCTGATACCCACCAACCCGTAGAGTATCTCTAGAGGAGTCCTCAAGATACCAACTGGGAAAAATGTATTTAAAATAAAAATAAAACAATTGATGCACCACAAAAACTTGCCATCAATATATCAAGAAATAAATTAAAATTTGTCATTACAGGGCTGACCTTGAGTCTGTCATACTCCCATTTTTGTTGTACTAAATTTCCATATCATGAACTCACATTAAGGAATCTTCAATTTATGTCAACATATTCCATTTGTAAATGGCCAATATGCTTATAATGTTAGATGGAGTAGACTGCACAAAACTGGGATTGTAGATCCTTGCATTGATAAATTTGGTTTCTTGGCTTACAATGCAATCTAAGTAATGGTTCATTTTGTTCATACTACGTTCTAAAATGTTGGCGGTGTTTTCTTTTATAGATTATATTAAGCTACCTGGTGCCCCAACATGACTTGATAAGAATGGAGACTTTTTTGCTTTTGTTTTGAGTTGTTTTTGGAAGGCATTGATGTTGGTTGTTTCATAAAGTAGAGCACCAATGATGCAGGTTGTTTACCATTTTTTGTAATCAAGAAAATCCCAACCAAAATATAATTCGGTCCACCAGACAAAATTTCTACCATACCTTAATTTTACAGGCCTATGCATGCTTGATAAATTTTAAATCACACACTTATTTACTAGAAATTCACTATTGGCTAACCCACAACCTTGTACTAGAGCCAAATCCAAAAAGAGAAAAATAGCCTAGGGCATCAAGATCCCCATCAAGAAAGGATGATAAGGAAATGTAGATCCTATGGAGCAACTAAGGATAACCCCAAGCAAAGCAAACCCTTGGATACAACTCCATGACACTTCAAATATATGCTTCAAGCTTGGTCCAAGAAATTTTATAACTATCAAGTAGAACCTTTCATTGCTAGAACCCTTCTATCAATTTCCCTAGAGCCTAGGATCACATCAATAGAGATATTTGGTGATTCCATGGTTAACAGACTCAATGCAAGTAAGCAACATGCATCCATGGCTAACTTCCTCAAAGCATGTAAGCAAAATACATCATCATATGTGAGCATATATCATCCTCACATCCACAGGGAGAAAATATTGAATCTAACTGAGTCGCTAGGGCATTGGTCAAAAAGGCGGCAGGCCAACCAATAATCAACATCTACAATGGAGAAAATCACTACAGCACCTCCAGAAACATATCCTAAGGAGTCATCTCTCAAAGGATCTCAGATGAGCTAGCTTCTTTCAGTTATAAACTAGGACCCTTAAAAAAACCAACATCCATTCATAGGGAAACTGGAGTCAGATAGACAACAAATAGGTGCTGATATTGTAACCACTAGAGATAACACATGGCCTCTGCTTGTAAATCTTAAGAGGCTCATCTAGAATAGCCAAAATACATTCAAAATTTATATGAGAAAACCATAATATATGAATCCCATGGAGACTGTAGAAGCAATTGATAGACTTCAGGAAAGACTTAAGGCTGTTCCCGGTGATGACCCCATGAGTATTGAAGCACAGAAGAGTGCCACTTTGTTTTTCAACATTATGCTTCAAATTACATTTTGTAGTAAGTGTCTGCTGAAGGAGTACCACCTTACAAGGGAAGAATTTGAATGGGTAATTGGTGAGATAGAATCTCGTTTTTTGCAATCCTTATTTGCTCCAGGTGAGATGATTGGCTGTGTTGCAGTGCAATCCATTGGTGAACCAGCTACTTAGATGACACTTAATACTTTCCATTATACTGGTGTCAGTGCAAAGCATGTTACTCTTGGTGTCCCCTAGGTTGAGGGAAATCATAAATGTGGCAAATAATATTAAAACGCCATCAATGTCTGTGTACCTAAAAGCCTAGGTTAACACGACAAAGGAAAGGGCCAAAAATTTGCAGTGTGCTTTAGAGTAAACAACCTTGAGAAGTGTTACAGAGGCTACTGAAGTGTGGTATGATCTAGATTCAATGAGTATTATCATTGAGGAGGATGTTGACTTTGTCAAATCCTATTATAAAATGCCAGATGAGGATATTGCACCAGAAAAATATCTATATGGCTACTCTGTATAGAATTGAACAAAGGGATGATGGTTGATAAAAAACCAAGTATGGCAGACATTGCAGAAAATATTAACCTTGAGTTTGATGATGATTTGAGATGCATTTTTAATGACGATAATGCAAAAAAAATTATTCTACGTTTACTGTTATGAATGAAGAAGGTCATAAAGGAGAGGTACAAAATGAAAATTCTGAAGATGATGTGTTTTTGAAAAAAATTGAAAGTAACATGCTTACAGAAATGGCTCTAAGGGGAATTCCAAAGATCAATAAAGTGTTTATCAAGTCTAAAAAAATCAACAAGTTTGACGAGAATGATGGATTATGGACTGAGACAGAATGGATGCTAGACACAGAAGGTGTGAATATGATAGTTGTGATGTGCCATGAAGATGTGGATGCTACTAAGACAACTAGTAATCACTTGATTGACTTTATTTAAGTGCTTGGAATTGAGGCTGCGAGGAAGGCTCTTCTGGATGAGATTCAAGTTGTGATATATTTTGATGGGTCATATGTGAACTACAGGAATCTAGCCATTCTATGTGACACAATGACATATTGAGGTCGTTTGATGGCTATTACTTGACATGGTATCAATCGTAATGACAATGGACCAATCATGATATGTTCATTTCAGGAGACTGTGGATATCCTTTTGGATGCTGTTGCATTCATTGAAGAAGACCCTCTCAACGATGTTACAGAAAACATCATGCTTGGCCAATTGGCTCCTATTGGTACTGGTAACTCTACCTTGTATTTGAATGACAAGATGTTGCAATAAGAAATTGCACTCTAGCTACCCAACTATATGGAAGGTTTAGGCTTTGGTATGTCACCAACTCGGTATCCTATTATAGGGACACCATACCATGATGCCATGATGTCACCAGATTATTTGCTCAATCCCAACTTACTGCTACTCATACACTTTCTGAAATAATCAAGTTGAAATTTAGAACCTAACTACCGCTAGTCTAGTATGCAAAATCCAATTCCTGGCATGAGGCATATGATGAATCCATTGGCTAGGTTACATGTTGGTAGTGTATGTTATGTCGATATATTACTTTTTATTTTGGTTAGAAACTGGGAACTTCACCACAACATCATACCAATATGTAAAATCTGAATTAATTTCTGTGAGACAACTAACATCTAGGATATTTGTATCTATCACATACTTTACCATCAACAGCTAAGTTGTATTAACTTTGCATGTGTTGAATGCAGTAGCTATTTTGGAATCTTAATAGCCACTCACTTGTAGATTCTCATTTAATCTCCTCTGCTTTAGTGAAGAGGAGTTGACCTAGAGGCACTCCAAAGATGCACCTACTCAGAGTGTAGTTTCAGGGGGTGGGGAGCAAGCAATCCCAATAACACTGATGAGGAAAAAAAATGAAACCATATTCAAACTACATGGAGTGTTAATAAAAGAAGGCCCTCTTGAGCCCAAGACTCTAAGGGGAAGAACTCCAATGCTCTAAATATGCACCCATGACCCAATAGATCTCATCCATTATTGCCATGTTGATCTATGCTTTAGTGAAGAGGAGCTAACCAAGGAGGGAGATATGAACACTTATTTCAATTAAGTTTGTGGGATTTGATCCGTATGTCCTCCCACTTATACTTCGAACAATCTATTTTTTTCTTTAATATCACTACTTTTTAACAAGGTATATTTTAGAGTGATGATATTATGATAAAATCATTAAAAAACAACTAAGGGAACTAGTCCTTCGTAATTGAAACCATAACTAAAAGATTAAATCTAAATAAAAATATTTCTCTCTATTCGATAGGAAATCCAAAAGGCAATGTGAAACCTTGTGTCCCTAAAAAGTAAAGGCAGATGTACTCAGATCACCCAAACTTATATTACCTGTCTGATGCAACCTAAACAACAATGAATTTCTACGATATGAATGGATATTAAAATTTTCAAACAAGTAGTTTATATAGCATTGGCCTGCAACAAAGGCTTCCTTACACATTACAAAATTTCAACATTAAGATCCTTTAGACAAAATAAAATCAAATTATCAACATACCTCTAAACTTAGTTGCATATAAGCACCTTCAAAACCTGCAGAAAAATGATGCAATTAAATATAAATGGAATTTAAAAGGACAATATTATGTATATGAATACTCAACAACTTTATTTCTATTTACTCCAGACTTTGGCCCGTGCAAAGGAAATTACCAAAACTTATATTACCTGTCTGGTGCTGCATAAACAACACAACCATAGACCATTTTTATGATATCAGTAAATATTACATCATTATTACCTCCTTCTACCCCACCATCACCTTGGAAATTCTCATACACTATAAGCTTCTGCAAAAATAAAAAAATATAATGTTTGAGCTATTTTGCAACAGAAATATTAACCCAATTTTGAATTTGGAAAATATTTATTTGTACTCCATTGAATTTTTTTTCCGTTCAATGTTTCAGATAGTCCTGACTCTTAAATGTAATATAACATCTGCTATATTCTAATTTTGCATTATTCATAGAGGCCATCATGCTTCACCTGTAACTTTTTCATGCAATCCACCTTATAGCATATTGATGCAAGCACTTGTAATTTATTCTATTTTCCTCAAAACAGTGAGAAGCCAGAAGATGTTGGGAATGGAGGAGCCTTCTGGCCCTATCTATGTCTTCTTTTATGTTTGATTAAATAGCCTTTGCCATGAATTTGATAAATTCAATGTTTTATACTCTAAAAGTGTAATATTTCGATTGCATTCATAAGGGAAAATTTTATTTTACATTGTATGAAAGATGAGCACCAAAACTTCTACCAAAGTATAATAAATCATGTTGTATCAAGGATTGCATGACAAATTCAAATGTAGAAGAGAGGGAATTCTATGAATGGGATGAGAACACAAAGTTCTTTCAAAGATATGCAAAGCACAAGAAAATATACATATCATAGGGGAAGTAAAAAAAATAGGTTTTAAGAGATTGAAGAGCTAGGGGTAGCACATTTCAAGTTTACCAAGTGCCATTGGGTAAGTAATGGGGAAACAATTAAAATGGTCTCCTTCTTCCTAAAATTTTGGATGAGGAACAAATGAGGAAACAACGATAGAAGTGAATAAATAAGAAATGAAAGTTGTGTTAGAACCTATTCAAAAGTGAAAAATGGATGGACAATGAAATTTGTTTGGTCTGCATGTTAGTCTTTCCAAAACTGAACATAAAATAATCCATTCAATTAAAACCTTGTAGCAAATGCCAAAATGTTTCTTTGCGCAAGCAAATGCCTTGTTCTGGTTATGTATTTTCCAATGGACACAATCTTTGTGAAGTCAGTCAGGTCAAGAAATTTGTTGGCCAGAGACTTTACAACTTATTGACCATTGATGGTTTGTGGTTTATTGACCATAGTTTGATTTTATTTTCATATGTGTCTGTTGTTTCTATTATAAAGTTAAGTTATATATATATATATATATATAGATAACTTAATGGAAAATTTTGTCAGAGGGGAATTTTATTGAATTTCATTGTTGTGAACACGAACCAGGTGACTATGTTTTCATCTACTAAGGTTATTTACAAGCTTAAATAAATGATGCACCATGAGGAAGTGTTGGCCGTCAAGAAACTGACACATAGTTGATCATATATTGCAACGAGAACACTGCATTCACTTTTCTAAAATAAAATGAGAAAGGAAGAAATGGAGAAATCACTAATTATTATGCATTAAGAAACCCAATTAAAGACGAGCCTTAAAAAAGGTAATACCCTATTGTATTTCTTACACTTTAAAATTTAAAATTGTCATTGCTTTCCATCTGGCAAAGGAACCTCAAATAAGAAGTCAATATGGGTTAACTCATATGTCTACATTGACAATATAGGTCAACTAAGACTTTTCCTACCTCAAAATAGCAGGATCTGCTATCACTTGTCAGTAATTTATAAGTATTTTATGTGTAAGGTTAGCAGATCAACTATTATGTCATATACAAAAATTGAGGCATAATTCATTATAAATTATCCGAAGAAGTGAAAACACAACATGAATATGAGTAAAGGAAATAATAAAAATGTTCTTACTAGATCAAAAGGTGGTTGGAGGAAGGAAATACAAAAACTCAAGATATCAATAAGTTCAAAAATTCTACCATCTATTCATCTAAGTCAAAACTTTAGGGATCTTGAAGACCAAGTTCAATCTTAAAAAACCTTCCCCCTTTTCCCTCTTTCCTTCATCAAGTGTCAAATCTCCCTCATTATCCATTTCCTTATCTTCTTCTTCTTTTCCTCATGGTACCACATCATCTTGTTCCTTAAAGGCATTGTCACAACCATAGCCCTAGGTAGAAAGAATCTTACCTCCCCACATTGTGTCTGATCTCATAACATGCCAATGGTAATAAAAAGGGTGCATTATTTTCTCAAACACCATATTCCTCACTTCATCACCAGTAGGAGCGAGAGATGGCCACCCATTGACTCAGTTATTCACACCTCTGTAATAAGAATAACTTTCTTCACCAGATTCTGAAATCTTGTTCTCTGAAAAAATGGTAATATTTTATGGAAGCCATGAAAGAGGACCCTTTCTGTTTGTATTGTGCTCATTCTCATTTTCTTTCCTTTCCACTACAGGAAGAGGTGCTCCAAAAACACTTATCTATTTTATAGTTCTATACTTAATATTATCAACATTGTTACACAGTAATTTGTCACCGTCCCTACAATCCCCGTCCCGCACATTGGAGGGCTCATTTTGTGACCTATGAGCAGTGACATGCCTTGAAACCACTTTCATGACATCCCTCTAAACAAGAGATTTCATAGCCCTGAAGACATCTCCTTGTAAAAAACCCTAAAAATGGCCCTTTTAGCATTGGCGCGAGAAGGCAGTTCAGTACCCACGCCAATGGGGAAAATACTTCAAAGAGGTCGCGCCAGTTGGCGCTCTGTCCCAGAGTCGCACTCGCGCCAGCCAATTTAAGGATTGTTTTTTAAAAATAAATGGCGGAAGTTTCGTCCTAACTGATCCAGGAACTGATATCTATCTTGAGTTGGGAGGTTTGGCTACGGGTTTCCATAGAGAGGAAGTGGTTTGCCACCTCTCATGGAAGCTTCCTTGATGATAGGGCCAATCCCATGATTATAGGGATCCCAAATCCCCTTCCTCCATCTATAAAAGCTTGCTCATCCCCATTGCAAGCTAGTCTTCAAGTTCCCAAATTCCCAAGAACCTTATGCTGCAAGAGCCTCCATAATTTCCTTAAGGCCAATTTCAAGCAAGGAGACTATCGTCAAGATCCAAAGAGAGAGGTTTGTCCCATCCTTGACAGGCTTTTCGAGACGTGTTCTGCTGACGACCCACCGAAGGAGAATTCAGCGTCAGAACTATGGTTGTAATTTTCCTTTGATTGATTATTAATGAACGACTATTGGTTATGGTTCCACTCTTGTTATTATTTATGATGATGAGTTATGTCCTTTATGACTGACATATAGTTGCATATACTGGATTTTACGCTTGCGTTTGTTTTGTTTCTCGCATGTGCAGGTGTCCTGTCATGGAGATCGTGGGGATCATGATCTGTCAGAGCTAAGGAACGGGAGCGCCACCTCTTCTACAAGCAAAAGCGTTGGATTCCAGGTAAGCCTTCATCGCTAGTTGGTTTATTTGAAATTAGGAACCTGCACTATAGCGTGAATGATTGTTGCTAGACCCGGTTTGGGCTAGTAGGGATCGCCTCTGTCCGCAGAGGGGATTTACCTCCACAACAAATTGGAGACTCCGCTGGGGATCGTTGGCTTGTTGTCGTTCGTTTTTATAAGCTATAGATGGAGTCTGAAGCTGGCCAGATAGCCTTCGAAATGCTTTTGCTCTGCAATTGCGAAGTAGATCAACGCTGCTTCAGTCAATCTCCGGTTTAGTTTGTAAAATGAACCCTTTGAGCATTGTCTTTCCATTTCAGTCGATTTCTTGATCCTCCTTGCTTGATCAACTCTTTTGGGCTGGTTCTTTTTGTGAATTTGGGTCTTTGATAGCTTGATCATTCACTGGTCTGCTTGTTGGATTATTTTTTTTTGTTTTTGACTGAGAAACTCGACTGGTGCGCTTTTTAGCTTGACAGTCACGCCCATTGGCGCATGTTGCTTGTGTATCACTCGCGCCAATTCCTTTCTGGCGCTAGTTACAACCTCACAGTCGCGCCAATCCTGTGAGCTACTAGGGTTTGCTCAGTTCTAAGCTTCCTGAGCCTGATCTGTGTGTTTGGTCTTGATTTTTCCACTGTTTGAGTGTGTTGGAGCCTGGATTGACTGACTGTTACCTTCGTCCTTTGGCTGTTTGCCCATTTCCATCGATTTTTCATTTTAGCCCTAGGTTATCTAGGTGCTGTTGTGTGTCGAGCCTTCCTTAGGAGTTTTGGTCTCTTTTGGTTCAGTCAACCTTATGATTGCTTCTTCGCATTTATTTGGTGGTTTTCTATTGTCCCATTGCGTTGTTTGAATGATTGTTTCCTTCTTCATTCGAATTTCGCTTCGTTTCGTCTTGGGCCTAGATTACACGGCTCATTTCGAGTCTTTGGGATTCTTTCTCTTTGAGGGACTTTTGGTTGATTTGAGGTCTGATTGTACGTTTGCATTGAGTAAAATTTTCTTGGTTTTGCTCTCTTGTCATCATTTCTCGAATTGCCTTTGCATTAGTTTTCATTTTTTTAGTGCATTTTGCTCTGAAATATTTAAAAAAAAAAAAAAAAAAAAAAAAAACTCTTTTGCTTTGAACTAGTTAATGTAAATTAGATCTTTTCGGTGTTATTAGTGATTAGTGACTTTGAAAGAAAGCTTTTAATTTCCATTAGCTGCATTAGAGGTATCATTGGTTGTTTTCTGTTCATTTCATTGTTGTGTGAAAAGCTCTCAACTCTCTCATAAGTAGCTTTCATCGAATGAAATGATATACTGTGGCATATAGATTGCATTTAGGAGATTTTGAGACATTACATTCGCTAGGGCCTGAAAACTGAAACGTAATTGAAGATAAACTTTAAAATTTACTCAATTTACACTAAGGCAACATTGAAATCTAACGAAACACATTTAGAGGTCTAGGCTAGAGACGTGTTCCGGCGTCTTTAAACCTAGTAGCTGTCGTTCGCCTCTTGGCTTTAGACAGCGCTAGTACGGACTTGTGCTCCTCGTACCGTCGCGTATATAAAGGGAGACCCCACTAGGTTTCAATCCTTTATCCATAGGAAGCTGAGTCTGCCGCCCTATACCCGTGATACACCGAACACAGCATTCGGGGAGATTGCCTGCACGTACGGTAAGTCCTTGGTGAATTTCTCTTTCATTTTGAAACCAAGGTGTATATTGCAGTTCACGGTTATTTGGTACACCCTTTGCCTAGTATTCCTGAGTAGTCATTTTGATCCTATCTGACTCCCTAAATTTGAAAGGATCACCAAGCGCTTGTCCTTTCACGCTTGTGTCAAATTTGAAAGAGATAGAGTCACCTTTTCAACCGTTTCTTGACTCTTAAAACATGAAATGGTGAAGTTTCTAAAGTTTCAATGTGGTAAAAATTAATCACCCGCGATCACACGCCTTGTTAGATTTTTCTTGTTGGCCGTTTGATTGTGTGTCTTGAATCTTTTTCAGCCCGTGTGTGTGTTTGATCTTTCTCTCTTGTCATTGTTGTGACAGTGGCGGAACCCTCGGTTTCGTATATTGATAGTCCATATACGGACTATTCATCAGAGGTTTCTCAATCCTCTGCTGAACTTCCCATTGTTTCCGAGTTTCCTGACGGGGGACCGATTCTTTCTGAGCAACCCTTTGGAGGACCAGTTGAGTTCAATTGGCCCTTTTCCGAACCTTGGTTTGAATTAAGAGTAGGGGCAGAGTTCCTTTCTCTTACATCGGGTTCACCTTTTATAGCTGTTGTTTTTCCTCCTAGTCCTCGCCGTCTATTACGAGATCTAGCGGCAAGCTCAAACATGAGTGATTCCAGTGAGGAAATCCCAACGTCTGGTGAAGACTATCAGCTCTTCCCACGAAGATTATTTCCAGGAGACAACTCTGAACCAGTTGTTATGTCATCATCCAGTCTCTCATTGCCAGTAGGGTATAGATCCTTCGGTCAGATCATTTTCGCCGCAACCTCTATGGGAGTGTCAGCTCCTTCTACAAGGCCGGTTGCTCCTTCATTGGGGATGTCTCCTCAGACACCCATCACTTCTGTACCCGCTCATCCCACTGTCTATGTGGCTGCCTCTGCACCCGCTGTCACGACATCCTCCGCGAGGGCTATGCCGCCTCCTGAAGACGTTTATATAGCGACTGCTATGCCGAAGAACATTTCTCCGGAGGAGTATCAGTTGTCCCTACATCAACCGAACCCCGAGATTGGACCATCCTCCCAAGATCCCAACCTCTCTTATTTTTCGCACTATGCACAAGATGGTACACCCGTGTATGCTTTTCCAAATCAGTATGATGAGCACGGGGACATTTTACGTCTACCCGCTCCTAAGGCTCACCTCCATGCTCAAGGTTTACCTTATAACCAGGCTTATAACCTGCTAGGGCAACCTTTCCAAGGCCAAACTTCGGGCCAACCTGGCTATCCTTATCACCCATAGGGGCAGCCCGTGCAAGGCTATCCTGCAGGCCAGCAAGGGCCATTGTACGGTCCGCAAGGACAGTATTACAACCCTTCCAGTCAACCTGTGCAGCCTCAGCCGGGGTACCAACCGGGACCAGTCTATGGTCCTGGGGGGCAAGTCCAACCTTCCCAACCTGTGCAACCTCAATATCCTGTTAATCCAAATGTTGCACACCAGCCAGGACCATCTTATGGTCCTGCTGCAGGACAAACCAGTTTCCAGCCACCACCTGGCTCTATTCCTCCACCAGACCAACCGGTCTATTCGGCACAACCTGGTGTTCCGCCTCCAGGCCAACCGGTTCATCCGGTACAACCTGGTGCTTCTCAACAGCCAGGTCAACCTGCGCAATCGGCACAACCTGTTTATCCGGGTCAACCTGTTAACCCAGGACAGCCCGCTCAGCCAGGTTCGCCTGCTCAACCAGGCCAGCCTGTCCATCCTATTAACCCTGCACAACAGCCGACTTATTCGATGTCGCAGCCAAATCAACCGCTGCACCCTAATTATCAGGCTCAGCAGGGTCCCACCTACCAGCAGCCCACTCAACCTCAGGGCGGCTACTATTCTCATGGTCAATACCGACCGAATTATAGCCAACCCCAAGGGTCTAACTATCGTCCTCAACAACCCGGTTATACCTATACTCAGCAGCCGAATCCAAATGCTGCTTACACAGGGCCGACTCCTAACCAGGGTCCCTACTCTGGTTATCAAACCACGTACGCTGGTTACCAGCAACCGAATCAGGCTGGTTATAACACCTATACCCCCTACGGTCAGAATCCTACTGGACAGAACCCATGGGGGCAAGGATATTCCCAACCAGCATGGAGTACAGGTACTGGTCCTTACCCGGGGCCAGGTATGACGTCTAATCCGCCATTGCCATTCCTGGCTACCTTGGAGTTACCAGATGTTTCAAAATTAACGAATGATCCAATACTGCATAATCCTTATTGGCCTCCGGTTCCCACCAAGGTGCTCGACGATTGCCCCAAGTTTGAGGGAAAAGCTAGGGAGGACCCCCAAGCTCATGTGATGACCTACCATCTTTGGTGTTCGTCCAACTCTTGGGTGGATGATTCAGTTCGTCTACGCCTCTTCCAGCGCACTCTGACTGGCGTTGTAGCTAAGTGGTATATTGAGTTACCCCGTGGCATCTTTCAAGACTTCAATACGTTAGCCATGGCTTTTCTGACTCATTTTCAGTTACCGGTTCGCTATGAAGCCGGGACGCACCTCCTGACTTCTTTGAAGCAGGAAAAAGCCACCCACA
Organism: Pinus albicaulis; assembly: GCA_034641835.2. NCBI lineage: Eukaryota > Viridiplantae > Streptophyta > Pinopsida > Pinales > Pinaceae > Pinus > Pinus albicaulis. The sequence continues at coordinate 537,219,860 of CM076583.1, read as the reverse complement.
TTTCCGATCACATTCATGAGTGGCGACGTCGTCGTAGACTGATCAAGTTCCATATACCTGATCAGATACTAACTCATTGGTTCACCACCTCCTTTGTCAACAAAATCGCCCAATATATTGCTATGGGAGCGTGTGTGACTGAAGAACAAGCCATAGCGCGTGCCCAATATCTGGATCTTGTATACTCATAGTCCAGCACGCTGTACGATATTTTGCCTGATGCTCCAAGGTCTGGAACCTCTAAAACTCCACCTACCCCAGCAGTGGATGGTGTTATTGGTTCCGTGTCTCAGAATTCGAAGAAATCTTCAAATGGGAAGCAGAAGTCCAATTCATCCAATAATTCTGCTCCTCCTGCCCCTACCGATTCTGGAAAAACTGCAGAGGTTAACGCCGTTCAGGCCAATCCTACAGAGAAAACCTCCAAGGGGAAAAAGAAGGGCAAAGGTAAATCCAAATCCGACGCCCCAAAGCCAGAATCCAAACCTCGTACTGAGGATGGTTCTCAACATAAACCGAAGTATCCCTGCCTCATTTGTGAAGGAGACCATTATACCAAGGATTTTCCAAGACGATCTGAAGTTAGTCAACTTCTAAAAGGCTCCAAAGGGACTCCGGAAGTTCTTAAAGAACCATTCCCGTCTCAGCAGACCCAGATGGTTGAACAGCCTTCACCATCTGCACCATTTGGGTCCCAGATTTTTATGATGAATGGTGTTGCACCTATCTCTATCGCTACGCGTTCGAAGGATTATAACGAATCATGCCAGGCATCTAGGAAGGTCGTGGTGGATGGCCCACCTCCCCCACCTGTCTCCGGTTCGTTGGAAATTGAGAAGCCTACTCCTGAACCTGTTGTGAAGCCACCTTCTAAAGGTGTTCTTCGAAGATCTTCTTACAATCCAAATGCCTGTGCCGCTCAGCACTACAGTATTGTTGAGGATTTGGCATAGGTGCCTTCTGCTATGTCTGCACTTCAAAGTTTTCCTTCACAACGGAAGGCTTTGTTGTCTGCAATCGGTGGCATTAATCCCGCCGATTCGAGTCTTCTCACCTTCGACTTAGAGAATTTCACCCCCCGACTTCCACATCAGATCGCTCTTGTTATTCAAGTCGGGATCAACGGTCTTAACATCCATAGGGCCATTGTGGATGAAGGTGCCTCTACCTGCGTCATGTCGTCCGCCTGTTGGAAGGCCATTGGCTCTCCAGCCCTTTCATTATCTCCCAATGCCCTAGAGGCATTTGATGGTCGGGAATCCAAACCCCTGGGTGTTCTCGAGAGTCTAGCGATCACTTTATAGGGGAAGACTGTCAATGTAGAAGTAGAAGTGGTTGACGCCAAGCTCAACTACAATATACTTCTCGGCCGCAGCTGGACTTATGCCATGCTATGCGTGCCATCCACCGTTTTCCGACTTCTTAAGTTCCCTCATGAGGGAAAAATCGTTACGGTGGATCAGTTGTCCTTCTTCACCTCCACCTCTGAGAACAACGTTCCATACGTGGATCAGATCCCGAATCCCCCTGACAGTGTAGGACCCGGTCTCTTAAAATACCCCATCCTCATGGGTATTTTTCCCGCACCACCACCGCACACCGCTCAAGTTAATATGATCTCCAGGTCTGATGACCCCTGGCTCATCCCTACACCTGAGCAGGTGCTTGAGTTTGGAGAATCAATGCCCTTGACGCCAGTAGAGATTAGCTACTGTGAAATTTTTGCTGCATCTAATCCTCCCCCTCCTCAGCATGCTCCTTCGAGCATGGCTTTAGACATCTATTCTCAATCCCCCTGCTTGGCGAGGCCAACTCATCGGATCCTCTTAAAGATACTTTTCCTTCTGATGAAGCCATTATTGAAACTGTGTCTCTCGAGGAGCTGCCTTGGGGAAATGGACATCATCGTTCCTCTTTCATGCCTAGCTTGGGGGCAATGTCAGATTTTTTAGAGCATTTTGCATCTCAGGTTCCCACTCCCCCTCTCCAAACACCCATCTTGATGCACAAGGTTATTTCGGAAGGAAACCTGAGTAATATCACTCAAACCATCCCAATCAACATCTCCGTTAAATTGGGGATCGTTGAGAACATACACGTGGGAGTGACTTGTTCTCTTGATGAGATTCAAGTCTATACTGATCTTTTTAAAGAATTTAGAGATGTGTTCGCCTGGTCCTAGGAGGAAATGTCTGGGATTGATCCCAGTATCGTAGTGCATGAGATTCCAACCTACCCTGGTGCGAAGCCCGTGCGCCAACGCTTACGCCTTATGCATCCTCGCAAAGCCTCTGCAATTAAGGCAGAAGTTGAAAAACTTCTGAACGGGGGCTTTATTTATCCCATCCCCCTCACAGAATGGGTTTCCAACATTGTCCCTATCGATTAAAATCATGGTACTATTAGGGTCTGTGTTGATTACCGCGACATCAATCGCGCCTGTCCGACGGATAACTATCCCACTCCGTTCATAGACCAAATCATCGAAGAATGTGCCAGAAGTGAGATTTATTCCTTGATGGACGGTTTCTCGGGGTATAATCAGATCAATATTTTACCTGAGGATCAACACAAGACTGCATTCATCTGTCCGTGGGGTACTTTCGCTTATAAAAAGCTCCCGTTCGACTTGAAGAACGCTGGAGCTACTTTCCAGCGTGCGATGTCTTACGCTTTCCACGATATATTCCATATCGTTCAGCCTTATCTGGACGACTTGCCAACTCATTCAACTAGGCGAGAGGACCACCCTGAACACCTCCGCCAGATTTTCCTTCACTGTAGACGCTACAATATTAGGCTTAATCCTCATAAATGCGTCTTTTGCGTGGATTTTGGCCGTCTTTTGGGATTCATAGTCTCCAAAGACGAAATTCGCCTTGACCCTTTAAAGGTCGAGGCTATCATCAATCTCCCATCACCCTCCTCGTTATATCAGTTGCAGAGTCTGCAGGGAAAAGCGAACTTCCTTCGACGCTTTATCCCGAACTACGCCGAGGTGGCCAAAGGATTCACGCACCTATTAAAGCAGAACGTTCCCTTCCATTGGGACGAAATTTCTCAACAATCCTTTGAGAAGCTGAAGACGTTACTTGTTAATGCTCCTTTGCTTCGTCCTCCGGACTATCACCATGATTTCACTTTGTATCTCGCCGCCGCGTTTAGCACCATAGCTATGGTTCTGGTGCAGGATGACGATGATGGTAATGAGCATGTTGTTTATTATCTATCACGGAACCTTCTCGACACAGAGACGCGTTATGCTCATGTCGAGAAGTTGGCGTTAGCCGCAGTACACGTTGTGCAGCGTTTTCGCCACTACATCCTCTTGCGTACAATAACAGTGGTTTCGGATTGCAACCCCATGACATATATTCTCTCTCAACAATTACTGGGGGAAAAATACTCCAAATGGATTGTTATCCTGCAGGAGTTTGACTTAGAGTTCACTACTACTAAGTCAACCAAATCACTCGTTTTCACGGATCTTATATGCTCGCTCCCGACAGACTCCACTCCTTCACACTCCAAGGATCATATCCCGGACGAAACTCTTTTCCTTTTCAGTACTCGCGACCCTTGGTACGGTGACATAATTGTGTATCTTCAGACCTCCACATTTCAGTCTGAGTTGACTAAAGATGCCCGACGTCGAGTTTGGCATCAGTCTCAACCCTACTGCATCGTAGGAGATACCTTATACCGCGTTGGAGTAGATTCGGTGCTCCGCCAGTGCCTCACCTTGGAAGAGGCTGAAAGGGTCTTAAATGACTACCACAGTGGCGCCTGTGGTGGACATATGTCTGGATATGCCACTGCCCAGAAAATTCTGCGAGCAGGTTACTTCTGGTCATCCATATTCAAAGACTGTATCGTTGCAGTCCGTAAATGTCACGCGTGCCAGGTGTTTCAGCGCAAGATGCGTGCGCCACCTCTCCCTTTGCATCCTGTTATTACCGTCAGCCCTTTTGCAAAATGGGGCGTGGATTTTATGACGTGTAACCCTCATTCGGCCGGGGGGCATGCGTATATAATCGTCACTGTCGACTACTTCACCAAGTGGGCTGAAGCGATGCCTACACTAGTTGCCGACAGTAAGACAGTTGCCCAATTCATCTTCAACCACATCATTGCACGTTTCGGGGTCCCTCAAGCCATCGTTACTGACCATGGTACTCATTTCCGAGATTATATGATGGCCGAGCTGACTTCAAGTTTGGGCTTACGCCACGATAGCTCAACGCCATATTACCCTCAGGCAAATGGCCAGGTTGAAGCAGTGAACAAGGTTTTGGTCACTATGCCTCAACGAACAGTTGGTATTCACAAATTCAATTGGCATCTCCAACTGTTCTCAGCTCTATGGGCATACCAGACGTCTGCAAAGAGTGCAATTGGATTCACACCATTTCAATTTGTGTATGGTCTGGAAGCAACTCTTTCGATTGAATGCGAGATTCCTTCTTTGAAATTAGCTCTGGAACTTCTACCCGATACTTCTGCTGAGGAAGAGCATATTTTGTATCTGGAACGGTTAGACGAAACCCGCCGCTTAGCTGCTTTAGTCATTGAAGCATAGAAAAAGCGGGTCAAGGCTCACTTTGATCAATCTGTTTCTCCACGTTCCTTTATCGAAGGGGACCTCGTCCTCCTATACGATCAAGCGCATGACATGCTTGGGGCCGGTAAGTTCCAACCTATGTGGCATGGGCCCTACATAGTAAAACGCGTTTTGAAAAATGGGGCTTATGAGCTTATAGATCATGAAGGAGTTCCGCTGGCACAACCCAGAAATGGGATGTACCTTAAAAAATACTATGCCTGAAGTGATTTTTTGGTGTGGTGTGTGTACATAGGTATGTATTTTTCATTTGTGTGCATGTGTGGTGTGGTGTGCGATGTAAACATCTTTTTGTTGATCGGGTCTTCCTGATTGTGCAGATGTCCATCAATCCGTTTGTTGGTTTCGCGGATGGTGCCTCCCGCAGTACCAGGAAACTGTCTTCGGCAGCCTGGGTAATCTACGATCCTGCTGGTGAGTTGGTCAACCTGCAAGGTGTGTGTCTGGGACGTACTACAAATAACATCGTGTAATATAGTGCTATGTTAGAATTATTAACTGAGGCTGTAAACCTTGGTATCCGTGAATTACTTGTGTATCTAGACTCGCAACTTGTAGTATTACAACTTAATGGTCATTATTCAGTCAGAAACCCATCCATTTTATGTCTGTATCTGCGTATTCGTTTACTGGAAAGAAATTTTGACTATATTACATATCAACATATACCCAGGCATATGAATACATTAACAGATGCAGTAGCTAATTTGGTGCTAGATAGACATTTGCGCAATTTGTAAAACAACATCACATGTAAAAAGAAAGATCCATCCAGAAATAGATATGTATATATATAGATATCGAAATGTTTACATAGTGTGCATCGCATAAAATCAAAAAATATACATGTTCGCCTTAATACATCCGGAGACGACATGTCTCTCAAAAATATGCATGAAACAAACCCTAGGTGTCTAATCTGCGTGGTGCTCATGATAACAAGTCACCGCATGCACTAGCCATCTCAGGATCCGGTGGAGGAAACTAGGCACTCCCACCGTATGTCTTTGGTATGCTAGTGGGACATCTGCCAGCCGGGCGTAGTCTGGAATCCCCCGGGTGATCCCCTCGAGGTTCTAAATCAACTCTCCCCCCTCGGCACCCTCCGCCTGAGGGTCAGCTGCAGGCTGAGTTCTCTGTGAGATAGGAGACATACCGGCAGGTCGCTCTGGGCCGACATCTGCATATACATAACAATTGTCTTTAGAATGAACATGTATTAACAAAAAATCATAAAACACAAAAAATCAAAAGATGATCGTACCCAACTCCTCGTCCCAATCATCTCCCTCCGGGAGTGGAAGATCTGGATCACCAGTGAAATCGGTTCCTGCATATGGCCAGTCTTCGACTACAATCAACTGACGTCGTAGCCACCCAAAAAACTCTGGCCTCTAGGACATCTGTTGGCCTCCTCTCGCTCTGGGCATCAGTGCTGCCCAGCAAGACATTCTCGGCTCAGTTACTATGGCCCCTTGGCCTTGGAAGATTGGTAGTCGTTCCAGAATGAACGATACCAGGATAGAACCGTAACCAAACTGTTTCAGTTTGGCTTCCTTGCACTTTTTCAGCTGCCTTTTCATGTTGACTGTCACTGCTGTGGCCCAATCAAACAATGTAGGACTCATACACTTAGAGGCGAGTATGAGTTGGGCTTTGGTGGCTTCATGTGGAGCCTACGCTCCTGCAGCACGCGTAATGGTGTGAAGCACTACTCTGAGTGCTAGATCCTCGATAGTGTGAACGTCTACCTTTCCACTTCCAGATCCGGTTTGTGCCCCTGGGCACACCCTCGCCATTATCTGCTCCATCTTTTCACCAGATGGTCTGCTCCCTATCAATATGGACACCGGACCTCTACGCGACAGTCTGGTTATGAAGTATACGTTAGAAACCTCCAGTTCCAATACTTGATCCCGCAGCTTGAACACTTGTTCATCTACATCCCAAATACTGATCAGGTACTGTAGAATCTCAGGTTGAGCTCGTAAGCAAGGTGTCAGGAAGAATTTCTTTAGCCCACAATTTCTGAGGGCATTCATACAAGTTTCATTCTCCATGGCTAATTCATCCTATTCCCCATGTTCCCGCTTTCTCCATTCAATCACTATTTTTCTTGGTTGCCTGCATCAACATGATCAAAACCCTTGATTAGATCTCTGTCATGCTTAAAAATTCACTTAAATTACTTACAATTCAGAAATTTTGGGCGAAAAATTCGGTTCCGCCGTTGGCGCGGGCCCTGTGTATATAAAAGCCCATTGGCGCGGGTCCGTGCCTGATACCCGCGCCAATGGGCGGAGCCCTAAATTCTTAAAATCCTTCCACATAAATCTAATGAGCAATGGAAACTATGAAAAATGGATTAAAATGGAGTACAGAGAAGCGCCTCTTACCTAGAACAAACGGGAATCTGAATGGTAGCCTGGATCAGTCGCAATCGCCGTCAGAAGTTTACACACCAAATGGACCACTATTGCTCTCCAATGAGGTAAATAGTAAAAGTAATTTTGTTTTTACCATTTGACACTTATTTATAACTTTTTGAACTCTAATTAGGTTTAAAAAGTCATTTTTATTAATATTTTAATATATTTTTTGTCAAAAATGGATTTTACACTTGCCTCTGTGTGCAGCAACAGGTTTTTATGCGACTTAAATGGTGAAACGAGTTGTATTTTATACTTTTTCAGACTCGGTAAAAACACGAAAAAGTCACTTTGGAGTCATCTTTCAACTCTTTTATGACTCTCTAAACATGAAAATATTTCTGAGGCCCTTGTCATTTCGATCTCGTTAAAGTGGCTGCGAATCGACATCTACCCAGTATACGTTTACCCCTTTTCGGGCTAGGATGGATTATTTACGAAAAAGGAATACCCTAGCCTATTGCGACTAGGAGGTTTTATCAGGTATTGTTTTCTACCTTTTCGGGTCTGAGAAACTATTTATGAAAAGGGACCATTGGAGTTTACTTTTCAGCTGTCTTTTCAAACTCTCTAAACATGAAAAGACACTGAGTTCTTCCTTTGTCAGACTCGTTAAACCCTGATGACATCGGATTCAGTCGAAATGACGCTATTCGAGTCGCACCTTCCTAGGGCTCGTTAAATGTACTAGGATGGACTTATATCACAAGCATATGCTATCCCCTTCAAGCTTGTTATAAAAAATAATTGGGGTACTCGCCAGAAATGGCGAGGAAAAAATGGAACCAGCATCATTGTCGTGTTGGCAGTATGTCACTCTTGAACATGGCACTTGTCTGAATTCGTGTCGGGTTGGGGACATCTCATCTCGTTTTTCACTTGCCTCCGTCGGTTTTGGTAATCCCTTTTGACCTCTCATCTGCTCTTTGCTTCGTCACTACGACCTCTGATCTTTTGATGTCAAATACTGCCAAGTCCACTGTCGTGCTGTTTATATGTTCAAGAGAAGTTGAACTCTACAAGATTCAACCTTTCTCTGATTCTCATCTGATCATGATTCACAAAACATTATGTTCCTCTGTCTCGTGTCGATGATGTGGGAAACACTATGGCCCACCTTCGATCAAGGTCACTTCCTGTCGACTCCAGCTCATTATCCGGGAATATGATCTAGAGACTCCCTTCTGGTGCCTTGGACCTGCATGCCTCAATGGCAGGTTCTTCGCATTCGATGCGAGGTTTTCATCATTGGCCTCCGATCGAGTGATTCTACGAGTGTTCAACGCCAGCTCATTGATTCACATGCCGTATATTGTACCTGTAGTACCTTGAGGGCCATCGTCATTATTGGTGGTACCTCTCGCGTCTGTTAACAACTTTCATCATTGGCTGGTAATCAGACGATGTTCTCGCATGTTCGACTTCAGCTCATTTATTCACATGCTTGGACTTGTACTGTGTTCGGGTCGAGATGGAGCGCAAGACCCTGGATTGTGTCTGTTGTAATCTAGGCTGCGATTTTGTGGATTATTATGATTAGTTACATGACTCACTTACTGGATGGCTGCGACCATACCTGAGTCTATTTATCGATCCTCACTGGATGGCTGTGCCCATGCCTCGGATCTGTATTATTGTATACTCTGTTATGGATGGTTGCGCCCATACCACATATATATCATGTATCTGAGATGTCAGTTGTATTTCTCCACGTAGGTTTTCCGACGGTGGAGTTTTCAATTGGGCACGTTCTCATAAAGCATTTCACCCCTCTCTCTCTCTCGGGCCTCATGCTTTAGGGGACATCTGTTACATAGTAATTTGTCACCGTCCCTACAATCCCCATCCCACACATTGGAGGGCTCATTTTGTGACCTATGAGCAGTGACATGCCTTTAAACCACTTTCATGACATCCCTCTAAACAAGAGCTTTCATAGCTCTGAAGACATCTCCTTGTAAAAAACCCTAAAAATGGCCCTTTTAGCATTGGCGAGAGAAGGAAGTTCAGTACCCGCGCCAATGGGGAAAATACTTCAAAGAGGCCGCGCCAGTTGGCGCTCTGTCCCAGAGTCGCACTCGCGCCAGCCAATTTAAGGATTGTTTTTTAAAAATAAATGGCGGAAGTTTCGTCCTAACTGATCCAGGAACTGATATCTATCTTGAGTTGGGAGGTTTGGCTACGGGTTTCCATAGAGGAAGTGGTTTGCCACCTCTCATGGAAGCTTCCTTGATGATAGGGCTGATTCCATGAGTCTCGGGATCCAAACTCCCCTTCCTCCATTTATAAAAGCTTGCTCATCCCCATTGCAAGCTAGTCTTCAAGTTCCAAAATTCCCAAGAGCCTTATGCTGCAAGAGCCTCCATAATTCCCTTAAGGCCAAATCCAAGCAAGGAGACTATCGTTAAGATCCAAAGAGAGAGGTTTGTCCCATCCTTGACAGGATTTTCGAGACGTGTTCTGCTGGCGACCCGCCGAAGGAGAATTCAGCGTCAGAACTATGATTGTATTCTTCCTTTGATTGATTAATAATAAACGACTATTGGTTATGGTTCCACTCTTGTTGTTATTTATGATGATGAGTTTTGTCCTTTCTGACTGAAATATAGTTGCATCCACTGGATTTTATGCTTGCGTTTGTTTTGTTTCTCGCGTGTGCAAGTGTCCTATCACGGAGATCGTGGGGATCGTTATCTGCCAGAGCTAAGGAACGGGAGCGCCACCTCTTCTGCAAACAATAGCGTTGGATTTCGGGTAAGCCTTCATCGCTAGTTGGTTTATTTGAAATTAGGAACCTGCACTATAGCGTGAATGATTGTTGCTAGACCCAGTCTGGGCTAGTAGGGATCGCCTCTGTCCGCAGAGGGGATTTACCTCCACAAAAAAAATCATTTGTGAACACATGGTTATGGCATAAAACTGCAGTTAGTAAATCTGAATTTGATTCTAGATTTGTTTTTGTTAAGTTCAAATTCACTGCTATTTGTGAACATTGGTTTAACCTTATCTTTCTCCTCTTCAACTATAGGAAGGTTTGTTGGGTGCACGATTATTATAGGAGTGCTTACTTTATCTTTTTATTTGTGTTTGATTTCTTTGTCTTTCTCACTCTCGTTATTTTTCTTTTTTTATTCACCATCCTACAAGTTGTAACATTTATTCCCCAAGATCTAGGCTGGAAATTTTCAGATGAAGGCAGAGTAGTTTTTACACCAATGCCTCTTTTGTTTCTCCCTTTTCTACGATTTTGTGTAGTGTTTGCTACAAAAAAATCATCTATAGCAACATCATGGTGGGCCTTTAATGCAAAAATGTTTGAATCCAATTTCATAAGCCTACCACAATATGCAACAAAATTGAGACTCTACCCTAGCCAATGCACACCAAAGTTGCACATTTTCCATTGATTGTAACCCACGTAGTCATCAATATAAAAAATGCATTTCTTTAGCAATCACATACAAGGCACAACAGATTGCATCCACAAGAAAAAAAATTTAAAGAAAAAAAATGTTAAAATTCACTCTATAGAAGCTCTTACCTATGCTTCCCAAAAGTGTTGATGCTTCTGAGAAATCCTAGCAGGAAACCTAATAATTCATCTCTAAAAAGATCCACCCAAAGTGGAACCTATTGTAGGAGGAGAAGGAAGTGACATATAACCATATCCACATCCATAAGGTGGATAAGGATATGGATAACGAGTTTTTTCATTTGAATGATTCCACCATGTTACAAGATCCCATGGTCCTATAGTGAAACATACAAATTATAAATCCAAGTAAGAAAAAACAATTAAAAAATTTCAAATGTTTTCCTTGTAAGGACAATAATAATTGATTGAATTTAACTTGAAGGAATGTTGCTATTGAGATACCTTTAATATTTTTAAACAATAATTTAATTATTAAAAACAATGAATGTAGTAGGCATGAAAAAATAGTTCCCATGTTTAAACAATTAATTCTGAAGGTATTATAACAACATACATTTGCATTGAGTGCATATAGATTCTTTGAACTATTGTCTAGATATAATGATATATTTATAATACCCCTAGGCACATGCTCCAACAGGCAGTAGGAATGAATTCATGAAATATCGGCATGCAGAAACTGTTAGACAAGACTCATCACTGAGAGGAATAGTGCACATGAATTCCCAAGGGAAAAAGCTCTTGAACAGTTAGAATTTGCGTAGTCAAAGGTGGTTAGGAAAATCTCACAAAATAACACTACGAACATAGGAGATGTATTAAATTTATTCAAATTTTTTGGACTTGAATGAAATATCTAATCTATGAATAATGTGGATCATTGTAAGAAGTTCAATTTGTCAGTATTGTGCATCCTTTTATCCCAATTGAAAATACTTCATGCTTCCTGGTTTCGATCAAAATCACACCTTAAAATTAGTTTCCAAATGTATGATTGTGTAGATGATTAAAAAATCGATAATGTGACCATGACCAGGCATCTGAATAAGAATGTCCATCAACCAACTCATATTAGACCACAACACAAAATATAGGACAATCAAGCAAGAATCCTTCTAATATTATTAGAAGTGGTTGTTGTTGATTGGAAATTGGATTACTATGCATTTTTCAATACTATAAATGCAATTAGTCCACCGGAAACATTCTAGCACGTAACTTAGTCTTGCAACTTGCCTACCCACTAGTTGCAACCATAGATAGATAGAGCAGAAAGCCTACAAGCAAGTGAAACTTAAAATTATCATTGCAACTACTAGAGATAGGAATTGTCACAACCCTAATATATTTTGCTTGACTGCAAAATTAAATTTTCTATTATAATATTTGTTGACATCTTCTATAACAATGTTCAAGGTATCAAACCTTTGTGACATGAATGTACTTACCCATGTTGTTCAATAGGTTCAAAACCTCTCCATTGCGTTGGAATTGGTTGCAAATAACTCCATTGTCTCAACAATCTTACAACATATTCTATTCTGATCAGCTCGTTCATGGAATAATTATATCATGTGAAATATATTGCACCCAATGCCACAGAAGTTCTAAAATCCATCATAATTCTCAGTATCACATATGTGTTGTTGTCCAACTTTACTTTTGGAAGGTAAAGTATGGCAGTCTTACCATCAAAATATATTGATGTGATATCATCGTCGGTAGGAATGAATTTGATCACTTTATCTTGGAGAAAATCCCCTCAATGGTCATATCCAAACTCATTTGGGGCACCTTTTTCATTTGAGATATCTACTATTGAACAACAATCAATTGGAGGGAAACATTCTAAGTTGAACCTTCTGATTGAATTTTTATCCTTAGATGGTTTTAGTGCAGGTTTGGATATTTGGTTCTTTCTCGTTGTGTTTCTTTGAGAAACATATTTACAAAGGAGCTAGCAGATAAGCTTACTGAAATTTGTAGGCTTATGAAGCATATGAGGGGAGGAAGATACGAGAATTCCATCATTTTGTAACTGGAGAAGCATCTACTTGGAGTGCAGAAAATTGTTACCAAGGATATTTCTTCTTCAAGTTTTTTTTTTCTTTTTCTGATTGTTAATATTTAAAATGCAATATCTGCTAAGAAAGTGGTTCAACAACTTGAATTTGTAGGCATTGAACTGTTTTAAGGGAAGAATACTTTCCTAAGATTGATTATAAAATTTATTTTTTTCACATCTTCCATTCAATGATTCTATTTCTTTCAATCCATAGAAGAAAGATCTGATTGAAGTTTGTGAACTCGTTAAATCATCCTTTGTTTTTGGATTAAATCCCTATGGGGAATTTATTCATTCAATCTCATCCAGAGAAGGAATTTTTTTTCAAAATAAGGGAGTGAAAGAACTGGGAAAATTATATTAAGAAACTAATGGCCTTTATATGTGATTTGACGATTTGCTATGATGGGATAGTCATAAATGCTTGTGGCAAATTATTAATTCACTTTGAATACGAAAATAGAAACTCTTCAGTAGCATGTATGTTAAGTCCCTATATTAATAGTGTAGTCCCTTATTATGTTTGTGTAGCCCCCCTTATTATTATTGTTTTACCCATGTAACCCCCATATTGTTATTATTGTGCCCTTACATTATTATTGTTAGGTCGGCGTGGGTTGTTAATGGCTATGGACTCCTATATATAGAAAGGAGGTTTTGTCATTTGTATCATCCAAGAATTTTTCATTCTTGTAATGTATTGGAGGTTTCTCCCTCGAAGTGGCTTATTTCTAAGGTGTTGATATCTCTTTTCTTCTATTTTTGGAGTTGGTTTCACAACATTTGGTATCGAGCTTTGGATTCTAGGGTTTTTCGCTGCCCCAAACGAGTCATCGTGGAATTTTCACTATAGCTTGTTTTATACGAAGGTTTAGAAGTTGAACATTTTAGAGTGCAAAGCTCAAATAATGAGGAACATCGTCGCAACATGTCAGAGCTTGGTTCGAAATATTTTTGGAGATATGATCTGTAGAAATTAGGGCTTTTTACAGGCTCCTGAATTTCACTTAAAAGGGTCATCGCGAAATGGTCGCTATAAATTTTTTTATACGAGGGTTTAGAAGCTGAAATTTTTAGAGCGCAAAGCCAAAATCCTGAGGAACACCATCGCAACATTTCAGATATTGGTGTGTATTATTTTCGGAGATATGATCTATGTAATTTAGGTCTTTTTCAGGCTCCCGAATTTCATCTCAAAGAGATGATCGTGGGAAATCCTTCATAACTCTCTCTCTGAGCATCGGATTGAAATTCTGTAAAAAGTGAGTAGAATAACATGGACTGTAGTTTCCTGTCTATACATTTTAGAGCCAAAGGAGAAAACGGTGACACGTGGCAAGTCGTACAAATTCGGCTCAGAGAGAAGACCTGAGTCCATAATTAGGTCATTGTGGGAGATTGGACATAGCTTTGTCTTGAAGAATCCAAATCGGATCAGACCTCTGGCATTTGAAAGAAGTGTCAGAGGGATACTACAAGGATAAATTTTAGATATTTAGGATCGCAATTATAGATACAATTCAGTTTCAATATCGAGCTTCTCAAAAGAAAGAAAAAGGTGTATATTTGGTTTTTAAAATTGCATAACATTTGTTTGAAAAAGAAGTTTGAAGGGATTCCAAGGGCATATTTTAGAATTTTTATCAGTATTGGGTGCTATAATGCCTCCAAAAAATAATTCCATACCCATTAAGCCCTCAAAAAGCTATACTATGACACAGAGGAAGAATTGCATTATGAGATATCAAAATTACGGTATCAAGTGCAACAAATTTCGATCTTACGAAGAGCAACCGAACATGACATAGATGGTTTAAAAGCATAAATGGAGGCTAATTTGGATGGTTTGAAGGATAAAATAATAGCTAATATGGATGATAAATTAGTGGAAGATCACATCGAGCATCAACAACAAGTTCTCCAACTCTCGAAGGATAACCTAACTTTGGTGCAGAATCTAACAAAACAAAAGGAAGATCAACATCACATCAAAAGAAGTTCTGAAGCAGTCACAGAAACAAGAACTCGAAAAGTACGATCAATTTTAGAGTATCTCAGCAAGTGGAAGAACTTTCATGTAGAAGATTCCACATGGGAGGATGAGAATTTTATACAGAAGAATCAAGAAATAATCAAGCGTTGAGGACAACACTTGTTTGAAGGAGAGGGGCATGTTAGGTCCCTATATTACTAGTGTAGTCCCTTATTATGTTAGTGTGGCTCCCTTATTGTTATTTTTGTACTCCTGTGGCTTATATTGTTATTATTGTGCCCTTACATTATTATTGTTGATTTGGATAAGTACATTCTGGCCCCATGGACTCCTATATATAGAAAGGAGGTTTTGTAATTTGAATCATCCAAGAATTGTTCATTCATGTAATGTATTGGAGGTTTCCCCCTCGAAGTGGCTTATTTCTAAGGCGTTGATATCTCTTTTCTTCTATTTTTGGAGCTGGTTTCACAACAATGTAAATCATCAAACAAGCTGCGGGAGTCTAGGAGTCGCTTGGATCATTATTCTCTAGGAGAAATGTAGGGACACCAACCGCTAGAACAATTGCAAACATTGAATTACAAAGCACTTATTGATTATTTAAAAAAAAAATCTCCTTACGACATCCTTAAGGAAATGTTAATGAATAGATATAATTATTCCTTAAAACCAAATTATCGATGGTCAATTATTCACATGAGAAGTTATTGTGTTGATGAAACAAATTTTGAGGAGAAAGCGACAAGAATTTTCTCTCCAAATTAGGACATCCTTTGAAATATTTTTCTCTCCAAATTATTCTTGAGTAAGTGGATCTGTGTGTTGCATTTTTTGTTTAAATTGTGTTACATATAATCATAAAACCTTACTGTCCAATTCAATCAACTAACTAGTCTGAATTAGAATGCATTTTTGTATGTGAAAGTTGACCTTTATAAAAAATTGTGAATTAACTGCTTCTTGTTTTAAGGTCTCTAGTTGATGACTGTCTTCACCTTTAATATTAAAGAAAACTACACCATAGAATCTTGGGTATTCTCTCCCCAATTCAATGTTCCTCAAAACTATCAAAATCATGTATGATCCTGCACAGTATAAGTCAACCACAGATGGTATGATCAGCTTGTCTCTCGTGGGAGGTATGATCTTGATAGATGATTCATCTTTGAAAAAAGGAAAAAACAACGTTGCTTTCCATTATCGGGGTGCTTCCTAGGTCATAGCCATCATCAAGAAACTATACTATATTAGAAGAGTTCTTGCAACATATCCTAGCTCTTTTATTTCCCCTGGCTACAAATCTCAATAATGGTGTCCTTGGATCCAAATTTTAGTGCTGAACTTGGAGCTAAAGGTGACACATTTAATCCTCCAACACAACTGAGGTCACTAAGCCATTTTCTCCCTGCCTGTTATGAAAAAACTACCCAGGATAGTACTGCTAATGTCATTTTATCCTTGCTGCCCCACTGTTATGTTTTTAAAAATAAATTCTTTCATCCCTCAGGTTTTCGTTGTGTTTTTGTTTTCACTTTTAACTCTCAAGGGTTCTGTTTTCCCATGTTTGGTTTAGTTAAATTTTTTAAGTTTTGTGTGAGCTTTCTTTATTTTGAATTGAAAACCAAAAGCACAAAATAAGGCCAAAAAATGTTGGCGATTTCCAGAAGCAACCAAGGAACTAATCGGGCATACTTCGAAAATATTGTTGAATTAGGACTATTTGGATGTGGGATCGGTACGTAGAATTGGAATTTATTAGAATACGACAAAACCTAAATTTCTGCAGCTTCAAGCTGCCCATTATTATTAAGGATTCGATATTTGACAAAGCATTGAAATGATCTAGGACAAAGACATCTAGATAGAGAAAAATGAGAGAAAGACACGTCTATAAGAAGAGAGATAGACTGTTAGGGGCCTACTAATCGGGCTTGCTTGTTAGGGGCCTGCTAAGCTTGTTAGGGCCTTTATGTTATTACATTCGAGAAGGCATTGGAAATTTATCAATAAATAAGGCAAGGCGGGTTAACCTTACAGTAAGGCATGGAAAAGAAGGAAAGGCCCTATCTTCTTTTTCGCCTTCGCTTATCAGTTTTGGGGTTCATCGTTGCGATTCAAAACCCCCAAATCAATTTTAGGGTTCCACTACTTGCATTTAGGATATCAATTTTAGGGTTCCAAAAAAAGATGGAAGCACCATTCACAAACTTTTTGCAGTAAACTTTAGTGAGATAGAATCGGAAATAAAATTGGGAAATCTTGCAAAAGGTAGGATAAATACCTCTCCAGAATTGGCAGAGGTTGTGGCTCTGTGCTCCAGCCTCAATCTGACCACAAAAATTGCTAGTCCAACATCCTCCAATAGCTCCAGGGGGTTTTCACCCGAGTTCTGGGGAATTCTTTTGAGTTCTTATGCTTGGGAGCTCACGGTCTAGTTAAACCACTATGGCGAAGAAGCTTGGGAGCTCACGGTTTAATTAAACCACTACGTCGAAGAAACTATGGCCCACCAAAATGAAAATATGTTGATGATTTTTTTTAGTTTATATTACACGTTATAGAATTTTATTATTGAACTTAAATGCATATATTTAGGGGAATGTGATAGATATAGATCCTTTACAAACTCAGTGACTCACCCCTAGTCGAGTTCTCAGAAGTTATTTTTTTCAAAAAAAAAATTAACATTGTCCATTTCGAAATATTTTGAAAATCTAAGTGAAATAAAGAAAATATTTACTTTCAGTTGTTTAAAAAGAATATTTTAGCCTTGTTCATTTAGAAATATTTTGAAAATCTAAAATATAGGAGTGAAATGAAAGATAAAAGTGAAATCAAATAATTAACTTCATTTTTATCTAACAAATTTCTTCCAAATTTTATGATCGATGGACAAAGAAAACTCAAGAATTAGTTGATACTAAAAACTCAGAAAAAAAAAAATTTAGTTTAGTAAAATCTCAACACTCAACACATTTCCTTGGGCGCCCTCACACGGCCCGACCCGACCCGCCCAAACTCATTTCCTTGAGCACTCTCAAACGGCATGACCCAACTCAACCCGACCATGTTTCCTTGAGCGCCCTCACACGACCCAACCCACCCGAACGAAGGCACAAGGGAGAAAATGACAAACGGTTCACATGAACATGCACAAGGCACACGAGCGGTCACAACTTAGCAATTTTGATATGACCTCCCTCACACGACCCAACCCGACCCGACCCGAACGTGTTTCCTTAGGCGCCCTCACATGGCACTACCTGGCCCGCCTGAACAAAGGAAAAATTGAGCAAACGGAAAAACGGGTCGCACGAACGTACACAAGGCACACGACCGGTCACAACTTAGCATTTTTATACGGCCTCCCTTACACGACCCAACCTGACCTGCCTGAATGAGTTTCATTAGGTGCCCTCACACAACCGGACCCGAACCAACCTGCCCGAACGCGTTTTCCTAGGCGCCCTCACATGACATGACCCGACCTGACCCGACCCACTCGAACGCATTTCCTTAGGCTCCCTCACATGACACAACCCAATCCGACCCGCCCGAACGCGTTACTTGGGCGACCTCACACGGAACGACCCGTTTGGACCTGACCCGACCCACTCGAACGTGTTTCCTTAGGCGCCCTCACACTACCCGACATGACCCAAATCAGGCGCGTTCCTTAAGCGCCCTCACATGACCCGACCCAACCCACCCGAACACGTTTCCTTGGGCACCCTCCCACATCATGAATCGACTCCACCCGACCCGAACACATTTCCTTGGGTACCATCACACAACCCAACCCGACCTGACCTGCCCGAACATCGAAGGCATGAGGGAGAAAATGACAAATGGGTCGCACGAATGTGCACAAGGCACACATCAGTTACAACTTAGAATTTTTTATACAACCTCCCTGACACAATCTGACCTAAACACGTTTCCTGTGGCACCCTCACACGACACGACCCAACCTACCTGAACGAAGGCACTAGGGATAAAACGAAAAATGGATCGCACAAACGTGCAGAAGGAACATGGGCGGTCACAACTTAACATTTTTTATATGACCACCCTCAAGTAGCCGGACCCGACCCAACCCGACCCACCCGAACGTGTTTCCCTGGGCACCCGAACGTGTTTCCCTGGGCACCCTCACACTACCCGACCCGATCACCCGACTCGCCCAAACACGTTTCCCTGGGTGCCCTCACATGACCTGATGCGACCCACCTCGACCTGCCTGAACGCATTTCTTTTGGTGCCCTAACACGACACGACCCAACATTACCCGCCCGAACACGTTTCCTTAGGTTCCCTCACATGACTTGACTCGAACCGCACAAACGTGTTTCCTTGGTCGCCCTTACACGACCTGACTTGACTTGCTTGAACACGCTTTCTTGGGCACCCTCACACGACATGACCCGATCTGACCCGCCTGAACTCGTTTCCTTGGGCACCCTCACACGACCCGACCCAACCCGATCTGCCCGAACACGTTTCCTTGAGTGGCCTCACACGACACGACCTGACCAGACCCGATCACCCGACTTTCTCGAACGCATTTCCTTGGGTGCTCTCACATGACCTAACTCAGATGCGTTCCTTGGGTGCCCTCACATGAACCGATTCGACTTGACCCACCCTAACGTACTTCCTTATGTGCCCTCACAATACGGTACGACCCAACCCGACCCGACCCACCCTGCCCGAATGACGAAGGCACGAGGGAGAAAATGACAAACGAGTCACACAAACATGCACAAGGCACATGGGCAGTCACAACTTAACATTTTTTATATGACATCCCTCACACGATCCAACACAAATGTGTTTCCTATGGCGCCCTCACACAGCACAACACGACTCGTCCGAACGAAGGCACGTGGGAGAAAATGGAAAACGGATCACACAAACGTGCACAAGGCACATGGGCAGTCACAAATTAGCATTCTTGATACAGCTACCCTCACACGACCCAACCCGACCCGCCCGAATGCGTTTCCCTGGGTGCCCTCACATGACCCAACCCGACCCGACCCGCCCGAGCACAACTCGACTTGACCCGACCCGCTCGAACGCATTTCCCTGGGCGCCCTCACACTACTCGACCCGACCCACCCTGATCCGCCTGAACACGTTTCCTTGGGCGCCCTCACATGGCACAACCCGACTTGACCCGCCTCAATGTGTTTCCTTAGGTGCCCTCACACGACCCGACCTGAACCGACTTGGCCCGCCCGAATACATTTCCTTGGGCGCCCTCACTTGACCTGGCCCGACCCGACCTACCCAAATGTGTTTCCTCAGGCGCCCTCACGCTTTTTCATATATTATGAAGTTGGGGGCGAGACTTAACTTTAGGAAAATGGTTGATTTAATATTGTATATATTATATATCGTCGCTATTCCGATGATTTTGACACTTTTACATATATTATAAAGTTGGGAGCGAGACTTAACTTTAGGAAAATGGTTGATTTAATATTATATATATTATATATTGTCGTTATTTTGACGATTCCGACGCTTTTGCATATATCATAAAGTTGGGGGCAAGACTTAACTTTACGAAAATGGTTAATTTTATATTATATATATATTATATATCTTCGTTATTCTGATGATTTTGACGTTTTTTCATATATTATAAATTTGGGGGCAAGACTTGACTTTAGGAAAATGGTTGATTTAATATTATATATATTATATATTGTCACTATTCCGATGACACCTTCCGACGATATCGCTATTTCGACGTTTTTTCGGTAATGTCACTGTTCCGAAGCTTTTTCGGTAGTGTCGCAAGAGCGACGCTTTTTGGTGGGATTAAAAAAATTGAGAAAAAATTGGGAACTTTCCGACAATACATCAAAACAGTCGGAACTAAAGTGTCAGAAAATTGACCATATGTACTAGTGATATATATATATATATATATATATATATATATATATATATATATATATATATATATATATATATATATATATATATATATATATATATATATATATATATATATATATATATATATATATATATATATATATATATATATAAAGGGAATACTTTGCGAATGAAAACCCTTAAGGTTAAATTGGCCAACATAACTATCATTATAAGAACACCATTGAACTATGGACAATTTTGCATTTACATTGTTCAACCAAGGATAAATACCCATCATTCAAAACACTGATTAAATATGTATTCAACCACTTATAAAAATTTTCCAAGACGTGAAACAACCAAGACGATAACAATAATAATATCAAAATTTCAAAAGTGAGACTTTATAGAGTTACACCTTTTCTTTCACCAAATTACGGTTTCCATAGGGAGAAAATATCAGAGATTATAAAATATGATGCCGAGTAGGTGCGATTTCAATTGGTTCTGGGACAAGGACCATAACATTAAACCGTTGATGCAACCCTAAGTGCCTTACACCTATTCAATTAAATCACAAGTAAACATTTTCTATCATTTGATTATGAAAAAAAAGGGTTGTAATGCCGAACCATAGAAATCCTTTATATAGCTAATTTAAAAAAGAGAAATTTAACAATAGCCAATTGTGGGAAAATCCATGCAAATAACCCGGAAGTTTTTGAGAACATGTGAAGTGCAGAGTAACTAGGAGAACTACTATTAAAACCTGTAAACTTTGGAGGAAAGAAAAAGTCGTAACATCAACGAGCCAGGTGAGGGTAACCGAACCAACCTGGGTAACAATTTCCAATAGAGGAAAGTTACCAACTAATACAAGTGATAAGGTAAAACCAAAAATTAGAACATCGTTACAGGGGTTGATAGAGTTCATCTGTTTCATTCTTGAATTAATCGTTGTCCCAATCATGGAAAATAAAATAAATATCAAAGCTTAGTGTATGGAAGAGCTTAATCAGAAGAAAGAAAATGTAGAGAAAATTCTGAAGAAGAAAAACATTACCTCAAGTTGGATGGAAAAGTGATATGAGGTTCCAGAACGCCAAGAAGAAGTCAACATCTTATGCCTCAGCGTACCATGAATATCCAACCCTGTGGTGGAACCAAATTAAAAAACAAAATATGTTAAAACAGTAGACCTTTACAGGAAACAATAAGAAAATATGTCAAAATATGTGTTAACAGAGAAAAGGAACCATAACCAATTCTGGTGGGAAACAATTACTTTGTTAACACTGCAAATGACAAACGATGAATGAAATCTTTATCAAAAATGAAAAACATTCGACGCAAGGGACTTACAGAGCCAAAACCTTACCGATGAGTGTCTCAACTGAGGTTGGTAGCATGGCGAGAGGGAGAGTTGGTCACCCAAACTGCTTGATGTTCACCACAGTTGTAGGATTAGAACCCTAACTTGAAAACCATAGATATCAACACAAATTTCAGTGATACACATTCCAAAGTCTTCAAGTGGACGCCAGCTATGGAATCGATAATGTTCGTTACACATTGATCAAGATTAAAGTCTAAGGGGCGACGAATAGCCATACAAATATATACCATAATCTAACTGTAACCAAGTGCACTATCGTGGTAAGAAACCATACTTAACCAATTACTAATGATGAGCGCTAAGCATATTTACGTAAATATTTCACAACTATAAACCATGAAAAACCACATATATGGACTTGATGAAGTTTCAACCTAAACCATGAAAATAAAATAATGGATTTGCATTACTTTACTATGACCATGTTCAGTTAAGAAATCATTAGGTGAGTATTTTAGAAATAATAATAATAAACAAATAAAATATTACTATCACCTCTTACTCAACCATAAAAATGCTTATTATTGAATTTATTGATTAATAATAATAACAATAATTAATTAATTAATTAATAGATAGTGGATGTTATATAAACACTTAGACATATGAGCTCTCTCGGTTGACACGTTTAGTTTATGGATACTTTTGATGACTCTGTAGATAAAATAACACACTGCAAACTCAAATCAAATTCTATATTATGAATCACTGAAATTACACACATATTTATACAAGCAATAGTCTCAAGATAGGAATTCTATCTTGAACGTACAGTAATGTGGTTGAGAGATTCTCTCAACCACACACTAAACTAGGAGAAACTATATTCTAGCTACTTCCTATTATGTAGGAACAAACTCCTCAAATGGAGAATTACAACCATAGACAAGTAGGAATTAATTATTTCTAACTCCCCCCTTAATGACTACTTGTCATGATAGTGATTCACAAAGTCTGGTTGTGGTCAAGCATAACAAAGAATATGTCGACGTCCATATAAAAGAGCAACCATCCACCGGAATGCATGGGTACCAACCGCTGCAACCGCTAGTCCTGTAGGATGTCCTTCGCATACATGATTTTGTCGACCATTATCACCGCATATATGTACCTACAAATCCACCACCATCGGGCAAATTGCATGTGCAGAATCTCCAAAAAACACAATCTGCCTCTCTTGGACAGATCCGCAACTTCTCAGATCTGCAACTCCCGCAGATCTTCCAGCGAAGGTGAGGCTTCCCGCGGATCTTCCAATCTGCCTCTCCCGGATAGATCCGCAACTTCTCTGATCTGCACCTCTCGCAAATTGTCCAACGAAGGTGAGGCTTCCCGCGGATCTCCATGAAGTTGAGTTGGCGTCTTCCTGAAAAAATCCGCGCCCAGAACAAAAAATTTGCAAGGTAAAATCTTGACACGGGTTTTTCATGCGCTTTCGCACCAATCCCGTGATTTGGTGCGTTGGCACGAGTATGTACTGAACAGTTGTGCCAATTGCACTTCTCAGCACAACTGTCAGCTAAGAAATCGCGCCAACCCCCTTCTACTCAGAGATTAATGAATCATCTGAGACTGTGAGCCAGGTGTTACTGCAGTCCACCTGCTTGATCGAGCACAAAGCTCTGTGAGCACACAGCTCTCATGTACACGCGGCCACTCGTGTACATGCGGCCACAAAGGCACCTCTAGCCACGAAGTCGACCAACCACAAAGGCTCTACAAAGTGGTTTTAAGATCACCACGAACTTTCAAATGCCTTTAAAAGGCTTACATTTCATACTTCAACATTTTGGAGTTTCTGGGTACATACAATGACCATTACAACAACTGGACTTGCTTATAACATGCTAGGGAGTCTATTCCACAAACCACACTAACTCAAACAAACATCTTACTTTGTTGTCCACCATAAAATTTGTTGTTGTTGCTTTACCTCATCTTCTCATAGTTCACATCTTGGGCATCCTTGTCTGTTCAAATAACTTGTTGGAACTCCACGTTTCACCTGTCATTTGTTAGAGTAGCTAATTCTAACAAAATAACTTTACCTACATTGAGTTAGCTAGGCTCAATAAGGCTCAATAATCTTTAAGCATGATTCCAAGAAAATACAATACAAACTCTTCACATTAATTTCTCTATCTCTGCCCATAGATGATTATTTTCCAAACATACCAGCAGCCATTTTTCACCAACAATACCTCTGAGGGGTCTACTGATAAAGAAACGGAACATAGGCACTCACAGCCACACGAAGAGAACACAATTTTCCCTTCAAGAACATTAATCCAGGACTCCACGGTCCAATCCTCCATCGCGTTTCAGTATCCAATTCTCTGGCAACATAATGCCACTTCCCCTACTCACAGTATCTGCTGCCTCATGCTCGCTGACGTACTGCAACAACTAAGACCCATTGTCCAGCTAATCTCCTTGCAATTGAACATGCAGATCTGTCTCCACAATCTGTTTTCATCACACTGGGCACGCACAAGCTTGATCATCCTCCAATCTCTGATGTAGCTCCAATCCTTTGATATCATTTTCACTGTCATGTCTTCATCATATCTTGCAAATTTGTTTAGTATTGGAATGACCAGTTCCAACACATACTCAGAATTGTGACAATAGTTGGTCATACTAATGTCACTTAACTTACAACCAGTTTCATTTTCATGACAGTTAATCAAAAACATCATCAGAGAACTGCAATTCAGGGAAATGCCGCTACAGATCCCAACATATATTTCGAGCCTCATATCACCGGCATTAAGCTTTTTGGCGCAATTCACTAAATAATCTCACAATACTTAGGTTGCTTAAATAATCTAGAGACGTTATTATCCTACTAGCAATATTTGGATGCGTTGAGGTAGCCTTCCTATCAAGTGATTCATACACAGCTACTACATAGTCTTTGTAGAAAGAGACACTTCCTGGATTTCCTGGAATGAATAAAACGAGATATCTCTTCAATTGGTCAAAGTCAAATCTGAGTTATTTCTTTCACGCATACCATGGCAGCAACTTTCCACTACAGCAAACAACGCATGAAGGAGGCAGCGTTCCTCTCTGTAGCCTCTAGCAGTGCTCTTCCTTCATAGGCATAGGCATCATTCGCAGGAATGAAGAGGCAGGAGTATGGCAGCGTTAACCCACGCAGGCTTGGTAGCGTTGACCTCACGACCTTCTAGCACCGGCCTTCCAGAGTTGAGCTAAGTCGACAGGCGTCCTCCTATTTGGTAGCGTCCTCCAATCAAGGATAGAAATGTTGCAAAGCTCAGCCCAACAAATGGCAGTGCTCAGCCAGCACTCCAGCATTCAGGCAGCAGCACTTCTGCAGTGAGGCCTTTAACAGCGAGGAAATTGGATGTGGACACGCAGTTAACAACAAAACTTGGCTGGACACACAGTACCGCTCTCTTCACCGGGAAGTGCAGTCAAGGCCAACACCGCACCACACACAGTCACAGTCGAGTATTATGGTGATCACCCAGGCAGCTCTAACACACCCACCATAAACTCAGTAGCGGACACGCTGGAAAACATAGCTCGTCTCCCCAATTCAGTTATTAAGATACAACTCTTTGCAGCCTGCACGAGCATAACCTGCATTGACCTCCCATCTCATCTGTTGCACAACACTAGACATAGCGGCTATGGCTTCGGTGCTTGAGTGATTCTCCATCATGATCTGCAGCCCATGTTTCTGCTCCGCCGGAGAGGGAAATCGTGATGCCCTTTGATTACAGCAGGTCAGATCTGATCTGCCTCCACACCGCGCTCGTGTAGTAGATCCACAGACGCACAACAAGAGTTTGGAGTCAAGCCAACAACGCTGGCTTACGCAGATCTCAGCAGCCAACTCCACCTTTGAATTAGCACTGCAGCCTCACGCTGGCTTCACAGATCTAGACCACGTCCGCCAATCGATCGACCCTATACTAACATAGGCTTGAGATCAGCACCGTTCTTTGCCAAGATATCTCCATGATCGTTCACGATCGGCTCTCTCAGTCAAACTGCACTTGGCTCTGTGAATCATAGCTTTGTCTCTCCACGCTATTGCAACCGTCACACCAGTCCTTTCAACACATTAATTCCGTGATGTCGACGCCAATTAATTCCAACACTATTCCTACCAACACGTCGAGCACTGTCAATGCCCTTTCATCCTTCGTAAATTCCACGCAGCCTTAGTAAATTTCATGCAGGTCAACTTTTCAGCCTTTCCTTCTTCCATCTATAATAGGATCGAGATCGACACCACTCTTCGTCCAGCAGATCACTTATCACTGTCTCAACTTTCGATGGACAACCAAATGCAAATATAAATACACTCAATTATTTTCCTTAGTCTAGGAGGGGCCAGGGCCGAGGCCCTTATGGGCTCTGAAGCTCTGATACCAAGATAAAATAACACACTGAAAACTCAAATCAAATTCTATATTATGAATCACTGAAATTACACACATATTTATACAAGCAATAGTCTCAAGATAGGAATTATATCTTGGATGCACGGTAATGTGGTTGAGAGATTCTCTCAACCACACACTAAACTAGGAGAAACTATATTCTAGCTACTTCCTATTATGTAGGAACAAACTCTTCAAATGGAGAATTACAACCATAGACAAGTAGGAATTAATTATTTCTAACTTCCGTAATTGAAGCTATTGACATCACGATGTAACCTTTCTTGTGGAACCTATTTTCTTGTTGATATTCAACACACGTTTGTCAATTAATATTTGATTCTAATGAAAATACAAATATGCAATCATTATGGAGTTACAAAAGCGTTATTTCTTCTTTTTGTTTGTTTCTTTGTGACACTTGATAATCGCGTTTTGTATGGAACAACCATTCTTGCTTAGCGTCCTAAAGGTAATAACATATATATTTGGTCTCAAATACAAAGTTTTTTTCTTTTTGGGAAAAAATTGTGCGTCAAACAATAACTAATTGGATCACTGTATCTTATGACTTCTTGAAATAGGTTTTACAATTATAAAATATTTTTCCCTCTTATATATTATTTCACATTTATTTTGAGAATTGGTTTACAAAAAAATAGTTGGTCTTGCTCAATATTTTTTTCTCTTTCGTAATATTTATTTAAATACCTAAACCTTAAACCACACTTTAAAAAAATCAACTCAATTAAAACTTAAATTAAAAACATAAAATAAAATGTAGATATTTCTCTTTTTTGAGCAGAGAGGCTCATTCTATAGCTTAATATGAGGAAATTAATAAGTTTGTCTGTCGGTCCTCATTCTATAGCCTAGTATGAGGGGATGTGTAGGTTTGTCGTCGGTCCTCATTTTATAGCCTAGTATGAGGAGATGTGTAAGTTTGTCTGTCGGTCCTCATTCGATAGCCTAGTATGAGGAGATGTGTAAGTTTGTCTGTCGGTCCTCATTCGATAGCCTAGTATGAGGGGATGTGTAAGTTTGTCCGTCGGTCCTCATTCTATAGCCTAGTATGAGGGGATGTGTAAGTTTGTCTATCGATCCGTGTCCCTTTAAAATAAGAATATAAATTAAATAGAAAAATAATGCCGAGTATAATTAAAAAAAATGAATATACTCTAAAGTAATTAGAAGGTAAAAAAATGTGTTAATCAGATGTTTAAATCTTATACTTTTCATAAATATTTCAACAAAAGATTTAAATAAATTGTTTGAAGATTTATGTTAAATTTTTTGTTTGGTCCTATATATACTCTAATTAGCATTCAAAAATACAATTTAAACAATGAAAAATAACACATCATATTTTGCACTCTAAAAAAAATTGCACGTGAAGAAATTCGGTCCCTTTTAGCTCATGTTAGATCCGTACTTAAAATGGATCTATGCTGGTATCTCTTGGCTCATGTTAGATCCCTTCTTAATATGGATCTATGCTGGTATCACTTGGCTCATATTAGATCTGTACTTAAGAGAGATTTACGCTAGTATATATTTATGTAACTGAAGAAAACAAATTATCCAAATTTAAAAAAAAAAAGAAAAAAAAAAGAATTAAAAATATATAAGAATCGTAGAAATATTTTATTTTTTGAAATTTTCTAAAACAATATTATCTTTTTTCTATATATTATTATTAATATTAAGTAAGTTTGAATATAAATTCTACCTAGGATAATATGAGTTAAAAAATATATTTTTGGAAAATAAAACACATTTTAAAAAAATTATTTATGTAACATTTATTTTAATTATTATCTAAAATAAAATGAAATGACTTTCTAAATTGAAGAATTACTTCTAATCATACATACAATCAAATTAGATTTCTTTATAGAGATTTGAAAACATAAAAATCCAAACCTATATAGAATTTTGAAATGATTAGAAAGAAATAAAGGCTTTGAGTAATTTTGAAAACGCGTGTCAAAGATATAAGGTTGGTAGAGAGGGAACAACCATTCTTGAAATAAAATCATAAGTTTCTTTCAAATTAGTTTTTGAATAAAGGATATAATGTTGGAAGAGAGGGAAGTCAAATTTCAAGATCGTTGGTTATTTCAAGATGATCATTAATTGAAAATTTAATTTATTGCTAACCTCAATAAGGAAAGAAATAAAGAACAAGTTTATAAATATCTTTTCAATCATTCATATATATATATACTTCTTTGTAAAAAAGTTTTTAATATAAAGTTGAAATATATAAGATAAAAGCATTTCCAAAAAAATTCAACTCGTATATATATATTTCTTTTATAAAAAAGATTTTTTTTTTTTTTCTTTTTAATATAAAGTTGAAATATATAAGATAAAAGCCTTTCCCCAAAAAAAATTCAATCCCTGTCTTGATTAATCTAGTATATTGGATGAAATTACGACATGTGAAACTAGTCTCTACGTTGTTTTATTTTTTTGGGTTTTATTTTAAAGTGTATGTAAATTAATAGGAATTTAAAAAAAAATATTTAAAAAAAAATTAGTAAGGTATCTTTAAATTTAAATATATAAATTATGGTTTTTATCACTCTATATATATTAACAATTTCATTTTTTTTAATTGATAAAAAATACTGCATGGAATTGTATATTTGTTTTTTTAAATTGTTTTGATGATAAAATGATTAATATTTAATTTGTATATAGTTTAATCAATAGCTTAAATAACACGGAAGTATATACTTGTTTTTTTAATGGTTTTGATTATAAAATGATTAATATTTAATTTGTATATAGTTTAATCAATAGACTAAATAATTAATTGTCCAATATTTTTTCTAGTCAATTGTGTCTAAAATCTAGTCGAGGTTTTTAAAAGTCATAAATTTAAGTTGTTTAATGTGTAAAGTTCAAGTGTCTTAGGTGTTTTTTAGGGTGTTGAATCTACTTATGCATTCAAAAGAATATTTTAAATAATAAGAAATCACAATCTTACTCAAAATTGTATAACTCAATAGATTTAGGGGAAAAATTTTATATTGCTTATTAATTACAATGCTCCTTTGATTTGAATATTTGATAATTATTTATATTTTTTTAGTTAGACTTTCTATTTAAGATTTAATTTTATTTTTTAATTAAAAAGAGATAAACACACAAGTTAAAAATGGTTTTAATTAAAAAAAATGTTAATACATGATATGTTATAAACTCATGGTTTGACAGTTTTTTTTTTAAATCTTCTGTTGGTGTCCTCTTAAGTTTGCTTTGAAATCTTGAAGTACATGTTGTGGCTATCAATGATTCACAACTTGAACTTTAGTACTAACATTAATGCTCATATCCAAAGCATTATAATTGAAGATATATAATATAAAATATGTGGGATTTTTTTCCCTATTTGCCACTTAAACAAATTCAAGTGTGGATTGAGAAGAAGGAAGAATTCAAATCAAATTCTTGATGTGGAAGTTGAACCACTAATACTTTTAGTAACATAAGCTACTTTTTGTTGCATAACAATAAATAATTGTTTCTCTTGATCCAGTGGATCGACCAAGATGGTAGGCATTGATACCTTGAGAGTGTGTGTAACAATAAAAGAATATTTCAATAGAGAGAGTCTCTAGCCCTATCTCTCGATAGCCAACTAAAAGGAACGACTTTTTCCATCTAGTAAATTGAGTTGGCAAGCCTTCACATAAATGTGGTCTACAGGATGCCTTGAGCATCCATGGTGGCTCAAAGCCAAACTAGACTCAAAGCCCCAGTTCTTTGCCCCATATTTTGCAAGGTACAATTAGAAAATTGTTAAGGCCAACATGATCATTGAATTGGGTGGAGGAGAGATATTGGGCTCTAGATTTCGATGAATGGATTCATTACCTATTTTTCTTCCATGCTTCTCCATTATTTGATGTACTAGAACATTCATGCCATATTTATTCCATATTTGTTTCTTCATGTAGTTCTCCATTGTTCGAGCTACCAAAATAACTATACCAACACCATAATATTAATTTCATTAAAGCACTAGGAATAACGTGATAGATGTAGGCGATGGAGAATATGTGTTGCATTTTTCATTTCGATGAATACATTCATTATTGGTTATCTTGCTATAAGAATGGAAATTAAGATTAGATGTTGGGCTCAATAACTCTATGAATGCATTTATTACTATCTACCATAATCAACAAAATTTATGTGAATGCTATGATGCATTTTATTAGATTTTTTATATTTTTATTTCAGTTATTTTTATTATTTTTAAATAAGACAAATGTTGCTAAAACTTAGGGGATAATTATTGCCCTCTCATTCATTTCAACCTAGTGGATAATTATTGCTTTTTCATTCATTTCATTTGGGGCTTGAACTATTATAAACTTTTCTTTGAGTGAAATACATAGAATAATTAAAAATATCATTAAAAATGTACCTCGACGACGAAATCATATCACAAAGTGGATGTTGTTTGCAAATTCATCAAAGAATCAAAACTATCATCGAGCGATTCCAAATCCAATTTAACAAAAAAATATAAAACTTATTACAAAGGTTAGGGTTGCACTAAATAATTTATCAGTCAGGGGTGATATGTGTTGGTGGAAATGAGGGGGTTTTCCTTGGCCCTGAAGGACAAGTAGAACTGGAATACTCATGGATCCTAGGTATAACCTCTAATAACCAGGATGGAATGTATGTTATTTTCCAAAGAATTATCCTGGCTCAATATTTACGAGTTAGATCTCTAATTATAATAGGTGACTATAATAACTCCATATGTCATCTTGCTTTGGGAATATTTCGTTTGGATTACATGCTCTGCCATCTTTACATAAAGAATTTTGAGATCACTTACTTGGATTCCTCGCATTCAAGTCAAAAATGTTTTAAGATACCTCAACAGGTTTGTAGGTAAGTTGGAAAATCAATCCTTATCACTCCCTCCTAGAACTTTGAGGGTCAATATAACCTCGTAGAAAGCAATGCTACCTTAAAAATATGTTTTTTCCAGCTAAATGTTATTGTGTTAATGGCATATTCTACAAATGGTATATGTATGGATTTTTTTGGAACTTAGTATTAGGAACGAGGCATAACCAATATGACTGTACTAGTGCAGTCCTAAAATATTTTGCAATATTTTCTCTTAGAAACTTATGGGTGTATCTTGTTTGTGCTTTGGAACTTTTTTTTTCCTAATATAATCTACCCTATTATTGTTTTAAAAAAAAAAATCAATTGCAAAAAAGTTGTCGTCGTTTGTGTAATAAGACCCCCCCCCCCCCCCCCCAATAAATTTACATACATAAAAATAATAACAAAAATTCGATATCTAATATTGAACTATCGAAAAGGGGTGAACATTGTTGGTTAACTAGCAAACTAATAAGCAACCAATGCATAACTCATTTCTATACACCATGCATGTCCGTAGGTATAATAAACAATTTTAGAATTTAGAATTTATATTTCACATCTAATATGAATTCACAATAAAATAGTTAAGTACTCTCTCTCAAGTCATTACAATGATAAGGTGTCTACAATTTTTGAAATTGCAAGATACATGCGAGCTTGTCTAGATGAATCCTTTCTGCATTGAAACAAGGAAAAAACTCCCAATGCTCTCTAACCAAATGTGGAAAATTTTCACTAACATAATTTTAGCTGATTTATGGTGTATGTTAGGTTGAAAGATTAGCTTCTAATTGGAATCGACTTTCCTACTGAGGGAGTTTAAGAAAATTCTACACAGTGGTGTTAAAATTACAAAAGAGATATAAATTTGCAGAGAAGATTAAAAGCATTTAACAATAGATCACAAAATAAATACGATGTTTATTGTGAAAATACTACAATCCAAGGAAAAAAACTAGCTAACAAAATTCTATTAGTCCCTTGGCCAAAACCCGGCCAAATTCACGAAGTGGGCCTTCACTATTCACCTCTTTTGCACAAAATTCTATTAGTCCCTTGGCCAAAATACAACCAAATTTACCAAGTGAGCCTTCACTATTCACCTCTTTTGCACAAAATTCTATTAGTCCCTTGGCCAAAACTCGACCAAACTGACCAATTGAGCCTTCACTATTCACCTCTTTTGCACATTATAATGAAGTCTTCCCAAACCTTCTAAAGGATTCCATGCAATCCATTAACACAAAACCATGTGCCAAAAACCACCATTGTTGACCAAATAATGACTCTTTCACCGAGTCAAGTTTATCTAACAACCCGCCTTAAAACATGACTTGGGTTGGCCAAACCAACCAAGTGAGCCAACACCACTCACCTTCTAGCCCTACCCCTCTCAAAGTTTATATCTAAGGATATGGAAATAAAGACAATGCTAAAGAGAATAATCATATCAACATCAACACATAAAACACATGAATTTTATGTGGAGAACTTAAATCAAGAAAAAATAGATAATAGAAAGTAAGACGTGTGCTCAGGCACATTAGCACATTAGAATGGAGAAACTCCAAGCCTTTTAAAGGCTTCATCACATGTAATCCATGGGATCTAATACCATAGGCCACCAAAACCGTGTGCTAAAACCACCATTTTGGACATAACAATTTTGACTCTTTCATCTAGTCAAGTTTACCGTGACATTCCCTTTTTAGACTTTATTGGATAAATCTACATGCTCTTCTCCCCTATCACTAAGTCTATTCCAAAAATTTATTAGTAGAGATAAGCATGCCTAACTAGATCTTACAACCATATACTCATATACATGTAATTTACAAATTTCATCTCCAAAATAAATTATTATTATTATTTTTTTTTTTTTTATTTAATTTTAACTTGTCCACAATCATTTTTTCATTCTTTAAAATAAATATAAATCTTTTAATTTTGGATGAGTGGATTATCACATCATTGATGCTGAGATGGATTATAGTTAATAAACGATAGAAACTCTATCATAATTTGTTCAAGTTGAATGTTATGCATATTTACATTTGTAATTTTTTTGAATATCCATGTTGTTTACAAAGATTTATTATTAAATTAATTTAAAAACTTGCCGAAAAGCAAATTAATAATGATGTAAGATGGGTCAGGGTTGTTGGCATTTGAAAGAAAGAAATAATATTTCCATCGGAGTATTGATTCCCCTGATAACGGTGGGACCTGGAGAATTTAATGTCATTATAACTTTTAATGTTGTTTGGACTTTTATCACGTTACAATTAATGTTAGGCCCACCAAAGTACGAAATTTGCTTAAAATCGGAAAAAGGAAATGGGGGAACACCTTTTACACTATAAAGGCAACATATGTTATAGTGGTTAGCTTTATGATGAGACATCACTCTTGAATCTCATCTGCAAAGAGGACCATCACACATTAGCATACCAGGGCAAGATAGGAAGTTTTTTTTAACGCATTTTAAAATATTAAAATAAAATAAAACAAAGTAAGAGTAGAATTTAATTGATTTATTATTTTTAAATTGAAAGTGTTAAAATTTATTATAATTTAATGACCGTATTGGTTACGAGGATAATTATTATTAGTTGTTAAGGGTTACTCTTCATTGATATTCAAGCAAAACCATATTATAGGTGAGAACAATCATTACTAGCTGTTAAAGTTGACTCATTATAGATATTCAAGTAAAATTATACCACCTAAAAGGACCATCAAACATAGTATATAGGATAAGAGAGGAAGCTTAGGTGAAAATTTCTAAAATCAAAGAAGATAGAAAATATATTTAGTTGATTTATTATTTTTAAATTGAGAGTGACAAAATTTATCATAATTTAATGATTGTAGTGGTAGTGAAGACAATAAGGTTGACTTATCATCTATATTCAAGCAAAACCATGCTACCTAAAATGATTTTCCAATGATTCATAGAGTGAACTTTCACTTATACCAAATATCTATAAATCTTGGGTAGTTAACATGTTTTCTTACATCCAAGCCTTAGGGCCATTAACTTGTTTCTTCACATTTGAATCTGTTGAGATTCAACAAGATGATGAGCTTAGTGAAAAGAGTCGCCTTCACTAAGTGGGCCTGCAGGCTATTTTTGGTGCAAAGTCTATTTTTAGACATGTTGATCATATTCTATGAGTTGCAGGATGCTATTTGTGGATGGTTGGTCAAGTTGGAAAAATAGACGGACTTATATTTTTAGACATATTGGGCGGAATCTATTTTTAGATTGCCAGTCTAAAAATAGATATGTCGAATATTATTAGCTCTTAATAATATTTGGACTCTAAACATTATCTTATTCTCTTGGAGCACTTCAGTTAAGTGCACAGATGTGGCACAACAACTGACAGAAGGAATTACACTATTCTTGAGGGTTTACTGGAGCTAATGCATGAGGACTTCAGTTAGAACTCATGTGACAGAGTTTGGTGGAGTTATAGAAGTAGTTGGTGGAGTTGTATTTAGTTTAACTCAGTTAGACTCAGTTGAGCTAGTTGTATCTAGTCTAGCTGATTGATACACTAGTGAGAGTGGTGTGAATTAATTAGTTAATTAATTCACTAAATAATAACTCATTAATCAACTGAAGAATACATCAGTTAACTACAGTGCATGGCAGTTTCAGTGGAGACCAGTGGAGAGATAGGTGAAAGAGCAAGTGTGACTATCAGTTGTGACTATAATGATGCATTGATTGCATCCAACACTCAGTGGAGATGCCAATGAGGATTGCGCAGTGCAAGCTTGGTGGATTCAAGTTCATTTAGAGCCATTCTTCAGCAGGGATTGCGCAGTAGAGGCAGGCTAGCAGGTGGTAGAGATCGGTGCATGGATTTGCAAGATTGGGCCTGATTAGTGTGTAGCGATTGTATTGTACTGAGAGCTTGATATGATCAGCTTTGTATGAGGATTGTTACATGATCTCTATGACATATATTATATACAAATAGTTGGGGTTTTTAGCTTCAGGCTTTCCCGTTAAACATCTGTGTTAATGTGTGTGATTTTTTATGGTTTCATGTGTGCATTGCAATTGATTTAATTTCTGCATGTGATGATCAATAGTGGAATAGATTATGTATTGTGCATGAAGTTAAAATAGTGTGTGATCAGGAGAATCTTGGATATGTAACACATAAGTTATATAATTTCTACAGAATCTTGGTTGTTTCCTTATCTTTAAAGAAAATAAAATTTTAACTATCAAAATTTGTTTTAGATTTACTTTAAACCTAAATTTATCATTTATAACTACTTTAAATAAAATCTTTTATTTTTATTTAGATTTTTAGATTACAAATATTTATCACTAAATTCAATATGTTCAATTTCCTTTCAACACTGAGGAGAAAATGGATGATAGAGTCAAGGATGCTCAATTTCCTTCCCACACTTTAATGCAATTAAAAGATAAAATCGTTATCAAATCTTGTTGTATTTCACAAAGACAATTCCAATATATATATATATATATATATATATATATATATTAACAAATTTTAAATTCTTTAATATGTAAGTGTAGTTTTAAAATGACAATTTTTATAAGAATATAACATTGATAGTTGCAGATTTAAATCTTCAAGTGGTGTTTTTTGGAGGAATGGTATAGATATTTGGATACTTTTCTTTTAGTCCACATCAGATTGAATGACCAAGAGGACGAGTTGGTTTGGGTACTTGCTTCACATGGCATAGATACACCCAAGTTGGGTTATATTCACTTGAAAGTGCTTGCACAAAATGTAAAGATTATCTGGTGGTGGAGAGTTCTCTGGAAGTCGAAATGCTAATCAAAGTCATGATCATTGGTCTGGTGAATCATGGAGAAAAAAATTCCTACTTGGGATGTAATGCAACACAAACATAAGAATGGTCCTGGATGGTGTGCCTAGTGTAAAGTTGTCAGGAGACAATTGACCACCTTTTTTTCTACTACTCCTTCACAAAACAAGTATGGTCGTCTTGCAATAGACTTCTTGGTGAGGATTACAAATTAGAGGGTATAATATTTGAAGAGATTTGGAAATCTTGGGTGGAGAAGAAGGACACTAAACCCTTTAAGGTCGTTCCCTTCATTTTATGTTGGGCCATTTGGTTAGCCAGGAACAAGGAAATATTTAATGACAAATCATCCCATCTATAAAATATAGTTGTTGAGGACCTTGATATTCTCTCTCACTACCCCCAGTCAAATTTGCCAGATGGTGGAAGACTATACAAAGTGAAAATCCAAATGTTAATCTCCGTGGGGTTTTTTTCGACGGGGCTTCTCAAGGGGAGGATTCCCTTCGTTGAGGGGGGGGGCGGGGGTGGGTGTGTTGTCCTTCATTTATCAGAGCATCATTCCTTTCATGTCAAGATGGGCTTCGGTAGTGGTACAGATAACTAGGCGGAGATTTTAACGTGAAAATCCCTTATTGCTTTTACACAGGAAAAAAGGTGTGAACAACTTCAACTCTATGGTGATTCTTTGTTGGTGGTGAATTGATTCAATGAGAATCAATTGTGTTAGAACATATCCCTTATTCATATTTTGGAGGATATTTTAAGATTGAAGCATATTTTTAATTCCCTCACATGCATGCATGTTTACAAGGAACAAAAGGGGGTTGCTGACAGGATTTCTAAGGAGGATTTGCATATGGATCGAGGGTTATGGCAGGTGATTGAAGTTGTTGGAGTGAAGCATTATCAATTATTTCAAAGGCCTTACATGGACAATATCCTTCTTGCAGATCATGTTTAATTTCTAGTTTTTATGCATTACTATTTTTTATATATTTTGGATTTTCTACAACATAATTTTTGTAGGTATCTCATATATATTTATGTCATTGTTAGAAATGGTTGTTGTCTGTCAGCGCTACAACATACATTATATTTTTTACTCATGTACACTTTTGTAAGTCCATATCATGACACGAAAAACTATTCTATATTTTTTATTTTAACTATGATATACCACTACAAGATATGGGTAATATCTTAGTGGATGCACACTTTATGTGTGTATACACAATGTATTTTATTTCACACTTATGAATGGAAGTACACTTTTTCTTCCAAGGAAAAAAAAGAATATAACTATTAAATATTTTGTTATTACTAACACACACACACACACACACATAACCTAGAGGAATCGAAAATTATATTAGTCTCGTACTTGCGTGACATGGGTCGATTTAAGCTGCTACCACTATTCCTCTAGGGGTCTATGACCTATCATCCTCTCCGTAGACCAAATCACGTCTAGGAATTGAACCTTGGATCTCTTGGTTTGCATGATTTCACATCACTTTGATCACCAACTGAGTTGTCCTTGTGGAACATCATTATTAAAATATTAATACTACAAATATATTTATTTAATTTCTATGTCTATGGAGAAAGAGAAACCAAATGGAGGGGAAATTATACCCATTAGCTACCACTTGAGCTAGTGTCCCTTCACACACACACACACACACATATATAATTTATTACCTAATAAATTTTGATATAATTTTATTATTATTTAATATATTTTATTCAAAAAAAATTAATTTAAATAAAATGAAAAAAATACAACTTTTTAATATATATATATATATATATATATATATATATATAGTAATGATTATATCTTAAACAAATTTGTAAATCTTAAAAAAAAAAAACATTCCAAAGAAAATTCCTTGATTTTTTTTTTTAAATACTTTGTAAAGATTAATGAATGTAATTTATTTACTTAATTTTTTAGAGTTTTTCTTTCAACATTAAAAAAAAGGGCATTAAATAAATTTATTATATTTTAAATTGTAAAATTGTTTATTTTTTTCTCAACAATTTAATCTTGAAAATTTATTTTTTAGTAGCAATAATTTATATTGATCAAATAGGAAAGACATAGAGAAAAAAATATTGTAGCTTTATTGGGATAATGAAGTACAAAAATACTAGAGTTTTCATGTTTTGATTGTAATTTAGATTGATAATAAAAAATAGATACGGTAAGGCCAATTGAAAAAATTTAATTAGCTCAAGCCAATTGTTAAAGGAGAATTAGCAAGAGAAACTCAATGCACAAGGAAATTAAATAGTATTTCTTGAATCGATTAGAGTTGACCAACACATGTATACTTATAGCATAAGGGGCAAGGATTAGTAATTTCATTGATTTGGATTGGATATTTGATGAGACTCCTTGAAAGCAATATTGAGCCGAATATAAGACAATTGTCTGTGAGAGGATTTAATGTGGCATTCATGGATTAGAGGCATTTTGACTAGGCAATTGTCATTGGTTACAAGGGGAAGTCAGGCCAATGGGTAATTGAAGGTCACCTGAAGGAAAATAATAACCAAAGTCTT
This sequence comes from Pinus albicaulis, assembly GCA_034641835.2. Classification (NCBI taxonomy): domain Eukaryota; kingdom Viridiplantae; phylum Streptophyta; class Pinopsida; order Pinales; family Pinaceae; genus Pinus; species Pinus albicaulis. Next base: position 537,181,283 of record CM076583.1, on the reverse strand, counting down.
AAATATGAATATTAATAAGGAAAATTACATAATTGGATTATGCAGCTAGAGAATTGAACAACCGACTATTCATTAGAACAATTAATTGAGGTCTCACAACTAAAGGAGAAATCAAGAAGGGAGAATGAATTGTTGACCCTTTTTATAAGAATATTCAATAATTGTAAAAACATTTGGGATGGGAAGTCTCAAAATGCATTTTCACAATTATAAACATTTGTGGGCTGACCTTTGCAATTAATCTCATAGTTTCTTCCCCTATTAGGTTCTTTAGTAAAAGTATTATTGTAATGTGTGATTGCCTACTTTTTTTTTAATTAATAATTCAAGAAAGAAATATACGGTGTGGAATTCAAAAGACATAATTTTTTTTAATTGAATCAATGATCTAAATAAATCATGTTATTTTGACTTGCCCATTGGAAAATGGACTAGTTTGATATGCAATCTTAGTTCTTGTTTCATAAGGAGTATATAGTGAAAACCAAACTTGGATATTTATTGAGTGAGGTTCCATAGTTGTTAAAATAAGAAATAGTTAAGACCTAAACTCATATAATATGGTAGAGTTTTAATATATCGATGAAGGAGAACTTACTTTTAGGAAATTGGAGTCATAGATATAAGATATTGTAGAATTATTCCAGAATTTGGTTCAAGCATTGGCTAATAGGAACAAGAATGGAGAAGTAGAAATTGTTGATATGGTAACGGATAAACTACAGAATCCCAAGAAGGATAAGGAAATAACCTTTCATTGGGGATATGACCCTCATACTTCTATAATTAAATTTAAAGTCGAAGCTGAAAGTGGAGATAAAGCTCTTTAATGGAAATATGGATCTTGATAAACTAAGTAATTGGTTGATAAAATTTGAATCCTATTTTAGTTGTTATGGGTTCACATATATGGAATAAAATTATTTTTTTCATTTGAAGATGTAGGATTGCACACTTCTATGGTGGTAAAACCTATTCTAAGAGACATTTCTTACTAAGAAAAAACAATTTGTAAATTGGGAGAAGTTCAAGAAGCTTGTTGATTTTCAATCCTATCTTATGGGGTATGAAAAAAATCAGTTCAATTCTCAATCAATTATAGATAGAAACTAGCAGTTATTTAATATATAAATGATTTTAGAAGGAAGTATGTTCACTTAGATATCAAATAGTTTGACAGGAAGGTCATGATAAAGTACATCAATGGTTTGTATAGCCACATCACAATAGAGGTGATACTTTTTGAAGTAAATATTAGTGATGAGACATGTAAAAAGGATATGTATATTTAATGCAAATATGAAAATAAATTGATTGATGGAACAAGTTCTTTGAAGATAGAAGAAAAAATACCTAGGAAGGAAAAGGGAAGTACGAAGGAAATGTTTCTTTCTTTCCAATGTTATACAAAATAAATATTTGCATTATGAACATTATAATAAGGATGGTGATGACAAGGACAATTATAGGATCTTGTATCCTGTTATCTTTCTTGATATCCAAACAAGAAAGATATTCTTGAAATCCCATTAGGTTGAAGGCAAAGAATTAGAAGGAACATCAAATGGTGATGGCATAGTTTAGTTAATGGCTTAATCATAAGTTTTTTTTGTAGAGAAGGGTAAGGCCTCTAAGAACAAATCCTTGAATGAAATGTAGAAGTTAGTTTCCGTGTTGAGGGCTAGGAAAATCCCTAGTCAACAATATGGAAAAATTAGCATCAGATCAAGGTCCCAACTTAGATCTATACTCATTTGGTGTGGTGATTCTCACCAGTATGTGGTAACGATTGCCACTAAAGGGGTTTTGGGATCAACAACCTATTGGTCTAATTTTGATTTAATGTTATTTCTATGATGCAATCCTAATTAATGATAATGAAACTATCTTTGTATGTAATATAACTACTTTTTCTAGCTACAACTGACCTATATTGTGGGCAAGATAATGGTTAAATATGAGATTTTGAATGAAATAATGGATTTTTGAAATATTTTGAAATAAATTAGTAATTTAAAAAACCACTAGAATTTAATTATTTAAACAAATATTTATTTAAATAATTTAATTCTAATTACTCATATTTAATAAAAGGTCATTTGCATCAAATTCAATTAAACTAGAATATGAATAATAATGTAACTCATTCCTCCTAATAGTAGTGCAAGAAAACATAGTACATGTTTATGTTACATTATTATTGGAGAGGTAAATCCCCTCTGCGGACAGAGGCGATCCCTACTAGCCCAGATCGAGTCTAGAAACAACCGTGTCACGCTAAGACGCAAGTTCCTAATTGCAAAAGACCAAGATGTGACAACAGGCCTACCTTAAGTCCTACGTTGCTGTCGTTTGTGGAGAAGATGGCGCTTCCGTCCTTCGCTATGGCAAATCACAATTCTCCCACTTAGCATGTTCGAACACCTGCACATACACGAAAAACAACAAACACACAAGCGTAAAACCTAATATATGCAATTATGTATCAGTCAAAGAAGATACAACTCATAACATAAAACATAAAAATCTGAGTGGAACCATAATCGAAGTCGTTTATTATTAATCAGAACAAAGAAAGATACAACCTGAGCTTTGACGCTGGATCTTCCTTCGGCGGGTCGACATAGGAGTAATTTCTCGTAAAGCATTTCACCCCTCTCTCTCTCGGGCCTCATGCTTTAGGGGGCATCTGTTACACAGTAATTTTCCACCGTCCCTGCAATCCCCCATCCCGCACATTAAAGGGCTTATTCTGTGACCTGTGAGCAGTGACATGACCTGAAACCACTTTCATGGCATCCCCCTTGACAAGGAAAATCATTCCCCTGAAGACAATTTCCTATGAAAAGCCCTAAAAATATCCCTTTTGTTCTTGGCGCGACTAGCCAATTCAGCCCTCGCGCCAATGGGGGAAATCCACCAAAGAGGGCACACACCGGCGCCAGCCCTGCCAAAACAATCTCGGCACCAAAGCTTATCCAAAATTGTTTTTTTAAAAAATAGTCGGGCGTGGTTTGATTCCAACTAAATCCAACGAGTTCAAAAAGAGTTGGGAGTAGTTTGCTCGGGATTCCATGTAGTTTTCCACCTATCATGGATCCTTGAGGATGTGGCCAATCCCATGATCCACCCATTGTAGGGATCCCAAATCCTTCCACCATCTATATAAGCTTGTCATTTTCCTTGCGCTAAAACCAATAGAAAAATGGAATTTAATATAAGGAGATTATCGTCGACATCTCAAGAGAGAGAGACTTGTCCTATTCCCCGCACCAGCTTTATAGATGCACCCTTCGCTGACTCGACAAAGGAGATCTGGGCCAGTCAGCCAAAAAGTTGTATCTTTTTTTTTTCTGATTAATAGTAGACGACTTCGATTATGGTTCCACTCAGATGTTTATGTTTTATGCTATGAGTTGTATCTTCTCTGACTGATACATAATTGCATGTATTAGGTTTTACGCTTGTGTGTTTGTTGTATCTTCTTGTACGTGCAGGTGTTCGATCACGTCGAGCGGGAGAATTGTGATCTACCAAAGCAAGGGACAAAAGCGCAATATTCTCCACAAACGATAGCAGCGTAGGACTTAAGATAGGCCTCTTGTCGCATCTTGGTCTTATGCAATTGGGAACTTGCGTCTTAGCGTGACTTGGTTGTTGCTAGACCCGATCTGGGCTAGTAGGGATCGCCTCTGTCCGCAAAGGGGATTTAGCTGTCCAACAAAATGGCGACTCTGCTGGGGAACGAACCCAGAATCTCTAGTTTCTGCGGACAGAGGCGATCCCTACTAGCCCAAATCGGGTCTAGCAACAACCGAGTCACGCTAAGACGCAAGTTCCTAATTGCAAAAGACCAAGATGCGACAAGAGGCCTACCTTAAGTCCTACACTGTTGTCGTTTGTGGAGAAGATGGCGCTTCCATCCCTTGCTTTGGCAGATCACAATTCTCCCGCTCGACGCGATCGAACACTTGCACGTACAAGAAGAGACAACAAACACACAAGCGTAAAACCTAATACACGCAATTATGTATCAGTCAGAGAAGATACAACTCATAGCATAAAACATAAACATCTGAGTGGAACCATAATAGAAGTCGTTTATTATTAATCAGAACAAAGAAAGATACAACCTGAGCTCTGACGCTGGATCTTCCTTCGGCGGGTCGACAGAGGAGTACGTTTCGGTAAAGCTCGTCGGGAATAGGACAAGTCTCTCTCTCTTTGGCTGTTTGACAATAATCTCCTTACTATTGATTCAGCTCTATTTAGGCTAGCTTGCAAAGGGAAAATGACAAACTTATATAGATGGTGGAAGGGGAGTTGGGATCCCTACAATGGTGGGATTGGCCCTATCCTCAAGGAATCTTCCATGATAGGTGGAAAACCACTTCCCCTACATGGAGATCCGAAGCCAAACCTCCCAACTCTTTTTAGAGACTTGTTCAGGAGTTGGTTGGAATCAAACTTCTGCCATTTATTTTTAAAAAACAATATTTATTAAGCCTAGCGCAGGTGATACACTAGGACAGAGCGCTAGTTGGCGCGCCCTCTTTGGTGGATTTCCCAAGGCCGAAAGGGCTATTTTTAGGACTTTTCATAGGAAATTTTCTTCAGGGGAATGATTGTCCTTGTCAAGGGGGATGCCATGAAAGTGGTTTTAGGTCATGTCACTGCTCACAGGTCACAGAATAAGCCCTTCAATGTGCAGGATGGGGGATTGCAGGGACGGTGACAAATTACTGTGTAACAAATGCCCCCTAAAGCATGAGGCTCGAGAGAGAGAGGGGTGAAATGCTTTACGAGAACATGCCCAACTGAAAACACTGCCATCGGAAAACCTGCGTAGACAAGTACAACTGATATCTAAAATACATGATATATGTGGTATGGACGCAACCATCCATAACAGAGTATACAATAATCAGGATCCAAGGCATGGACGCAGCCATCTAGTGAGGATCGATAGATAGACTCAGGTATGGTCATAGCCATCCAATCAACAAGTCATGTAACCAATCATGATAATCCACAAAATCGCAGCCTGGATTCCAAAAGACAAAATCCAGGGTCTTGCGCTCCATCTTGACCCAAACAGAGTACAAGTTCTAGCATGTGAATAAGTGAGCTGAAGTCGAACATGCAAGAACATCGTCTGATTACCAGCCAATGATGAAAGCTATTAACAGATGCGAGAGGAACCACCAATAATGACAATGGCCCTCAAGGTACTATAGGTAAAATCCACGGAATGTGAACAATGAGCTAACGTCGAACACCCGTAGAATCATCCGATCGAAGGCCAATGACGAAAACCTTGTGTCGAATGCGAAGAACCTACCATTGAGGCATGCAGGCTCCAAGGTACCGGAAGGGAGTCTCTAGATCAAATTCCTAGATAATGAGCTGAATTTGACAGGAAGTGACCTTAATCGAAGGTGGGCCATAGTGTTTCCCACATCATTGACGCAAGACATAGGAAAATAATGTTTGTGAATCAGGATCATATGAGAATCAGAAGAAGGTTGAAACTTGCAGAGGTCAACTTCTCTTGAACATACTGGCGGCACGACAGTGGATTTGGCGGCATTTTACATCAAAAGATTAGAGGTCATGACGACAAGGCAAAGAGCAGATGAGAGGTCAAAAAGGATTACCCAAACCCACGGAGGCAAACAGAGAATGAGATGAGATGTCCCCAACCCGACACGAATGCAGACAAGTACCATGTTCAAGAGCGACATACTGCCGACATGATGACGATACTGGTTCCATTTTTCCCCACCATTTCTGGCGAGTACCCCAATTATTTTTGAAGACAAGCTTGAAGGGGATATCATATGCTTGTAATATAAGTTTGTCCTTCGGAAAAATCCATCCTAGTACATTTAACGAGCCCTAGGAAGGAGGAACTCGAATATCGTCATTACGACTGAATCCGATGTCATCAGGGTTTAACGAGTCTGACAAAGGAAGAACTCGACGTCTTTTCATGTTTAGAGAGTTTGAAAAGATAGCAAAATAGTAAACTCCAGCAGTCCCTTTTCGTAAATAGTTCCTCAAATTCGAAAAGGTAGAAAACCATGTCTGAGAAAACCTCCTAGTCATGATAGGCTAGGGTATTCCTTTTTCGTAAATAATCTATCCTAGCCCTAAAAAGGGGTAAACGTATACTGGGTAGATGTCGTTTCGGAGCCACTTTAACGAGATCAAAACGACAAGCAACTCGGCAATCTTTTCATGTTTAGAGAGTCGGAAAAGAGCTGAAAGATCACTCCAGAAACGACTTTTTCGTGTTTTTACCGAGTCTGAAAAAGTATAAAATACAACCCATATCACCGTCCAAGCTGCGTAAAAACCTGTAGCTGCACATGAAAGCGAGCGTAAAATTCATTTTTCGACAAAATACATCAAAATATTGGGAAAAATGACTTTCAAAACCTAATTTTACTTTGAAAAGTTATAAATATGCCAAAAATAGTAAAACATATTCACTTTTACTTTTTACCTCATTTGGAGAGCAACAGTGAGCTTTTGGTGTGCGAACTTGCGGCGACGACTGCGATCAATCCAGTTCATCATTCCGGTTCTAGTTTGATCCAAGTAAGAGGCGCTCCCCTTAGCTTTGTTTTGATTCATTTTTTGTAAATTTCCATTGTGTATTTGATCTCTGGGGGAACCCTTTGCAAAATTAGGGCTCGGCCAATTAGCGCGGGTATCGGGCACGAAACCGCGCCAATTGGCTCCTTTTTGTAAAGGGGTCGCGCCAATGGTGCAACTCAAATTTTCGCCTTATTTTATCAAAATGTGAGCCACTCAAATGAATTTTTAAGTGTTATAGAGATCTAATAAGGTGTTTTTGACCATGTTGGTGCAAATATCCAACCACAATGGTGATTGAGTGGAAGGAGAGGGAACATGGGGAAGAGGATGAAATGGCCATGCAAAATGAAGCTTGCATGACTGCCCTCCGGGACTGTGGTCTCAAGAAGTTCTTCCTCACACCATGTTTGAGAGCTCAACCTGAGCTATTGCATTATTTGTTTAGCATATGGGACGAGAATGAAGAAGTTTTCAAGCTTCGAGACCAAGTACTAGAACTTGAGGTCTCTGATGTTTATTTCATAACCAGATTGTCACGCAGAGGCGCAGTGCCAATCATGACAGGCAGTAGACCTTCTGGAGAAAAAATGGAGATGGTAATGGAGAGAGTGTGCCCAGGGGCACAGACAGGGTCGGGCAGTGGGAAAGTAGACATCCACACAGTCCGCAATCTAGCACTCCAAGTAGTGCTTCAAACCATTGCACGGGCTGCGGGGTCGCAGGTACCGCACGAGGCAACCAAAGCACAACTACTACTAGCCTCCAAATGCATGAGTCCTACACTTTTTGATTGGGCCACTGCCGTGACAAAAAACATCAAACGGCAACTGACAAAGTGCAAGAAGGCCAAACTGAAACAGTTTGGGTATGGTTCCATTCTGGTGTCGCTCATTTTGGAACGATTACCAATTTTCCAGGGCAAAGGGGTGATAATCGCCGAGCCATCATTGAGGGAGCCGAGGATGGCTCGATGGGAAGCACTCATGCCCAGATCAGGAGGGGGCCAGCAGATGTCCTGGCGGCTTGAGTTTTTTGTATGGCTACGATGTCAGCTGATTGCAGTTGAGGATTGGCCCTACGCTGGTACTGACTTCACGGAAGACCCAGATCTTCCACTTTCGGAGGGGGAGGACTGGGATGAGGAGCTGGGTATGACTCTTTTTGATTTTTTATGTATTTATGATTTTTTGTGATACATGCATATTCTAACAACAGTTATATGTGTATGCAGATGTTGGCCCAGAGAGGCCCACGGGCATGTCGCCCATTGCACGGAGGACCCCTCTTGCACATGACCCTCAAGCTGAGGGTGGCGAAGGGAGCGAGCTAATCCAGAACCTGGAGGGTATCGCCCAGGGAATCCCGGACTATGCACGGCTAGCAGACGTCCCAATGGCTTACCAGCGACACACTGTGGGGGTGCCTAGTCGTCTCCATCGATTGCTGAGGCGATTGGTGCACACAGTGACATGATACCACGAGCACCACGCTGATTAGCCATCTAGGGCCTTTATATGCATATTTTGAGAGACATGTTGTCTCCGGCTATTATTAGATAGACATGTATATTTTTTGATTTTATGTGATGTACACAAATTGAAAACTGTTCGACATATATATATATATATATATATATATATATATATATATATATATTGCTGGATGGATGTTTTTACATGTGATGATGTTTTTTACAAGTTGCGCAAATGTCTATCTAAAACCAAATTAACTACTGCATCTGTAAATGAATACGTAGATACAGACGTAAAATGGATGGGTTTCTAGTTGAATAATGACCGTTAAGTTGTAGTACTACAAGCTGTGAGTCCAGATACACGAGTAATGCACGAATATCGAGGTTAACAACCTCGTTTAATAATTCCAAAATGGCACTATACTCCGCGACATTATTTGTGGTAGGCCCTAGACAAGCATCTTCCAAATTAACCAACTCACCAGCAGGATTGTAGATTACCCAGGTTTCCGGAGACAGATTCCGGGTACTGCGGGAGGCACCATCCGTGAAACCGAAAAAAGGAGTAATAGACATCTGCACAATCAGGAAGACCCAATCAGCAGAAAGACGCTTACAAAGCACACCACATCACATATGCACAAAAAATGAAAACACTCACTTATGTACACACACACCACACGAGAATGACTCAAGCGTAGTACTTTTTGAGGTACAACCCATTCCTAGGCTGCGCCAGGGGAACTCCTTCATAGTCGATAAGCTCATAGGCCCCATTTTTTAATACTCGTTTAAGTATATAGGGTCCATGCGACATGGGCTGGGATTTGCCTGCTCCAAGTTTATCATGTGCTTGGTCATATAGGAGGACGAGGTCCCCTTCAATGAAAGAACGTGGAGAAACCGATTGATCGAAGTGGGCTTTGACTCGATTTTTCTGTGCCTCAATGACCAAGGAAGCTAAGTGATAGGTTTCATCCAGTCGTTCCAAATACAAGAGACGTTCTTCCTCTGGAGAAGTGTCAGGCATTAGTTCCACAACCAACTTCAGGGAAGGAATTTCACATTCAACCGGGAGAGTCTCTTCTAAACCATACACCAATTGGAAAGGTGTGAATCCAGTTGCACTCTTTACGGACGTTCGATAAGCCCAGAGAGTTGAGAAAAATTGGAGATGCCAGATGGATTTGTGGATACCAATCGTTCATTGAAGCATTGTGACCAAAACCTTGTTCACGGCCTCAACCTGGCCATTCGCTTGGGGGTAGTATGGCATTGAGCTATCATGGCGTAAGCCCAATTTTGACGTCAGCTCAACCATCATGTAATCCCGAAAATGGGTGCCACGATCGGTAAAAATGGCCTGAGGGACTCCGAAACGTGTAATAACATGGTTGAAAAGGAATTGGGCTGTTGTCTTACCGTCGACAGCTAATGTAGGCATCGCTTCGGCCCACTTAGTGATGTAGTCTACGGCAACGATTATATAAGCATGCCCCCCAGCCGAGTGAGGGTTACATGTCATAAAATCTACACCCCATTTAGAAAAAGGGCCCACGGTAATGACAGGATGCAAGGGTAAGGGTGGTGCGTGCATCTTGCGCTAAAAGACCTGGCAGGCATGACATTTTCGGACTGCAATAATACAGTCTTTGAATATAGACGACGAGAAGTAACCTGCACACAGAATCTTCTGGGCGGTGGCATATCCGGACATGTGACCGCCACAGGCGCCACTATGACAATCATTCAAGACTCTTTCAGCCTCTTCAAGGGTCAAGCACCGGCGAAGCACGGAATCAACTCTGACACGGTACAAGGTATCTCCTACAATGCGTTATGGTTGAGATTGATGCCGAATCCGACGTCGAGCATCCTTTGTCAATTCAGACCGGAACGTGGATGTTTGAAGATACACAATAATGTCACCTTACCATGGGTCACGAGTGCTGATAAGAAAGAGTGTTTCATCCGGGATATGATCCTTGGATTTCGATGGAACGGAGTCTGTTGGGAGAGGGAAAATAAGATCAGCGAAAACCAATGATTTCATCGACTTAGTAGTGGTGAACTCTAAATCGAACTCCTAAAGGATTAGAATCCACTTGGAGTACTTTCCCCCCAGCATTTTTCGAGACAAGATATACGTCATAGGGTTGCAGTCAGAAACCATGGTTACGGTACGCAATAGGATGTAATGGCGGAATATCTAAACGGCCTGAACCGCGGCGAGAGCCAACTTCTTGACATGAGAATAGCATGTTTTCGTGTTGAGAGGATTTCGAGATAGATAGTAAACTACGTGTTCATTTCCATCATCATCATCCTGTGCTAAAACCATAGCTATCGTGCTAAACGCAACGGCCAAATAAAGGGTGAAATCGCGATGATAATTGGGAGGACGTATCAGCGGAGCGTTGACGAGCAACGTTTTAAGCTTATCAAAATATTGTTGGGAAATCTCGTCCCAATGGAAGGGAATGTCCTGTTTAAAAAGTCGCGTAAAGCCCTTGGCCACTTCCGCATAATTCAGAATGAAGTGTCGTAGGAAGTTAGCTTTCCCCTGTAGACTCTGCAGTTGATGTAATGAGGAAGGGGATGGGAGGTTAACGATGGCCTCGACCTTGAGGGGGTCAAGGTGAATTCCGTCTTTAGAGATGATGAATCCCAAAAGACGGCCAGAATCCACGTAGAAGACGCACTTATGAGGATTGAGCCTAATATTGTAGCGTCTGCAACGGAGGAAAATCTGGCGGAGGTGTTCAAGGTGGTCCTCAAGCCGAGCTGAATGGGCCGGAAAATCATCCAGATATGGCTGAACAATATGGCGTATGTCGTGGAAAGCATAAGACATAGCACGCTGGAAGGTGGCCCCAACATTTTTTAAACCGAACGGGACCTTTTTGTAAGTGAAGGTTCCCCACAGACAGATAAAGGCAGTCTTGTGTTGATCAACAGGTAAAATATTGATTTGATTGTACCCAGAGAAGCCGTCCATAAGGGAATAAATCTCACTCCCCGCGCATTCATCAATAATTTGATCTACAAAGGGAGTGGGGTAATTGTCCTTAGGATAGGCCCGATTGATGTCTAGGTAATCAACACAGGCGCATATAGTGCCCTGCTTCTTATCTAAAGGGACAATATTTGAAACCCATTCTGTGAGGGGAATAGGATAGGTAAAGCCCGCATTAAGAAGTTTTTCAACTTTTTTCTTAATAGTTGCGGATTTTCGGGGATGCACTGGGCGTAGGCGTTGACGTACTGGTTTCGCACCTGGATAGGTAGGAATCTCGTGCACGACTATGCTGGGATCAATCCCATGCATCTCTTCATAGGACCACGTGAAAACATCTCTAAATTCGTGAAAAAGGTTTGTATAAACTTGTATCTCTTCAGGAGAACAAGTCACTCCCACATGAATATTCTAGACTACCCCCGGTTTGACAGAGATGTCGATCGGCATAGTTTGAGTGATATTACTCAGGTTTCCCTCCGAAAGGACCTCATGAGTCAATATCGGTGTTTGAAGAGGCGTAGTGGGAACCTGAGATGCGAAGTGCTCTAGACAATCAGACATTGCCCCCAGGCCAGGCATGAATGAGGAACGATGATGTCCATCACTCCACGACAGATCTTCAAGAGACATGGTTTCAACAATAGCTTCATCGGAAGGGAAAAATTCTCTTAAAGGGTCAGGCGAATCTGCATCGCCGAGCCAGGGGGATTGAGAATATATATCCAGAGCCATGCTCGAAGTAGCATGTTCGGGAGGAGGATCAGATGCAGTGATGATTTTGCAATAATTAATCTCAATTGGAGTTAACGACATCGATTCTCGATAAGAGGTCACCTGTTCAGGCGAAGGGATGATCCAAGGGTCGTCAGACCGAGAGACCATATTAACTTGAACGGTGTGCGGTGGTGGTGTGGGAAAAATACCCATGAGGATGGGGTCCTTGAAGAGACCGGGTCCTACACTATCAGGGGGATTGGGGATATGATCCACGTAAGGAACGTTGTTCTCAGAGGATGAGGTGAAGAAAGAAAACTGATCCACAGTGACGATTTTTCCCTCATGAGGGAACTTGAGAAGCTGGAAGAGGGTGGACGGCATGCATAGCATGGCGTGAGTCCAACTGCAGCAAAGAAGAAGATTGTAGTTAAGCTTGGCGTCAACCACTTCTACTTCTACATTGACTGTCTACCCCTGTAACGTGATCGGCAAACTCTCGAGAACACCCAGGGGTTTTTATTCCCAACCATCGAATGCCTCTAAGGCATTGGGAGACGATGTAAGAGCCGGAGAGCCAATGGCCTTCCAGCAAGCAGATGACATAACACAAATGGAAGCACCTTCGTCCACAACAGCCCTATGGATGTTGAGGCCGTTGATCCCGACTTGAATAACAAGAGCAATTTGATGTGGAAGTCGGGGGACAAAATTTTCTAGGTCGAAGGTGAGAAGATTAGAATCGGCGGGATCGATTCCACCGATTGCAGACAACAGAGCTTTCCATTGCGATGGGAAACTTTGAAGCACTTCCAATGCAGACATTGAAAAAGGCACCTGTGCCAAATCCTCAACAATACTGTAGTACTGAGTGGCACGGGCGTTTGGGTTGTAGGAATATTTTCGCCGAACACCTTTAGAAGGTGGCCTCACAACAGGTTCAGCGCTGGGCTTCTCAATTCTAAAGGACCAGAGACAGGTGGGGGAGGTTGTCCATCCACGACTTCCTTCCCAGCTGCCTAGCGTGATCCAGGATAATCCTTCGAACACGTAGCAATTGAGACAGGTGCAACACCATTAATCATAAAGAACTGGGACCCAAATGGTACATATGGTGAAGGTTGCTCAACCATCTGGGTCTGCTGAGATGGGAACGGTTCTTTCAGAACTTCAGGAGTCCCTTTGGAGCCTTTCAGAAGTTGTCTAACTTCAGATCATCAGGGACAATATTTGGTATAATGGTCTCCTTCACAGATAAGGCAGGGGTACTTCGGTTTACGTTGGGAACCGTCATTAGTACGAGGTTTAGAAGAATCTGGTTTCGGGGCATTGGGTTTGGATTTTCCTTTGCCCTTCTTCTTTCCTTTGGAGGCCTTTTCCGTATGATTAGCCTGAACGGCGTTGACCTCCGCAGTCTTGCCAGAATCTGGAGGGGCGAGAAGAACATAATTATTGGAAGAATTGGACTTCTACTTCCCATTTGAGGATTTCCGAGAATTTTGAGAAACGGAACCAATAACACCATCCACCGTTGGGGTAGGTGGTGCTTTAGAGGTTCCTGGCCATGGAGCATCAGTCAAAATATCATAAAGTGTGCCAGACTGAGAGTACACCAGATCAAGGTACTGGGCACGCGCGATGGCTTGTTCTTCAGTGACACATGCCCCCATAGCAATATCTTAAGCGATTTTGTTAACGAAGGAGGTGGTGAACCAATGAGTTAGTAGCTGATCAGGTATATCAAACTTGATCAATCTACGACGACGTCACCACTCATGAATGTGATCAGATATGTGGGTGGCTTTATCTTGCTTCAAAGAAGTCAGGAGATGCGTCCCAGCTTCGTAACGAACCGGTAACTAGAAATGAGTCAGAAAAGCCATAGCTAACATATTGAAGTCTTGAAAGATGCCACGGGGTAATTCTATATACCACTTAGCGGCAGCACCGGTAAGAGTGCGCTGGAAGAGACGCAGACGAATTGAATCATCCACCCAAGAGTTTGACAAACACCATAGATGGTAGGTCATTACATGAACTTGGGGATCCTCTCCAGCTTTACCTTCAAACTTAGGACAATCACCGAGTACCTTGGTCGGAACCGGAGGCCAATAAGGATTGTGAAGAATCGGATCATTGGTTAATCTAGAAATGTCCGGTAATTCCAAGGTGGCCAAGAATGGAAACTACGGATTGAAAGGCATGCTAGGCCCTCGATAAGGACCTGTACCTGTACTCCACCCTGGTAGAGCATATCCTTGCTCCCATTGGCTCTGTCCCGAAGGATTCTGACCGTAGGGGGTATAGGCCGTATAACCAGTCTGATACGGTTGCTGATAACCAGTGTATGGGGGTTGATAACCGGGGTATGGACCTTAATTATATGTCGGCCCCGTTTGAGTAGTATACAGATTTGACTGCTGAGTATAGGTATAGCTTGGTTGTTGGAGATAATAATTATACCCTTGGGGCGAGTTGTAAATCGATCGAGATTGACCTTGAAGATAATAACCGCCTTGGGGTTGAGCGGGATGTTGATAAGTGGGGCCCTGCTGAGCTTGATAAGTGGGGCACACAGGCCGATGGCATAGAGTAAATTGGCTGTTGAGCAGGGTTGACAGGATGTGCAGGCTAGCCTGGGTGAATATGTTGACCTGGCTGAACGGGCTGTCCTGGTTGAACAGGGTGACCCGGCTGAACAGGTTGTCCTGGATGAACAGGTTGACCCGGGTGAACAGGTTGCACTGGTTGAACAGGTTGACCTTGCTGGTGAGGGACACCAGGCTGTGCCAGTTGGCTTGGTGGTGGAATAGGACTAGGTTGTGCCTGATAACCAGTTTAACCTGAACAGGACCATAAGAGGGCCCTAGATGTGCAACATTTTAACCAATAGGAAATTGAGGTTGCAGAGGTTGCACCATAGGTTGAGAGGGCTGGATTTTCCCCCAAGGACCATACAACAACCTCAATTGGTACCCCGGTTGAACTGTGGGTCCTTGAGGTTGCCCTGGTTGGACCACAGGGTGAGGCTGTATAGGTTGACCTTGAGGATTGTAGGACTGTCATTGCGAACCGTATAACAACCCCTGCTGGCCCAAAGGTTGGCCCTGTAAGGGTTGTCCTTGTGAGTTATAAGGATAACCAGGCTGGCCCGAAGGTTGGCCCTGGAAGGGTTGTCCTTGCGGGTTAGCAGGTTGCCTAGCCTGGTTAGACAGAAAACCTTGAACATATTGATAAGCCTCTGGAGCAGGAAAACGTAAGGGTTTCCCTGCTCATCGTATTGATATGGAAAAATGTAGACGAGTGTACCATCCTGTGCATAGTGCGAAAAATACGGACGGTTGGGATCTTGGGAGGATTGACCGACCTCGGAGTTCGATTACTGTAGGGACAACCGATACTCCTCAGGAGAAATGTTCTCCGGAATAGCAGATGTTATATAGACGTCTTCATGAAGCGACGCAGTCCTTACAGATTGAGTGGTAATAGTGGGTGTATATGCGACCACACAGACAGTGGGCCTGATAAGTACTGAAGTGACCTGAGGAGATGACGTGAGGGGTGTCCTTGGAGACATCCCCAACGAAGGAATAATCAGCCTCGTAGAAGGAGTTGATACTCCCATAGAGGTGACAGCGGTCATAATCTGACTTAAGGATCTATACCTTGCTGGAAGTGAAGGACTCAGCGAAGAAATGACAGATAACTCGGGGTTGTCTTCTGGGAACAGCTGGTAATCTTCACCAGACGTGGGGATTTCCTCACCAGGAGAAGGACTGGGCGAGCCCATGTTTGAACCTGCTGCTAGATCTTCTAGAAGGCGGCGAGGACTAGGAGGAATAACAACAGCTAGAAAGGGCGAACCCGATGTAAGAGGAAGGAAATATTCCCCTACTCCAAATCCAAACCAAGCGTTGGATAAGGGCCAATTGAACTCAACTGGTCCTCCAAAGGGAAACTCAAATAGAACCGGTCCCCCGTCGGGAAACTCAGAGACAATGGGCTGTTGAGGTTCAGTAGAGGATTGAGAGACCTCGTATGAATCGTCTGTGTACGGACTACCAGTAGAAGAAACTGAGGGTTCCGCCACTGTGACAGTAACGACAAGAGGAAGAGATCAAACAAAACACACGGGCTAAAAAACCAAGGCACACAATCAAATGACCGACAAGCAAATTCTAAAAGGGTGTGTGATCGCAGGTGATTTATTTTACCACATTGAAACTTAGAAACTTCATCGTTTCATGTTTTAAGAGTCGAGAAACGGATGAAAGGTGACTCTATCTCTTTCAATTTTGAAACAAGAGTGAAAGGACAAGCGCTTGATGATACTTTCAAATTTAAAGAGTTAGAAAAGATCAAAATGACTACTCTAGTAATCTAGGCAAAGGGTGTACCAGATATCCGTGAACTGCAATATACGCCTTGGTTTCAAAATGAAAGAGAAATCAACCAAGGACTTGACGTACGTGCAAGAAATCTCCCCGAATGTTGTGTCCGGAGTATCACAAGTATAGGGCTGCAAACTCGGCTTCCTACGGATAATGGATAGCAACCTAGTGGGGTCTCCCTTTATATACGCGACGGTACGGGGAGCACAAGTCCGTACTAGTGCTGTCTAAAGCCAAGAGGCGAACGACAGCTACTAGGTTTAACGACGCCAGAACACGTCACTAGCCTAGACCTCTAAATAGTTCGTTAATGTTTCAATGCTGCCTTAAGGTAAATTGAATAAATTTTAGTGTTGATCGTCAATTATGTTTCAATTTCCAGGCCCTACCAATGTTATGTCTCAAAATCTCCTAAAAGCACACTACATGCCACAATGTATTATTTCGTTCGATGAATAGCTAACTACGGGAAGGTTGAGAGCTTTCACACAATAACAAAATGATCATAAAACAACCACTAGTGTCTCTAATGCACGATAACAAAAACTAAAAGCTTTTCTTTGAGAGTTATAATTCACTAATAACACAGAAAAGATTCAATTTACATTAACTAATCAAAAGCAAAAGAGATTTTTTTTTGTATTTTCAATGTTTAAGAGAAAAGTGCACTAAACAAAATGAAAACTAATGAAAGGAACAATTTGAGAAGTGATAGCAAAAGATCAAAGACAAGCAAGTTTCACTCAATGCGAAACACACGATCAGACCTCAAATTGACAAAGAAGTCCCTCAAAACAAAGAGGAATCCCAAAGACTCAAATGAACCATGTAATCTAGGCTCAAAACGAGACAAAGCGGAATTCGAATGAGGAAGAAGCCAATCACTCAAATATCACAATAAAACAATGGAAAACCACCAAACGAATGCAAAGAAGCAATAATGAAATTGACTGATCAAACGAGGACCAAAAACTCCCACGGGAGGCTTGACACACTATAGCACCTAGATGCCCTAGGGCCAGAATGTAAAACCGATAGAGGAGGGAAAACAACTAGAGGATGAAGGTCACACACAATCAAAAAAGGCTCCAGAACACTCAGGCAGTAAAGAAAAATGACCTCAAAACCACAGACCAAGCTGAGAAAGCTCAAAAAGAAGCAAACCCTAGCACCTTACAGGATTGGCACGACTGTCAGGCTGCAACTAGCGCCAGAACAGGATTGGCGCGGGGGATAAACTGGCAACATGTGCCAGCTGGCGCGACTGTCAGGGAAAAAACCGCGCCAGTCAAGTTTACTAATGCAAAAGATGAAAAAGAGAAATCAAGGAGCAGATCAGGGATGGTGAAGCTAAACAAAATTTTAACACTAGAAAAGAGTGAACCACAAGAGCTGATCAAGCAGGCAAAGACCAAAATCAACCGAAATACAATACAAACTCCAATCAATGTCTCCCCAATGGATTCGCAAGTTTTTTGGAGAGGTAAATCCCCTCTGTGGACAGAGGCGATCCCTACTAGCCCAAATCGGGTCTAGAAACAACCGAGTCACGCTAAGACGCAAGTTCCTAATTGCAAAAGACCAAGATGCGACAAGAGGCCTACCTTAAGTCCTACGGTGTTGTCATTTGTGGAGAAGATGGTGCTTCCATCCCTTGCTTTGGCAGATCACAATTCTCCCGCTCGACGTGATCGAATACCTGCACGTACAAGAAGAGACAACAAATACACAAGCGTAAAACCTAATACACGCAATTATGTATCATTCAGAGAAGATACAACTCATAACATAAAACATAAACATCTGAGCGGAACCATAATCGAAGTCATTTATTATTAATCAGAACAAAGAAAGATACAACCTGATCTCTGACACTGGATCTTCCTTCGGCGGGTCGACAGAGGAGTACGTCTCGGTAAAGCTCGTTGGGAATAGGACATGTCTCTCTCTCTTCGGCTGTCTGACGATAATATCCTTACTATTGATTCAGCTCTATTCAGGCTAGTTTTCAAAGGGAAAATGACAAGCTTATATAGATGGTGGAAGGGGAGTTGGGATCCCTACAATGGTGGGCTTGGCCCTATCCTCAAGGAAGCTTCCATGATAGGTGGAAAACCACTTCCGCTACATGGAGATCCGGATCCAAACCTCCCAAATATTTTTAGAGACTTGTTCAGGACTTGGTTGGAATCAAAATTCTGCCATTTATTTTTAAAAAACAATCCTTATTAAGCCTGGCACGGGTGATACACTGGGACAGAGTGCTAGTTGGCGCGCCCTCTTTGGTGGATTTCCCCCATTAGCGCGAGGGTTGAACTGGCTAGTCGCACTAAGGCCAAAAGGGATATTTTTAGGGCTTTTAATAGGAAGTTGTCTTCAGGGGAATGATTGTCCTTGTCAAGGGGGATGTCATGAAAGTGGTTTCAATTCATGTCACTGCTCACAGGTCACGAAATAAGCCCTTCAATGTGCAGGACGGGGGATTGCAGGGACGGTGACAAATTACTGTGTAACAATTATACTAATAGAAATTAAAGGAAAGACAACATGGATGAATTTATGTATTCAATTGTAATAATAATACATCAAATAGTTAAAGACATAAATGAGTCAACAAACTATGGTCTTGAATTCCATAAAAAGACTTGACAATGTCATACAAAGTCTACTAGCCAAAATTTTCAACACTTCTCTTGACTTGATAAGTTGTATATATACATCAAAATGCTAACATAAAATACACAATAAGGATCCCAATTTGGCCTCATTTAATGAGCAAACTAGAAATTTTCTATAGTTGAGAATTTTCTATCGGGGTTTGATATGCCCTCTTTACTAGATGATTTTTGTCTCTTGTAACTGTTAATGTAAGCCTACCACTTGGAATGCATTTGTTTTAGTTATATGAGTTTAGCTAGAGTTGACTCATCTACATTTAGTTCACATGAATATAATTTTTGATAATTTTGATAATTTTCTTTAATTTTCAAAAGAATATTATTAATAAATTTGGAACAAGCCGTTGGATTAATAAGGAATTGATTAATACTTTTCCATGTATAGCTTCCAATTTGTTGCAATTGATTTTCTATCTCTTCCCTATGTTATTGAATTTCAGTGATGCAGGATTCAGTAAGTATTTACTTTCCCAAGAATTGTACATTAGATATGGAAAAATCAATTATTATATGAAAATAGATTTCACTGTGTTAAAAAATGTAGCAAGCAAGGCTCAATTTGAATTTAGTCTTATTCAAATTCAGTAAATCAAATTTCCACATCAACAGGATAACTTGGAGGCAGTTAACTAGTGTTCCATGGCTCTTGTCACTTAGTTAGCTCAGTAAATTTGAGTTATTGGACTTGGATTCCATTCATGCATGCGTGATTGCTAAATTTTAGCAATCAAGTTTAGTTATTTTCAATTGTATTCACTTATTTGACCTCTAAATATTGATAGAGTCAGATGAATGCCAGTTGAGCAGTGGGACAATATTCTAACTCAGATATATGTCAGTTAACTAATCAATCAACCCAAAATAGCTCATGCATGCATTGAATTCAAATTTCTCAGTTGAGGTGGAGACAAGGGGCAGTGTAACATGAGTTGTATACTAGTTGAGTGTACAATCATTGCATGCAGTCAGGAGATCAATTCCTTGGGAATTGTACAAGGAAATAGGGAATTACCTATTGTTTAGGAGCTCAAATTTTCTCATATTTGCGCAAGGAAACATGAGGTTGGAGGAGCAGATAATTGGCTAAGTGTTGGACAGAGTTTCTCATTCAGCGAAGAGAACAATTATTATTTTGCGGGTTGTACTCAAAGCCATAATAAGAAATTGTAATAGTTTCTCTATTCAACTGATTAATGTGAAGAGTCTTGAGAGGTTTTTCCTAGTTTGGTTCCCCTAGAAATCACTGTGTACTTGTGGTTATTCTTGTTTCATGTCTAGGCATGTTGTTCTAAATCGTGATTTCTATTCTACAATTTGGTAGAGTAGAATTTGTGTCTCTTGCTTTCAATTTGAAATCATGAGTAGTTGCAATTTATATAAAATTTATACATGGTATCAGAGCCTTGAAATCACTTTAGAACTAGTATTTTGAAATTTTCCCTAAGGAATTTCAAATTATTAACTTTAGTGATATGATTTTTCTTTAAATGCGGGAGGATGTCTTTCAACGGATTGAGATTAGAATATGCCCTAGAGGGTAGCTCAAATTTAATATCCTAGAAGGATTGAATGGAAGCAGTGCTTGATGATAATGGTGCGTTAGAATATGTTAAAACTGACATTGCAAAACTCCAACAGTCTAATGCACAACAAATAACCCAATGGAAGAAGGATGTTGCGAAGGCTAGGAAAATTCTTCTAGAAGGTGTGAGAGACCACGTGGTTTCAAATATCCATGGAAAAGAGAAACCATTTTATATGTGGAAGACACTGACTGAGCTATTCAAAAATAATAGTGACCATAGAAAATTGGCCCTAAAAGACAAAATTTGAAACATTAGGATGCAAAATAATGATACCATTCCACAATATCTCTCCATATTTACTCAAGTTCATGATGATCTTGGAGGGGTTGGGGTGAATGTTGTAGAAGATGACCTAGTGAGCCTAACTCTGCTAGGATTCCAAAATCCCAACACAAATACTAGGACT
The DNA here is from genome assembly GCA_034641835.2 of Pinus albicaulis. NCBI lineage: Eukaryota > Viridiplantae > Streptophyta > Pinopsida > Pinales > Pinaceae > Pinus > Pinus albicaulis. The sequence continues at coordinate 537,160,412 of CM076583.1, read as the reverse complement.
CTGTGAATGGAAGGGAAAAATTACCGAATTGGGAAAGGTCGTGGTCCAATTTGGTTCAAGAAGAGTTCAGGAGAAATACCAAAGAAGGAAATTCATCCAGAGCATAGGATGAAGAGAATTTATCCTTGGTTGGTAAGGGGAAGAAGGGAAAAGGAAATAATACCTAAAGAAAACCTAAATCCAACCAAAATAATGGCAAGAAGAAATACTTAAGAAATATAAAACATTTCCACTGCCACAAATATGGGCACTATGTCACAAAATGTTTGTGGAATAATTCTAACAAGGATCCTTTAGGAGGATCAGGAGGTTAAGCACTGAATTCACAATTTGAATTGGAATTCACCCTAATAAAATGCATGGATAACACTATTACGAGGAATCTGAGGTACCTTGATTCCAGTTCCTCATTTAATATGACAAGGTGCAAGGATTTTTTCAGTATCCTGGAGGAGAAGGATCTCCAGATGCATATCAAAATGGGGAATGGCGAGAGGTACAATGCTAAAGGAATTGGTAATGTCACCTTTGAGAGGGAGAAAGCCTCTCCTCTTCACCTCAAAAGATGTTATGTTTGTAATTGGGCTGAAGAAGAACCTAATCTTTGTAGAATTATTGGAGGATGGAGGCTATGATTTTTTTTTAGTAAAGGGGAATCCTTTCTGAGACACATATCTACCAGGAAAGTGAATCATATTGGAGTTCAAGTGAAGAACATATACAAAATTGAGGTGGGATATTGTACTGCATTGAGCAACAAGGTTGAAAATGTGCAAAGTCAAGATGTTGGTGAACTATGGAATAGGAGATTGGGTCATCTACACCATGGTGCCTTAAAAATCACGCAAAAAATTACCATCGGTCTCCATAAAGGCACCCTTGAACAGTAGGATGTTTGCAAGGGTTGCACATTGGGGAAATACGTCAAATCCACTTTCCATGTACAAGATAGTAGAGTAGATGCAATCTTGGAGCAAGTCCACTTTGACGTTTGTTGTTGGGTTTGTGTTATATTCTTTCCACGAATAGTTGCACGTGTGGGGGAGGTATCCCCTCCTTGTTCATCGTGCCAGGTAGCCCCCTGCACAGGGTCCGGGGCAACGCCCCGGGAAAATTTTTTTGGGACCCTATTTTAGGTACGTGGACCCATCTATGGTTTTGTGCATGGGTTTGCACATGGTTTTGGGGCAAGATGGTTTTTGACCCTTGGTATTTTGTAGATCCGGTCAAGGGAGCTACGGTTATGTTATAATATAGGGTTAATGGATTGGGGTTTATGAATGCTTCAGCATGTATATATATCTGTGTCGTAACACTAAAAGGAATATAATGAAAAATCAAGCTGGTAGTCCCGATTTGGGATCGAGGGGAAAAATATCAACGTATATGTGTTTTGTGTTTTATGCTCTCGCTATTGTTTATTTTATGTTTTTTAAGAATTCGTTTGCAGATAATTTCTGTACAGGGTTAAAACCTACATTTGGTATCAGAGTTGTTTCAGCTTCAAGGGGATTCCTTTACTGCTGAGGGGTTTTTTTCTTAGGCCTGTGGTAGACCTTGTTCAGTGGGAGATCTGCAGGGTTGATTCTTGTGGTGAAATAATATGGCGAGCAGTGGAAATATATAGATCGAGAAATTTAATGGTCAGAGTTTTGAGTTGTGTAAACTCAATATGGGTGATCTGTTGGACGATAAATATCGGTAGATCGTGGTAGATCTCGGTACTAAACCACCGAAAATTTCAGATGAAGACTGGGTGAAGTTGGATCAGAAGGAAAAGAGCACAATACAGTTGTGTATCTCAGATTCAGTATTATTGAATGTATCTGGGGAAGCTACGACAAATAATTTATGGGTCAAGTTAGGGAATTTGTACCAATCTAAGTCTCTTGTGAATAAATTGTTACTACGGAAAAAGCTGTATAACCTGAGGATGAAGGATGGAGACTCAGTGAAAAAGCATCTGAACGCCTTCAATACTATGGTAAGTCAGTTGTCATCTGTTGATATCAAAATCTTAGATGAAGATAAGTGCATCAATTTGTTGTGCTCTCTACTAGATTCATGGGACATTCTGGTTATTGCAATATGTAGCATTACAACTATCTTGAATTTTGGTGAAATTGTCTCAGCCTTGCTGTCGGAGGAAATGATACAGAGAAATATGGAGGGCTAGAATTGAGATGCCTTACTTGTATGAGGAAGGTCCCAGAACAAAAACAAAAATCATTTTTCGAGTGGGATATCTAATCTAGAGGGAGATCTAAATATCCAGGAAAGCTTGTAATGGTGTGTTGGAAATGCGAAAAGGAAGGGCACTTCAAAAAGGACTGCAGATCTAAAGCTCCTGAGAAAGGAAAGGGATCTGATGACACTCCTTCTATAGAGGAAAAAACCACCTCAGATGAAGGTGGAGATGTGTATTTGGCTTTTTCTTCAAATACACATGTAGATCATGAGGTATGGTAGATTGACTAAGGTGCATCCTTTCACTTCACTCCCCATAGGGAGTGGTTCTGCGAGAATGAGAAGTATAATGGTGGTGATGTCTTCTTAGGGGATGATAAGAAGTCCAAAATCGTTAAACGTGGAAAATTCTAGTTGAAGCTGCAAGGTGGAAGGATTAGAACACTTCCTCGTGTTCTGCATATTCCCACATTGGCCAGAAATATGTTTTTTGTAAGCAAGATGGATGATGCAGGTGTAAAAAAAATGTTCGAGAAAGATACCTGCAAGATGGTTCAAGGAGCACTCATATTAATGCAGGGAGTATGGATTGGAACTCTGTACAAGTTTCAGGGTATCATTGTTATTGATGGGTGCAACAGTTCTTTGGTTCCTGAAAGTGGAGCGGAAATCCTACCGGTCTCTGGAGAAAAGACCATGTTATGGCACCAAAGAATTGGACATATTAGAGAGAAGGGTATTCAGATACTGCATGGTATGGTATGTCAGAAGGTATGTTTAATTTCTCTTTGGATTTCGATTTCTGTGAACATTCTGTATATGGGAAGCAGAAACGGGTGAGCTTTCCTTTTAGTGCTAAGAGGGCAAACAAGACATTAGATCTTGTGCACAATGATGTATTTAGACGTGTGTCGGTTCCATCACTGGGTAAGTGTGTGTACTATGTTTCATATATATATGACTTCTCAAGGAATACATGGATATATTTCTTGAGGAAGAAATCTGAAGTCTTTGACATATTTAAATAATTTAAGGCTCTAGTGGAAAACCAAAAAGAGAAGACTCAAATAAAGGTGCTGAGGATAGATAATGGTGGAGAGTTCTGCAAGAAGGAATTTGAAGAGTTCTGTAAGAAGTGTGGTATATCATGTCAGAAGACTACTCCATACACACCTCACAAAAATGGAGTTGTAGAAATAATGAACATAATGTTGATGGAAAAGGCAAGAAGCATGCTCAGTGGTACCAGGTTAGGACAAGAATTCTGGGCAGAGGCAGTGGAGACTGCATGTTACCTGGTTAACAAATCACCTTCATTAGCGTTGGAGGATAAGACTCCACATGAGGTATGGACTGGTAAGAAACCCTCTATTTCACATCTAAGGGTATTTGGATGTGATGCATATGTACATGTTTCAAAGGAGAAAAGGACCAAGTTGGATAATAAATCTGAAAGGTGCATCTTTATTGGGTATAAGGATGGTTTAAAGGGTTACAAGCTTTGGAACCCAGAAACAAGGAAGGTAAAATTGAGATGTAGGTTAGAGAGGTAAAATATGTTAAAAATGTTGAGATTCAAGATGATGATCCTAGTAGTGCTCACACCTTCACTACGTGGGGCCCGTAGGCTATTTTTAGGTGTATGTCTATTTTTAGAATGGTGAGGATATTCTATTTATAGCAGGAATCTATTTATAGATGGTTGAGAAAATTCTATTTATAGATGAGATTCTATTTTTAGATGCATGGGCGAAGTCTATTTATAGATCGCATGTCTAAAAATAGATCGGATGTCAATTATTATTAGCCCTTAATAATAATTAGACAATAAATAATAATCTATTCTCTTGAAGCACTTGATTTCAGTTAACTGATGTGGAAAACCAGTTGACTAAAGGAATTACGAGTTCTAAGGTTGGTTGGTGGGACATGCAAGTGGACTTCATTGTAACTGAGTGATACAAAGTTGTAACAAAGTTGGATGAGAGAAATATGTGAGTTGTTATTTAGTTTAACTCAGTTAAGTGAGTTAAACTCAGTTGTGCTAGTTGTAACTAGTTGTAACTAAATATACACTAGTGAGAGATTAGTGAATTAATTATTTAATTAATTCACAAGCAGTGGTCTCACTTGCAACTGAAGAAATACTATTGTTAACTACATGCATGTCAGATCCAGTGGAGACCCAGTTGAGAGATAGGTGAAAGGGCCTGGTTGACTATCAGGTGTGACTATAATGGTGCATTTAATGAAACTACACACACATTGGAGATGCCAATGAGGATTGCACATTGAAGGCAAGGCAAGATCAAATTCATTCAAGGATCTTCATCAACAAGGATTGCACAGTGGAGACAGGCTATCAAGAGGCAGTAAATTGGTGCATGTGTGAACCAATTTTTGTATGACAGTGTGAGACGATTGTATATTGTACTGAGGGCTCTTGGAGTAGAGTTTTGTATGAGATTTTTTCATGATCCATGATATACATAATATTTGGGTTTTTTAATTTTAAGCTTTCCCGGAAAAACTTCTGTGTTATGTGCAATTGATCTTTCTTTATGTGTTTACAATTAGTGATTAAATTTCTGCAAAAGAATTCAGTAGAATGATTATGTATTTAAAAATGGATATAACTGTTAGATCAGGAGATTCCGGTAATACATCATATTATTTATAAAATTTATACATGGTATCATAGCAGAGAAGATTACAATATTGAATCAGCAGCTGAGTTTTGTTGGTGGAAACAATTCGAATTTGCTGCAAGAATTTCTTGGTGCGACAGTTGAGTAAACATTGAAATGACTTTCAATGGTTTACGGTTAGAGTATGCACTCGAGGGCAGCTCGAAGTACATTTCATGGAAGGATAGGATGGAGGTAGTGCTTGAAGATAATGGCCTGAAAGAGTTCATCGATAGCGATGTTCCTAAGCCCACTTCGACGGATGCTGCATGACTTGATGCAAGGCAAAAGAAAGTAGAGAAGACGAGAAGAATTCTATTGGAAGGTGTGAGAGACCATATTGTCTCAAGCCTTCATGGGAAAGCCACTCCATTTGCAATGTGGAAGGATTTTCCAGATCTTTTCCAAAGCAGCAGCGACCTTAGGAAATTGGCGCTGAAGAATAAACTTAGAAAAATATAAATGGAGAAGGGCGACAATATTCTTAAGTATCTCACAAATTTTGTCCAATGTAGGGATGAGCTGGGGAGTGTGGGAATCAATGTTTCTGATGATGATTTGGTGAGCTTAGCTCTCTTGGGACTTCCTAAGAGTTGGCACATTTATCAAGACTCTGTCAACAGACGAGAAAAATTGCCAAATTGGGAACGACTGTGGTCGGATCTAGTGCAGGAGGAGTTCAGGCGGAACACCAGGGATGGCTCTTAATCAAAGCATGATGATGAAGAGGATTGTGCTTTTCCTTCCAAATCAAGGAAAAGGAAGGGGAAGAAATCCCATTCAAAATCCGAGGCTAAAGGCAATAATTTGGATTTATCCAAAGTGAAGTGTTTTCACTGTCACGAACATGGGCATCTCGCCACTAATTGCCCACAGAAAAAGAATAACAAGAAATTTGTTGGAGCTGCAACTGGTGAGGCCCTTGCCTCGCAATTTGAATTTTATTTGTCTTTGATCGCATGCTTGATTTCAAGCGCAATGGGATCGATGTGGTATCTTGATAGTGGTGCCTCCTTCCACATGACAGGAGATAAGGAGATTTTCGGTGACTTGGAGGAGAAATATCTCCAAATGCATATAGATATGGGCAACGATGGATGATACAGTGCGATCGGCATTGGTACCATTACCTTTGAGAGGGAGCTAGGTAAACCATTTATATTGAAATATGTTATGCATGTTCCAAGTATAAAGAAGAACTTGGTCTTAGTCGCGATGTTGGAGGATAGAGGTTATGAAGTTGTTTTCAACGATGGAAAATATTTCCTGCGACATAAAACAACTGGTCAAACCAAGAGGATATGGATTCAAGTCAAGAATATCTACAAGCTGGAGGTAGATGGTTGCGCTGCGATGGTGGGCAAAGAAGAAGAAGTGGTGAGCCGGGATGAGAGTGAATTATGGCACAGGCGATTGGGCCATCTTCACCATGGTGCCCTAAAAATATTGCAGTAGATTTCTACTGGACTTCCCAAGGGTACACTTGCGCAGATAGATCAGTGCAAGGGATGTACTATGGGTAATTTTGTGAAGACCACCTTTCATGAAAAGGAGAACCATGTTGTGAGGATCCTGGAGAGAGTTCACACAGACGTGTGTGGACCATTCTCGGTTTCTTCAACAAAAAAACACATGTATTATGTTATTTTTGTTGATGAATATTATTGTAGATGAAAGATCTTCTTCATGTAGAAAAAAGATCAAACATTCTCAAAGTTCTGTGAGTTTAAACCATTGGTGGAGAAAGAGTCGAGGAAGCAAGTGAAGGCTCCGTGGAGCGATAATGGTGGTGAATACATCTCGAACGAATTCAAAGAGTTTTGTAGCAAAGAAGGAATTCGAAGAGAACTCATAGTGCCTCATAACCCATAACAGAATGGGGTTGCGGAGAGGAAGAACATAATGATTATGGGTGCTGCATGAGCTATGTTGCATGATTAGCGCCTGCCTACTAATGCACTTGTGGGCAGAAGCATGCAACACTGTAGTTTATGTGCAAAACCGTTGTCCTCATATAGTACTTGGCATGAGTACACATGAAGAAGCTTTTACTGGTAAGAATCCAGATGTTTCTCACTTTAATATTTTTGGCTCATCTGTTTATGTGCATGTGACCAAGAACACCAGGAAGAAGCTAGAGCCGACTGCTGAAGTTGGGATATTTGTGGGGTACATAGAAACACCCCATAATTGTCATGTGTATTTTCCAAACAGTCGAATGACTGTGGTGCGACAGGATATAAAATTCAATGAGGAGAAAGCCATGAAGTTGTCGCTTGAGAGGGAGCTAGACTTGCATGTGGAGGAGGAACTGCTTGTTCCCAAAGATGAGTCTCTAAATGTGGATCAGCCACAAGAGGAGGTTCATGGAGTGGAGGAGTCCACTCACGTAGAGCCAAACATCAGAACTGACAGAAGGCGTACCACAGAAGCTGAGAGGTTGAAGCTTGATGTAGTACAGAATGTATGAGTCCCTACTTCATAGCGTAGATAGAGACAGTATCCTGACCGATTCACTAGATACATGGCTCTCATGAGAAAATGTATTGTGATTGAGCCATCTTCCTTTCAGGAAGCAGTGCAGGAGCCCACATGGGCAGATGCAATGGTGGAGGAGTATGAATCCATTGTCATAAATAGTGCTTGGGAAATTGTTCCAAGGGCGGTTGATAAATTAGTGGTAGGTTTAAGATGGATCTACAAGGTAAAGCAAGATACTGATGGGAGTGTTGAGAAGTATAAGGAAATATTTGTGGCCCGGGGCTTCTCACAGATCGAGGGGATTGATTATGATGAAACCTTTGCACCTGTTGCACATTATTCTTCCATAAGTACCATCCTTTCTCTCTCAGCGCAGATGGGTTGGCACATTCATCAGATGGATATAAGGACTGCATTCCCTAATGGGATCATTGAGGAAGAAGTGTACATTGAGTAGCCCGAAGGATTTGAGATCTTCAGTAGGGAGTAGCATGTGTGTAGACTCAAAAGAGCGTTGTATGGGCTGAAGCAAGCACCCCGTGCTTGGTACACCTGGATCGATAGCTATTTCATTGGACTTGGCTTCACTAAGAGTGAGGCTAATTCAAACCTATACCAGATTGTGGTGGAGGGAAAGCTTTTAATCATTTTTCTTTATGTTGATGATTTAATACTGATTGGTGATGAGCAGCTGATACACTCATACAAGGAGGATCTTGCAAAGGAGTTCGAGATGAAGGATATGGGCCTCCTTCGCAATTTCCTTGGATTGGAAATATGGCAGTAAGAAGGTGAACTGTTTGTGTCTCAAGGAAAGTATGCAAGGGAGATGCTCGGTGAGTTTCACATGGAGGGCTACAAACCGATGGATACTCCTCTTCCAAGAAACTGGAGGAAAGAGGACGCTACATATGGAGAGGTAGTGGTTGCTACTGTCTATCAATAGTTGGTGGGTTCGCTCATGTATTTAGTTAATACAAGACCGAGCATATGCTATGCGGTGAACCAGGTTAGTCAAGCGATGGTTAAGCCTACCAAGCTATTTTGGAATGCATGCAAGCATGTCCTGAGATATCTCAGGGGCACATCTGAGTATGGCTTCATGGATGCAAATTGGGCAAGCAACCCAATGGACAGAAAGAGCACATCAGGAGGGGTTTTCAGTATCGGATCTACAATTTTTTCTTGGTACAACAGGAAACAGAGATCCGTGGCACTCAGTTTAGCGGAAGCAGAATACATGGAAGCAAGTCAAGCTACATGTGAGGCTATCTGGATGAGGAATATCCTGGTCGGTTTTTTCGGTTCTTATTTAGATCCTACAGTGATTCATTGTGATAATCATAGGTACATTAAACTCTCGAGTGATCCTGTGTTTCATGATAGATCTAATAATATATATATCCGGTATCATCATATCAGAGATTGTGTGCAGCAGAAGATCGTTTTGCTTCAGTACATTCCTATGGAAGATCAAGATACAGATATTTTGACGAAGGCGCTCACTAGGAGAAAATTTGAACACCATAGAGGCAGGATCGGGGTGAAGTATAATCCCTTTCTTGTTGAGAGGGAGTGTTGAGATTCAACAAGATGATGATCCTAGTGAAAATTAAGCATCTACACTAGGTGGGGCCTGCAAGATATTTTAGGTGTATGTCTATTTTTAGAATGGTGAGCATATTCTATTTATAGCGAGAGTCTATTTATAGATGGTTGAGAAAATTATATTTATAGATGAGATTATATTTTTAGATGGATGGGAGAAATCTATTTATAGATCGCATGTCTAAAAATAGATCAGATGTCAATTATTATTAGCCCTTAATAATAATTAGACAATAAATAATAATATATTCTCTTGAAGTACTTGATTTCAGTTGACTGATGTGGCAAACCAATTGATTGAAGGAATTACGAGTTATAAGGTTGGTTGTTGGGACATGCAGAGTGAACTTCGTTGTAACTGAGTGATACAAAGTTGTAACAGAGTTGGATGTGTAGTTATGTTAGTTGTTATTTAGTTTAACTCAGTTAAGTGAGTTAAACTCAGTTGTGCTAGTTGTAACTAGTTGTAACTAAAGATACACTAGTGAGAGATCGGTGAATTAATTATTTAATTAATTCACAAGAAGTGGTCTCACTTTCAACTGAAGAAATACTATTGTTAACTACATGCATGTCAGATCTAGTGGAGACCTTGTTGAGAGATAGGTGAAAGGGCCTTTTTGACTATCAATTGTGACTATAGTGGTGCATTTAATGCAACTACACACACATTTTATATGCCAATGATGATTGCGCAGTGAAGGCCAGGCAAGATCGAATTCATTCAGGGATCTTCACCAACAGGGATTGCGCAGTGGAGGCAATAAATTGGTGCATGTGTGAACCAATTTTTGTATGACAGTGTGAGACGATTGTATATTGTACTGAGAGCTCTTGGAGTAGAGTTTTGTATGATATTGTTTCATGATCCATGATATACATAATATTTGGGGTTTTTGGCTTTATGCTTTCCTGGTAAAACTTCTGTGTTATGTGCAATTGATTTTTCTTCATATGTTTGCAATTAGTGATTAAATTTCTACAAAAAAATTAAGTAGAAGGATTCTGTATTTAACAGTGGATATAATTGTTAGATTAGGAGAGTCCGGTAATACATCACAATATTTATAAAATTTCTACAACATGAAGTCCTACCAAAGGAACCAGAGGAGATAGAGTTTGAGCTAAAGGAGGATGAATCAGACTCTACAATAGAACACGATTCAGAAGAGGAAGAGCCATAAACTCCAACTGTGAGAAGATTAGTTCAAGATAGAAGGCAGCCAAAAAGGTATAATCCATCTACTTTTTGTTAAAAATTTTGTATAACTATCATTGATGATGATCCCAGAATTGTCAGGGAGGCAGCGGATTCAGAGGATGGAAAACTCGGGAAGGAGGCCATGGTTGATGAAATGGCATACTTGCACAAAAATGAGGCATGGGATATGGTGGAGCTACTGACAGGAAGGAAGCCCATCAGGGGAAAAGGGGTGTTTAAGAAGAAGATGAATGTAGAAGGAAGGGTGGATAAATGAAAATATCGATTGGTAGAAAAAGGTTATTCCCAGGTGTCGGGAATTGATTTTGGTGATATTTTTTCTCCTATTTCCAAGGTTACTTCTATTAGATTACTTGTATTTGTTGTTGCTGAATTTGATTTTGAGATAGAATAGATGGATGTGAAGACAACATTTCTTCACGGGGATCTAGAAGAGGAGATCTACAGGAGGAAACCTAAAGGCTTTGCGGTGAAGGGTAAGAAATAAATGGTATACATGTTAAAAAAGTCTTTGTATGTGTTAAAACAGTCACCAAGGATGTGGTATTGGAAATTTGATTCCTATATACGGGGACTTTGATTCACTAGAAGCAAAGAAGATCACTGTGTGTATTTTAAATTAATTAGTGAACGTGTTATTTATTTGGTCTTGTACGTGGATGATATGTTGTTGGTTGGAAATGACAAAGAAATTATCCAATATTTGAAGACCCAATTGTTCTCCAAATTCAACATGAAGGATCCTGGTGCTACAAAATATATTTTGGGCATGGAAATTAAGAGAGATCGGGCAAGGAGGAAGCTCTGGTTAAACCAGAGGAAGTAAGTTGAGACAATATTGTAGAGGTTCAATATGAAGGATAGTAAACCGGTGAAGGTTCCTATTCCTGTAAGTGTAAAGATATCTTCTAAAAAATGTCCCAAGACACAAGAAGAAGAGGAGGATATGTCCTGAGTTTAATATGAAAGTGCAGTGGGTAGCCTGATGTATGAAATGGTCTATACTAGACCAGACATTACAGATACAGTGGGAGTATTTAGCAGGTTTATGTCAAAACTAGGGAAGGAGCATTGGACAACAGTGAAGCGTGTTTTCAGATATTTTTGTGGCACTAGTGATTATGGTTTGTGCTACCAGGGAAGACCAGGATTGGAAAGAGTTTTGGCATTCGTGTTTTTGTTGATGGAGATTGGGCTGGAGATCTGGACCAACGAAGATATAAAAGTAGGTATGTATTTAGGCTATTTGGAGGTGCAATAATTTGGATGAGTAAAAGACAGTTTGTAGTGGCTCTTTCAACTACAGAGGTAGAATACATGGTAGCCACTCAGGCAAGCAATGAATTAGTTTGGTTGCAGATATTGTGTGTTAAAGTATGGGGTTGGTGCAGCAAGATATAAGGATAGATTGTGATAGCCAAAGTGAAATTTTATTCGCTAATAACCCTGCTTATCATTCAAAGACAAAGCACATTAATGTTCAATATCACTTTGTGAGAGATACGGTCGAGGATAAAAAGGTGTTGTTGGTAAAGGTGGACACTTTGAAGAATGTTGTAGATGCATTGAAAAATTCTATGAGCACTCAGAAAATCTCTTTGTGTAGAGAAAAAATGGGTGTTACAGGGTTGGACTAATGACTAAGCTCTCTTGTGGCCCCCTGCACAAGGTTCGGGGCAGCGCCCCGGGAGTTTTGTTTTTGGACCCTATTTTAGGTGGGTGTACCAGCCTATGGTTTTGCACATGGTTTTGGGGCATCATGGTTTTTGGCCCTTGGTATTTTTTTGATCCAGTCAAGGGAACTACGAATATGTTCTAATCCAGGGTTGATGGATTGGGATTTATGAATGCTTCGACATGCATATAGATGTGTTGTGACACTAAAATGAATATAATGAAAATCAAGCTGGTAGTCCCAATTTTGGATCCAGGGGAAAAATCTCTGTGTATATTTGTTTTGTGTTTTATGCTCTTGCTATTGTTTATTTTCTCATTTTTAAGAATTATTTTGCAGATAATTTATGCACAGGGTTAAAATCTACATTTGTGGACCCTTTTATACAACCTCCATAGCAAACATAAGTACTATGTTATTATTATTGATGATTTCTCTAGAAAAGGCATGATCTTCTTCATGCGAAAGAAGGATGAAGTTTCTAAAAAAATATCGAATTTAAAGCATTGGTTGAGAAGGAGGCTGGGAAGAAGGTGAAGGCTCCCAGGAGAGACAATGGAGGTGAATTTGTTTTGAATTCCTTCAAGGATTTATGTGCAAAAGAAGGTATTCAAAGAGAACTGATAGTACCCCATAACCCACACCAAAATGGGGTAGCTGAAAGGAATAACATAAGCATAATGGGAGCAGTAAGTTCCATATTGCATGATCAAGGGCTTCCATTACATCTATGGGTATAAACATGCAATACCGTAATCTACTTACAGAACAAGTGTCCTCATATAATATTTGGTATGATCACAACAGAGGAAGATTTCTCTGGGAGAAATACTAATGTGTCTCATTTCCAAATTTTTGGATCATCAGTTAATTTTCATGTATCCAAGGATTCTAGGAAGCAACTCGAGCCTACAACAAAGTTGGGAGTTTTTGTAGGATACACCAAAACTCCACACAATTACTGGGTGTATTTACCTTCAATGGTGATGAAATTTGTTAGGATAAATGCCAAGTTTAATGAGGAGAAGGGTATGATATGCCATCTAGAACGAGAGCTGAGTATCCCACCAGAGCATGAGATTCCAGCTCCAAAGGAGGAGCCTCGGGATGAGGTTCGGGAGTTTGTGGAGTATCCACATGAAACATAGAAGACATGAGGCAGAATGGAGGCACCCACTCAACCAGAATCTTCTAGAGAGGGGAGAAAGAGAACCATAGAAGATGATATATTGTTACAGGATGTTAGGGAGAATGTCTGAGCCCATACATCAGTACGTAGGAAGAGGAGGTCACCTGAGAGATACACTAGTTACATGGCTCTCATGACAGATCTCATATTTGAGTCAGGTCCTTATTCATTTGAGGAAGCAATTTCTCAACCTGTTTGGGTTGATACCATGGTGGAAGAATATGAATCCATCATGAAGAAAAATTTATGAGAGGTGGGGTCAAGACCAGAAGGGAAATCGGTGGTTGGTTCTAGATGGATCTACAAAGTGAAGCATTCAACTAATGGGAGCATCGAGAAGTACAGGGCCATACCATGTGGCCAAAATATTCTCTCAGTTAGAGGGAGTGGAATATGAGGAATATTTTGCACCATTTGCAAGATATTCCTTAATTAGATCCATTCTAGCATTGGCTGCATAGATGGGGCGAAAAATCCACCAGATGGATGTGAAGACCGCCTTTCTCAACAATGTTATTGAGGGGGAAATTTACATAGATCATCCAAAATGATTTGAGACATATTACTGAGAGTCACATGTGTGCAGACTCAAGACAAAATTGTATGGTATCAAACAGGCACCCCGATCATGGTACATTCGAATCGACTGTTATCTCAGTGGATTGGGATTCACCAGATGCAAACCTCTCACATTTTAGTAGATGGTAAGTTACTTATTCTGGTTTTGTATGTTGATGATTTAATATTGACAGGTGATGAGAAACTAATTTACTCTTACAAATAGGATCTTTCAAGGGAATTTGAGATGAAATACATGGGCTTAATGCATTATTCCTTAGGCTGGAAGTATGGAAAGGTGATGGTGAATTTCTGATGTCTTAGGGGAAGTATGCCTCTAAAATAATTCAGATATTTCACATGGATAATTGTAAGCCCATGGATACACCTATAGCTACAAAATGGAGGAAGGGAAATGCCACTTCAATTGAAGAGATTGATGTTAACATTTTCAGGTAGCTTGTGGGGTATTTTTTGTATCTTGTGAGCACAATACCCGACATGTGCTATAATGTAGTAAACGAACTTAGTCAAGTTATGGTGAGTCCTACCATGTTGTATTGGAAGGTAGAAAAGCATGTGTTACAGTACCTCAGAGGCACTATTGAGTATGGATTATGGTACAAGAGGAGATAGGGATTGAAGCTCCAAGGCTTCACTGATCCAGATTGGGCAGGGAGTCCATCAGATAAGAAAAGTAATGTAGGTGTTATCTTCAGTGTTAGGTCTGTAGCTATTTTCTAGTACAACAGGAAGAAAAGGTTTGTGGCACTAAACTCAACAAAGGTTGAATACATGGTTTCAATTCAAGTAGCATGTGAGGCAATATGGATGAGGAAAATACTTGTGGTTATTTTCATTCAGGATATGGATACGATAGTGATATATTGTGATAATTAGAGTTGCATTAAGCTCTCTGAAAATCTGGCGTTTCATGACAGGTCCAAGCACATTGATATCTAAAGTCGACGACCTTAATGAAAAAGTCAGAAGCATTCGTGAGGGATTTTCACCTTCTCTTGAATTCACAATTCCAAAGAGAAACCATTTTTTTGTTTGATGCTTGAAAACTAAATAAATCCCCGGAAATTGGGCTTACCAAGACTGAGAAAAGCATTGGATCTGAAGAAGAAAATGCATCACTGGCGTAGAGCCCACCTGGTCCATAAGGTGATATGGAGATATGAGGGTTTCTAATCAGACCTAAGGGGAGAACTCGTAGATATGGGGATGCGTGGAGTACATTTGTCCTTGGAGCGGAGATAGATATTTACTGGGGTGTAGAGCTTGCACAATTGTATTTCGTTCGAAACCTGGGGTTGCAGAGCTCACATCCATGATTATTCGTCTAACCCTTCGCCCTCATAAACCATGTTACTAAAAGGGAAATAATGCAGCTAAATCATTGATTATGAATTCCTCTTGAATATTCTGTAAATTTTGCATATATTTTTGTTATATGGGGATTGTCACAAAAGATGGGGCTCTCCACAACCCCAACACTTGAACTGTTCCTTGTCCTTCCCACTGAATCCTTTATTTTTCTAGTATATCTATTTAGATCTGAATTGAGTGTGAGTTATATATATATATATATATATATATATATATATATATTTATTTTCTGGAATTCTAACTTTGGTTTCCCTTACCAAAGTTCTTAACAGAACTAGATTTTATTCCTTTTCCTCCCTATGCAAATTTTTCCTTCTTTTTATTGGTCCACAATTTCACAAATTTTTTTAGCTTGTTGGTAGAATATTCTTTCCTTTCTAATGGCCTTGTCCATCATTTTGGGCTTATCGTATTCAATTATTTATTTAAAAGAAGGAGGAAGAAAATTAATGAAACTTTGTACCTTAGTGTTTTCTTATCATATATACAAAACATATCTCAGAAGGTGAGTAGATATCGTCATCAACTCATTCATTTTCATTTGTATGAGTTTCAAATCATAAAAAAAAATTGGCCTTATCATCGTAATATCTTCAATTAAATATTTTTCCTTGAAAATTCTTTGAAATTCCTCCAAGTCAACGTTCTTATCTTCCAACTTGTGCATTGTTCTAACTTCTTCCCACCACAAGGAAACTTTTTCATGTAACCAATATGTAGCTAATTTAGCTTATAAATTTCTAGAGTAGTCATAGACATGAAAATACCAATTAATATTAAGCATCCATGCCTATTTTGTTTCTTCAAATTCTCCATAGTAAGTTAGGGGTATAATTTTTTTGAATTCCCCTTGCTATTCTATTTCTGGTTTCTCTCCTTGATTTAGAGGATTTTTTTTATTTTTATTTTTAGCTCTTCTTCCTCATTAGATTCAACTTCCTTACTCTTAGCCACATCATTAGGATTCTTTCACTTGAAAGCCTCCCCTTTGTCCTCCTCCTCCATTACTGGTTCCATAATATTAGGATTTGATCTATCTGTTAGATTTTAATGATTTTTTTCCTATTCCACACTAAAATTTAACAAAAAAAATTATTGTCATCATGGAGGCTTACTAATTTTTTTTGTAAATATCCAACTATATTCATCAATTCCATCATAGGTAGTGGCACTTATTTCCTTAAATGTACCCAGATCTGATCTTTGTCTATGCGTGTTTCATCCTGGGGTTCTGCCATTACTTCTCCTTTTATTTAATTACTCTTCTTCTTTATAAAACAAGGGATTAATTTTGTTAAAAAAATAATGATCAAGCTCATAGGTCACAATTTTTCAAGCTTTTTCTTTGATACCATATGTAACATGTCTCTAAAAATCACCCAAGAAACATTCAATATTTACCTAGTAATTTTTTTTAAACAACTATTTACATCATTCTTGACACTGGTAGCTTGGTTATTTTACTAATAACACACTAAAGAATCATTACCCTTACCATCTCATTTTTACTCTTACCTTATGAGGCATTAATTTATATTTCCATCTCAAAAGATTACTTGTTCCTCATTCTTGGATTGGTTATGGAACTTGGACCTTTTAAACTATATTCTATTATTTTTATATCATTTGATACTTTTATTTTTACTAAGTCAATGTTCATGATCATGTTATATTGATAACATGTATTAGGTTTAAATATAAACTTGGTATTTGTTATATGGTAGGCAACTTGTTAGTGGTTATATTGTCACTTAAGGACATAAACTTGGCTTGGCCCAAGGTAAACCTGTGAGCCTCCATT
Source organism: Pinus albicaulis (assembly GCA_034641835.2). Taxonomy (NCBI): domain Eukaryota; kingdom Viridiplantae; phylum Streptophyta; class Pinopsida; order Pinales; family Pinaceae; genus Pinus; species Pinus albicaulis. The sequence goes on along the minus strand of CM076583.1, from coordinate 537,143,609 downwards.
GTTACACCTTATAACATTATACATATACATTTTATGGCACAATGGAAGTTTATCATGGCGTTCTAGTTTGATGTAAAGGGGGGTCCAACTGCGCTTCCAATCACATGAAGGGGCCACATCGTTTGAGGGCTTGGTCTGGCCCATCCCTTGATCACGTGAATATGCACTTCTAACAACGGAGATACATCCAAAAAAATTGATGGTGGAGATTATTCGAGTATGGTTAGAGTAACAGATTACCCCTCCCTCCTCCAACGACTTTTCCATTTGCATGTTTTTGGTTTTGAGAGTAGATCTCTACAAATATGGAGAAAATTAATATACTAAGGTATATCTTCCACCCGAATGAGATACCACAGTGAATTTGGTTTTCTTATTAAGGTGTTTCATTGATTATTCTATCTATGGCCACAAATAAAGGAAGGGTCTCATGCCAAGTTTTATATCTAACCTTTTCTCCTCTTAAATTTTCCTTTTTCCTCTTAAGTTGTAATTCTGAAATTTATGTCTCCTTTACTCGCATGGATTTAACATTGACTAACTTGTTTCAAAATGAATTGTTATTGTAGAGTGGTGTAACCTTCCTTTCCTTAGCCTTGACATGAGACTACAATTTTTTTCATGGTGCTTCCACTTCGTCCCTTCCCCGACTTTCTAAGGTATAATTGATTTTAGATTTCATATTTATGTGATTGTTATCTTGTTTCAAATATTTTTTTGTATCAATTATGGGCTCACATTTCTTTTCATCCTGAAGATGAACCACAGTTGTGGGTTTGAAACATCGATCATCTAACTATCTTATCAAATGCGATGGATCCGAAAATATATTTGAAACAATATAATTGATATATTTTTTTTCCTTTTCCTTAAAAACCCTTAGTGATTTTGTCTCTTCCGGTAGCCATTACTTTCTTTTTAATGTGGGGTTTTTGAGCACACACACTTCTTATTCTTGGCATAGACGAATATTTCTTCCTACTTTTCCCGAAAATTTATAGCTCGCCTTATCTAGAATTTTATTGGGATTTTTCTTTATTGTTCTTTCATAAATTATGGCATCTAATTTAGGATAAATTTTATTTTTGTAGGTTAATCTCTATTCCTATCCTGGAAACTCAAAGGGGGAGAATATTTAAAGTTTTTCTTGGTATCCTTCAAGCAACTTCCAGGTGCTTTTTTACTCTAGCTTTATGCCTTATCGCAGATCTTGGATTTTCTTCAACCATATATGCTCATGCTATACCATGCCCAAATTTGGTTCATTCTAATTAATTTTATGAAGGCTTTCTAAGTAGCCTTAGGGATACCACTTAATTATATATATGTTTCTTTGAACATTTTTTCTATAAAAACCAAGCACAGGGCCAATCCCCTATAGTTAGAAAAATTATGGAAATTTTGGTTAGGGGTTTCTCCCTTTTTTGGCTGGAACATACAATGCTTATGTATTCTAGCTACGACTGTAACTACCATGACTCAGATTCTTGTAAATTTAATTATTTTGAATAGTGGATGTTTTTATAATATTTTATTTTCCATGGTTACAACATTTATTATGGTGGGTTTATATTTTCCTTGTGAATACTAGAAGTTATATTCTCTTGGTATTTACATTTATACACATTCTACTATTTCTAAATTAATTTTTGCATATATACACATTTTGTTATATTACTTTCTTTATGTTATTAAATTTACAATATTTTGTTTTTAGATATTATTCTTTTATATATTTATACTATCAATAGATATATATGCCAAGCAACCTCATGTACACTCCTGTCATTGGATTTCTACATAAGGTTCACGCAGAGCCACTATTAAGATGAGAAAGGATTGCATGCACCCACTAGTCCACGATATTCTTTTCTTATTGTTAGCCTACGTGCACGTTAACCTTGTATCCACCTTGTTGCTCACTTTATTCATAGCCTACCCCTGAAAAATTTAAATGCATGGTATATAATATTATGAACCATTATAATAAATGTCCACCTATACACATATATGCATTTTATACTTTCTAGGTTAAATTCCAATTCAATTAAACCCCTTTCTATGTTAGTTTTTATGTTAAATACTGAATTGCTCTCTTTGTACAAATATAAATTGGTGTTGGGCTTCTGGTTTTGGGTTTCCTCACTTGTATTTCCACAATCAATAGATATCTAAGGTTTGAAAATTTAGAGAATAGCCTTAGGTATTTTGCACATCATTTCTCTAGTCTTCCTACATTGTTCAACACACACACACACACACACACACACACACACACATTCCATAGAAACTGTTAACATTAAACAAACTAACTCTACTATTAGGGGAATTTTGAGGTCTAAAATGGGCCTCCTAAGGAAATTATAAAATAATAGTGGAAATAATAAAATAAGATTTGATTACATCATCAAATTTTAGAGGGAAAAAAGAAAAAACTACTTTTTCAACTTGTATTTTCAACTTATCTCCCAAATTTTTTACTCAAATTTCGAGTGGGAGTACTCGTTGGACGCAAAATTTAATTCCTCATCCAAGGAGTACCTATGTTGCATACTTTCGATGGATCTCGCTACATGAAAAATAATAAATACATGAAAAACATGATTGCAATCACGTTTTTTCATGTATTTTTCATTTTTCATATAGAAGGGTCCATCAAAAGTATGCAACATAGGTACTCCTTGGATGATAAATTAAATTTTGCATCCAACGAGTACTCTACTCGAAATTTGAGTAAAAACTTTGGGAGATAAGTTTAAAATATGAGTTGAAAAAATAGTTTTATTATTTTATTATTTTTTAATCATTTTACTCTTTTACTTAAAAAATGGTGAATCATCACCCATGGTTGACTTCATCATCTTGAATCCTATTGGTTCTTATAGAGTTTATTTTGGTTGTACACTTTTTCATAGGAGGCCCATTTTAGACCTCATATTTCCCCTAATGAACTCATTAATATGCAACGAATTTAATAAATACTCATTACATAATATTTCTTTATACATTCTCATTCTCGTTCCTACTTCAAATCATAAATTGACACTAATATTTTACATGCTTAATACAAAATCTCAAAATGACTCAAAGACTTATCTAAATTTCTTGAAATACAATAGAGGCTGTCGCATTCCTCCCAACCATTGAATTACATTCTAGTAGTTCCCCTTGAGCTCTATGCTCCTTTATTATAGGAAAATAATTAGAAAATATCCCACATATGGACACCTCCTCAACCGAAGCAACGTCCTGCTAATTCTCATGGGGGCTTTACTCAATGAACCTCTAACATAGCACATGCGTTCGTGGCATACTAAATAATACCATCAGTTTGACTACATATTTAAAATACCTTTAAAAATCACTTTATTTAACCCCCTACCAATATGAACCCAATACACCTTCCCAATTTAAAATACCCTACTTTCACTAGATATTGTAGGTATCCATTTTTTCATTAATGTTTTTTATACCCCTTTATATTTATATCGCTAGTATAGTGACATTATGCCTCTCTTATGAACCCACATGCATTCTAAAATGCAATTTTCATCTTTTGATAAGCAGTGTAGAAGATGAAGGATTCAAATTTTCAAGGGGAAGATGAAGGAGATGTATGAGTTAAATTGACAGAAGGGCCCTTAGATAAACCTGGTTTCCAAATGAAATTGGGAAACCCACTATGCACTTATTATTCTTCTATTTCTACTAATATTGCAACATTTCCAATTGAAGAGACTCCTTCCCCAATAGATACATTGCAAAAGGATTACCAATAGATTGAAGAGAGAAATTACGAGGTCAAAAGTAACCTAGAAACTCAGCTAACAACACAAACAACCCCAACCTATCAAATGAGGTTGCTTTCTACTATGGACTTAAAAAGGAATCAATTGAATTTGTATCTTATGCATCCTGCTATTCATTCCATTCCTTTAGGACCTAATTTTAAAATTTATTGTATAAAAAACACCTTATAATAAACATATTGTTATAAAACATATAAAAACCTTAACCCCCCTATTATATGCAATATATTATTTCATTGTTCCTCAGTTTTTATGCTCCAATATGAATGCATGTGGTATGGTATTTCTTTCTTAGTAAAGCCCCCGTGCTAATTCTAGGCACAGATCTAGTGTTTTTCTCCCGTTGGTATCTTGTTTTCTTTTAATTCAGACTGCATTTATCTCCATCAACCCTTTTTAATACATCTTCGATCCATGGCATTTATATCCAGTCATGTTAGCTTTGGTGGTGAGATTAACCGAAAGGGTCATCTCCCCTAGAAAATATGGAGGAGTTTCCTTGTTTTGTGTTTCTTGTTCCTTCTTGGTCCATAACTGATTTTAATTGTTTCCTATAATTTAGGAATCTAACCTCTCATGTGGTAGCTCCACTCGTATTTCCAAAAATAATAATAAGTAAAAAAAATTTATGTTATTAAAATAAATAAATATTTACATTATCATTAAATGTCCACTTCTCACTTTTAATTTTCAGCCACTTGTCAAACTTATAAAATCATAAAAGTATTTGTAAAAATTGATTTCACTAGGGGTACCACATTCGAGCAAAGATACATAGAATAATTAGAAATATTATTAACATTGTACTTTGATGATGAAATCATACCACAAAGTGGATATTGTTTGAAAATTCCCCAAAGAATTGAAACTATCATCCAGCGATTCTAAATCCAATTTATGAAAAAAATATAAAATTTTCATAACAATGAGTGTTGTGTTTAAAAAATTTATCAATAAGGGGTGGTAGGTATTAATGGTGGGGGGGGTTCTCTTTGGCCCCAAAGTACAAATATAATTGGAATACTCATAGATCCTAGGCATAGAATCTAACAACTGGGCAGAAATGTGTGTTCTCTTCCAAGGCATTGTCATGGCTTAATATTTAACAATTAGATATCTAATGATAATAGGTGACTTGATAACTCCACATATCATATTTATTTGGGAGCCTTTCCTTTGGATTCCATGCTTCACCATATTTACACAATTTGTTTTGAGATCACTCATTTGGATTCCTCACATTCAAGTCAAACATTGTTTAAGAGACCCAAACAAGGTCACAGACAAGTTGGAAAATCAGTTCTTATCACTCTCTCCTGGAATTTCGAGGGTCAACAAAGCTCGATAACAACTTATGCTACCTCAATAATATATTTATGCTAGCTAAATGTTATTGCGTTAATGGAATTTTCTACAAATGGTATCTGTATGGATTTTTTTAGAACTTAGTATTAAGATCGAGCCACAACCAATTTGATCATACTGGTGTATTCCTATAATATTTTGCAATTTTTTCTCTTAGAAACTTATGGATGTATCTCATTTGTGCTTCAAAACAATTTTCTAAAAAAAAAATTATCAATCACAAAAAGGCTGCCATTTCTTATGTGATAAGAATCCTGAAAAATAAAGTTAATTTTTCAAAAATAATAACAAAAATTCAATATCTAATATGAAACTATCAAAAGGGGGTATAATTTGTTGGTCAACGAACAAAATAATAAGCAAACAATGCATAACTCATTGTTATATACCATGCTTGTCAATAGGTATAATAAGTGATTATATAATTTCAAATTTATATTGCACATCTAATATGAATTCACAATAAAATAGTCAAATACTCTCTCTCCCATCACTATAATTGATAAGGTGTCTACATTGTTAGAAATTGTAAGATACATGTTTTTATGCAATCGGCTCACAAAATATAATAAACGATAGATCAATGACTTAATAATTATCCTCTTCGAGGGGGAAACCTCCTTTACATTACATAAACGAACAATTCTTAGATGATACAAATGAAAATACCTCCTTTGCATATATAGGAGTCTAAGGGGTCACAATATAATCAAAACCTACATAAAAATAATAGTGTAAGGGAAAAACAATAACAATATAGGGGCTACATGGGTACAAAAATGACAATAAGGGGGATACAATAACAATAACAACAAAGGGGATACACTAGAATTATAGGGACCTAACATGCCCCTCTCCTTCAAAAAAGTGTTGTCCTTAATGCTTGAGTAATTATGGATGCATATGTAAAAAATTATCATCCTTCCATGTGGAATCTTCAGCGGGTAAGTTCTTCCACTTAATGAGATACTTTGAAACTGATCCATTCCGTAGTTATCGGGTTCTTGTTTCTGTGGTTGCTTCAGGCTCAAATATGATTTTTCCTTCTTCATCAAGTTCTGGAAACATTTTTTGAACATGAAACTTGTCACCGATAACCTTCTTTAAGCATGAAACATGGAAAATTGGGTGTACTTGGGAAGATGTAGGCAGCTCCATTTTGTATGCCATATTACCGATATTTTGCAACACCTTGTAAGGACCGTAGTACTTCGGTGATAATTTATTACCCTTCTTAGCTTGCTTGAGGGGCATTTTTTTGTATGGTTGTAGTCGTAAAAATACCTAGTCGCCTACCTCAAAACTTCATTCACTATGATGTTGATATTCCTGTTGTTTCATTTGATTCTACGCTTGAGTGAGGTTATCCTTTAAGAGTTGGAGAACTTGATGTTGATGCTCGATGTGATCTTCCACATCTTGAACCTTATAATTTTCTCTTAAAGATTATGTGATGGATGGTGGATGATATCGATAAAGTTCCATAAATGGGGTCATTTTTGTTGCAGTATGGAAGGACGCATTATACCACCATTCAGATAGAGGTAACCACTTGACCCATTGTGTTTGTTTATCAGATACAAAGCAACAAAGATATCATTCCAAACATTTCTTCACTATCTCAGTTTTCATGTTAGGTTGAGGATGGTAAGATGAGCTATGAGCTAATTGAGTACCAAGGCACGAAAATAATTCCATCCAAAAATTTCCAGTGAAAATGGGATCTCTGTCACTTACAATAATATTTGGGTTTCCATGTAGTGTTTGAATTGTTTCCATAAATTAAGTAGCAATTGTATTGGCTTTAAAAGGATGAGATAATGCACAAAAGTGTGCATACTTGGTAAGTCTATAAACTACCACCATGATGACATTCTTTCCTTCTGACTTGGCTAAATTTGTGATAAAATCCATTGAGACCTATTCTCAACGCTGACTTGGAATGGATAAAGGTTGTAACATACATGGGGTCTTAATTGTCTCAACTTTATTTTGTTGGAAAACCAAACATTCTGCTACAAAATTCTGAATATCATATTTAAGGCCATCCCAAAAAAATTCCTTCTTGACCCTGTGGTGAGTTTTTAAAAATCCTAAATGTAATATATAGGGTTACTACTTAGTACATGTTTCTTATGCAAAAAGTAAGTAATATTGTAACTAGAATAAAATAATGATTTTTTAACATATTTTTCTAGATAGACTACTATGTTAAGTAGCAAAGTTACTTTCATAAATTATTGTTATAGAGATAAATGAATTTGTTTGGTAAATAAAATGTTAAAATCGATAAGTTTAAAATAAATTAAATTGAAATAGCAAAACATTTTAAAATAAATTTGTAACTTAATTTAAAGTATATCTAGAAGTACGACTATATATAATAATGGATGGTGGAAGCATTCATTCGCTTAATTTTAAAATTATATAATTTAATTAATTTTTAGAAGATATAAATAGAACTATAATATAAATTTATAGTGAATTTCTCATGTTCATTATAAAATAAAAATAATAAATTTTATTGATTTATAATTTTAATCAAATTTAATTAATATAAATTAATTTAAAAATATAATTTGATTTAAAATTGGTTTTTGGTTTATATATATATAATTTTAATCATATATTAAATTTTGATTAATTTTGAATTGTAATTCAATTTTATTAACCAACTTAGATCTATCTTAACTATGGATCTACCAAGTCCTAGAGGGATCGAATCTCTTTTCACTTTAAAAGAGGTTTGAATCTCAAGGAATTTGATCCCTCTGGGCTCTTGGTAGATATGGAGTTATGGATCTACGCTGATTTCATTATTAATTATAAATATAATTATTAATTTTATTTTATTTTATTTTTACCAAGTCAAAATGTTAAATATTACAACATCTCTACCATAATGGGGTCAAATGTTTAAATAGGAGTTAAGTTAACTTATGAACATCAAATATAAATAAATTTTTTAATAAAAAATGAATTGGGTGAGGGGAAATCTTGGATAAAATATAATATTACAAAATTTATTACCACCTCCACCCAATAAAAAAGGGTGAGGGAAATACTTATTAAAGTGTAATATTTCATTTTACTCAATATTTTCCCTCACCCATCTTAATTTTATAAATAAGTTTTGTTTACTTTCAAACTTCAAATATAACTAACTAGCAATTGCACCACATGTTGCAAAAGAAACGCCTTAAGACAATAGAATAGGGAAGAGTAGCTTAAAAGAAATAAGATGTTGTAGAGAAGGAGCCATCATGAAGGAATGATTGGCCAATTTTACTTCCATGGAAGCACGTCATGGAGGCTTCAAAGATATTGATGATAAGAGTTATCAACCAGAAAGATACAGTTCTTAAACTCTAAAGCCTCTTCTTGATTGAAAAAATACTAAACTAATAAGATATAGCAAACTTCTAGGCACAATATGTCAACTTACAACAAGTCTAAATAAAACAACTAAAGTAAATACTATCAGATGGTTTTCAATGCATTTATGTAATTAAAATAGAGCTAGGAACTTTTGAAGACTACTTCATTGAAAATTAGAAACATCTTCATGCCTGTTGGCATCAACATAAAACTAAAATGATTAGCATATATCATTGCAGACATGGTTACAGTTTTTCATGGATTAGGTGGTATGTATTAGCAAGAAAGGATATTAAATTCTGTTATAAGCAATGCAACAGTTACACAAATTATTCACAGTCCTTAATGATATACTCAAATTTCTTTCACAATATTAATAAAGTGTCTAAAGAATTCATCATCACCTCCAAAATCACATATTTAAACATACAAGTTGTAAAAAATGAATTTGTTTCTATTAAAACATACAAGTTGTAAAATTTGAATTTTTTTCATAAATTTTAATAGAATCATGTTCTGAGATCTAAGATATAGTTCTTAAACTCTGAAGCCTCTTATTGATTGAAAACATACTAAACTCATAAGATATAGCTGAAGTGAATATATGTGTGTGTGTGTGTATTTTAATTTAATTTAAAAATAAAAAATTAATTTATTTGAATACATTAAATAAATAATTTTTACTGACAAATAATTATATCAAGAAATGGCAAGGACCATGTTATAGTGAAATCTAAATGCAATATTGCTTCCTTGAACCTTACAAATCATGAGGCCTATGTCGAAATTAAGTTAAAGACCTTTTCTAATCATGCCAACATGAATGCCTCATGAATGAAGAAATAGATCGTGATTTTCTACCTTCAAAATCAAAGGTATTTTTGGTGTAGTTCCTCCATATTTAATATTTACCACTTCCTATTGAGTCACCTATGTATTAGTTTTTCATTATCTTTGAAAATATTCAAAAGATCAGTGATCTCCCTGGTGTCTACCATGTTCTTGTTTTTTAAGTGTCGTTGGTATGAATTTGGTTTCTTTTGTACTTTTTGAAGATAGTAAAAAAAGGTATGGAGGGGTGGCTTTCATCACTTCAAGAGAAGTAAAAATAAGGCTATTAAGAAAATAACTCCAACACCGAGAGAGATTCAACAACATTTATGGAATTGGCGAACATGTCTTGTTCTCTAGTGGTGGCTACTCAACATAGATTTCTTGATCTTGTGTAGAAGAAATGAATTTGTATTTAGCTTATATTACATTAACAATGAAATTGCCAAAATTCATGGCAGGCTTTCGATCACATTTGTAGAGAAAATTATAACACAGTGTCACACTTTTCTTATGAGAGCTAAATGCTCCTATATTCATGATGGATTTCATCACTTAAGAGCAGTAAAAACAAGTTTATTGCGAAAAAAAACTCCAACACATTTGAAGAGAAAATTATAACACAGTATCACACTTTTCGTATCAAAGCTAAATGCTCCTATATGAAACAACTATGGATTTCATCACTTAAGAGAAGTAAAAACAAGTTTATTGAGAAAAAAAATCCAACACATTTGTAGAGAAAATTATAACACAACATCACACTTTTCTTATCAGAGCTAAATGCTCCTATATGCAACAACGATGGCTTTCATCAAGATTAGAACGAACAATTTTATTGAGAAAAAAACTCTAGAACTGAGAGAGATTTGGAAGCAACTGTTGAATTGGTGAACATGTCTTGCTCTATGGTGTTGGATATTGGGCATAGATTTCTTGATATTGTATACAAGAATGTAAATTTTCATGTAGCTTATACTACATTAACCATGAAATTGTCAACATTTAGGGAACACTTGCCATCACATTTGTAGAGAAAATTACAATAGAGTATCACATTTTTCTTATCATATCTAAATGTTCCTATAAGAAACAACTACTGCAAGCTAGAATAAGAAGAGAAATAAGAATCTTGTTTGGGACTTCAGATAGATTCATTCTCTGCACATCTAGAGTAAAGCTTAATAAAATAAAACTCACCATACTTTGAATTTTTGAAATAAATATCTTAAAAATTAGAATATCAATTTAATACATTTTACTCAATTACACATTTAACAATATTCATTTAAAAAATACAAATACAAATTACTATTTTAAATAAAACTATTCTAAATAAAAAATTTACAAAGAATAACATTAATTACCATGGCCCTCATGTACATTCCTCTTATTACTTATGTTTGTAACTTATTCTTAATCACACAGTGTCAATTTATTAAAACTATAATCTACAAGTCTCACTTTTTATAGCTTTGGTGGAAGGATAGAGTATTTAAATTCCCTTGCCCTTTAAGAATCATCCTCAGCTACTGTACCACCCACCTCGACATGAAATCTAGAGATCTTAGGTTATTCTAAAGTGATCAAGAGTATATAATTTTTAGGATGGTTTTTTATGTGCACTAAAATTCCCATGAGGTCCATCACTATGTATGCGATTCATTGCAACCTTGGATATACTCTATGAGTTGTTGTGATTTTTTGCTTGTGGCTACGACTTAGTTTTGGTTGTCACCTAGTTATCATGATTCAAAACTTTGGTATCATCTCAGATCCTTATAGCATTAGATATATTTTGTGAGCTAATGTGATGTTTTGTTTGTCATAATGATTCAAAAATCAATTATTATACCACAATATTGACTTTCTCATTATCTGTTTTGTTTATAAACCCTTTAAAAAAAACCACATGAACGTTTGATTTTACACTCTAATCTCCCCAGCATGGGTGGGGGTTTAAAAAATTGGAGAGTAAATTGAGCGGTTATTGTCAGAAATTGTTGTATAAGATGGAAAATTGGGATGGTTTGTAGACAATATGGATGCCATAACAGATATATATTTTGAATTTTTTAGTGTCCCTGGCCACCATTTCAACTGAGAACATCAACTTACTCTATTGTTAATCATATAGTGTCAATTTTGTAAAACTATAGGACTTAAAAAGGGTAAATATGTTATGCATATAACACAGTGGCCTCATGATGAAGTTGCGGTCTCTATGGAAGAAGGGTATTTCCAACAGGATGGAAAAATGTCGTGGAAGATGAAAGAAATTTCATTCATCTGTTTTATGATCTTTTATTATGGGGACGCTATGTCTACAGATAGTAATGATGATATCAAATCTTACTATCAAGCGTGGCCCTCTTGGATATTATTCACACTCCAAATAAAAGCATTCACACACACATACACATATATATACTTCTAGTTTTAAATGTACAAAAGAGTATTATTAAATTCAAAAACTTAAAAAATACTTGATCATATCATGCAAACTAATTTTATATTTCACATAAGAGCACAAACATATACTTCATAGCTAGGAGTTTCGTTGATTTTTACAACTAGGCATATTGTTGATAGTTTGTTTAGAGAAAAATTTGTGCACGTTTAGATAACATTACATATCACATCTGCCTTCATCGACACTCTTCTTTTATATGCTATTGAGTATGCTATCGACTTATAGTGTTTCCTTTGCAACATTTGGTGCAAATACTAGTTTATATATTAAAAAATACTACTTATGAATAATAAAACAGTTGTAACATTAAAAAAAAAAAAACCATGTATTTATTGAATAATAAAATAGTTGTTAGAACAAGAAAAACTATTTATATTTGGATGTATGAAAATTTAGATGCATTCTATTAAGTAAAATTTTAAAAGAATAATGGTTATAAACATTTAAAAATCATTTTATTAAATAATTAGTTTAGATCTATACTATTTATGAGATGGATCAATTCTCTTTTCACTCTAAAAGAGCTTTGCATATCAAGGCATTTGATCTCTCTTGGTTCTTGATATTAATCTAGACCATCTTAATTCCCCCCTTCAAATAAACTACATTCCCTATGAATACCATGGGACATTGACCCATGGGCTGTTTTTATAGTTTATTATTATTTTATTTTATTATTATTATTTTTTATTGTATTTTGACCTAGTTAAAGTGTTCATTACATTATGTCAATCTTTTTATTTAATTTACTTTTATTTTTATTTTTGTATAATTTGACATAGTCAAAATGTTAAACATGGCATAACAACATTTCTATCATACTTTGTTGGAGACCATTGTGACACAAAAATGTAATATTTAAATACATAAATAGTTATTTTTCTTTTTATAGTGTTTTTTATCCATGCAATTTAAATTAACTGGTTTGTGTGGAGTTTAATTTTATGATATAAATTCTATTTAAATCTAACAAATTTTTAATAACATCGTTTTAACTTAAAAGCCACCAAAACCTAAATACTTATCTTAATTTCCCTCTTTAAATATACTACATTCCACATGAATACCATGGGTCAATACCATGGGCTGTTTTTAGAGTTTATTATTATTTTTATTTTTTATTGTATTTTGACCAATAGTTATTTTCCTTTTTTATAGTGTTTTTTATCCATTTATTTTAAATTAATTGGTTTGTGTGGAGTTTAATTTTATGTTATAAATTTTATTTAAATCTAACAAATTTTTAATAATATCATTTAAACTTAAAACTTGTGGATCTAATGGCCTAAAACGTTTCAATCGTCTAACATTTGATCCAATGGCTCAAACATGGACGCATTGGTAGCTAGGGGAGTTGTTTTCAAATAAGAACGTCTTAAGGCCTAAATATTACAATAAGAAGTGGACCAGTCGGGGTGAATATTATATTTTACCCAATACAACCTAGTAAACAGTGGATGGCATTCGGGAAAAATATTAGATAAAATGTAATATTTACATTTTTCCTAATATTTCCCCCGCCTCTCAACATATCCATACAAATGTTCGGTGTGACCATATCAATAAAGAAATTTTTACCTTTACATGTTTTTTTTTTGTTTGTAAATTTGGTAGGACCTCGCTATTTTCTATTTATAGTTGTAAAGTAGGTTACAAAAATATAAAATCAAGTCTGTGACCTCAACCTGCCCGTAGGAAACCAAGTTTGTTGGCCACCTTAAAGCATGAAAAGCAAGCCAAAATTGAAATTGTTTCATTCGTCCATGAGCCTCATGAGCTAACTGACCGATTAGACAAGTATCTACATACTGGGGAAATAAAAGATGTCCATACAAAACAGAAAATTGCATCTAAAACCATGATCAAAATGTAAAACAACTAGCCATCGGAGGAGTAAACTGGAGCTGGATCTTTCACGGTTGAGCCAGGCATATCCACTTGATGCAGCTGCTGAAGTTGCTTCTCCATGCGGCCTATTCGATCATCTATTCGGCTAATGCGATCAGTAGCCTGATACTGAGTAATTTTGATATGTTGCAGCTAGTTCTGCATGTCCTTAAGCAATTCCATAATTTTTGGTTCAATTCTAGCTGGTTCAATCATGGCTTGAGCGGGAGGAAAACTCTGCATAGCCTTGGCCAGAAGGCACTTGACTATCCAGTAAGTATGGACAGTCTGCTGGAACAAAGTGAGACGACCCCGAGTATTACCAGGGTCGGTTATGAAGTCCAGGATCACTGCTTCCACTTCATTATCTTCAGGATCAGTTTGAATGTCTCGTTCCCAACCTCGGATCTCCTGGCGAACAGTGGATGAATTACCTATAACATAGTTTGCAGTGAGGGTTTCTAGGACCTCTTGACGAGACTTCCAACCACGTTTCTTAGGACAAGGCTCAGGCTGGGCTTGCTGTTTACCTTTAACAGACTGAGGACAAGAACGACGCTTTCCCATGTTGGAGAGTAGCCTATTTAGGAACAAAGACAGGCAGTAAAAAACGATTAAAGAGTGTGAAACAGCAATGAAATAATCGATGGACACCCATTGAACATAGATGATGTGATTGCTACAAGAACACAGTAATGCTAACCACAGAACCCCATGCCATAATCTAAATCCTTGGACAGAGACAGAGTGCATGAAATGGACAGGAACAAAGCACATGAAATGGACCGGAACAGAGCGCTTGAAATGGATAGAGAATAGGGCTTCAACAGCCACCTCCCAATCATTGCGAGGAAAGTGGACATGCCTAATAGACTTATGGCCAATATTAATAACAGGGAACAGGAATCGCTTCCATAACAATAATTCCATAAACGTAATCCCATGAAGGAGCGACAAAGCAAAGCAAGACAGAACCCAGCCGCGAGACACGAACAGACACACATAAATCAAAACCCAACTGCGTCCACTGAAACTTTGAGCAAAGACATGGATTTAACACCATCATTTTTTACAACTAATTATGTATCTAAATATAACATCAAACTAATTCTTAAAACCATAGGTCATTTTTTGTTTAAATTTGTAGAGTTATTTTTATTTTATTTTCACCAAGTTAAAATGTTTACATTGCATTACACATTTTTAGCATACTATGGGCATTAGATCTTTGCTCAATGAAGGAATTACATATATCCCTCATACTAAAAAGCATATTTTTTGTTATTATTTCAATTACTTTATTCCACGATATAAAGTATATGTAAAATAAAGGTGTAATGTCCTCAAACACACCCATACAAAAATGAAACTCCTTACTATATTGACTTTTATTAACCTAACATTTCCACATCATCAAAGGTTCGAGATATAATTTAATCATAAACATGTGACTAACCTAAATGGTGACTCAACATTAAATTCATAACATTATTAAACATGGTTATGGAATGGTTAATGAAACATGTTTTACATTTGGTTTATACACATTGTTCAATCTTGCACATTATCCTAATTCCTAGATTCATAAGCAACTCAGTTATTTGGAAATGCATGACACTTGTTATATTGGTGTAACTTTCGGCTTTTCCATAGTCATATGTTCATAATGATAGGCCATCTCATTAGCAATCAAATTTGTAGTGTTATTGGTAATTAACTTACCCTTAACCGTGGGTTGGAAATGGTTATGTTTCCTAAATCATACTCCCCTAACCCTCCATAATTTGCTCCATGTGGTGACATCTTGACAAGGGATCTGAGGAGGATCAACGTCTCACAGAGACTTTGGGTTTGCAACCACATCAACTATGGATTTTTGCTTTGGGTTCGAGGTTACATTGATAGTAGATCGGTTGTTGGAGATGATTCGACAGTGGAGGATGAAGGAAGGGCGTTAGAGGGTAACTACCCTCCCCCTCCACGCTCCCAAACCCTCCTTTTGCTCATGGGATACCTCCCGGCTCAACTCTCCAACTCTTTGCATTTTCCAGTGACAAAACTTCACAGACGTTACCCAAAGCTGCACTGGTGTGTGCTTATAGTTCACGGCCTCGTGGGAAACCCATTTATTCATACCAGACACCCATTTCGGCTTCAAGTTCGACGGTAAGGATTTTTTTATCTTTTTTGTTATACGCTTAACGATTTTTCTTTATGTAGAAGTGTTGTCTACAATCTAATTGTTTACTGTTTTTTATTTCTTGTTTTTATTTAAATTCAAAATGACGTATGAAACCTCCCATGCTCATTTCACAACTAACTCATGTTCGAAGGTTTGATTCTTGTGCCATGCCATCCAACCTCCCCGCTGAGTAACATACCAAATAACTAGATTTCAGTTTTATTTACATAACTTGTGTATTCATGCAATTCGGTTTGATACTAATTAGAATCTCGGGTTCTTGGTGCATGCAAGTTATCATGACCTGTGGAGTCAAATTAACACTCCAGTGGCATGTTCCTTTTTACAACAGTCTCTAGGTGTGAACGCTCATTTAATGAGATTGAACATTCTTACTCTGAATTTTATTTTAGGGTCACGACCCAATACCTGTCAATATTGTTGATGACCTTCCCTTTTGGTGAAGCCTGCGGGTTTTTCTTTTATGTTAAGTTTAACTGGTTCTTGTCTTGTAGGGATTTAAATACAACCCTTAATATTTTTTGTTTCCATAATAACAACTATGTTTGAACTAGAATTTTGGATTTTTAATGTTGACACTGCACTCAATTAAAATATTGAGATTTAATTTACTTCATATGTGGAAAATATTGTGTGAATTTCAACATTGTTTCTTTCTGATCGAGAATATGCAGGGGCTCAACCAGAAATTACCGTCTGGTTCGACCTGCATTCACACACAACTTCTTGTTACGTTTTTCATATGGTACTTAAATCAACTTCATGACAAAGTTATTAGTTACACTATCTGAACATATTGCCTTTGAAATTATGTATCTAGGTATATGTATGTGTTTTTTTAATAGGGATACGTGGAACACATTATGAACCCGTATATGGCCAGGTAAGGCTAATTGATAAGCTATAGGGCCAATTCGAGAAATAATATGAAAATGACCATAGAAACGAGGGGATATTTTGGAGAAGCCACTATATCTCAAGGTACTTCATTTGGGTTTTACCCTTACACACACATGATCTCCCACTTGAAACTCTTGATACACTCTTCGTTGGTATGAATTATTTTTTTGTCGATCTTGGGAAGCCTTCAAATTAGCTCGCACCTTCTTCACTGTGTCTTCCATATCTTTTATCATATTAGGCCCTAGCATCAGTTTATCTTCTATACTATTCCAGTTGATTTGTTTCCTACACTTCCTCCCATACAACACTTCAAATGGACTCATGTTTAGCGATGCGTGATAACCGTTGTTATACACAAATTCCACCAAATGTATGTACTATTACCACTTTGTGGGTTGTTCCATCACATACATTCTAAGCATATCCTCTAAGACCTAATTTACTTGCTCAATCTTCCCATATGTGTATGGGTGGTAAGTGGTACTAAATTGCACCAGTGTACCCAAACCGGTGAACAAAGTTTTCCAAAAAGCAGAAGTAAACTTTACATCTCTATCCAAAATAATTGTTTTGGGTATCCCGTGCAACCTAAAGATTTTTCTCATGAAAACATTAGAAAATTACAAAACTCTATAGGTTGATTGGACTGGAATAAAATGGGAAACTTTACTTAACTTGTCTACTACCACCATTATTGAATCATTTTGTCTCTTAGATTTTAGTAGTCACGTTATGAAATCCAGTGTCACAATCTCCCATTTCCACTCCAGAATGGGCAGGGGATGAAGTAGACCCATTGGATGTTGATATTCTGCTTTCACCTTTTGGAATTATAGGCACTATGCTAAATACTGAGTTGTCTCTTCTTTCATTCCCATTCAGAAATAATCTTTCCTCATAGTAGTAATTAGTTTTTGGTACCGTGGGTGAGAACCATAGGGAATTCTGTGATATTTGTCCAATATGAATCACTTAATGGCTTGCTGGTTAGGTACATAAATATAGCTTCGATATACTAACGTACCCTCATTGTTAATATCATAACCCAAATTCCTTTCTGAGTTATTTTCTTGCTTTTCTTGTTGCCACAAAAAATGATATTTATGATCTTTCAAAGCAACTTATTTTATTTATTTTGAAAAGTTAAATTTTACTTTACTGAAAGAAACTTCGTAAACACAATTCACTCTCTTTCTTAGAGCATCAGTGACTCGATTTTCCTTGCCCTTAAAATGTTTAATGTCAAATTCAACCTTGCTCAGAAATTATGTCCACTATGCTTGACGAGAATTCATATTTGGTTGATGGAAAAAATTCTTTAAATTACTGTTATCATTCATAAGTATACATTTCTTTCTCAATAAATACGGTTGCCAAAATTTTAAAGCATGCACTATGACAGTAGGCTCCAAATCACAAGTTGAGTAGTGTTGTTCATGATCCTTTAATTTTTGTGACTCACATGCTACTATCTAGCCTTCTTGCATCATAACACCCCTGTCTCTCGCTTGACATGCATCTATGCAGACTAGAAAGTCCTTATCTGGATATGCAATCCTGAGAACAGGTGTTGTGGTTAACAAATGTATTAACTGTTCAAAACTTCGTTGGAAATCTTCAAACCATTCAAACTTTTTCCTTTTTTCTAAAAACATGTTAAGGGATAGGCCACTTTTGAAAACCCTTTTATAAAACGGAAGTAGTATCCATCCAACCCCAGAAAAGAGCAGATATCTGCCACACTTTTGGAAATTGTTCATTCCATGATTGTTTTGATTTTCTTTGGGTCTACTTCTAAAACCTCTTGTGTAATGAAATGTCCTAAGTACTTTATTTTCTCCTTATAAAATTCACAATTGTTGTATATTGCATACAATTGATGTTCTCTTAAGGTTTGCAACACAATTCGTAAGTGCTCATAATGCTCCTCCAAACTTTTGGAATAAATTAAAATATCATCAATGAATATTAGTACAAATTTTTCAATATATGGATGGAATATCTCATTCATTAGGCTCATGATAGTAGCTGGGGCATTAGTTAGCCCAAAGGGTGGGACTAAAAATTCATAATGTTCATAGCGAGTGTTGAATGCAGTCTTACATATATATTCCTCCTTGATTCTGATTTGGTGGTACCCTAACCTTAGATCAATTTTCGAAAATACAGTGGCACCTTTAACTTGATCAAACAAATCATCGATTTTGGGTAGTGGGTACTCACTTTTAACTTTCATATTATTTAGCTTCCAATAGTTGATACACAACCTGAAAGTGCCATTTTTTTCTTAACGAACAATATCAAGGCTCCCCAAGGAGATACACTAGGACGTATATAATTTTTATGTAGTAATTCCTATAGCTGAATTTTCAGTTTAGTGAGTTCTGGTATGCTCATTCTGTAGGGTGCTTTTGACACCAGAGCAACCCCTAGAACTAACTCAATGGTAAAATATATATCTCTTTTCGGGGGTAGTCCTAGTATCTCTTCTGGAAACAAATCCATAAATTCTTGCACTATTGGAAGATTCCTCAACTCAGCTGCTACTTCTTAATTTGCATAACCCACTTGTACAACATAAATTTGACAACCCTTCTCCATACATCTCCCCAACTGAGAGGTAGTAATTGGTCTTAACCGCACTGGCCTTTTAATTCCTTGAACTTCATATACAATGCCTACCTCATTTAGATAACTAATAGTCTTTTCTTTACAATTCACCAATGATCAGTGATCCTCCAACCAGTCCATTCTGATTAGAATATCATAGGATCCCAAGGGAAATACATTCAGATTCACCTTAATGGCATGATCTTCTAATTTAATCATACAACCCTATGTTTTAGCCATTACCCATCTCTTGGCTCTTATGGCTAGTTGGACTAGCCAGGGGTTTTTTAAATTATTGGTTTGTAATTGACAAACTTCTACCACTTTAGGACTTATATAACTTAGGCTGGCACCAAGATCTACCAAAATTGAAATAGGGTGTTTTAATATCTTACCTTCCACTTTGATCATGTTGGGTTGCTGGTTTGCCTGACGGTCTTCTAAAGAAACATTGATTCTGGGTATGTTTCTTACCACCTTGCCTACTGTTGAATCCTCTTGTATGTTAGATATGGGTTCCAACCTTCCTCGGTGAGGACAATGTTTCATGTAATGTTGTTCCCCCCAACCCAAACACCGTAGGGGTGGTTTTTGTCCCTGATTACTTTTAGAATTAGTAGTCTGTTCCACTATCCTGGCTTCATTCTGAGAACAATTTTTTTATATTCTTATCCATGAATTTCCCTTGCTTTGCCTTAAATATATTCCTGGAATTCACAGTTTTATTGTTTCTACTATTCTGCACATTTCTTTTTCCAACCTTTGCTGGTATCCTTCTTTTGCATTTGTTGATAGCAGATTCACGCTTTTCTTACAACATCATCCATGGCTTGGAGGTTGTCAAACTTGATTCGTTCTTTCATATGCATTTGAAAGTTGTTGATAAACCTCTGCACTTTTGCGTTTTCCTCATGTATGTACGGTAAATATCATAAAAAAAGGTAAACTTAGCCACATATGCATCCATAGTCATCTGGCCTAACCTCATATCATGAAACTATTTAGCCTTATCATCATAGAACTGCTTTGTTAGGTATTTATTTCTAAAATGCGTCTAGAATGCATCCCAAGTAATTGACTGCTCATCAACCCCATGCACCGCTTTTACCTCCTCCCATCACAAGGTTTCTTTCCCTTGCAATGTTAGATGGCTAGCCGAGCTTTAAAATTTTCTTCATACTCATAAATTTGGAAGTTCTTTGTCATATTTATCAACTAAGATTCTGTTTTTTCCTCAACTTCACCATCATAACTGGGAGGCTTAATTATTTTGAACTCACCTTGCAGTTCAAATTTCCATTTAGATATTTTCAAATTCATTTCCCAGAGTGTTCTGGTTTCCTTCTCAATCTTGTGTTTTGCTTCCTTATGGCATACTTTCCTCTCTTCTATTGTGAGATTCCACTCGATTACGTTATCAGAGTTGGGTTTAGAGTTTTGATGATTCTATATATCTTTCAAACTTCTCATAATACACTCTTGTTCTCATACCAAACGTTCATTTTCTACCTAGAGAGTTTCCATTTCATCTCGAAGTTGTTGTACTATCTCCATCAAGGCTGCAGTTGTATTGCGAGATTCATTTTCTAGTTGAATCCATAATTCAGGATTAGTCCCCTCAACAGGTATTGAGCTAGGTTCTCGATCAGGTCCTCTTGGTGGCATGAAATTTGGTCCACCTCTTATTCTCATGGTGTTGTCTCTCTATAAATACACAACACAATTTTTGCTTCATCTAGTCAGGCCTTCAGTGTAGAAACCTGGGCTCTAATGCCACTTATAATGTCCTCAAACACACCCACAAAAAAAAAAATCTAACTCCTTACTTTATTAACTGTTATTAACATAAAATTTCCACATCATCAAAGGTTCGAGATATAATTTAATCATAAACATTTGACTAACCTAAATGGTGACTCAACATCAAATTCATAGCATTATTAAACATGGTTCCAGCATGGTTAATGAAACATGTTTTACATTTGGTTTATAAACACTGTTCAATATTGCACATTATCCTAATTCTTGGATTCATAAGCAACTCGATTATTTGGAAATTCATGACATTTTTTATACTTGTGTAACTTTCGGCTTTTCCATAGTCATATGTTCATAATTTTGGCTATCTCATTAGAAATAAATGTTGCGGTATTATCGATAATTAACTTACCCTTAACCATGGGTTGGAAATGGCCATGTTTTCTAACTCAGACTCCCTGAACCCTCCAGAAGCTACTCCATGCGGTGACTTATTGACACAGGATCCAAGGAGGATCAACGAATCACAGAGACTTTGGGTTTGGAACCACATAAACGATGGATTGGTTCTTTGGGATCAAGGTTACATCGATGGTAGATCAGTTGTTGGAGACGATATGAAAGTGGAGGATGAAGGGAGGGCATTATAGGGTAACTACCCTCCCCCTCCATGATCCCAAACTCTCATTTTTCTCCTGGGCTACCTCCGGGCTCGACTCAACAACTTTTTTCATTTTCCGGCAACTAAAATTCATTGACGCTGTCCAACGCTGCACTAGTGTATGCTTATAGTTTATGGCCTCGTGGGAAACCTGTTTATTTAAAGCAATCACCCATTTTTGCTTGAAGTTCGACGGTAAGGGTTTATTTTGTTTGTTCTTATACACTTAACAATTTTTCTTTACAAAGAAGTGTTGTCTACAATCTAATCGCTTACTGATTTTTATTTCTTGTTTTCCTTTGGATTCGAAATGACGTTTTTATGAAACCAACTCACAAAATAGAAGAAAATATAGATCAATGCCTTAGAAATCAGCCTCTTCAAGGGGGAACCTCCTTTACATTACATAAATGAACAATTCTTGGAAATGAAAAAACTTGCTTTCTATATATAGGAGTCTAAGGGGTCCCAATATAATCAATGCCTACATAACAATAATAATGTAAGGGCACAATAATAACTATATTGGGCTTCTATGGGGCACAATAATAACAATATGGGGACTACATGGGTACAACAATAACAATAAGGGGCTACACTAACAAAAACAATAAGGGGATGCACTAGTATTATAGGGACCTAACATGCCCCTCTTCTTCAAAAAAATTATTTCCTCAATGTTTGATTACTTCTGGATGCTTTTGTATAAAATTATCATCCTCCCATGTGGAATCTTCAGTTGGTATGTTCTTCCACTTGATGAGATACTCTGAAATTGATCGATTTTGTAGTTGTCAAGTTCTTATTTCTGTGACTACTTCAAGTTTCAATATTATTTTTTCTTCCTCGTCAAGTTCTAGAATTATTGTTTGAACTGGGACTTGCTCCATCAGTAATATCCATGTTATCGGATCCTTACCATCAAAATTCTTCATATCAATCTTTGGAATATGTGGGTCTTAAATCCAACATTAGAGTATATAAAAGCATGATTAACATTTATTTTTTTTCTCATCATAAGTTTCATATACTACCTTTTCGCCATTAGGAATCATTTCTTGTAGAAAATTTCTCAAATCTTCCTGCAAACCTTCCATGTCTGCTTTTAGATCATTCTTCATGTCTTCCATGTTGTCTTTAACTTTTTCTTCTATACCATCGATCTTAGCTTCCATTCCATTCTTCAAACCATCCATCTTACGTTCCAAGCCTTTCTTCAAACCATCCATCTTAGCTTCCAAGGATTTCTTCAAACCATCCATATTAGCTTCCATGCCTTTCTTCAAACAATCCATCTTAGCTTCCATTTCATTTTTTGTTACTTTTTACAAGAGCGAAATTTGTAGCACTTGGTCTCGTAATTTTGATATATCATGTTGCACTTCTTCCTCTTCATGCGTCATAATAGAGATTTCTGAGGGTTTAATGGGTGTGGAATTTTTTGGGAGCCATTATAGAACTCAATACTGATATATGTGCTTCAATATGCCCTTGGAATCACTTCAAACTGATTTTTCAAATAAAATTTATGCAATTTTTTTTTTTAAATACATACCTTTTTCTTTCTTTTTAGGAGGTCGATATTGAACCTGGATTATATCTACAATTTCATATCTTCAATATATGAAATTCGACCCTATAGTATCCTTTAGAGACTTCTTTCCAATTCCATAGGTCAGGTCTAATTTGGATTCTTCAAGGCAAATTCATGCCCAATCTCCCACAATGACCTAATTATGGACTAGTTC
Organism: Pinus albicaulis; assembly: GCA_034641835.2. NCBI lineage: Eukaryota > Viridiplantae > Streptophyta > Pinopsida > Pinales > Pinaceae > Pinus > Pinus albicaulis. The sequence continues at coordinate 537,119,983 of CM076583.1, read as the reverse complement.
AGTAGAGCGAACTTGTACGACATGCCATGTGTCACTTTTTAGTCTTTCAGCTCTGAATTTGATACACAAGAAACTGTAGTTAGTGCATTTTCAGTCCCTTTTTACAAAATTGGAATCCGATGCTCAGAGATAAAGTTATGATGATTTTCCCAAGGTCACCTCTTTGAGATGAAATTCGAGAGCCTTCAAAAACCCTAACTGCCTCAGATCATATCTCCGAAAATATAGTGAACCAACATCTGGAATTTTTACACAAAGTTCCTTAGGATTTCTGCTCAAATCAGTTTTTTTTAGCATCTGAAACTTCTTCAAAACAAATTTATAGCACAAATTCTAGGATGACCTGTTTGCAGTAGCGAAACCCTAGAATCCAAAGATCTGATACCAAATGTTATGAAAACAACTCACAAAATAGAAGAAAAAATAGATCAATGCCTTAGAAATCAGCCTCTTCGATGGGGAAGCATCCTTTACATTACATAAATGAAAAATTCTTGGATGATACAAATTACAAAACCTACTTTATATATATATATATAGGATTCTAAGGGGTCCCAATATAATAAGATCCTACATAACAATAATAATGTAAGGGCACAACAATAACAATAGTGGGCTTCTATTGTGGAAATTATACGAACAATATGCATATCATGGATTCAATCTAATCTAACAATGTACTAAAGCTAGATACTGAATCACTTCTACAAATCAATTGCGGAAATTTAAACACAATTGCTAATCACATGAAGCAAAGAACAATCAAATCAAACCACAACACAGATAATTTCCCGGGGAAATCTTGCTGCTCAAAACCCACTATCTTCTATTGTATATTCAGCATGGATACATGTAACAATTACAATACACTCTTCTCACAAGAGTCTCATATACTCAACTAATTTTCTCACACTGTCCTGAACAAAGCTGGCCAACACTTAGCCAATTCTCAGCCTCTAAAAAACCTGCCTTTCTTGCGCAATTCTTGATGAATGCAATTCCTATTCTTTAGTAATTTTGGCCTTCCTAAATTGCGCAAGGATCATGGGCAATCCAATGTGTGTTTGGTTGCATGGGTGCAACCCAATTATCCTACATATGATAGTTAACATCCCTTTAACCTTTTTCTCTACTGGGTCATAGAACTTGTATAGTTGTGAATTTAGGTTTGATACTAATTAGAATCTCGGGTTCTTGGTGCATGCAAGCTGTTGTGACCTGTGCAATCAGATTAACGCTCCAGTGGCACGTTCTTTAGTAATTTTGGCCTTTCTAAATTGTGCAAGGATCATGGGCAATCCAATGTGTGTTTGGTTGCATGGGTGCAACCCAATTATCCTACAAATGATAGTTAACATCCCTTTAACCTTTTTCTCTTGTGAATTTAGGTTTGATACTAATTAGAATCTCGGGTTCTTGGTGCATGCAGGCTGTTGTGACCTGTGCAATCAGATTAACGCTTCAGTGGCACGTTCATGTTTATGAAAATATCGAGGTGTGAACACTCATTTAATGATATTGAACATCCTTACTCTAAATTTTATTTTCCGGTCACGACCAAGTACCTATCAATATTTTTGATGGCATTCCCTTCTGGGGAAGCATGCATGTTTTTCTTGTATGTCAAGTTGAACTGGTTCTTGTCTTGTAGGGATTCAAATCAAACCCTTACTATTTTTTGTTGCCATAGAAACACCTCTGCTTGAACTATAATTTTGGATTGTTAATGTTGGAACTGTACTTAATTAACTACTCGGGATTTAATTTAATTCATATGTGGAAACTATTACGTGAATTATGACTATGTTGTAATGGTGTAGAATTGTTATTTATATACATGAATGATTTGAATTTCTTGGCTTATATGATAAATTGGTTGATATTCTCCCAACCACCAAGAGCAAGGGACTGTACCGGTGGCAAGGCTCTAGCCCAACCCTGGGACTGGCCCGACCCTCAAAGTTGGCTCTGTTTTAGAGAAACAATTTTTTTCCCAACACTAAACTCATATGCCATTTGCGTACTTGAATATCAAACTATGTGTGCCTTAAGGGTTCGATATTACTTATTCTTACTGGGTTTAAACCACAATTTCGATTTAGGGAATCCCCACCAATTGTATGCATATTCCTAAAGCGTACACTTCATTACAAAAAATACATGGATAGAATACTACAGATTTATTACTAGAACCAAATGCAAATTTCCACAAAAATATTTGCACAAATTGTTTTCAGAATATTACTCTATTTTTCCTCCTTTAAAGTTATTATAGATTTCTGTATATACTCGGTTTTCATTCCAACATTCTTACAACCTATAAAATATTACACTCCCAAAATATGAAAGTAACCCACATATATATCTTATAAATATTTACGCCCAGATTCCCCACAGGTCATTTAACCATTCATTCATTAGAAATATGAAACAATTACTTTCATCATATCAGCAAAGTTATAAAACTTATCTAGAACTCAAGCCCGAGGTTCTACCACAAGGCTACAGAAAGCTAGATGAACCTCCCAACTCGCGAGAAAAAAATCAATCCCGGTGCTCCCCCCAAGCCAGTTTCATACCACCTAGTCTCAACCAGCTCCAGTCTTAGGATTTTTTATAGTTCCACTAGCCAACCAGCTCAGGAACCAAGTCTAATTTATTCCCTATGTACAACGTCCTATTCATAGGTTCTTTAAAATCCAAATCTTCTCATCTCTCCTTTACCTCAAGTTACCCACACCCTCTTGGACCTCCTCCTTTTCTTTTTGAAATGAAGAGAGAGAATGGGCAGCTAACTGCCAGCCTCAACCGTCTCAATTGTCTTGAGTATGAAATCTTTTCTCACATATTACTTTCCATAGGCTTGTGGTTGACCCTCAAAACATATGGTCAACAATTTGTAAACTTTAACATTAAAAACTATTTAATAAGCCGTTAGTCTAATCTTTTACTGCATTAATTATCAAAGTAAATCTAAAAGTTACTTTTCTCGCATATACATATATTAGCCGACACATATATATTAAAAAAAAAAATTAATGTAATGTTATGTGACAATATCTCCCTCATGCACTGGGGTGTAGAGTGCCTCTCGGCGCAATTAAATTAATTTAGAAATATAAATTGATTTAAAATTGGTTTTTTATTTTTGTTAAATTTTAAAAAATGTTTTAATTAATAATGACTAGTTTAACTATTAATATTTAAATAGGACATAATCGCAAAGAATATCATGGGAAAAAATAAGTTAAGAATACCATGGAAAAATTAATGGACCAAAAATTTTTATAGTGTTTTTTTTTACTAAGTCAAAATTCAAACTTTACAACATCTTTATCATATTAAATTGAAAATCCATCTAAACACAATTAACCAAATCTCATTAAAAATATATTAAAAAATAATCTAACCATTAAAAATTATAATACAACCTTAGTTATATATAAATAAATCATAACATAAATTAAATATTTAAATGTGAAAAAATAACTAAATGCAAAGTATTTTGTTTAAGATTTAGGTACAAATTTCAATTATACTTTATGTCATATTAAAATATATGAATTGAAGTTTTTTGTTATTACAATAATAAAGGATACAAAGTTAATTAAATAGTTGTAAAGACACAATTTAAGCGGGAGGAAAAACGAAATCTACATGGATTTTTTTTTTTTGGAGCGAAATGAAAAATGGTGAAAATTTCAATGTTTGTTTTAAAATACAAGAGCAATGTCATGGTATGTCACTGCAATTTTGTATAAATGAATTTTTGTTGCATATAGTTTTATTTACCTTTTAAATATATTGAACTTTGCTTCATAGAAGTCTATAAAAAAAAAACTCACATCAAGTTCAGTTTATTTCAATCTTTGATTCTTCTCGGTATTTTATAAATCTGTTTTTTATTTGAGCGATCCACTGAAAAGATATGTTGGCTTCAATGCCTATTAACCATCTCTCACGGTTAATACCTATACTACAAGCAAGAGAACCAAAATGCACTATTCAAATATATTTGTTCAACACACTAAGTTATCATGTCCATGACAAACATCCACAAAGGCTGCAAAGAAATCTTGAAGCATGAAAGACTTAGAACCTCACGTACACTACATTTACTAAACATTAGGATAATAGAAGATAGCAAAATATAAGATTAAGATTTAATCTTAATCTTTAATAAATTGTAACCTTTAATACAATTTTAAGATTAAGATTAATATTACTAAATCTAATCCCCAATCGGGAGGCATAGCAGATCAACATCATTCTCGGGATGATTGAAATGATTGATAGGACTTTGGGAGGGGTCGAAGGGTGGCCACCTCCCAAAAGACATGTGTGGACATATGGTAGTAGGTTGTCAGATGTTAATGGTGTGGTTATTATGGTAGGTACAAGCGACCTAGGTCATAAAGGCCAAGTGGCGAGGGAGATTAACATTATAATTGAAACTCTCTTGGGCTGATGCAAGGCTTTGACCATTTTCTTGAAGGGTTCAGTTAATTTGGCTCAATTGTGTTGGCGTTGCAAAATTCTAGGTAGGCTTTCATTCCTATGGTTAATGGCACAGATAAACGGGTATGTTTTTTAGTCCAAATCTCTGGCCCATTGCCTGTGGTTTGTTTGGTTTTTTCTTTGTGACAATGGAGAGACTGGTCTTAGTAGTTGGAATGTTGGTAGTCTTCGTGAAGGGCACATGGACACTTGGCACATTTCTATAGTTGCTATAGTTTTTGTGTATGTTGTTTCTATGTCTGTGTTCGTCGTCTTTGGCATATTATTGTCTAGAATGGGCATGCATGTTTGAAGTTGGGTTCATTGTTGTGTCGACAAAGTCGAGTTTGATAACAGTGTAGGGTATTTATTAGTTATGTCCACCTCGAGTGTAGAAATGGCAGTTTTTGTCTTGTCTGTGGTTTATAATGTTAATGAGGCGGCATGAAAATTTTTAAGGCTTCAGGAGCCGGTCTCTGTTATTTGGTTTTTGGGTAGGAATAATTTTTTGTGATTCTTAATGTTCAATGGTTTTCTTGAGCACACAGTGCTGGGAAAAGGTTCACAATGGTGTTGGTGGACTCCATGAATAGTTCTCAGTATTTTTTTTGCCTCTTTTTAATGAATTTGTCTCAGGTTATTTGAAACAGTTTTGGCTCTGGGGTCGCGGGTTCAATGATCGGAAGTGTTCCTCGTCCTTCCCTTCTCGTCAGCCTACTCAGAGTCTTGACAATCCTGCAAGTAAAACAATGGTTCGCCCGACCCCTAGTGTTAGCACTTCCAGAAATAGAAGTTGAGGTTGGAGTAGGCAGAAAGGTAACCAGAGTGGCAGTGGGTCTTCCTCCGCTCAGCCATAAAGGAGAAGTGGGTGAAAAATTGATGCAAACATAATCTAGGAAGCAGTGCAGGCTTACAATATAGGCACTCTTACCCAAGTGAAACAATTGATTGTGTTATGGGATGCAAAGCTAAACCAATGAGCTGAAAATGAATTGCAGGTGGAGGATTGGCGACTTCTCACCCCAGACTCAGGTAATACCTGTGGCCGAACCACCCAATATAAGTAGACTATCTATCTCTACTGGCTAATGAATAATATTATGGCTAAATCCATCCTGGTCTCATCGATAAATTATGGAAAGTCGGACCCTGGTCTTCAAGACATTCAAAAAGAATTTCAATTGATTCAATGTCAAATTCAGCATCAGAATATACGCCTTGGCCATATCGAAAAACACATTATGTGCCTCCCTCAATCAGAATTATCTGGTTCTAGTGCAAAGGACCCCACCCCTGTGGAGTCTCCAGATGATGATTAGGGTGTAGTCTTGTTTTGTGTTTTTGTTTAATTGTATGTTGTATATGTCGGATAGAAAAAATTGTTGCAGTTATCTAGATGTGGATGAAAACTGATTTTTAGACATTCATGCCTATAAGGCCATATTTGACAAACTTAAAGCTCCAATATTTTGGATGGATTATAATGTGTTTCGGTGGCTAATAAACCTGGTTTCCCACTGAGCAGGTTAAGGCCACCAAACATCTTTTATGGTTGTAACATTCTTTTGAATGAATGAATGAAGAGGTCCTATGAAGCTTACAAAAAAAATATTACTAAGATTAATTAATCTTAATTACTAAATCTAAAATTAATATTATATATGATTTCAAAATATTACTAAATTTAACATAAATTGAGACATAATATTTTTATATTTTAATGATATTAATATTAATGATTTATTTGTTTATTATCTATTAATTAAGTCAATAATTAATAATTTTTACCCTCTTGCATCTTTAATGAATTTATTTACATTTGATTAATAATTTTCATGTTTATTTTACAATTTTACATCTTCAACTAACCAAACTAAAAAATAAATGCACAAAATTCATTTATGCAAAAATCTTTGACAATGCCACTAGGTGGCTCTTGTATTTTTTATACACGAAAGGAATATTTATTTGCAAAAGCATTTTAAAATTGTTGTAAGCATATGGGATTACCCCACTTCTCAAATAGATGACAATATCTTTTGCACAAAATATTATGCCGCTATCATGTTTTATTCATGGGAAGATTTTATGATCAATTTCATATCTTGGTTTCATTTTGGGACACTCATTTAGTCATTTTAAATTTAATTTTCTTTTGCTATACATATTTAATTTTTTAAAATTAATTATGGAAAATTTAAAATTATAAGTTTTTTTTTAAGAGAATATAAGTACCGTGATATTTGTTTATAAGATAAAAAGATTAAGTAGATTGATGTATTTTTTCATATGTATATTTGAAATCTTTTTTTTGAAATATACTTTAACTTGATTTTAATATTAAATATTACATTGACTAAGAGATGTAGAACTCTAACCTCTTTTGAAAAAAAATGTATTTTAGCTTAACTTCAAGTCATTCAATTGAAGAGTTAATGTTTTTTCCGCATTTCTTATACTTATTTTCTTGTATAGGGTGAAGTTTGGGGTCCATAACTTTATCCAAACATCTCAATGCAAGAGATTAGTCCCTCATAATATCATTTTCATAGAATTTGGTACAACAACACTAATTGCTTTAGTGGTCTTTCATGCTATGACCATGGAAAATAGTCTTAGATGGATTGGCTACTCACATTGTGGTCTTATTAGATAAACATATCTTTCTCTTCTATGGAGCAAACATTAAGTGAGATTAATTCATGTTGGCATGTGAGAACCTCTCCAATGCTTCACTTCATTTCCCTTGAATTTACAAACCAAAGAGAGATAAGCAAGGGTATTGGCATATTGAGATATGCAGAGCCTACCTTAGGTGCACATGCTCTCAGCCCCAAAGGCGACTTTCTCCAAGCATCAAAGTTGTCCATTTTTTTTTATCTCTAATGTTGTTGGCGGGTCCTTCAATGCTTAGGGAACCCCAAACTCTAGCTACTTTACAACCTAAGGGTACCTCTTTCCCATCTTAGAGTTTTCTCCAATCGATGTCACATGGAGATGAACACCATATTTGTCATGTCTACTTTTTAGACCCTAACACTAATGACCACTTTATATTATTATTCTCTCCTTAATACATGATTAGAGGATGGTACTTTTGTCTCTTCCAATATTTATTTGGCTCTATTCAAACACTCATGGCTTGTGAAGACCAAAGATGCTCGAGCCTCTTCCTTTAGGAGATGTTTGACTTTATCCAATGGATTACCAAAGGTTAGTGCCATTAACTGACATGCATTAAAGGTTATTATTACCTCATATTTTTAATGTGTTAACACTAGTAAGAGGAAGCCCCATGGCATCTAAGCTTACATGATAACTTGCAAGACATCATAGATCTAATCTCTGCCTTGGCCTTGCCCATCACACATTTATTTGCAGACTTGAACGTTAGAATTGCTTCTCTAGAGCAACATATTTCAATTAGGTAACCTCCTTGATCTTATGCTTCCTCGTTGTCCCTCAACTCATTACATTAATGTTTCTTAGTACTTTTTTCTTTTAAGATGTTTTTTATTTGATATGCATTATCCCCTTCTCTTTACATTTTCATTTATTTTTCCTTACAATCTCTTTTTTCAAAAGCAAGAAAAAGCCTTAGAGTGACCAACCTAGCCTATGTTGATACAATCTCAAAACTTTGATGTTAAACAACATCATCACATGTAGACAAAACTCGAGCACCTAAAATTACCCAAAATGAAGTTGATATGTAAAGGGCATACGTCCACTCATACTAGATGTATCTAGATTTTGAATTCTTCACATGTTTCTTTACATCTAAAAAAACAAGCTCATTACTAATTAAAAATAGTTCTAAATTACACTTCAAAACCAAAATATAATTTTAACCTAAATAATATTTGAATAAAAACTAATATCTCACATTATCACAATATCATATACTTTAAAATAACATTTAAATAATATTTACATAAAAAATAATATCTCATATTATCAATCATATGCGTTAAAATAACTAACATGTAACCTTACTGCTATGTATAAAATCATACATTATTTTGAATTACAATTTAACTTTTGACTTGACCAATCTTTACAATATGATACACCAATTTTAATTTTAAAGGAATATTAATACTTAAATTAAAATAAAATAAAATATTAGAGACACAATCAAATAATTTAGATGAGAAAGGGACATTTTGTCCACATTAATCCATTTCCCGTTCCCCTTCCCTTGCGTATGGTTGGGAAGTTGCGTAAAGTTTCCAAGGTGGATAGGATAGATAAAGTTTTAGTTAAGCAAAGTTGACAACTCAATAACTTCTCAAAACACAACACTATACAATGCACAAGTTTGGTGTAGAGGTTAGGGGTGCCAACTAATTCCAATTCACTCATATACATTGAATAACTAATTTTATAGAGTTATCAAATAAAAAAATAAAAATAAAAAAACTTTCACTTACAAAATGTAAAACTTTATTTACGTTTATTTATGAAATTGACACAATGGACAAATTGACTTTACCAAATTAATATTTTTCAACCAAACCAAAAACAATATAACTTAAGACAAGTATAAAAATTAAAATACCTCAAATACAAATTAAAATTAATAATGATATAACATTGGTGAGGGTGGCATCATTATCCATTGGAGTATTGATTCTTGTGATACTGGTAGGGACAAGAACCAAGACAAGAATAAAAATTAAAATACCCCAAATACAAATTAAAATTAATAATGATATAACATTGGTCAGGGTGGCATACGAGAGTTGGGAGACACTATCCATTGGGGTATTGATTCCTGTGATACTGGTAGGGACAAGAGAATTTAATGTTGTTGTAACTTTTTAATGCTTTTTGGACTTTTACCATTTGACAATTAATGTTAAGCCCACCAAAGTATGAAATTTACTTAAACCCAAGAGTAAAAGAGATGGGAATACCTTTTACCTAAAGAAGGCACCTTGCCATTATATTTGTGCAATCTAAAGAAAACATAGGGTATAGTGGCTAACTTTATGATGAGACATCACTTTTGAATCTCACGTGTGAAAGGACCATCAATAGTGTATACGAGGACAAGAGAGGAAGTCTCTATGAATTAAAAAATTAAAAGGAATGAAAATTTAAATCATTAAATTATAATAAATTTTGCCACTTTCAGTTTAAAAATAATAAATCGACTAAATGTTATTTTTATTTTCTTTTATTTTAAATACTTTTATTTTTTTTATTACGTTGGAGGCGTTATTTTTGTTGGAGTGGGGTGAGAAAACACTGTTCACTCCACTCAATCAAATCATTTCTTCATCGCCCTTCTATCCAGTTAAAATTTGACAAGTGTAACGTCTAAAAAATTGAAAAGTGTAAACGTTAGCTTCGGTCCACTTTCTTACGGTGCTTCCGCGTCGTGTTCTCGACTCCCACAAGATATTTGCCAATTGTACAAGCTTTTGCATTGGGTTCTTGACTCCCTACCAAATCTTTGCCAAGTGTAGCGGCCTCGGGATCCATTCCTTATCGATGGTTCAGATTTGCCTTGTTGAATCGACGGCTGGAAATGAAGGCCGTAAGGGTAACTAATTTCAGGCAGCGAGGGTTTGTCATTCTGGTCGTTTTCACGATCGAGAAGAACGAGAGCTGCCTCTGCAACCCTTGTTTTTATCCTTTGCCTATTGTGGATGTTTATTCCTGTGACGAATTCAAAAGGTACGAATTTAAGGTTCTGCGCTATCCTTTGCCTGTTGTGGATGTTTATTCCTGTGACAAATTCAGAAGGTACAAATTTAAGGTTCTGCGCTGTATGAGAGGACGGAGCCATGACTGGACTGAGTGCCTCTTCGCTCACGCCGGTGAGAAATAAAGAAGATGTGATCCTCCACTCTTTCATTATTCTGGAACTGCTTGCATAGACTTTAGAAAGGGGACTTGCCGCCGAGGGGATGCCTACGAGTTTGCTCACGACGTTTTTGAATGTTGGCTTCATCCTGATACATCTGCTCATCATCTGATTGATTTACTAGAAAGTCAAGGTACGGTGGTAATGTAATCAGAGTAAGCAGCCTGTGTTGAATGGAAGATGGCTATATGGGTACGGTCTGATTCGTTTTCTGTGCAGTATGCAGTCTCTAGCAGTTCACTCAATGCCATCAATAAACACCTCCTGCGATTGGAACTCTGTGTCTCAGAAATCCCTGATTCAGTAAAGGAGCCGGTCATGGATCCTACCCATCAGAATGCAGATGACAAGACATTGTTTCTCCTGGGCGAGTATGACAAATCTGAGCTTCAAAATTTGATCTCAGAAATGGAGGCCATAGAAAAGGTAACGTTTACGGTTCGTGGGTCTCCGCTATTCTTAACTACTCATATTCAAGAATTTCGATTCCATTGACTTTAACTTATTGAGGAATTTGCATTCTCAGGATCCCCTTAAATGTGTTATTGCAGGCATTAGATGAATCTCCAACCAACTGACAAGGATTTGCTTCAGTTATGATTTTGAATGGAATATCGGGAATATTGTATTGTTCATATGTGAAATTGGGCTTTGTTTTAGGAGATATGAGGTCTTGATGAAACATGAATGGGCACTAGTTTATTTTTGGACGTTAGTTATCGTCTATGGTAGAGGTTAGCTACTTTTAGTCATTGTTTCTTTTACAGTCTGCTCATATCAGGTCTGTTTCCAACATTTTGAGAAGTGAAATTTTGATAATATGCAAACTGTATGTTATGTATTTCGAGATATCTGACAAGGAAGTCAACCATATTTTTCTATCTTCCCTATTATCCACTGACCTTGATTCGCCATTCCTCCATTTCTCACTAAGACATATGCCATGGTGGAGGATCCTTCAACGGACCCAGTGGTCTCCTGGAGCAGCGTGGGCAATAGTTTTATTGTGTGGGATCCCCACGAGTTCTCTCAAAATCTGCGGACCTGGTGTTTCAAGCACAACAACTTCTCTAGCTTCGTTCTCCAGCTTAATACTTATGTGACTTCTTCTGTTTACTTCAATTTTATTTTTAGCGACATTGTGTTGTGAAGTTTGATGGAATATTCGGATTTGGGTCAGTGTTTTGTTGGGTATTGATTCTGTGGAACATTTTGTTTTTCCATCTTATATTCTGTACTAAGATTTTGCATAATAGTTATCGATTTGTCTTAGCTTCTATGTGTCAAATTCCTTTCAGATTGGTCATTGAGGTTTGGTTATGAGGTCGGTCTAGGACGTCAATTAAGTCCTGTATCCCATGATTTTTTCACCTGTACGAATATTGACGCAACAACGTTGAAAGTCAGTCCTGAGGAGGAGTGGTCAACCGTCGTCGTGACTTTGTCTTCCTTTCTTTTCCTCCACGTGGTCTATTTCTTTTTCTTCGAATCTTGTTTATCAAATTCGGGGAATTTGATAAATAAATATCATTCAAAAACCATTGCAATTTTAAATATATCTCTCGCGTTATATTACGCCGCCCGACCTTATAACCGATGGTTATAACTTTCAATACCTTATATTATATCTCCCGGCTCATATAACTGGATTTATTTAAAGAAACAATTGTCAATTAAACAAACACTGCCATACCTTAGTTAAAAGGTTCCAATTAATATAAATTATAGCCGGGCCCCAGCACTGACGTGGAACATACGACAGATTCGTACCTTCGTTATTCTTGCTTCCTTATCTGATGGTTGTTATCGCGTTGCCCGATCCAACGTATATCACTTGATCAACATGCGCAAACGATAACACGCGATGGCGTGTACGGGAAGGTGGTTTTCCAATTTCGCTCGGGGACACGCGTCAGGCACTCTATGGAATCGCTACAAATTCTTCAATACCGCGTTCCGTATAAGAGTGGTGCGATGAATTCCGCTTCCAACCCTTACTGTTCACCCAACCCACTCGTGGTTTGTGCACAATGTTTAACCAGGGTTCCTCGCCAGGTTTGCGTTCTTCTTTGTTTATTAACTCACGTCTAACCTCGGGTCAATCCTTGGCAGGTTTCAATCAACAATGACGAGATTCTATTCCGACAGCTTTTCTATAAAGACCATGCCTGCGGTGGTGATAACTTCACATGGTTTGCTCGAATAAATTTAGGAAACACCGGACAGAGATATATGGCATTCATGCAATCACCATTCGCAACGATTTCGCACCGAACCAGTATACAATCGTTTCTCAATCAAACAATTTCTTCATTAATAAGAATTCAAGACAATTCGATGGCCAATGAAATTTGAAATTATTCAACTGGAAGCAATTGTAACACACAGAGTTTATTGCAGAAATCTCCTCTCCTCTTCTTGTCCCTCTCTACATCCGAGGGCTTACAATTATATACATAAACCTATGACTCTTCGGTTCCTCTGAGGGGACCATTACAGGAAATCAACAGCCTAATTAAAACAATTCAACTAACTGGAATATGACAGCTAGACTAACTGAGCTATTCAACTTCTACGATTCTAACTGATCTAATAATACAATCAGCTAAGGTATTGACACCTAGCTATAACAATTCGACTGTTTTCAAACCCTCCTAGCCACAACATGTGGAAAAAACTCCTACATTGCTGGCTAGTGTATAATGCCCCTGCATCAGACTCCCGAGGGAAATTTTCTTCATGGGCTCCTGTCCATGAGCTCTTCCACTGATCTGCCTATCTTCTGCAACATTTCTTCAGTCATCCAAGTGGAATTTTCCTCTGGCTTATCCTTCCATTTGATTAAGTACTGAAAGTACTCTTGTCCTCTTGTCCTTCTAAACACCCTTTTCTCCAATATTTTCTTTGGTTGCAATGGTTGTGCTGGAGGTAGTTGTTCTCTCCACTCAATCTGTTCCTTGTCTGCTGCTCTTTCTTCGGCACCATCATCTTCATACTTGTACAAATCTGCAACATTAAAAATAGGAGATATTCCAACGTCAGGAGGTAATTCAATCTGATAAGCATTTGCAGAAAACTTCCTAAGTATCTTGCATGGCCCAATATTTTTGAGCTTCAATTTGTTGTACTGCTTCTTTGGGAATCTTTCCTTTCCCAAGTGTGCCAAAACCTGATCTCCTACTTCAAAATGAACTTCCTTTCTGCTCAAGTCTGCTCTGCTTTTGTATTTGATGCTGCTGCTTTGTAGTTGCTATTTCACTTGTTCGTGTATGGTCTGGATCTCTGAAGAAAATTCCTCACTATCTACACTCCTTAGCTCTGCTCTTCCCAGATTTCTTAACTCTGATATCCCTCTGGGGTGCATTCCATAAACAATATGAAATGGACTATGCCTTGTGCTCCTGTTTGGTGAGTCATTATATGCATATTCTACCTGGGGAAAAATATGATCCCACTGCTTGGGATGTTCTCCTGCAAGACATCTCAACAAATTCCCCAGACTCCTATTCACCACCTCAGTTTTTCCATCAGTTTGAGGATGATAAGTTGAGTTGAAACTCAGTGTGGTGCCAAGTTTCTTCCACATTATCCTCCAAAAATGACCCACAAATCTGGTATCTCTATCTGAAACAATACTCTTGGGTAACCCATGCAATCTAACAACTTCTTTGAAGAACAAGTTAGCAACATGGGTGTCATCACTAGTTTTATAACATGGAATAAAATGTGCCGTTTTGGAGAATCTGTCCACCACAACAAAGACTGCATCATTCCCTCTCTAAGTCTTGGGCAATCCTAGAACAAAATCCATACTCACCATGTCCCAAGGCCCGTGTGGAATAGGCAAGGGAGTGTACAATCCTGCATTCTAGCTCCTTCCTTTGGCATATTGACAAATCTTGCAATTCTTCACAAAATTGTCCACTTCTACTCTCATCTTGGGCCAGAAATTAAAGTGACTCAGCTGCTCATAAATCTTATCAGTACCAAAGTGTCCAGCAAGTCCACCACTATGCTTCTCTTTGATCAAATTTTCCCTCATGGAACATTTTGGTACACACAGTTGGCTTCTCCTGAATAGTAAGTCCTCCTGCAGGAAATAATCCAGCCACTAGCTTCTATCTGCTAAAACAGGGTTATTACATGCCTCAAATGCTTCTTTAAAATCTAGATCTGTTTTATACAATTCTTTCAGAAAATCAAATCCCACAACTTCAAAATTAGTTTCTTGAACAAGCATGTGCCTCCTACTCAAAGCATCAGCTACTTTATTGGCTTGGCCACTTATATGTTTCAAAACAAAATTAAAACCTTGGAGATACTCAACCCATTTAGCATGCTTATGTTTCAACTTGGGGTGTTGTACAATATAATGCAAAGCATGATTGTCAGAATATAATACAAACTCCCTGGACATCAAATAATGTCTCCACTTCTTCAGTGCCTGAACAATTGCATAGAATTCCTTCTCATAAGAGGAATACTTTCTTCTGGTGTCATTCGGCTTCTCACTAAAATATTCCACAGGCCTATCATCCTGACTCAACACAGCTCCAATGGCCTCTCCACTGGCATCACATTTTACTTGAAATGGTTTTGCAAAATCAGGCAGAATCAAAACAGGCTTCTCTGTTATCTTTTGCTTCAAAATTTTAAAATTTCTTTCCGCTTCAGCAGTCCACTTAAATGGTTGTTTTCTCTTCTTTATTGTCTCAATTATGGGTGCATTAATCTTACTGAAGTTCCTTATAAACTTCCTATAAAAACTAGCAAGTCCATGGAAACTTCTTACCTCAAATACATTCCTGGGTGAAGGCCACTCCACAATTTCCTTAACCTTTTCTGGGTCCATCTTCAATCCTTCTGCAGAAACAACAAACCCCAAATACACCAACTCTTCCTTCATGAATGAGCATTTCTTCAAATTTATCAGCAGTTTCTCTTGGTGCAGCTTCTTCAAAACATGATTAAGATGCCTTAAATGTTCTTCTCTAGTTCTGCTGAAAACTAATATATCATCTAGATATACTATCACAAATTTACTAATGAATTCTTTCAATACTTCATTCATAAGTCTCATAAAAGTGCTTGGTGCATTTGACAACCCAAAAGGCATTACCATCCATTCATATAACCCTTCATTTGTTTTAAAGGCAGTTTTCCACTCATCACCCTCTCTTATTCTAATCTGATGATATCCACTCTTTAAATATATCTTTGAGAAATATTTAGCACCACTCAAACAGTCCATTAAATTCTCAATTCTGGGCAAAGGGAATCTATACCTGATTGTAATCTTATTAATTGATCTGGAATCAATACACATCCTCCAGCCTCCATCTTTCTTTGGGCTCAACATTGTTGGTACTGCACATGGACTCAGGCTTTCTCTGATCAACCCCTTGTCCACCAACTCCTGTACTTGTCTCCTGATTTCCTCATTTTCCTTGGGAGTCATTCTGTAGGCTGCCTTATTTGGCAGATTTGAACCAGGGATAAAATCTATCTGATGGCTGATCTTCCTCATAGGTGGCAGCTCATCAGGTAAATCATCCACAACAATGTCACAGTAATCATCTAACATCTCTTGTATCTCTACTGGTAAATCATAAATCTTTGTAGAAGTAAGAACTACTTTAGGCTTGCAAACTAAAGCAAAACTTACCTCTTCTTCTTCTATCTGCTGCAGATATTCCTTCCCGCTCAGCAACAAGGTCTTTGGATCAATCACTCTGTTGGATGGCTCTCCTTCTTCCATGGGTATCAATGTATGATGTACCCCATCCTTGAAGAACTTGTAAGTGTTCTTCTTGCCATCATGCACTGCTGCTCTGTCAAACTGCCAAGGTCTACCTAGTAGTATGTGACACACATCCATGGGCATTACATCACACAGAACCTTATCTTTATATTTTCCCATTTGCAGCTCTATCTCACACTGTTCTTTCACAACCAGTTGGTGCCCTTTGTGCAGCCAGGACACCCTGTAGGCAGTTGGATGCTCCATTGTCTTCAGCTTCAAATTTTCTATTACCTCAGTGGAAAACAGATTTTCTGTGCTGCCACTATCAATGAATAGCTGGCAGCATTTCCCTTGGACTTTGCATATGCTCCTAAACAAAGTATTTCTTTGTGCAGGCTCAGTGACCTCTTTGGCTTGCTTCAACAGGACCTTATTCACCACCAAGGATTCCCCCCTCTCTGGAAGAATTTCTTCTTCAATCTCTGCCTCTTCTCCAGTCTGCACAACAACGACATTCCTTGGGCCAGCACCCACATTCTCTATGCATTCATAGTGCTTGTGTCCCACTCGCTGACATCTATAACACCTCAATTCTCTACCTCTGCCTCTGTCTCCTCTTCCTTTTCCTCTGTAAGAACCCCTTCTGCCCCTTGCATCATCCTCTAAAGATGCATTTTGAGGTGAGCTACTGTTAGCTCCATCCCTGGGTGTAGTAGGCTTTCCTCTACCACCCTGACTTCCCTTTCCTTGGAAAGTACCTCTCTTCTTAGAAGATTGTTTCCTCAGGATTTTTTCCTCTACTTTCAAGGCCATCTGATAGGCCTCTTCCACTGTCTTAGGAGACAGGAGACCAATCTCATCTTGGACCTCCAGCTTGAGACCATTCACATATCTGGCAGTCTTCTCTGGTGTGTCTTGGAATTGCCCAGCCCTTATGCTTACTCTGTAGAATTTCTCTGTGTATTATTTTACTGTCAGCAACCTCTGTGTCAGGTTCTACATTTGCTTATATAATGTTAGTTGGTAATCACTAGGCAAGAATTTACCTTTTAATTTAGCCATAATTCTGGTCTAGCTCTTGATAGGTTGCTTGCCAACTCTCCTCCTTTATGCTTGCACTCCATCCCACCAAAGTGCAGCATGTCCTTTCAGCTTTGTCACTTCAAACTTGACCTTCTTATCTTCACTTATTTCTTCATAATCGAAGCACTTGTTCATTTCATTAATCCAGTCCACTAGTTCTTCTGGATTCAGTCCCCCTGCATAGCTTGACACTTCAATTCTGGGCTTAACTGCAGACCCCAGAACAGTTCTAAGGAGCCTCATGTCAGGAGGAATTTCAACATTTTCTTCTGCTTCTTCCGTCTCAGGTTCACTGATGTCTTTAGGATCTCTGGGCTATCTTCGCTCCATGGCATCCATTCTGGCCTCGACCCTCTGCAACATCCCCAACACCTCTACGTTGGCAACAGGTCTTCTTCTGCCAACACCTCTACCAACTCGGATTGCCATGTCAGCAAAAACAACTTCAAACTTGCTCTGATACCACAAATGACGCAACAACGCTGAAAGTCAATCCTGAGGAGGAGTGGTCAACCGTCGTCGTGACTCTATCTTCCTTTCTTTTCTCCCACGTGGTCTATTTCTTTTTCTTCGAATCTTGTTTATCAAATTTTGGGAATTTGATAAATAAATATCATTCGAAAACCATTGCAATTTTAAATATATCTCTCACGTTATATTACGCCACCCGACCTTATAACTGATGGTTATAACTTTCAATACCTTATATTATATCTCCTGGCTCATATAACTGGATTTTTTTAAAGAAACAATTGTCAATTAAAAAAACGCTGCCATACCTTAGTTAAAAGGTTCCAATTAATATAAATTATAACCGGGCCCCAGCACTAACGTGGAACATATGACAGATTTGTACCTTCGTTAATCTTGCTTCCTTATCCGACGGTTGTTATCGCGTTGCTCGATCCAACGTATATCGCTTGATCAACATGCGCAAACGTTAACGCGCGATGGCACGTACGGGAAGGTGGTTTTCCAATTTCGCTCGGGGACACACGTCAGGCACTCTATGGAATCGCTACAAATTCTTCAATACCGCGTTCCGTATAAGAGTGGTGCGATGAATTCCGCTTCCAACCCTTACTGTTCACCCAACACACTCGTGGTTTGCACACAGTGTTTAACCAGGGTTCCTCGCCGGGTTTGCGTTCTTCTTTGTTTATTAACTCACGTCTAACCTCGGGTCAATCCTCGGCAGGTTTCAATCAACAATGATGAGATTCTATTCCGACGACATGTCTATACAGACCATGCCTGCAGTGGTGATAACTTCACAGGGTTTGCTCGAATAAATTTAGGAAACACCGGATAGAGATATATGGCATTCACGCAATCACCATTCGCAACGATTTCGCACCGAACCAGTATACAATCGTTTCTCAATCAAACAATTTCTTCATTAATAAGAATTCAAGACAATTCGATGGCCAATGAAATTTGAAATTATTCAACCGGAAGCAATTGTAACACACAGAGTTTATTGCAGAAATCTCCTCTCCTCTTCTTGTCCCTCTCTACATCCGAGGGCTTACAATTATATACATAAACCTATGACTCTTCGGTTCCTCTGAGGGGACCGTTACAGGAAATCAACAGCCTAATTAAAACAATTCAACTAACTGGAATATGACAGCTAGACTAACTGAGATATTCAACTTCTATGATTCTAACTGATCTAATAATACAATCAGCTAAGGTATTGACACCTAGTTGTAACAATTCGACTGTTTTCAAACCCTCCTAGCCACAACATGTGGACAAAACTCCTACATTGCTGGCTAGTGTCTAATGCCCCTGCATCAAATATCCCCTGAGTTTAACACGAACCTGTCCAACATGGGTAGTGGACTAGTGGCCCTCCAATGAACAAGATAAATATGTGTTTACTCGGCTTGCCCCTCCTCTGCGGGTTTTGTTGTGTCGGTGCAGCGATTCTTGGTCTAGTTCTCTTTGGATGGTGTCTAGATGAGGGAATTTTAGCACAGCAAATATAAGATGGTTTTTAATGGCCCATCACTTAATCGCATTTTTATGCAGATGAAACTGACAAGATTTAGGGCAGACAATATAACATGGAATTGGGTGAATTGTCTTTAGCGCTTTTTCTTGGCTTCAAATTTGGTTTAGAATGTTAGACATGTTCTTGGATATTTTGTTTAAACATTGTCAGTATCACCTGCGATTGAATTTGGTCAAGTTTATGACCAAACAGAAGTTGCAGCCTAAAATAGTGGGCTCTCTGCATCTCTATAAAGTGCATTGGATAAACTGGATTAGGATATAACCATGATGTAGAATATATTCATTGAAAAAGGGAGATTCTACAATTCTCTCGCAAATTCTTGGATGGCACTGTTATCATTGATCAAGAACCAGTGATTAGTGGACTCAAGTGATACAATTTAATGAAGTTTTGGGGATTATATAGAAGGAAGAATATCCTAATAATTTTGGGACATTACCCATCCAAAGCATGATTGTCAACTCTGTGGTAACTTGGAGTTCTTTCTCACTACGGTGAAAGTGACATTCGATGGAGTTTGGTACAAGAGAAGGCAGGCTCTAAATCACAATCCAATTTTGGGCATAGATTACGCAAATTGTCCTACAAATTTATATCACAAAATGCATGTTATTGTCCTCAATCCTCATGGCAATCTAATTGAATGTTCAAACACCTGTGAAAAGTTAGAGGTATAATTTATCATAAGATTATATGAAAGACAGTATAATTACAAAAATGGAAACTGAAAGGAGAGGTTATGCATCGAATCATTCAAGTAGCCTCTTGAATTTATGAAATAGTGAAAGAGAAAATGAAAGTTATTTGTTGGATTTGCCTAGAGAATAGAGAATTGTCGAGAGAGGAGATGGAACGTGTGGAAAGAAAAAAGATCTCATCGGTGAAGCTATTGCAGGCGAGCGTAGCTTACTTCTCAAATCTTCTGGTGGTTCTGTACTCAAATATTCCTGAGTGGGCTGGAAGAAATCTACGGTATAGCCATTGGTTGTAAGAAAAAAATTCCTGTTATTTCCTGCACGAGGCATTAAATAAAATGGTCTTTCTCCCAATGTGCATGGCTGTTTATCGCAATGCAAATATGTTTCTCTTTTCCCTTAATGTTGTGAGTTACAACTTACATGTGTAACATTTACCTCCTATTTAGCAATATACAGGGTCTCTTTAAAATACGTATAATTTAACATTGGGGATTTAGGCCATACATTTAACAGTAGAGCGTAGATGATCGTTTTGCCTATTTTTTTCATCTCGGAGAAACACCTTTAAGAGGTTTTCTGAGGACAAGTCTAGTTGTTCCATGTAATTTGACTTTTATGGCAACCATAATTGGAATCTGGCTATGCCAGTGTGGGTGAAATGACAATTTTCTGTTGCTTAAATTGCATTTTTCAATGCATAAATCAATTCAGCGCCCTCCAAAACCTAACGAACACTTGCATTGTGCAATATAAATATTTGAAATTCACAATTCTAGTAATCCTTTTAAACTTCTAACCAGATTTTGGACAAAATTGGTCAGAAAAATGTGTCGACAAAAGGTTAAAAATGTAGAATGTTTAGACTACACGATTTTGCGATTTGCCTAATTTAAATTAATAAACAATTAGTAGACGACAATGTGAAATCTTTAGATATATAAGTATACTATTTATAAATTATGATATATTTTGTAATACCTTATAGCTAAAACTTGTGTTTTCCACACTTCATATTTATTAAATTCCATATAACATTTAATGCCTTTGGGAGGATCTAAAACTGCCCAAACATTTAATTTTGTGATGCTAATGGAACTTGAAAGGTTGAAATTAATCCTATACCATTCTTGAATCTATGCTAAACCTAACAAAGATTTCATTATCAAAATCTATTTAAAAAATAAGATGTTATCATGAGATTATGTTAGAGATATTCTTTGTAATATATATTGATACATGTGATGCAGAAAGGTAGGACCAACAAAGAACACAAGGAATTGGTAAAAATACTTGTATTTTTGGAACAATATAGAAGAAATAAGCAGCAATACACCATATAGCTACACCATATAGCTTGTCTTGGATAAAAATTTATAAACTTAACACCATAGATTGCTAGCTGCATCATTTCTAAAGAGTTTACTTTTCTATATGATATTTGCATCTTTAAGTTAGATATGCATCGAAGCCCAAGCTGAGAATAAAAATTGGATGAGAATATTGGAAAACCCAAGATGTGAAATCTTTTAAGATGCCCATGTTTACATTTTGAAATGTAAGAACTCCAGTTATAGAGTGTGTAGTAGAAGCAAGTTCATTGCACTTGAAAATCATAAGGACAAACAGTTTCAAAATAATATTGAACAAAACAAGACAGATTGTTGATAGAGTAGGCTGTAGCTTAGAGGTGTGCTGAAATTTTAGCATACCTGCAAATTCCATGTCTAAGCTCATTTTTTGCAATAGTTCTTCTATCTTTTTGAGGGGATTAGTTTATACATCCTTAGCATCAGTAATAGGTACCTTGCTCTTTGGATATGGCTGTGGTTATTTCAGCTCAACCATGTAGACCTAAATAAGCATTGAAGCAATATGATAGAAACTGCTGGAAGTGCTCCTAAAATTCTACAATTTGAATGACATGTTATTGCAAACATGTCATTCAAGTCATTAAAAGTAGGTTATAAAATTAGATAATTGATAATGAAGTAAACAACGGTGGATTCATAGCTACTTGCAGAGTTTGATAGGTTGTGCATTTGCTCCCCAAATCAGACCTGCTCAACAGTGGTTTAAAATTTTAATGTGAATGTTCATTGTTCCATAAAGTTGAATGTTTATCTTTCTTTTCAGCATTTTGGCTTGCTGTTTCCAGAAGGAACTTAGAAGTTTCTACTTCCAGTTAACATGACAAATGTGAGTCTTCTCCTTTGGGGACTAAATCTACAGCACGTGGCCTTTCAATAAAGATGAAAAACCCTTGACAGAGATAAAAAAGGAAAAATAAAAAATCTGCTGGAAACAACTCCTTCGGTGAAACATATATAGATGCTTATATAGGAAAAAAGGTGTAGAACTTGAAAACAACACCCTTTTTATAATCCTTGCATATCTAGATTGTAGAGACTAGGAGATGACCATTTCTTGGTTAAGAGAATGAGTAAAATTCCCTGTAGAGCGTGACAAATTGTTTCTTTCAATACAACTAGAAGAATAAGACAAAGGAACCAATCTTAATTCCCACATGATATAAATGAAAAATTATTTCTTTCAATGTAACAACAAGAGTAAGACGAAGGACCCAAGCTTAATGCCCACATGATATACACGACAGAGGTGAATATTTCCACAAGAGAGTTGTTGCAGACTCATTGCCATTGTCTAGAGACATTACCAACTTGCTGAAGGAATTGAAGATATGAGTCACCAAGTTATGGCAGACATCCTGGATGCTAATGAACAATTTATCCATAAAATGGCTATCCTTTAAATGCGAAGAGGCAGAAAGGTCCAACTTAACTTTAGTACCTCAACAAAGGAATTTCTGCAACGAAATTAGAATAGAGGAATTATAAGTGGGCAATATCTTATCTACATCAATGCCCAGAAAACCATGAAATAGATTAATCTAATTTACCCATCGATTGATGCAGAGGATGGAATTGAGTTATCATGATTATTATTATAATTTAATGATTTAAATTTTATTATAATTTAATGATTTTATTGGTTGTGAAAACAATTATTACTGGTTGTTAAGGTTGATTCATTATTAATAAGTAAAATCATGCCTTTTAAGTGAGGAGAATCATTACTACTGCTAAGGTTGATTTGTCATCGATATTCAATCAAATCATGCCATTTAAAATGATTCTGTAGTGATTCGTAAAGTGAACAACGACCCTGGGTCTATATGTGTTTTCATATCTCTAAATCTTAGGTCATTTATTTGTTTCTTTACCTTTGAGTCTTGATTGTTTCTTCATTTCTTAAAAAATCAATGTTTTAGGCATTTAAAAAAAATCTTTTAAATTTTATTTTAAAATTAATTTTATTATTTAGGCGTATGTAGAAATTTCTTGTTTTCCCACCCCGGTTTTCAGTTTCACCTTATTTCTCCTTTTAGTTAAATGCCCTTTCCCATATCCTTACATTCAACAACAGGAAAATAATTTTTTGCTGAAAACACAAATTCTGGAAAATTTACAGAATGCTGGAAAATGCATAAATAAAAATCAGCAGATACAAACAACCATTCAACACATTATAACACAGTGATTTTTGGTCAAGGTGACCCTGGAAAAACCCCCTACAACTCTTGGGGAAAACCAATTCGAAAGCTCCTTATTTCTGGAAAATGTTTTTTACAATGAGAGAAATATTCAAAAAAATTGGCAAGTAAACTTTTACAACTTATCTCGTTTTTCGTGCCTCACAACCAACTGGAAAAACTTGCAAACAGCAAAACAGAACAATAATAAA
This sequence comes from Pinus albicaulis, assembly GCA_034641835.2. Lineage (NCBI taxonomy): Eukaryota > Viridiplantae > Streptophyta > Pinopsida > Pinales > Pinaceae > Pinus > Pinus albicaulis. The sequence goes on along the minus strand of CM076583.1, from coordinate 537,096,302 downwards.
TGCTGTACGGCCTCCTCGATTTTCGTGCCCAAATTTGCAGCCTTAAATGATGTTGTACGGACTGTCTAGAAAAGCGTGCAAGCTGCCATAAATGTTGTTGTACTATTTTTCTCAATTTCCATGCAGAAAAATAATAGAGTTGTTGTACAGATTTCTACCTCGAAATCTGTGCAAGGGTACATCCACTTTCTGTACGACCTCCCTCAAAAAACATGCCAGCAAAACCAGCTTCTCTGCTCTTCGATTTTCGTGCCAACTTGTTGTACTGCCTTCTTGGAAACTGAGCCAAAACTGTTGTATGGATTTTCTAGGAAATCATGCCCAAAATCTGCCTTTCACTGTGTGCTAACTCTGCTGTACAGACTTGCTGAAACACTACCTTGGAATGTGTGCCAAGCTGCTGCCTCCTTCTCCTCACTGCCCAGAAATCTCCCTTGCTCTCTTGCTCTCCTTCTCCCAATCTGCTCATGAAAGAATGAATGACCTTTTCCTCCTTTTCCTCCTTTAACCTAACCCTAAGTGACTTTTGGGGAATCCCTAAATCCAATGGCTGAAATAGATTTAGATCTAGGGCTGAGATTAAATGCTCATTTAAATCTCACTTTATATTTTTTAATTCACCCCACTTTAATAAAGACCCACTTAGTCATTTATTTCCAAAGTCACTTTTCCTTTCTAATTTTACATTGACTTTATTAAATTCACTTTAAAATTAGACTTTAGTAACTTTATCACTTAAAGTCACTTTTAAATTAGATTTGACTTTATAACTTTATAAAGTCACTTTAGGAGAAAAAGTAAATTCTTTTGGACACTTTTCCCTAGGCCAAAGATCAAAGCCTTAGGGAACCACCTGTCCTCCGATAACCAAATTTCAACACTCCCTCTTACCGAGGAAGGTGTTCCTCACCACACCCATCTTTTCTCTGAAGTAGACATGCTTGCCTTGTGGTAAGGCTTTAGTAAGAATATTTGCAACCTGCTCATCAGTGGGAATATACTCAAGCTTCACAGCTCCTTTCTAAACATAGTCTTTGATGAAATGATATTTGATCCTGATATGCTTTGACCTATCATGAAATACTGGATTCTCCGTGAGTTTAATGCAACTCTGATTATCATAGTAAATCACTGAAGGTCTCAACGACTGACCAAATAAGCCAAACAACATCTTGCGAAGCCAGATGGCCTCACAACTAGCTAGACTGGCTACAATATACTCTGCTTTCGATGAACTCAATGCTACTTACTGTTGCTTTTGGCTGAACCATGACACCACTGCCGCACCCAACCCAAAGCAACACCCTGAAGTGCTCTTCCTATCAGAAGCACAACCTGCCCAATCAGAATCAGTGTAACCTGCCAATCCAGTGAATCTTCCTAGGCTCACACATAAACTGACTCATCATGTTGACTGCAAAACAAATATCTGGTCTAGTGTTGACCAAATACATCAAGGAACCAATCAGCTGTCTGTACAATGTGGGATCCACCAACTCAGAATCCGAAGCATGGAGCTTCTTCCAGTTGGTGATCATCGGTGTTGACATGGGTTTACAATCCTCCATGTGGAATCTGCCAAGGATGTCCACAATATACTTCTCCTACCCCAGGAAGAAATGCCCCTCCTCCTGCCACACCTCCAAACCCAAAAAGTAATGCATCAAGTCGATTTCCTTCATCTCAAACTCCGCCGCAAGATCTCTCTTGCAGTGCTCTATGAGTCTCTCTGCACCCGTAATGACCAAGTCATCCACATACAACACCAGAATGAGAGGCTCCTCACCTATCACAATATAGTAAAGGTTCGGATTTGCCTCACTCTTTGTGAAACCCATCTCCTGCAAGTATTTATCTATCTTGGAGTACCAAGATCTGGGAGCTTGCTTCAGGCCATAAAGGGCCTTCTTCAGTCTGCACACATGGGACTCCTTCCCATGCACCTCAAAGCCCTCTGGCTACTCAATGTACACCTCCTCCTGTATGAAGCCATTGAGAAATACGGTCTTCACATCCATCTGGTGGATCTTCCAACCCATCTCTGCTGCTATCGATATAATGGAGCAGATCGAAGTATATCGAGCCACGGGAGCGAAGGTCTCCTCATAATCTACTCCCTCTACCTGGGAGAACCCTCTAGCCACAAATATCGCTTTGAATTTCTCAATGCTGCCATCTGCAGCATGCTTTACCTTGTAAATCCATCTGGAAGTAACCACGGATTTTCCCTCAGGCCTCGGCACCACCTCCCAAACATCATTCTTCATGATAGAAGAATACTCCTCCTACATGGCCTCTCTCCAGACCTGCTGGCTAGCTGCCTCCTCATAGCTAGAAGGCTCAGAGTCAAGGATGTTGGCAGCCATTGCCATATAGCTACAAAACCTTCAGGTGGTCTGCTCTCTCTGACTGGCCTCTTAGGCCCAGCAACAGATGTGTCCTCTCTTAAGGTGTCTTGAAGCCACTTGGGCTTCCTCTTCCCTAAGCACACTTCTCCCACTGGAGAATGAAACTCCTCCTCCTCATCATCATCAGGAGCTTGAACTCCTGACTGTCTGTCTGTTGTTCTCCTGCCTGCACTTGAACCTGTAGATGCTGAAGTACCGTGTGAACTGTCCATCAGTGGACTCCCTAGTGAACTGCTCTGTGGACTGCTCTGCATGCTACCCAAAGCACCACCCCTCTGACTCTGTGATCCACTGCTCACTGACAGACCTGACATCATCATAGATGTACCTCTGGATACTCCTGATCCCTTCCCACTAGATCCCTGTGACTGACTCAGCTGCTGCTGAGGGTTTGGCTGATCCAGATACTCTAACTCACGTGACCTCCTAAAGGCCATGTCCTCCTCGAACTTCACATCCCACCTGACAACAACTCTCCTCTGTGCGGGAATATAAATCCGAAAGGCCTTTGAGGTCTCACTGTAGCCCACAAAGATACCCTTCTTTGCGGTGGGCTCTAGTTTGGTCCTCTTCTCCTTGGGTATGTAGGAGTATGTAATACACCCAAAGATACGAAGATGACCAATATCATGCTTCTTCCCAGAAAAAGCCTCCTCTGGAGTCATATGCCCCAAGGCACGATGCGGAATCCTGTTCTGCAAATAAATAGCAGTGTTGCAGGCCTCTGCCCACAAAAACAATGGCAACCCCTGATCATGTAACATGGCTTTGGCAGCCCCTTCGATGGATCTGTTCTTCCTCTCTGCAACCCCGTTCTATTGGGGGTTGTAAGGAACAATGAACTCCCTCCTAATGCCTACCTCCACACAATAGTCAACAAACTCTCCGAGGGTGTACTCTCCTCCATTGTCCGACCTCAGGGACTTGATCTTCCAACTTGTTTGTGTCTCCACAAGAGCTCTAAACTCCTGAAACCGCTTGAAGACCTCACTCTTGGTCTTCAAGAAATAAATCCAGGTCCTCCTGGAGTGATCATCAATGAATAAAACATAGTACTCATATCCACTCAAGGAAACATGAGACATCTGACTGCTCACATCGGAATGAATCAAATCAAGTATCCCAGTTGCTCTGCTGTCACTGCTGGGAAAAGGGGATTTGGCAAACTTGGCCATCGCACATCCTCTGCAAGTATCAAAGTGATCAGTACTGAAATCTTGCACACCTATAGTGATCTCCCGCAAAGTCCTCAAGGCTCCATGATACATGTGCCCCATCCTGCGGTGCCAAATCTCACACAGCTCAGAACTACTAGCTCTGTTGTCGGTACTACTACTCAATGCCAAAAGGGGCTAAAATGCAAACTTGTACACCTTTGCATGGCGTACACCTATCACTCTAGTTGAATCAGCTGGAGTGCCCCTGCGATATATCAGCACCTGTCTTCCCCTGAACAGTATCTCATATCCTCTGTCCTCCAAAGCTGAGACGGATATGAGGTTCTTCCTCATCCCTAGCACATAAAGAACATCTGACACCTTTAAGGGAGGTTTGGGTTCCCTATGAAATGTCAGTGTTCCCACACTGACTACTCTAACAACTTTGTCATCACCGAGTAATACCTCTATATCAGTGCCACTCTCTGAAAGCTCTGAAAAGTACTCATGGATTCCTGTCGTATGACGTGAATCCCCACTGTCCACATACCAGATACCTGAAGATGCTCCGCTAGTCGAGGGAAATGCATGCTCCCTCTGAACCTCTGTGGCAAGTGATCCTGCACTAGTGGACTCACACACAATGAACCCAAACTCCCGGTCAAAGCGATCTGTAAAGTCCTCAGCCTCTGCTGATGCTGCCATGCTCTGGTTCTTCCCCTTCTTCTTCTTCTTCTTCAAACACACAATTGCATAGTGTTCCATCTTCTGACAATTCCAACACTTCACCTTGGAATAGTCCTTCTGTGTGCTACCCTCTTTACTTTTACCTTTGCCTTTGCCCCCACCACTGCTTGTGGAAGCTTGCTTCTTTCCTTTGCCTTTCTTTCCTCCTACCAACAGTGCTACATCCTCATCCTGCTCAACTGGCTTGGATGCCCCAAGCTGACCCTTCCTGATCTCTGTCTGAATGCAATCATCCCAAAACCTCTCCCATGTGGGAAGGGTCTCACGTGCACAAACCCCATCAACAAAGTTCATCCATGAACTGGGGAGGCCATTCACTACAATCCGCACCAACTCAGTGGGTGGAATGACCTCTCCAACTGCTACCAACTCATCTCTCACATTAGTAATCTTTGTGAGATATCCAGCTGCACTATCGGTCTTACCCATCTTAATGGTTTTCAGCTTCTCCTTCAGGACCATTTTCTGGTTCTCATTAGTACTCTGGTAGAGATTGGTCAATGCTGTCCACATCTCATGAGCATTTCTCTTTCCTCTCACATGAGGAATGCAATGGTCTTTGATTCCTTTTAGAATCAGTCTATTACCCTTGTTGTTCTTTCTATTATATGCTTCCAATTGAACAGCGTCAGTAGGCACAACAACATAATTCTGAGTGGTATGCACCATGATGTCGCAGACTTCTGCCTCCTCAAAAATACTCTGCATTCTCTCCTTCCAACGCTGTAATTGGTATGCCCATCCAACCTGTCCTCCACCCTTAATCTCAATGACATCCTGTTATCCTAAAAACTGAAAAATAGCACTGCTGTAGTAAAGATAAAAATTCTGTGTGAAAAATCAGCTTGCTGGAATTTTTTGAGTGAAAAATCAGCAGGCTGTGTTTTTCTCCTTGCTGTCCCAAACCGCACTTTCAGCACTCAAGCTCTGATACCATGTAGAAATTTCTTGTTTTCTCACCCCGGTTTTCAGTTTCACCTTATTTCTCTTTTTAGTTAAATGCCCTTTCCCATATCCTTACATTCAACAACAGGAAAATAATTTTTTGCTGAAAACACAAATTCTGGAAAATTTACAGAATGCTAGAAAATGCAGAAATAAAAATCAGCAGACACAAACAACCATTCAACACATTATAACACAGTGATTTTTGGTCAAGGTGACCCTGGAAAAACCCTCTACAATTCTTGGGGAAAACCAGTTCGAAAGCTCCTTCTTATTTCTGGAAAATGCTTTTTATAGTGAGAGAAATATTCAGAAAAACCAGCAAGTAAACTTTTACAACTTATCTCGTTTTCCGTGCCTCATAGCCAACTGGAAAAACTTGCAAACATCAAAACATAACAGCAATAAATGTTGTACGACCTCCTCGATTTTTGTGCCCAAATTTGTAGCCTTAAATGCTATTGTACGGACTATCTAGAAAAGCGTGCAAGCTGCCATAAATGTTGTTGTACTATTTTTCTCGATTTTCGTGCAGAAAAACAGCATAGCTGTTGTACGGATTTTTTCCTCGAAATCTGTGCAAGGGTACATCCACTTGCTGTACGGCCTCCCTCAAAAAACGTGCCAGCAAAACCAACTTCTTTGCTCCTCGATTTTCATGCCAACTTGTTGTACAGCCTTCTTGGAAACTGAGCCAAAACTGCTATATGGATTTTCCAGAAAATTGTGCCCAAAATCTTCCTTTCACTGTGTGCTAACTCTGCTGTACGGACTTGCTGAAACACTGCCTTGGAATGCGTGCCAAGCTGCTGCCTCCTTCTCCTCACTGCCCAGAAATCTCCTTTGCTCTCTTGGTCTCCTTCTCCCAATCTGCTCATGAAAGAATGAATGACCTTTACCTCATTTTTCTCCTTTAACCTAACCCTAAGTGACTTTTGGGGAATCTCTAAATCCAATGGCTGAAATAGATTTAGATCTAGGGCTGAGATTAAATGCTCATTTAAATCTCACTTTCTATTTTTTAATTCACCCCACTTTAATAAAGACCCACTTAGTCATTTATTTCCAAAGTCACTTTTTCTTTCTAATTTTACATTGACTTTATTAAAGTCACTTTAAAATTAGACTTTAGTAACTTTATCACTTAAAGTCACTTTTAAATTAGATTTGACTTTTAACTTTATAAAGTCACTTTAGGAGAAAAAATAAATTCTTTTGGACACTTTTCCCTAGGCCAAAGATCAAAGCCTTAGGGAACCACCTGTCCTCCGGTAACCAAATTTTAACAACGTAGTTTAATTTATAAACTAAATAAACTTTTTTATCGAAATTAACCAAAATAATGAAATTAGCTAAAATAATTTCAAGAAAGAATGTGATTTTTTGTTATTTAAATACATTTTTGAATGCATAAATTAATTCAACCCCCGAAAACCTCATTGGAACACTCTAGTTCTACATATTAAATAATTTGAACTCAAGTTTTTAAAATTTTTTATGAGATTTTGGTTAAACTTGATAAAATAAAATGTAAAAAATTTATTTCGTATATAAATTAATTAAACGATGACATATACTTATAACTACATTATTTTAAAAATAATATTTAAATTTAAATTTTGGTTTTGAATTGCAAATATTTTTTTCTATATTCAAAATGTTCCACTTCCTTACCAATTTTGAGAAAAAATAAATAAATGATACCACTTATAGCTATTTACGAGAGTAATGCCAACATTATTTGAAAATTTTTATAAATTTTGGTTTTGAATTGCAAATATTTTTTTCTATATTCAAAATGTTCCATTTCCTTACCAATTTTGAGAAAAAAATAAATGATACCACTTATATCTATTTACGAGAGTAATGCCAACATTATTTGAAAATTTTATTTCGTATATAAATTAATACCAATTTTGAGGAAAAAATAAATGATACCACTTATAATTATTTAGAATAATGCCAACATTATTTATTAAGAATTGTTTAGGTACTTATAATTATTTAGAATAATGCCAGCATTATTTATTAAGAATTGTTTAGGTAAATAGGAAGATATTTTTCCTATCAACTATTTAAATTAATTTTATTTAACATTTTTTTAACCTAATATCCATGGGGTTTTGAACCAGTGACTTAATATAAGGAGTGCTTTAACAATACACTCATTCACCATCAATCTAAAGCCATTTTTATTAACAATTATATTTTAACATATTTAATAATAATTTTGATTTTAATAATTTATAAATATATTGTTTTTTAAAATATTTATATTATATATTTATTTACTTAATTTCTATATATATATAATTAAATATTAAAAATATTTATATTGTATAGCAATTTCTTTGACTTTTATGTATAAAATTAACTACTTAAACTTAAAAAAAATTGATTATAAATATTAAATTAAGTAGAAATTCAAAGTTTATAATCATCAATAACATCAAATTATGCAAAATTTTAACAATTTGTAGAAATCGCTGTGGGGAATTTTGTATTACCATCATCATTTAAAAATAGAGAGAATAAAACCGAGGTAGAGAGATACCATTCAAACTATTGCACTTTCACATATTAAAAAAGATGTATTGGAATATATATATATATATATATATATATATATATATATATATATATATATATATATATAAGGTTATTCTGGGTGGTTGGGAAGAATGAATGGAATCCTCCTCACCCAGGTTCTATTGGGTATGTGTTATATTCTTTGCATGATTAAGTTTAGGCGTTGTTATGTTATGTCGGACATGGTATGGGGGTCGGAAGAAGGGCAGTAGCCCCCTTGCATAGGGTTTGAGGTAGCGCCTCAATTTTTGTTTTTGGGTGGACCCACAATGGTTTTGCCAATGGTTTTTTTCACATGATGGTTTGGGCAATGGTATTATGTAGATCTGGGCAAAATAATTACAATTATGTTCTAATCCAAGGTTAATGGATTGGGGGTTTATGAATGCTTCAACATGCATATATTGTATTGTAACATTGAAAGGAGTATAATGAAAAATTAATCTGGTTTCCCTAGTTTTGGGCTCTAGGAAAAAAATATCTGTGTATATTCTTTGTTCTCGCAATTCTATATTTTCTGATTATTTTCAAGAATCCATTTGCAGGTAATTTTTGTGTAAGGTTAAAACCTTTAGGTTCAATGAATCCCAAAAGTGTCATGATATATGCTGATAATATTGACAATATTCATATATTCCTCGTATGAAATATGTATCACTCCCTCCCACCCTCCCTTCACTAACCAGGGCTATTGAATGTGTTACTTTTATTTTAACCCAACTTCCAAAGTTTTTTATGGAAATGGGGATACAAAAATCCTCGAAACTGAAAGTTCTCAAAATCAATTTTGGATAGGTCTGCCATTGGATTGGACTCGTCAAGAGATTTCCGACAATATAAATTTTATCACGATTTGATGCCTAGATCAAAATTTATGCCGATTTAAAGATTGTCATTTAATCTCTTCCATGTGGCAACCCCATATCACCTAAGTGGTTCCATGTCCTCCATGCACCAACATGGCCATGGATAAGTCCACGTGGCACCTACCACCTCTCCTTACCCATGGGTTCTAATACTTTGACCCCTAGTGTGTAAATCAGTTATCTCCCATTATATCTCTTATACAAAAATAGGGTTAAACCCCTCGCTACTCACCCACTGGTGTGACAAATAAAAAACACATCAATGACCTATATCTATTGCCCCCCCCCCTTCTCTATAGTTAACAAGAGAGGGGAGGTCCACTATTTTTCGCATGTGCAAGTAAACTTCTAATGGTTTCACCATTCTTTTCCTTCTTCATGTGGCTTTCTTTTCAATTGAGCATCCTACATATATTATGGCCCTGGCATTCCTTTCAGAAGATAACGAAGGGGTACCTGCACTCATCATTTGCAGCACATTTCCTAACAGGAATTTTTATTAAACACTTTCTGTTAAGTGTTCCCACTTCCTCCCTAGAAAATTACAATGACTCCTGATGCTAGACGGAAGGCGCGATAGAGACTTATTTGTCATTCAATGCCAATTTTAATGTTATTCCATCTATCAGACTGCGCCCAACCACACAGGTCACAGCCTGGTGGCATCACACTAATGTCATGATGACATCACCGTGCCATCACATGTCACCCATAAATCGGTCGCTTGGCAATTGAATTGGGCCAATTCTATTTTCCACGCTTCATGTCATGTAGGCACCACTTTGACAATCTATCCACATTAGTTATCCATCTCAACCGAAGCCTGGGTCCCATCAGGTCTGACTTCCATGGATAAATCCTTCATCCTACATTATAACTGACAATTTGGAAAATTTGGATTCCTAAGTTTTAACACTCGAAAAATGTTTTAGATTCCTAGATATCTAGACTATCCTCTCATCACAAATGAATTTGGTCCTCTCGGACTTAGGTCCTCACGCTCACTATCAGATGCATCCACCATCAACAACTAATATTTCCCAATGCCACACTAATGTCCAACATAACCTACCTCAGAATACCTCCACTTAATTCATAGCAGACATATCCAGGACTTCAAGGAATCTGGCTCCTCCACAAAGTTTACTCAATTATCTATCCCAAATATTTGAATTCCTATATGTATCCAACTTACCTATGATACATCAACCCTGGATGCTTATTCGCAACTATTTACCAGAGCCCAGATAACGGGAAATTTCTGGTGTTTTCAACCTTAGAATATTCATGAGTACTCCAAGGAATCAACCATGGTTCCTATAGGAGCTTATAAGCTTACCCAGAACATCTACATTCACAAGAATGCATCATTATACCCAACACAACTAAAAATAAGTGCTAAACATAGATAAACATAATAAGAAAGGTATAAATTTTCCTTCCCAATAGGCAATGAAAACAAGCCAATCCATGACTAATCAACACTCTATAATTCCCCTTACAACAACAATAGATCCTTCCAAGGAATGGATCTAAACATTTTCATCATATTTCCTTATATATATATATATATATATATATATATATAGAGAGAGAGAGAGAGAGAGAGAGAGAGAGAGAGAGAGAGAGAGAGAATGCATTTTTCCAATGTTGGTCCCTAACCAAAAAAGAAAAACAATCAGTCCTACACAACAAAAAATCAATTTAATTTCATAACATGCCACATATTTCACTATAACAATAGGTTTTGTTGTAGTTATTAGAAAACAAAGACTCCATGATAATTCTAACACCCAATCCATGGAGTTTCACACACCAGTTTAGCTTAACCGGGTTCATTAGATAGTCATACACAATCATATAAATAGCTTTGTAGTTCAAGAACATATAAATATCTACAAGGATATATAAGTCCCTTGCACCAAGAGAACATTCACACTAACATCTCATTGCAAACACCAGGGAAATACATATTCCCTCATTAACAGTGTTGATGCACTCATTTTCATATAACAATAATAATTATCATTCAAGTGCAACAGGTATACATAAAGATACAAGGAAGAAAATTCTCTTATTAATTGGTTTTCTGGAAACTAAGAGAGGGACTTCAACTCTCCTCCCAACTATAGGCTAACTATGATACCTTTCTTTCTTTCAGTTAACCATACCCGAGCTAGATTCAAAGCCTAAGGAATGAATTTATCAAGGTAAATTCACACCAGTTCAACTGACAATGACATGGGAATATAGGGTACGTGATGCCTCCACCTGACATCCAAGAATCTGAAGAAAAACATGTCTCCACCCAAAAAACACTTTAGGAATTCTATAGCACATAGTGCTCCACCCAAACAATCACCACAGGGGTCCAAAGACTAGAGTATCTCCCCCTGCTTCACCCTTCATGAATCTAGGTTCCATGGTGGCTTCACATGTTCACCCACATGAATCCAAAGCACACCATGTCCCCACTTAATATTCACCACGAGAATTTAGAGCACTATCCCATTCTCCACTTGTTAACAGGTTAACCACATAGGAATCCAAAGAATTATCCCATGCTCCACCTGCTAACCACATAAGAATCCAAATCACTATCCCATGCTCCACCTGCTAACCACACATAAATCCAACATACTATCCCATGCTCCACGTGTTCTTTTTTCCTTCGCTCGTGCCATTTCTCCTTCATTTCCTTTTCTTCTCTTTAATATTCTATTATGCATTCCTCTACATTCCTTTGCATATCCTCTCTTTTGTGCATTTTTCTCTTCTCTTCTGTCATACCTTTTTCCGTTTCTGATATTTTATTGCATGTAGACCAAATCCAATGCGCACCAAAAAGAGAAAAACTACTCATCCTCTTACCCATACACATTGTTAATGGTTGTACCAACTTTCCTTTGATTTCAACATGGATATGGGTGAAACTTAAATGCACAATTCAAGGTATGGTTATTTCCCCCACAAACTTCTCCTGACAAAATTTGAATCTGTGTCCTCCTCTCAACCCAATCATTGTTTATAATTTACAACAATTTACATAATAGTTCATAAAAAAATATTTACGTTAGGGGTGACAAAACGGGTTGTTATAGAATCTACCCTCTTAGAGTAACACCATCCTTGGTGTTCCATACTCGAACACATAATTTACAATGAGATTTATATACATAATTATTTTTACAATTACATTTTCCTAACCGACCAAAAAAATGGGTATGATACCCTCATCTTCTCAGCCATTTCCCAATTGGATTTATCTAGTAAAAAGTGCCTGCACTGCACTTTGACCTTATCGATTACTCAATTTTGAAGCACAATCTTCCCCCAATCCAAAATGCATAGTGGCTATGGCTAGAATTCTTCCCCAAATTCCACATGTATCATAGAACAATCAACAACATGATTAACATCATGCACAAACTTTGTACGAAAATAAATATGGAAAATATCGTGTGCTTTCACTATAGGTGGTCATGCCAATTTTTAGGCCACTAAACCCATTCTTTCGATAATATGAAATGGCCCACAAAATCAGGGTGAAATCTTTACACAAGACCAAATTTTCAGCGTGCTTTTCCTTGGTTTGATGCAAAGATAAACATGTTCCCCCACTTGGAACTCTTTGTGCATTCTTTGTTGATCCACATAACTCTTTTTCCTATCTTGGGATGTTTTTTTAATTCCGCCTAATAGAAACTACTTCATGTTCCATTTCCTTCAACATATCAAGCCCATGAAATACCTTTTTCACTAGATCATTCCAATTGGTAGGTGTGTTACATTTCCTGCCATATAGAGCCTCAAAATGACTCATTTTCAATGATTCTTTGTAACCATTGTTGTAAGAAAAATCTGCCAGAGGAATAAATTCTTCCCAGCTTTTAGGCCAATGCATGACATGCATTATGAGCATTTCCTCTAGCACCCTGTTAGCTCTTTTAGTCCTCCAATTTATTTGAGGGTGGTACGTTGTACTAAAAAATATTTCTGTCTTAAAATTATCAAACAATATTTTCAAAATTTTTGAGGTAAATTTGGCATCCTGATACGAGATGATCTTGTTGATTATGCCATGCAACCTAAATATCTCCTTCATAAAAAACCAAGGAATGTCAATTTCCTTGTATAAAAAATGAGCTACCTTACTCATTTATCTACCACCACCATTATGGAATCATGATATCAAGATACCTTTGGAAACCTGGTGATGAAGTCCATTGAAATGGCTTACCACTTTGACTCTAGAATGAGGATTGGTTGTAGAAATCTAGCTGGATGCCCACATTCCACCTTTTCTTGTTGGCACTCCAAGCATTTAGTAATATGGTCGACCACATCCCTTTTCATATCTAGCTCATAATATATATGTTTCATGTTTGTTAACATCTTATAATAACCAGGATGACCAAAATATGGTATTTTACAAAAATCATCCAAGATGAGCTTCTTCCAGTCACCCCTCCAAGGTATATACAACCCGCCTTTAAATTTTAGCAAAACATCATCTGTAAGTGAGTAATCTTACTCAATGTTCATTCTTGATTTTTCTATAAGCATTATTTTACTTCCTGGCAATGCTTATCCTGCTACATTTCCTCTTTAATCTTCTCTTGGATGTCCACTTCACAAGTACTTATGTTTGTCACGTGACTCACCTATAGCCTTTTGCTAAGAGCATCTGCTACTTTATTTTCCTTTCCTTTGATGTATTTTATTTCAAAATCAAATTCACTAATCAAGGCTAGCCACCTTGTCTGTCTTGCATTCAACTTTGACTGATCAAATAGATAACTAAGCCCTCCATGATCTGACATCAAGATAAAATTCCTTCTAAGGAAGTAAGTCCTCCACATTTTTAGTGCATGCACTATCACTACTAATTCCAAGTCATGAGTGATGTAATTCACTCATGATCATTTGAAGTTCCAATGTATGAGAAAATGTGTGGAGGAGATGTCTTAGGATGTAAGGATTAAAATGTAATAAATTCAATTTATGACTTTAGAATATGTTAATGTTCACTTCTTTTGTAAAGTGGTCTATCTCACATTCATAAGTGGATTCAATGATTTGATAAGTGAACAATGATATATAAGGAGTTAAACTCCTTTGTGATAAATCCACTAGTTATTAACTAATGATACCTTAATGTATCATTTTGAGTATCTTCCTTTGAGCTCATATATATGGCTCAACTATATCTAGTGTAATACCTTTAGGTTGTAACTGTACATACGTCTTAGAGGCTAGTGAGCCAACTTGGTTTTTGGGCTAAAGTTCCTATTTATATGTTTTGGGTGAAAGTATTTGTGTGATGTAGGTTGAAGAGACCATATTCCTATGAACCTCGCAAAGTAAATTGTAATCACACTCATATAATAATAAAATAAATCATTATTGCAGACCAAATTAGACAAGAGAGTATATGGGGCTAGGAATCCACGTAGGGAAAAGGAGGCTAAGTGTTGAAATTGACAACAAGAATGGCACCCCAAGGGGGCTTCTAATTTATTTTTCCCTTAATTAAATTAGAAGTAAATTGTAATTCCACATCACATGACATATTGTTAGTGTTAAATAAGTCATTAATACTTAGTTAGCTCAGTCAATTCGATTTTAGGGTCAAACTGGAGGCATGTAGAGGTCATTCTAAGTTTTAGGGGTCCAGTTCCAGTTTATTTTGAGTTGTAATTAAACTCAATTATTTGAGTTAAAATTAGTTTAACTAGTTCTAAATGAGAGCTGAGATAGTGATAGGTCCAGTGAATTAAATATTATTTAATTCACATGCAGTGATCAATCGGATAACTGATAATTCGCTATAAATATTTGTTGCATGCCAATTCTAAGGAAGGTCCATTTGAGATCAGGATTCCTTGGATTTATTGTGCAAAATATTGATTGGGAATTTCCTAATTAATAGGGGTTGAATTGGCCTAGGAATGCGTGAGCAAGGTTGGTCAGGAATAGGCAAGGAAGTGGTTAAATATTGGACCAAACTTGCTTAGATCAGAGTGAGACAGTCAGCAGAGTGCATAGGCTTATCAGTAAGAGAAATAACATTGCATTGTTTCATATTCTTGACTTTATGCATTATACAGATAGCAGGGTTTTTAGTTGAGCATTTCCCCATATACATCTTGTGTTGTGTGATTGATAATTCTTTCTTTTATTTGTTCATGTGATTTTGCGATCATAATTGGTTTCTGCAATTTGAAGAATTGATTCAGTATTTTGTTTTAGTACATTACAATATCATTTGAATATATTTAGATATTTCTACATGGTATCATATCAAGAATCACTACAGAAGAGAAGAACCAGAGTTTGTTTTGAACAGGTGAATCGAAATTGCAGATTTATTCTTCAGGACCAACAACAGATCAAGATGTATTTCATTGGCTTGAGACTCGAATATTCCCTTGAGGGTAATTAGAATTACATAGAATGGAAGGATAGGATGGAAAAAGTGCTAGAGGACAACTGACTAAAGGAATTCATAGACAATGATATTCCCAACGTGCAATAGCAGATGCTCAAATTCTTGATGCATGGAAGAAGAATTTAGCAAAGGCGAGAAGGATTCTATTAGAAGGAGTTCGAGATCATATTGTCTCGAAAATCCTTGGAAAGACAACTCCATATTTTATGTGGAAGGCCTTACTAGATCTGTTTCAAAATATCAGTGACCATAGGAAGTTGGCGCTGAAAGAAAAACTCAGAAATATCAAGATGGAGAAGGGCGACACGATCCCAAAATACTTGACAAAGTTCACTCAATGTCGATATGAGCTTGGAAGTGTTGGGGTGACAGTTTTCCAAGATGATTAGGTGAGCATAGAACTTATAGGCCTTCCCAAGAGCTAGCATAGCTACCAGGACTCGGTGAATGGGAGGGAGAAGCTACCAGAGTGGGAGCGATTGTGGTCCGACTTGGTACAAGAAGAGATTTGGTGGAACACCAAAGATGGATCCTCATCAAAGAGTGATGATGTGGAGAATTGCGCCTTCGCTGGAAAGTCAAAGAGAGGGAAAGGGAATTTGTCCCATTCCAAATCAGATTCCTGTTAGGTGGGCAAGAAGTGAGACTTGTCAAAGGTAAACAAATTTCATTGTCATGAGCTTGGACACTATGCTACAAAGTGTCCACACAAGAAGACCAACAAAAATTCTCTAGGAGGAGTGGCGGGTGGAGATCTTGAGTCATAGTTCAAGTTGTATTTCACCCTCATTGCATGCATGGTGTCATCAGTGATGGGTTTTGTGTGGTACTTATATAGTGTAGCTTCGTTCCATATGACCAACAACAAAGAATTCTTCAGTAACTTGGAGAAGGATCTCCATATGCACATCAATATGGGAGATGACAGGAGGTACAACGCTACTAACCTAGGTATAGTTACCTTTCAGAGGGAGTCAAGTATTCCTCTCACATTAAAATATGTCATGTATGTTCCTGGTTTAAAGAAGAATTTAGTTCATGTTGCTATTTTGGAAGATCGTGGCTATGATGTGTTATTCAGTGAAGGAAAGGCGTTCCTTTGCCACAAAGACATGGGACAGGTGAAGAAGGTTTGGGTTTGAGTAAAGAACCTCTACAAATTGGATGTAGAAGATTGTGCTGCCTTTAGCACGAAAAAAGAGAGGTGGAGATCTAATACATCGGTGAGTTATGGCACAGGAGATTGGGCCATCTACACCATGGCTCTTTGAATATCATGCAACAGATTTCTACAGGACTTCCAAAGTGTGCACATGCACAACAAGATACATGCAAAGGGTTTAAATTGGGGAATTATAACAAAGCCACCTTTCAAGATAAGGAAATTTGAGCGAAGACGATCCTTGAGAGAGTTCACTCATACGTGTGTGGACCATTCTCGATAGCTTCCACAACAAAACACAGGTATTACGTGATTTTTATAGATGATTTTTAATGCAAGTGTTGTATTTTCTTCATGTAGAAGAGAAATCATACGTTCTCCAAGTTTTGTGAGTTAAAATTGCTTGTCGAGAAAGATACAACAAATAAGTTGAAGGCTCTGAGGAGTGAAAATGGTGGAGAATATGTCTCTAACAAATTCAAGAAATTTTTTTCTTCATAAGGAATTCAAAAGGAATTGATAGCACCTCATAACCCACAACAGAATGGGGTTGTATAAAGGAAGAACATAATTATTGTGGGAGCAACACGAGCTATGTTGTATGATTAGGGCCTACCATTGCATTTGTGGGAATAAGCATGCAATACAACATTATTTGTGTAGAACATAAGTCTTCATCGGATACTTGGGATGAGTACACTAGAGGAATATTTTTCAGGTAAGAGACCAGATGTGTCGCATTTTAAAATTTTTGGTTCATCAATTTATTTCCATGTGACCAAAGATGCCAGGAAAAAGCAAGAGCCAACATCTGATTTGGGGATATTTTTGGTGTACATTGATATACCTCACAACTATCAGGTGTACTTTCCAGCACACATGATGGTAGTGGTCAGAAGAGATATGAAATTTGATGATGAGAAGGCCATGTGAATTTCCCTTGAGAGGGAGCTTCAATTGCATGCAGTTGAGGAGCTTTTGGTACCAAAAGAATAACCTCAAGATGTGGAGCAACCACAAGCATAGGTGCAGAGAGTGGAAGCACCCACTCATACAGAGACATCTCGAGATGGAAGGAAGCGTACCAGAGAGGCTGAAAGGTTGTTGCTTGACACTAGAGAGAATGTGGGAGCAACCACATCACAATGCAGGTAGAGAAGGTCCCCAGAGCAGTACACTGGATACATGGCTCTTATGATCGAAGGTGTAGAGATAGAGCCATCATCTTTTGAGGAAGCAGTGTAGCAACCAATTTAGGTTGGTGCCATGGTTGAGTACTAGGACTCCATCATCAGAAATAGTGCATGGGAATTTGTCCCAAGACTAGAGGGGAAGCTAGTTGTAGGATCCAAGTGAATCTACAAGGTGAATCAAGAAAAATATGGGAGTGTGGAGAAGAAAAAGGCCAGATTTGTGGCTATAGGGTTATCTCAGGTTGAGGGGATTGACTATGATGAGACCTTTTCACCAGTCACAAGGTACTCATCAATCAAATCCATCCTTGCACTCTTAGCGCAAATAGGATGGCAGATACATTAGATGGATGTAAAGACAACCTTACTCAATGGGATGATTGTGGAATAGGTGTACATTGAGTAGTCAGAAGGTTTTGATACCTTCGATAGGGAATCGCATGGGTGCAAACTTGAGAGAGAAATGTATGGTCTAAAGCAAGCACCTTGTGCTTGGTACACCAGGATCGACATCTATTTCACTGGTTTTGGCTTCACTAAGAGTGAAGCAGATGCAAACCATTATCATATTGTGGTAGAACGTAAGCTTTTGATCATTTTACTTTATGTCGATGATTTTATAATAATAGTTGATGATCAGCTCATCGAGTCTTGAAAAGAGGATCTTGCAAGAGAATTTGAGATAAGTACATGGGGCTTTTGCACTATTTCCTGGGATTGGAAATATGGAAAATATATGGGGAGATATTTGTATCTCAGTACAAGTATGCCAATGAGATCCCCAGGAAGTTCCACATGGAGGGCAACAAACCCATGGAGACTCCTCTAGCAGGAAACTGGAGGAAGGAGGACGCTACTTCAATCGAAGTAGCAGATGCTACATTCTACAGGCAGCTTGTGGCTTCACTCATGTATTTGGTGAACACATGACCAAACATATGCTATGTGGTTAACCAGCTTAGTAAAGCTATGGTTAATCCTACCAAGCTCTTTTGGAAGGCAGGAAATCATGTGTTGAGATACCTCAGAGGCACTACATAGTATGGGATATGGTACATACAAACACAGGTAGTGAAGTGATTCAAGGCTTCACCAATGTAGATTAGGTAGGGTGTCCATTCGACAGGAATATCACATCAGGGGGCATCTTCAGCATAGGATCAACAATAGTTTCCTGCTACAGAAGGAAACAGAGATCAGTTGCACTCAGTTCAGTAGAGGCGGAGTACATGGCGGCCAGTCAGGCAACATATAAGGCCATTTGGATGGAGAAGATACTTATTGGTTTGTTTGGTTGATAGATGGATTCTACGGTGATTTATTGTGATAACCAGAGTTGCATCAAACTCTCGGTTAATGTAGTTTTTCATGACAGGTCCAAGAATATTGATATCTAGTATCACCATATCATATATTTTGTGCAGAGGTGGATTATGTCATTAGATTACATTCCCACGTAGGAGCAGGATTTAGACATCTTGACAAAGGCACTGTCAAGAAGAAAATTCAAGTTCCACAGAAGCAGGATCGGGGTAGTAGACAATCCATTTCTTGTTGAGAGGGAGTGTTTAAATTGGAAACAAGAATGGCAACCCAAGGGGGCTTCTAATTTAAATTTTCCTTAATTAAATTAAAATTAAATTGTAATTCCACATCACATGACATCTTGTAAGTGTTAACTAAGTCAGGAATACTTAGTTAGCTTAGTTAATTCGAGTTTAGGGTCAAATTGGAGGCATGTAGAGGTCAATATAATTTTTAGGGGGGTCCAGTTGCAATTTATTTTGAGTTGTAAGTAGTTAACTCAATTTTTTGAGTTAAAATCAGTTTAACTAGTTCTAACTGAGAGATGAGCTAGTGATAGGTCCATTAAATTAAATATGATTTAATTCACATACAATTATTAATAAGATAACTGATAATTCACTATAAATATTTGTTGCATGTCAGTTCTAAGGAAGGCCTTGTTGAGACTGGGGTTAAAGGGAAGATAAATATCAGCTATATAAATAGAAAATTGTACAGTTCATGCATGATGTCATAAGGATTCCTTGGATGTATTGTGCAATATATTGATGGGAATTTCCTAATTAATAGGAGATAAATTAGACCAGGACTACGTGATAAATGTTCGTCATGCAGAGGTAAGGAAGTGGTTAAATATTGGACCAAACTTGCTTAAATCAGAGTGAGACAATAAAAAAAGTGCATAGGTTTCTCAGGAAGAGAAATAACATTGTATTGTTTCATGTTCTTGACTTTATGCAATATACAGATAGCAAGGTTTTTAGTTGAGGCTTTCCCCATATACATATTGTGTTGTGCGATTGAAAATTCTTTCTCTTACTTGTTCATGTGATTGTGCTATCATAATTGGTTTCCGCAATTTGTAGAATTGATTCGGTGTTTTGTTATAGTACATTAAAAGATCAATTGCATCTATTTAGATATTTCTAAACTAAGGGCTTAAGGAAAGGGCCCAAGCCAATGAATGTAACATTATATTACTTATTTCTATGTCATTACTATCATATGGTTGTTTCCTAAGTTCCCAAGTGGTGGGGAAGTAGTTATTTATGTACCATTTTTCAAGAGAAAGGCATGCATATTTAAGTTAAGAGCTTAGTTGGAAAATGGTTGGTGGGGGGGGGGGGCAGGATTCCATAATTCATTTTGTCCATTTTTTTCCATTAAAACAATATATATTTGGGAAAACTATGAGTCCTAGGTGGATTCAAGTGAACAATTATCCTTGGGTTTCCTCGAGGAAGGTTGGATCCCTGGAGGGAGAATTGTTGGGAATAGCTTTTTTATGTGTGAAGCCTAAAGGGTTCCTAGAGACTCCATTATAATAGCTAGAGTTTCTAGAGATATAGAACTCTCAAAGTTCCTAACTAACCTGTAAGAGATCCTTGGAAGGAAAATAGTACAACCTAAGAGATTGTGGCGTAGAGAAGGGGGTACACTTCCTTGAGTTATGTAGGTTGATGGGGATTTAGAGGCTATAGTTTGGAAATGTTATTGAAACTTGGTACCTTAGCCTATCCATTGTTTGTATTGACTGAGAGACCTAGTTGGCTTAGGTATCCTTTTTCCTAAAGGATTCATGTCCCCAACTCAAGGATGACTTCTTGTTGCAAGAGTTAAAACAACAATGTCTATAGTTGGCTAGAACTTATAAAGCTTGCATCTAGTGGGTTTTTTTACAAAAAAGATAAGTGTTCAATATTATATGCGTTTATATGATTTTTTTATGTGTTTAATATTTTATGTTGTGTAAGTATATAATTATGCTTGTTATTATCATTCATGCATGAAATTGCATATTTGTTAGGATTACATGTGTTTCATATGCAAGTATAATGTTACATAGTGGTATCAGAGCTCAAAATAGGTGTCGGGGTTGTTTCAAAATTGGTATCAGAACTTTGTTGGCATAATTAATCATGGTATTAGAGTATCAAAGAGCCAAGTTAAAAGAGTTTATTTTTAAATTTATATTTATAGAGGTTAAACTGCAATGGCATATGCCCAAAAGTGAGTCATGGGTGTGTTACAATGTGGTATAAAAGCTAGAGCTTCAACACTCGAGTTATATTCCCAATATATATATATATATATATATATATATATATATATATATATATATTAGTGCTTGACAGAGATTTCCTTCTAGGGAGGTTGGAAAATTTGTTTTAACATTTGGTAATCAAGGAAAAACAGGTTAATTTACCTAATTTGGGTATTTTCTAGGTGTGAAAAGGCATAAAATCGTTTAAGAATGTGTTTACAAAATTGATCCATGAAATTTTTGGTTGAATTTGAAGAAAAAATATTGAAATTGGGTAAAAGCCCCAAATTCAAAGTAAAATCTATTGAAAAATCGGTGCATGAAGATTTGAATTTTAGGCACAAAGGTCAAGTTGATGTGCACAGACCCAAAATTGGCTATGAGAAGCTTAACTATAAATTTTACAGTGACCAAGAGTGAAATTTGAAAAATAGGCATTATTAACAAAATTTAAATTCTTTTGAAAATTTTTGGAATTTTTCCATACATGATGATGAGCAAGCCACATGTTAGGTGACATGGACTACCATGGTGGAAGGTCCATTATGATAGATGGAAGGGGTAGTGTACATGTGGTAGAGTTCATGGATACAAAAGGTCGAGGATTGAATGTGCTATAGCAAGCCCTGTTAGGATATTTAGACACTTAGGAGTTAATTAAGATCAACTTGGTTTAATGTGTCATTAGCTAAAAGTGCGTTTCTTTTTGTGCTTATTTAATATGCATTAGTCACATTGTAATCTGATGGTCATGATATATTTTAGACATAGAGTGATTTGAAAATTGATATTCTCCTTGATATTAATGACTACTTATCCATGGCTTGGCACCCAATTGGTCCATTATCTCCATTTAAAGAGCATGGAGGGTCATTTTTAATGATCAATTGTAAAAAAATATCTTATGTACAAATTTTATTTTGCATTAATAAAATTGCCTCAAGTGGTGATGTTAGCTAGGGCCACAAATTGTTTCCCACTTAAAGGGTTTTAATCATTTAAAATAAATGTTGTTATAGTATTTGATATACTTGTGTGAGTAGTTACCTACGGTTTTCATCATATATTGACTACCAGGTTTTCTAGAATATGGTGTCAGAGCCCATTTAAAGAGTTGTTCCCTTGTTAATTGATATTTTGAACCTATGTTACCGCATTTATAAGAGTTATTATGTATGTTAATTTTTGGTATGAGGAAATTGTTCCATTATGTGCAAACTAATACTTTCAATTAGAAACATTTTCATTTTACTCAAAAAGGTTTCCATTTCCCCCAAATATGGATTTTTCATTAGAACTTGAGATTTATAGTCTAAATATGTCCTTTTAATTTTTTATTTTTTTATTTAATTTTTTTGTTATCTAGTATTTACTCTCAATTCCATGCACTCTATATGATATCAACAAATCAAAAAATAGAGTGTATTTTTTTCTTTACTATGTATGTTATTTTCCATGTGCTATGTATAATCTTGGCAAATAAAAAGCAAAGAGAAAACTTGCATTGTCTAGGTAAGTTAACTAAGATCATTCTAGAAAGCTATGGTGTTGATGCAAGTTCATGTTCAATGGACCCATCTAGAGGAAGGTGAGCATTTGGAGGTGAATTTTCATCCTCATTGTCATCATCTAAAGAAGAAACTAGAATAGGAGTCGAAGAGAAAACTTGCATTGTCTAGGTAACTTGATCTTGATTTTCTTTTATTTCTATGTCAATCAATTGATCCTTAATATCTAGATCACTTTGAAGATTATTTATTGGTTTTAATGTATCAACCATGTGATCAATGATGTTTTTTTTTCTATTGTAAGTCCCACTCAAGTGCTTTAATTTGATTTTGCAATTCATGGTTGTACTCTTGCAAACCCTTGATTTCCTTAGATGTGTTTTGTAGACGTCTTTCTACTTTGCCCATTTTTCACTTAAAATGCTTGCTTGATTAATGTACTTATGCGTCACACTTACTTGTTTTTATGTGAACTTAGGGTGCTAGTTACTACTAAAGTGTAATTAAAATGATTGAATTTGATGACTCAGTTGACCCCCTTATTCAATTTTAGGTAGATCTTGTTACAATTCCTTTTATTTTCTAAAATCCTTGCTACTCATTGTATGTCATGAAAAATGACAAGGAAATGCCAAAACTAGACATAAAAGATAGTGTCATACATCCAAAAAATCTACACAACCACAGATTTCCTTAAACCCCCTTATTCAGTTTTAGGGTAGTTTAGGACATATACGCCAAATAAAATGATATGTTAATCGTATTAACACTTAAGGATGATTCTCTAACTTCTTTTTTATTTGAGGAAGAACCATTTTACAATGTATGAAAAACAAAACTCCAAATAAAAAATGACCTATTCACTTTTAATAATAACCCATAAATAACACTCAAACTAGGGTTATTGTGACCTGTAACACACCACATTTAATTTGAATATACCACTTAATCCATAATAACTCCTTTGTTTCTTGAATAAGTAAATCACAAATTCTTTCCATTAAAGACTTCTACCACTTATACACTTAGATTAGTAATGGATTCTAATTAATCACCAATAAAATATCATTAATTTCTTTTTAAGACCACAAGAAACTTTGCATGCCATGTTCATACCTCAAATATGATGTTGAGAAACTTTGATTTCCACATTCACACCTCAAAGAGAATGTTGTTGGTTATTGTGTTGTAGCATTTTTAAGGAACATCTTGACTTTAAGGAGCAATTTTTTCAATATTCCATTTCAATTTCTAGTGAGAATGCCTTAGTGGAGAAACTGATATGACAACATGCCCTTATTTTTTATAAATTTGCACTAATTTAGATTGTGGCAGTGTTTCTCCTACAAATAAATTGATCCCAGATGTCAATAGAAATTGATTTCAATATAATATGTTTTCAGTGGTCACAAATTGAATGCCCAACATGATCTTCCCCTTGGACTCAGTCTATTTTAGTTTCTTGGCATCAGACACATCCATGGCCATGTCCTAACCCTTAAAATTAGTTGTAATAACTATTATTTTAATGATTTGACCTCGTGATTGGCTCTAGGTGTTCATTCTAGTGATCCACGTCAAGGGTATTTTTCAGACCTTGCAAGATGCCTCCTCACAACTATGTTATATTTTTGTTTTTAGATATGTCTCTTCTCACCTGGTGTGGTTCACATTATGGTGATTGGAGGAACTTATTTTATCAAAAGTCACACCATCTTGCAGTTCTTGTGCTAAGATTGGAAGAGGAATTATGGGTGCTTTCATGGACTATTGCTCAAAACCAAATGTGCGTTGGGGCCTAATTCAATGTTGGTTATTCTATTGATTTCAAATGTAAATGGATAAATTTTTGTTTCTTCAGCTCCAAAACCTGCAACACTGCTAACTTGTGCTAAAATAAACCACTAATTATGGCCAAATTTGGGCTTATTTGACTAAATGTTTCCTTGAATCATTCTTGGTAAGATTTGATAAGAGTGCCCAATTAAGAAAATATGATTACATGACCATGAAATATCTAGATCCCACTAGAATTATCGATCTATGTCTAGATGTATTCATTGGGGTTTTTTGTACTTAATTATTATTTCATACACACCCAATGCAAATATAAGACCTAGCCTAATAAAGTGGTTTTACAATTTCATTGATGTGATGGTAAAGAAGGGAAGAATTGGAATTTTTACTGGAAGCCGAGGATAAAATATTTTCCAACTACGGGGATATCAAGAACTAATTAGGATTGAGATTCAGATTTCATTCCCTCATTGGGATTAAAAATGAGATTGGATTTTTCCTTGGAGGAAAAATCCATTTCAAAATAGAGAACTGAAAATGCTAACGAGACATTGAAGAAAAAATCTACTGCGACAAAGAGCACCAAAAACCCATGAAATAATTTGTAGCTAGATAGAAGGTAAGAATCTCTATGCAAATAATTAGATCTAATATTTTATAAACTATATCTAAACCTGATCTATGTTGTTCACAAACTATATTTTACTTCACTGTGAGATATCTAAAGATAATTTTCTAGAAAAAAATTAAAAGACATCCAATTGAGTCAACGAGAAATAAAAATCATTATGACCTTGTCTTTGCCATTGTGCATCTAGAGTGTTGTATATCTACTTCTATTGGTGAAGGTAGCAAAATTGTCTCGTGTATCAGTGACAATGGAGTAGCGTCCATCCACACTTAACTTAGAATTCACCTCTCATATCTTTTCCATGTGTTAGAAAATTATATATTACAGAGAAATGCA
The DNA here is from genome assembly GCA_034641835.2 of Pinus albicaulis. Lineage (NCBI taxonomy): Eukaryota > Viridiplantae > Streptophyta > Pinopsida > Pinales > Pinaceae > Pinus > Pinus albicaulis. The sequence goes on along the minus strand of CM076583.1, from coordinate 537,070,941 downwards.
ACACAAAAAATATGTGGAAACACAAACACAAAAAACATATAGAACTAAAGCGACACAGATATATGTGGTTCACCCAGTTTGGGATATGTCCACCCCGAACAACCAGTCCTTCCTTTCTATTATTCACCAAAAATGAAGAGACACAACCTACAGCAGATCTACTGTAATATCCTATGTTCTCTCTCACAGTCTCCCCATGTGTTTCACTCTGAGAATACATATACCATACATAGCCGCAATACAATACCCTCATACAAAACGAGGGGTTGCCTTCTAGGGAAAAAAACCCTAAGTTAAACATAACTTCTACCATCAGATCATTCGCCTATTGAACGACCCGGATTGACTAGAAATTACAATACTTTTACAAGGAAAATTTTCATATTTTTTTAGCTTCGGGGGCGCTGCCCCCGAAACCCCCCACCATGGGGTGGCTCCATAAAGTCACAGCATACACCCCCCCTGGACCCCTCAAGAAATGTTTTATTATGGGCGGCGTTGCTGCCCCGTTAAGAACATGGGTCCAACACTGTGATACAAAATAAAGAAGATAATCAGGATCCACACCCAACACCATGTTATGATATTTTCGTAATTTCTCATAATATTACTAATTATGGCTCTAATACCATGTTATTATTTGGAGAAAAAACAAGACAAAGAAAAATATTGGTAGAAAAAGGCCTTAAGCCATTCTTCTTACTCATCGTATTGATATCAATATATGAATTTATAATACATTAACTCGACCATTCTAGATATGTATCTCACTAACTACTCATCAATGGATCATGGAAACACCTCATCAAGGATAAGGTTTACAAATCAATTCTATATGGTCTCGTACTTTGTGATTTTCTAGGGACTCACAGTATAATATTCAACATGAGAAGAAACTAGTGATATTTACAATTATCCTACATAACAATGTCATATATGTTGATATTTTTACCAAGCATCCTCTTGTTTGGCTTAAGTTTTAGAGATTCATGATTTGAAAATATTTGCAGAAGATTTAGGTAATCTAGATTGGGATACAACGATGAATGAAAAATATCAAAGTTCTTTAATGACAAACAATACTTGGGAACTTGTACCTCTCTTAAAAGGAATAAAATTCGTCAAATGTAAATGGGTGTATAGAACTAAGTATGAAACACATAGAAGTGTTGAAAGACGTAGGGCCCAATCAGTTTCTTTAGTATTGACATAAGCTTTTCTAAATGTCATTCTAACCCAATTTCTACACCAAGAAAGTAGGAATCGATATCATAGTCCTTGTTTTTTATATTTATGACCTTATCTTCACTAGAAATACTCCTAAACTTTTAACCCATATATGTTTTAAATAGTACACTTGTGTTATTTACATTATTTTTGATGGACTTCAAGTATTACAAACCAAGAAATTTATATTTCCCAATCCGAGTATGCATGTCACCTTATTCATCACTTTCACATGAACGAGTGTAAACCAATGAATTATCCCTTCCAGTTTGACGTTAAACTTCCTGCCACTTGTACTACATCTGAAGTTGATGACACCTTGTATTCTCAATTAGTTGGTATCCTCTTATATCTGATTCATACTTATCTTGATATTTCCTTTGTTGTTGTTCTTGTTGCTTGATATTGTGAACACCCCGAGAAATCCATTAGAAGAGGAAAATATGATACTTTGGTATATCTAAGGTGCAATTTAATTTAGGATACATTACAATTCAAAGGTGACTCCTTTTTTGCTTGTTTCACTAATTCATATTGGGTTGGAAACCCTGGCATCGAAAGTCTACTATAATTTATGTTTATGCCTTGGTCCAAGACCTGTCACTTGGGATTTTAAGAAGAAATAGGATATTACTCTTTATTAATTAGAAGTAGGGTAACAATTAGTGGTTAATGCAAGTCAATAAGCCTTATGGAAGCTCTGGAAAATCCTTTTAGAATTTGGATTCTAGTAGTAGCATCCTACCACCCTTTGCTGCAACAATCAGAGTGCTACCATTTCATTAATGATCTAATTTAGCATCAGCATAGAAAACACATTGAGCTACAAATGCAATTCATCATAAATCTCATTCATAAAATTTCCAAACTTCGATCTATGTAGGATTTTAGGAAGTTGTCATTGAGGGGGAATAGGTTCTGGTGCATTATTCCTTCTCCTATTGTATCATATTTTTTTATATTTCAATCATATCCCAAGTTTTTCTTAAGGGATTATGTCAGGATATTAAAACTTTGAGGAGTTATTTAAAATCAACCTGGCTTAGTGTATCTTTAGGTGAGAGTGTATTTCTTAGTATGTTTCTTTAATGTACATTAGTTGCATTCTAATCCAATGGTCATGATATGTTCTAAACATTAGAGTGATATGACTTATTATATTATCCTCTGTACTAACAACTATTAATATGCGACTTAACACCTAATTGGTCCATTATATATATTTAAATAGCATGGAGGTTCATTGTTGATGATCAATCATGAGAAAATCTCTTATGTACAATTTTAGTTTTGCATTAATAATTTTTCTTCAAGTGGCCACATTGTTTGGGGTTGTTAATTGTTTTTCTCTTATAGGGTTTTAACCATGTTAAAATTCTAGTATTATGATATTTTATCTAGTTGCATGAGTAGTTATTTAAGGTTTTCATCCTATATAAAATTCCCTTTTTCCTAAACACGGTGTCAGAGCCTATTTGAAGAGGTATTGTTATTTTTTATTAAGATCTTGAGCCCATGTTGTCGCATTTCTAAGAGTTGTTATTTTTGTTCATCTTCAAGAAAAATCTTCAATGTTGTGGTACCAACTCAAGAAATTTAAACACATTGATGAGAAAAATATATCATGGAGGCATGCGTTCACTTTAGGTAGGTCATATTAGAACTACCACAAAGGAAGAAGCAAAAAATCTCTTTAGTGAATAGAGGTGGGATATCATAGCTACCACAAAAGAGATAATATCAAGGTGATATTTATACCATACACAGGTGGAATTTAAGGAGCATGACAGGAGGTCCATGCAGGGATCTAAGTAGGTGTGAAAGGGGGTTGTAGTTACCATAAAGAATAATCTAAATTTAGTGTAAGATTGCAGGTTGACATGCCTTTTTATTTTGCGAGCTATTTGGGGGAAAGGAACTTTTGTGATTGACTTCGAGGTGGGAAAGTGGTTTCTGTCTATTGGTTTATAGCACAAGTACATTAAGAAGAAATTGGGTGAGCCTTAGAAAGGTCACATCCGAGGCATGAAAATAGCATTTCATGGTGAAAACTAGGTCTAACCCAGTGAACTAGGATGAGGTGGCATTAATAGAAAATTTCTAGGATGTTGAGAAAAGCATGGCAAGGATGGTGGATACTATGGAAGGCCATGGAAATGAGTTTCATGAAATGTGAATGGAAATAAAAAAAATTAAGGAAGCCATTGATGCAAGTTCCTACACCATTGACTATATATTGAGACAACCCCAAGGTCACGAAGATAAGATAAAGTACTTGGAAGAGAAAGTGAGGTCACCTATGGCATTAACAAGAGACTAGGTTGACACAATAGCAGTGTTAAACAAATCCATGTGGAATAGTTCAACTAATTGATCAGTGGTGGTGAAAATGAAGGATGTATGATGGGACAAGAAGTGTTAATGCACTTAAGGACTTATGTTGGGAAATGGAGCATATGTTGGAATACTTGAAAGGGTGTTTTAAAGAGATGAATATTAATACAAATAGAATGAATCTCATAGGTATAAAAAAGTTATGGTGGAAAACTTGAGTAGAATACTTAGAAGTCAGTTGCATCGCGGAGAATATTTTGGCTTGGAAAGAGCTACAGGTAACTTAGTATGTGCAGTTTGGACTAGGAAATCAAGAGTGGGCGATGAGAGATCATCTCAAGGTTTTAAATCATACGAGGAATATCAAAACCTACATTAAGGAATTTTTAGGTCTTATACTAGAGATTGACAAGATGAGTGAAAAAAAAAAATGTATAACTTCATTTTCAATCTCCAACCATGGGCTAAGAAATAATTCATGAAGTGATGATTCCAATTTCTTGTAGAAGCTATACCACAACAGAGAAAATTTTGGGCAACTAGATATATGGTAAGGAGAAAGAGAAATTATGGAGTGATAAAGGAAAGAAGAAGAAGGACTAAGAGAAGGTAAATTATTCCGAGGAAGGACAAATCAACAGGTGCAACTAAGGAGAAGAGGCCCATATCATGTTATATTTGTCGAGAATATCATTTGGAAGGGAATTTCCCCATTAAGAAAAAGGTGGTTTCCTTAGAGAAAAAATATTTAGTGAAGGTAGGCGTCATGACTCCAGGGGATTTACATAGTTACAAGGTGCTTTGATGGGTGCATCATGACCCCTCGAGCATGCAAATTTGACATGTTTTGCAATTTCCTAGTGTAGTGTAGAGTTACTCCACCCAGTTTACATCTCACAATAAGCTTACTTATAGAATATATATATTATCATTGACTTAGCAGGATATCAAAACCCGTTAATATAGTGCAATAAAATCTTATTGTCACTCTACTTCAATTCATCAAGCATTCATGATAAATATACATAAATATATCACACCATCAAGAATATCGTTACACATGAATAGTTTATATTAAACAACCCTCTTACCTTCCTATTTTATTAAACATTGTAAATATTCTTTACATGAACAGTTCAAGACAATGGCTCCACCCTGAGTTACAACAAAAAACCACATAATACTTCACTTTTCCATAAAATTGTGCCAATTAGCCTATTCGACCCGAGAGGTTGTCCCACCTAACGCTTGGATCCTTTCGGTGCTCTCGTAGACCTTACCAACTCGTCTACTCATCCGAAATCCTTGCCCTTGGTTCCTTCTCCTCAGCTTGTCCTCAGCTCATCTCAACTACTCCCCTTTTCCCTACGACCTTCACACTTGATCTAAATTCTTTTTTGTTTCATGTTGTGCATGTTTGTTTTTATTCTCTTCTTCTTCATGTGCTTCCCTTTATTTATATGGGATGTATCTCCTAGTGTGAATTCCCTTCACGACCCTATAATTTTAGTTGGGGTCATATCATCGCACTCCATACTATACCCTCAATTCGGTCCAACCTCCTATCATTCAGCTCATCCCTAATTCACTTTCCCATCGGTCGACCATCATACCTACTCCCCCACAACTCGGTCCCACAACACTTCGAGATGACTTCCATGCTTGGTTAAATGAAACCTTGGGCCATTCATTCCACTCATATAAGGGGGGAACACATATTGAATGTCTCGTACCTTTGTGGTGCATGTGCCACCAAACTACATGAATTCTCACCCATCATGGTTTTTCCATCACTTAGGTAGGTTGGGTGCTTAATCGTGCCACCAAGTTTTCCACATGCACCTAAGTGGAAACCTCGAGTGTCAGTTTTTCGCCACTTGGTTGGGCACACTCTTACCCATGCCTCTCATTTATTCATTGCCTTCATGGTTTTGTCCAAAACTTCAACCATCAACTGAATTCTCCATAACATTACATTATTTTCAATATAAACATTGTAAATGTTGTGATGGGGATGTCATCCATTGCATGCACCTCAATTAAAGGTATGGCTAACTCTTATGCCTAACAATAGGGATGATGTAGGTAGTGGGTACCTCAAATATTCATAGAGGATACCCAAGTGCAACAGTGAATATGGATACCATCTTCGAGGATGAGTAAAAACTTTATGGATATATGAACAACACTGATATTGAGTCTATTATATCACAACATGTGAAAATTATAATCATTCTAATAGACATGATATAGGAGTTAGAGAGGGGAATGAGAATTTTGGAAAAGACACTGGAAGGTGAGACATATAAGAAGGATATTTTGATGCCATCGGTGGTTATGAGGTGTGACCAAAGGAGTATGTCTTATTATCTTGAGGAAAATGAAGGAACTAGTACATCAACATTGAACCCAAGAGGTTGGCCACGAGATCCTGAATTGGAAATACTTCTCGAGGAAGAAGAGGATAGGATTGGTTCATATCCACCTTTGCTAACCTATGTGATGAGGATGTATAGAAGAATGATTCTAGGAGAGTATATGAGAGATGAAAGTGGTGTTCACCATGACTACCACACCTTTTCATGACATTGAGCCATGAGTAGATGGTTCATCGTTATAGTTGGATGACCAACCAAGATCATCGGGGTGCCTACAGCGGTACCTCTATGACATGGAGATTGATGTGAGAGCTTGGATGATCATAGTTCAAGGGCATTACACTATGTGAGGCATGGGATATTATGGAGCTTAGTGTGTCATTCAAATTAGCTACATGATTAGTTGAGTGACATGAAGGGATCCAACACATGGCAATAAGCAGGGGTGATTTCCAAAGATGCATTTAGAGGCAACATCTAGAGGATCTATACATCATGATGATGATATACAGAGAGAGATGACTAAGATATTGTGGATGGAATATTATTGGGAAAAAATTAATTCTGAGTGGGGGAGGATGTTAGGCCCTAGAGTTGGATAAGCCTTTAACTAGACATGCACCAAGGAAAACATCCTCACCACACCATTTGTGATGTTAAAATTGAAAATATTATGAAATTATGAGGATTCAATTGAGGGTTTAATAGTGATCCAAGGCTTTGATGACACTGATATGGTGACATAAATTAGATGCGTGGGAAAATACACACCTAGAATATTTTTTAAAAACTAATTTGGGGTTTCCACTGGGAACATATGGTTTGGCACAAGGATATCTTGGTGGCATGAGTGCCACAAGCCTAGCGCAACATGACTCGAACATACCAACCTACCCAACTGAGGACTGAAATAGAGTGGGAGCACACATCGACTTGGTGGCATGAGCACCACAAGGGTAAGGCATGAACACGCCCCCCCGCCCGCCCACCCCCTATCCCCCCAAAAAATTCAAGTTGTAACAAGTTAGTTGAGCTAGTGAGGAAGGAATAGGTGTAGATGGACTCCGTAAGAGTGACTGAGTATGGAATGAGCCAAGAGATGGGGAGTTGGACCAAACCAAAGTGCATGGAGAGACACTTATGGGTTGACCCAACTTAAGGAGGAATGGTCACAAGATTGAATGTGTTGAGTGGGAAGTCACTTATATAAGCAAGGGATCACATGATGGAAGGACACAAAACCAGTCCGAGAAAAAGTGATAAGTCACATGAGCAAAGTAGGAGTAATTGAACCAAATAAGGCAAGGATGAGCCAAAGTAATATATGATGAAAGGGTGAAGGGAATCTCGTGTGATTCTGCACTTGGGAAGATGAATTGAGCATGTCGAGAAGATAATTGACAGGTGTTCCAATAGGGTGGAGATAATTTGATGGGTTGGCTGGGCCAGGTGGAAAGGTTTGTTAGGTAAAATTGACTTGGGAAAAGATTCAAAGTTGATTAGGTCAATAGTACTGGTTTTGGGCCCATGGTTTTATGGTTGCTCATGGTTTTTTTCCTATGGAATTCATGTAATGGATCATTTAAAAGGATGGGAGGAACTCTATTGTAATGTGTCAGGGGATGTGAGAGGTGAAGATTCACTTGGCTGGCTTGGCTAGGTTTTTCCCTAGAGTTTGGTTTTTCCCAAGGTAAACATGGTGTTAATGTTTATGGTTTGTACTTTATTTCAAGTTTAATATTCCTCTTGGTAAATATTTTATGTGTCTCTCTAGTAATGAATTTTAACAAATGGTATTATATCCAAGTGTTGGCTTCAGGGGGACACCTTTATTTCCAAGGTTTTATTTCGCTTGGTGGATGGGGAGAACGACGTTGTTCATAAATTTGAGCACAGGGAGCACGGTGTTGCTATAAAAGAGGAAATACATGGTTGATGTAGTGTTGCAGTACTACATTCATGTTTTAAAATATGACATGACTCCAAGAATATATGAAGCATGAGATCAATAGTATATTTTTTGGGTTGAAATTAAGAAAATTGGTACTTGGATATGGGTATAGAGTTCAAATGGATATCAGTGATGGTGCCATAGGATGACTATGATAGTGTGCTCCTAGAGACATGAGCATACATACTATTTTCTTGGGTGTGAGGTGAAATTCTTGGGCTCGACAGAACAATTATAAAGGTGTGTTAGTGGTATGGTGGTGATATTGTCAGATAACGAAGGAGGAGGAGGGAACAATTACAATCCCGGAGAGACCAAGAATGAGGATCCATTCACCACCAACAGTGATGGCCATGGATAAAATATAGTTGTTGTTTTTGGTGAAAAATTACATCCTCCCTTAGGATATGACCATGAAAGCACACATGAAAGAGGGTACATTCAAAAAGGTTTTAATGATGCACAATATGCAGAGAGGATGAGGATGAGGTTGAGAAGTGTTTTTCCATATTTTCATCATAGAGGGATATGAATCGTTTTCCCTCCCTCATAGAGTCAGTCATGGGAAAATAAAAAGGGCCAGCAGTTGAATCCCTATTGAGTGCCTAGTTATAGACATGTGGAAATAAATCCTCATGGCACATAACACAGGTCATTTAAATTGAAGGTGGGAATCAAGAAAAATTTAGGGGCAAATTCTCACATGGTGCTCATGCAGACAATTTCCTCCATTGGAAACATGAATTTGAAACACGTTGATAATGTTCAAGGGAAGGTGGTAAAGTGGTTGAAATTGGCTCGACAACAAGTGAGTGAATTCAGGGCCAACTTTCAAGTAGGAAAAACTAGGTGGGCATGGTCTATGACCACTAAATATTTAGCCTTAAGAAGTATAAAATATGTGATTCTTGAGTGGCCTAAAACTGCTACAGTGACATTAGCCCCAAATGTAATCGACATGGAGAGCGAAGGTTCAATCATAGACCTGGGAATGTTGTACCCCAAAAATTCTAAGAGTAACTTGCACCATTGGATGTTAAACTAGAAGTTTGTGTGGATCACTTTTATGTTGCAATGTGAGTGGATAATAGTGGTGTGTAGGTTCATAGATAATACCCATGGGGTTGGTTGCATCCAAAGTTTTTGGAGAAATTATTTAATGAGATGATGGTTTCATTAGTGAGATGTTGCCACGGAATCCAACTCTGCAGAAGATTGCATGAAGCTTGAAATTTGTCAAGGTGAGAGGATGGTAGTATAAATTCCATAGAAACAAAAAAAAACAAGAAAAAATGTGTTATAATGGAGTTGAAATTATTAAATTTAATGTAAATGGGAATATTTTTGTAACACCCAATAAGGAATTTGCATCCTTGGGAAATTGCAGGTAAATTTTCATGTTAGACCTAGGTAATAGGGGGCATGTTGGGTTAACAGCTACCTTGGGTATAAAATTTGAGAGGGGTAAGGGCTAGGGGAGTGGGGCTGACTCACTTGGCTGGTTTGTCCAGATTTGGTCAATGGAAACCCCAAGTCAAGATTTAAGGGAGGATTGTTAGGTAAACTTGACTCAGGGAAAATTCAATGTTGACAAGGTCGATAGTAGTTGTTTTGGGCCCATTTTTTTTGGTTTTCCATGGTTTGGTGCATGTGGAATTAATGTAATGGAACATTTAAAAGGTTGGGAGGAACTCTATTATAATGTCCCAAGGGATGTGAGCAGTGAAGGATCATTTGGCCATATTGGTTGGGTTTTTTCAAAGGGATATAATGGAATTATGTTATCTAGGCTTTTCCTCAGAGTTGGAGTTTTGCTGAGGTAAACATGGCATTAGTGTTTATGGTTGTGTTTTGTTGCTAGTTTAATATTCCTCTCGGTAAATATTTTGTTTGTCTCTCCGGTAATTAATTTTAAAAAGGTTTCTACAGAAGGTAAAGTTATTCTTGGCCTATTTTTTGTGTAAAGTATTGATATTTTTTCTTGGGACCCTCATATAAAGAGTTTTACATATATTAATAAAATAAGAATGACATAGGTTCGTTCCACAAAATTTTTTGCAAATGTGGTGATGATTTTATTGATGTGACTTCTTTACATTTGTTGCTCATGAATGTTTAACTAAAGTACTGTGAAAATAAGTTATACTTGCACAGTATTGAAGGGTTGTGATATTCCACTAAGTAACATATAATATAGATATTATATAATTAAACTTGTTGTGATGTGTATTTCAAGTGAAGAAACATTGTACTACACCAGGAAATAGTAAAACATGTCAATGTCGAATTCTCAAGGGGTCACGATGCACCCAAAAAAAGTTTCATGTCACCGTGCAAAGCTCTTGGGGTTTTGAAAAGCATGTAGGTACCACACTTGCCACAACCCCAGGGTCTCCACATAGTTACAAGATGATTTTTTAGGCGCATTGTGACCCCTCAATCATGTGACACCGATGTGTGTCACAACTTCCTAGTGTATTGAAGGGTTATGATATTCTGCTAAGTAACATATAATATATATATTATATAAGTAAACTTGTTGTGATGTGTAGTTCAAGTGAAGAAACATTGTATTACACTAGGAAATAGTGAAACCTGTCAATGTCGAATTCTCGAGGGATCATGATGCACCCAAAAAAACTGTTGTGTCACCGTGCAAAGCCCTTGGGGTTGTGAAAAGCATGTAGGTACCACACCTATCACAAACCCAGGGTATCCACATAGTTACAAGATGATTTTTTTGGGCACATCGTGACCCCTCAAGAATGTGACACTAATGTGTGTCAAAACTTCCTAGTGTATTACAGTGTTACTATACCCAGACTATGCCTCACAAGTTTACTTATATAAGCTATATATTATCAATTACTTAGTGAAATTTCATAACCCTTGAATATAGTGCAAGTATAACTTATTGTCACAATAATTCAATTAAACATTTATGAGCAACACATGTAAATAATTCACATCAATAACATCATCATCACAATTACACAACTTCTGATGAAACATCCCTTTGGACTTCTTCCTTTATTAATAAATGTAAAACTCTTTACATGAGGGTCACTAGAAAAATGCTCAACCCTTGATACAAAAAACAAGTAAAACATAACTTTACTTGTCATAAAAACCTTGCCACCTAGTCCAAGAAAACTGTCAAGTTGTCTCCACCCTACTACGACACCCTACAGTTCCCTTCTCTACACACTTGGTTCTTCTACCCAAGCTTGGAGGAATCAAAGCATAAAGGGAGTCACTAGTGAAGACGAGATAACCCAACTGGAGGTGGAAGGGCCACAAGCTCGAATGAGCCAAGTGGGAAGTCACATATATATAAGCAAGGGAACACATGATGGAAGGACACACAACACAAGTTGGAGGATAAGTGATAAGCCATAGGTCGCAAGAGAAATGTAGGAGAAGCCAAAATGAAGAAGGAAAGGAAAAACTGAAGTAATACAAGACTAAAGGGTGAAAATAATATTTGGTGATTCTTCAGTTCTATACTGAGATGGGATGATATGGACTTGGGAAATTGTACTACTACCTACTTCATGTTGAATTACCGATGCATACAACTCATCATTGCATACTTTGATAGTTTTCATTCTCAGTTGATATCCCAATATATCATTCCTTGTTAGTGGAACATGGATGGTCATTTCTCCTCCTAGAAACACAATTTATCCTCCATCAATTACAGGTGTTGTATTAGTTGCTTCCAAGAAGTCTTGTCCCCATACCATGGCATAGTCATCTAAAAGAGTTATCCTAAAGTCCATCCTTCCAAACCAATGTGCCACCCTAACTGGAACAAATATGAGCACTCCTATTATTAACCTCTCAATTGAATTAACTACATTGGATGCAACTCTTTCACGATATCTAGGGTTTCCTATGGACTTGGTTTCCTTCTTACTCAGGAGACTATGGGTTTCTCGAGAGTCCGCAAGAGTTTCTAGCTTCCTTATTTTCACTAATACTTGAACGAATTAAATTTTGAATTCACCCTTCATACTCCCATAAACTTACATGATTTTTTGCAAGCATCTTGGTTATCTTAATCATTTCATCCTTTGTTTCTTCGTTTGGTTTCTCTACCAAAGTACCTTCAAACCTATCTTTGGTAGGTTCTACTTCTATTTTTTTATGGATCATGTCGATGACTTGCAAAGCACAATTGGGTCTTATCATAATTAGACTTGTATGCTCCCTTTGTGGTGCATTTTTTTCACATTGTGTCTTTCCAACTTCTATAGGTATCCCATCTTAAGGTTGGTCCATTTTTCTTCAATCTCCTTCATATGGTCATCACCTGGTTGGTCCACATATGATGGGGTTACTTTCTCTTGCACCCAAAGTTCTTACTTAGCTTGGATCATAGAAAAATCACCATAGGCCTCCTTCATCTTTGGGAAAAAATCCATAAAATTTTCTTCTCAACATCAATTGTATTTCACTTCTATATACCCAGATTATCGATCGCGTCGAGGTGAAATGCGCTCTGCTAGGGTTTCTGAGCAAACCCTGCATCTCTGAACCTACTCGCTCTTTGCTGGCTTGCAACAAGCCTCAATCCCTACGGCTGATTCTCTCCCCATGCACCAGGCCTCTGGAGGGGCGGTCTCAGCCCCCCCTCCCCCCCTCGGTGCTTCTTCTGACAACTCCGTAAGATCGATTCCCTCTGACAGGACGGGCACCACTCCCCTGGTTACAAAAGTCGCTGCCCCCAATGGTCATTCTACGGTCGCTCCAAACAAAAGCGACACTCTGGTTGACAGCACCAAGGATGCAAAAGACAAAGATGCCTATAGGGATAAGGGCACCTCGGCCGATACAGACAAAGAACATGACCAGATCGACTCTTCGACCAGGCCCAAAGCCTCTTCTGTAACTTGCATTCCGAAGTCTCCTGAAAGAACTAAAATCGATCTTCCCAGCCATCGAATCAACGGCCGAATCCAATACATGAGGGATCATGCCCTCATCGGAAAGTTCTTAGGCCTTTGGCCCACTGAAAAGGCTTTGCAAGGATGGATCGTTTCTAAATGGAAACCTAAAGGACAAGTTACCCTACAGCTTGGTCCCAAAGGCTTCTTCATAGCTATTTTCCATTTCCTGGAGGACAAAACATGTATCTTCGAAGGAGGCCCGTACTTCTTCAACTCTGCAGACCTTTACCTTCGTGACTGGCTAGAAAGATTTCATCCTGACAAAGAAGACTTTAACTGGGCCCCTGTCTAGATCCGCATGTATTCTCTACCTCTGGAATACTGGGATGAGGAGACCTTGAAGGATATAGGCAATGGACTGGGGGTTTTCATCAAAGTAGCTGAGGAAACAAAAAATCGACGATACACCTCCTATGCCAGAATCTGCGTCCACTTGCACCTGGCCAAAGCTCTGACGGACTCGGTAAGTCTTTTTCGTGATGATTTTGAATGGATCCAGACAATAGACTACGAGCATGTTCCCTTTCGATGCAGGAAATGCCATGAACATGGTCATCTTTTTAGGGACTGCCCCTTAAATCATCAGGCTAAAGCCCCTGCCACGGAGACCAGCAAAGATGCGGAAGGCTACACCAAGGTCACTGGACGTAGAAAGCATGCCAAGAAATCTCCTTGGTGTCCGACATTCCCATTATACCAGAATCCAGAAACAGCTTTGAATCTTTGTCTGCTACTCACACCCAAGACAACACTCTGGTCAATCCCACTTCCTCTGATCTTCCCACCTCATCTGACATTCCCATATCCTCAGATCTGCCCACGGACACTGTCCAAGCCCAAACTCCTGCCTCCACATCCTCGGTCAACCCTACCATTGAGACAGGTCTCAAAGATTCCAGCATGGAGACAGATACAGCTCTTGCTCTTACGATACATCATAAGCTATACAAGGAAGATCAAACTCAACCCATTCACATGGAGGAGGAACCAGAGAGTATAGATCTTGGGGATTTGGACATTCTGGGTCTAGAAACAGCTTGTCGACAGAAGGATTACAGTACAATACCTCCCAGGAAAATAGAAAGTCTTGAAGTAGTCTTAGCCAGAGCCCAGCAACACAAATGTCTAGGTATACAAGCAGGTAGCCCTTGGGATGGGAAGAAAATTATGAAAGAATAAAAAAAGCGAGGGCGCAAAACAGATCTGCAGAGAACCATTATCATTGGAGAAATGCTTGTTGATTCAGGCAGATTCCCCAAGCTGACTAAGTTCTACAAAACCCTCCCCCACCGTTCCTCATGAAACTCATCTCCTGGAACGTGCGAGGGTTTAATAGCCCTGCAAAACAAAGAATCTTAAAAAACATGATACAACAAGATAAGCCTACTATGGTCTTTCTTCAAGAAACGAAATGTAACAGTACAGTCTTGGAAGTCATCCTCAATAGAATATGGCCAGGATGTCGATCGGTTTCTGTGGATGCGTCTGGGGCATCAGGAGGGCTCGCCATCCTTTGGAATCCTCAAGTCTTCAACCTAGAGGATTTTCATGCCTCTCACTTTGTCATTCAAGCTACTTTCCACCTTATAGGGACCAATATCCATGGTCACCTCTCCAACGTGTACTTCCCACAAGAACTCCAAAATAAGATGGATTTATTGGAAACTCTTTCCGTGCTCAATTCCGCACGAAGATTCCCCTTGTGGATTTGTGGCAGGGACTTCAATATGATCTCAGCTCTGGAAGAAAAATCTGGTGGGTGAATGAGACTCGAAGGAGACAGCATAGGCTTCAGAGATTTTATCCATAGAAACCAGTTAATTGATCTTCAAACCTCCAACGACATATATACCTGGACCAAAAAAAGAAGGGGACCACAGCACATCGCTTCCAGGCTGGATCGCTTCCTCATGTCGGATAACGCCATCCATCTAGGTGGGGCCTTTCATGCCTCTATCATGCCCCAGATGGGCTCCGATCACTGGCCCATAATGCTTCAGTGGACACGCCCAGGATCAAGATGTAATAGGCCCTTTCGCTTAGAAGCCTTCTGGTTCTCTCACCCAAACTTCAAAGAGATTGTTAAGGATGCTTGGAACTCTTTTAATCCCCCTGCAAGAGCAAAAATGTATCAATTTCAACAAAAATTAAAGCATCTCAAACAAGCCCTCAAATCTTGGAATCGCCATCAGTTTGGCAACATTTTTGAACAACAGAGAGTGCTGGAGCAGCAAATGAGAACACTGCAACAATGCATCATCACTGAGGGAAGAACTGTGGAATACGCACACCAGGAGCAGGCACTTGCAGACAAGATTGAAGAACGGAGACTTCAAGAAGAGATTTTGTGGCGGAAAAAATCAAGGATTAGATGGCTCAAGGAGGGAGAAAAGAACACTAAATTCTTTCATAGATCTACAATTCAAAGACGCATGCATAATAACATAGCCTTCATTAACAATAGGCAAGGGGAACACTTGGAGCAGCATGAAGAAATGGAGCAGGAATTTAAAGACTACTTTCAGGATATACTTCAGGAGCCTCCAAGTTGCAGAACTCAAGCCATCAATTCAATAACGCAACACATACCCAAAATCATCACAAAGGATTAGAACAGCAAATTACTACAACCAATTTCCAAGCAAGAAGTGGAAGATGCCATGGCCCAACTCCAGGATGGCAAAGCGCCTGGCCCTGACAGCTTTACAACCAATTTCTTTCACAACTTTTGGGATCTAATCAAGTCTGAAGTTTGGGAGCTTGTGGAGGAATCTAGATCGATGCACTGGATCCTTCCCTCCTTAAACACCACCTTTATAGCGCTTATTCCCAAAACGGAAGAATCTAACTCACCGGACAAGTTCCGACCTATTGCGTTGTGCAATGTAATTTACAAGCTCATTTCTAAAGTTCTTGCAAACAGGCTGAAACCTCTCCTTCCTTGCCTCATCTCGCCAGAGTAGACAGGCTATGTAGAAGGCCGCCAGATTCTAGATGGCATAATTCTTTCCCATGAAGTGATACACTCCCTCAAGACGCTAAAAAAGTCAGGTATGATTCTCAAGCTTGATCTCTCAAAATCTTTCGACAAACTCAGCTGGAATTACATCAATCATGTTCTATTAGCATTTGGTTTCAGTGCTACTTGGACACGCTGGATAATGAATCTAATTTCCTCCCCTAGTTTCTCCATCCTCCTCAATGGCTCCCCTTCTTCACCCTTTCGTCCCACTCGTGGTATTCGTCAAGGCGATCCTCTCTCCCTGTTTCTCTTTGTTCTTATAGCTGAAGGTCTCGGTCGCCTTCTTCATGCTGCCATCTCTTCCCACTCTCTTAAAGGCCTCTCCCTCCACGTTCAACCCCCCATTTCCCATCAACATTTTGTTGACGACACTATGCTCTTTGGTCATCCATCGGTTCAAGAAGCCTCTGCCTTCGAGGCCTTGCTTGATCTCTTTTCAGAAGCTTCTGGCACTACTATCAACGCCTCTAAATCTCAGCTCTTTTTCTTCAACACTCCTATTTTAACGCAGAGAAACATAGCCAGAATCCTGGGTTTCCCTATAGCGGTGCTCCCATCGAAATATCTTGGAGCTCCTCTCCTTGACTCTGCGGTCAAACATGCTTCCTGGCGATCTCTCCTTGACAAATTAGATCACAGGCTCTCCTCCTGGACCTACCGTTCTCTCAATATTGCTAGCAGGCTCATCCTCATTAAATCTGTTCTTCAAGCTATGCCTTTGTACTTATTCTCCATTCTGGCGGCCCCCAAATGGGTGCTTAAAAAAATCCGCAATCTTCAAAGAGACTTTCTCTGGGGCTCCTCAGGTCTCAACAGGAAATGGGCACTTGTAAAATGGACCGAAGTATGTCTTCCAAAGTCAGCTGGAGGTCTAGGGCTAAGAGATCCCCTTCATAGCAACAATACCATGGGAGCCCGTATTTGGTGGCATTGGATCTCCAAATCCCATTCCCCCTGGACTCGTCTATGGCATGCCAAATATGCTGCAGGTAGTCCTAAGGAAGCTCTCATTCACTTCAGCTCAACTACCCCTGGCTCTCTAATTTGGAATGCGGCCAAGCAACACAGCACCTTCATTCAAGCACACAGATTTTGGGAAATACACACGGGATCATTGGCAAGATTTTGGGATGACTCTTGGCAACAATCTCCCAAACTTGCCTCTCTCTTTCATAAACCCAAATGGCAGGCTTCTATGCAGGACATTGGTCAAATATACGTTCAACAATTTTGGCAGCAACAGGTCTCTCAAGGATTTTACCTTTGGTGTCTTGCAGAAACCTGGCAAGACAACTGGCAGGAGGAAACCTACGCTGATCTGGATCAAGAGCTCAATCTTAGAAAAATCAAACTCTCTGATCAACAGGATAAAGTCAGATGGGGTTACACCCCCAAAGGTATGTTCACTACCAAGGAAGCTTACCGTCTTCTCTACCAGTCAGAGCAGACCATAAAGGACCAGCTATGGGACCAGATATGGCAACCACTTATTTGGCCCAAAGTCTCTACTTTTCTCTGGATGCTTAGTAAACATCGAATCCTCACTTGGGATAATTTACAAAAGAGAGGATTTATTGGCCCCTCGAGGTGTCCGAACTGCAATCTCCAGGCAGAAACCATCACACATATCTTGGACACTTGCTCTCTTGCTGATCAATTATGGGAGAGAATGGAGCAATGCAACAGAAGAACTGGTCGTCGTGTGGGAGATATAGTCAACACCATTAGGAATTGGCCCAGGAATCCTTTCCAATGTCTATTTCTCAACACACTCTGGAAGCTACTACCGGGATTCATCTACTGGATAATATGGAAAGAGCGCAACAGCAGAATCTTTAAGAATCACAGCTCACTGCTTGACACCCTATGGCATCAACTCAAACAGTACCTACAAGACACTCTGGCTTTAAGGCAATGGCATGACACGGAAATGCCTACTTCCCCCCAGGAGCCTTTTATTATGAAAAATTGGAACCTGAACATCTCTTCCTCTGCTCAAGGAAGTTCCAATCATTCCACTCACAAGGACTCTCCTCTTTGCTGGTCGCCTCCTAACCCTCCCTCTTTCAAATTAAATTTCGATGGCGCTGCCAAGGGTAATCCTGGCCCTGCTAGGTTTGGTGGAATTTTTAGAAATTCTGAGGGTTTGCCTGTGCATATCTACCATGGTTCGATAGTCAGGGATACTAACAATGTAGCTGAACTGGAAGGATTAGGGACAGGTCTAAGCATTGCTGAAAATGAAAATTTCTTCCCTCTTGACATAGAAGGGGATTCTCAAATTTTAATCGAAGCCGTGATCCGAATTCAATCCGGGACCTCAGCAGCCAAGATTGCATCCATTTGGAGGCACTTAAGCAGATTAGAACAAATTGAAGACTGGCTAAGGACCCCCAGAAGTGTTAACTTCAAGCACGTCAGGCGCACAGCAAATAAGGTTGCAGACAGATTGGCTAATCAGGGTGCAAATTAGCAGATCCCATTCTTCTCTGGTCCCTTATACAGTTCCAATGATCTACAACTCCAAAGCGACTGCACACTCTTGGTGCAACAAGACCTCTCTCTCCCGGATGCGGGTGTACTTGGAAGCGTATAGTCTGCTGACGGTGAGGTGGATCGACACGTGGTATACCTCCACCGCCATCCTTCCACACTCAAGGCAGGAGTTAATTCAGTCGGCTACCAACGTTAATGCTGCTTTAATGCAGCCAACCTCACCTCGTTTTCTCGACCCTCTCATTGCCATGGCGCCTATTTCGTCGATTCTCTGTGTCTCTCCTCTACAATCTTGCTGCTCTCAGGTCGACGTTGAGCCCTGTTTGTGCACCAGCACAGGGAAGCGTTGTTCTCTAAGCTGCTGCATCAAGCTTTCGACTGGCATTCACATCTCCTTTGGACCTTATTGCAATCATAGCAGCTCCTCTGTTGTCTTCAGGCAGCCTCTGCATTCGTTCACCAGTCCCCTTTCGATTTTTCGCCCTGCCCTCTCTGCTCAACTCAAAATGCCTCGACTGTGTCCTCGAATGACTTGCAGGCGCGGCTCCTCTCGTGGGCAAGTCATTCGGCCGCCTTCGTTTCCCTCTTCCGCCTCTTCGTCGGACTCCTCTGACTCCAGTGATGGCCATGGTGCTGCTCCCAGGAGGGGCCGGGGTCGTGGTCATGGTCGTGGTCCTACCACCTCTGCGGCGCAAGTCCGACTCTCCTCCAACGCTCACTTTCACACTACTCGATTTCATTACCCCTGCTCTCTCAACAATCAAGATTTCTTAGCCTCTGTTTCCATCAAGCTTAGAACTAATCCGACTGCTCAGGCCACTGCCCCCTCTAAAATTACTCCGGCATCTGAGGACGAAATTCTGTTTTGCCCCCCTGGGGTTAATATGCAGAGTGTGTAGGGTGCTTTGACCTCTCATCACGAGCTCCAGCAGGTTGGGCCCAGCGCTCCGTCAGGTGGTGATTTATCGGGCAAAGCAGGCCCTCCTCCAGTTGAAGATGCTCTCGATCCGTATGCATGCCCAGTCGTGGAAGAAGCGCCCTCGCCCACCAATGATGCTTAATCCGGTTCTTGCTCGCTGGTTTTGGATCTCAGGTAACAAGAAGGTGCTCAGTCTCCTTCTTTTTCACAGTTTTTTGCAGGCGTATCGTTTTCATGTTCAAATGCTCTCGCTCTCGCCTTATCGCCGGTTTCCTAGTTACTATTATTCAAGTAATGTTATCCAAGTTACTGTCCCCAGGACAATGCTCCAGCGCTACAATGCGCCTGTTTGTAATTTTTGCCATGAGAAGCGCTTGTTTTTGTCTTGTATGACGAATAGAGTCCCACACTTCAGTCATCATTTCAGACACAAGTATCAGTTGTTTATAGAGACGGACAAGGTCCTGGTTACAAATGTATTATCAGCTAGCACACAGTTGTTTTGGTTTGTCAATGGTCAGCACTGTAATGTAAGAATGCCACATCTTTGGGCTAGCTATCCTGAGGCCTCAGCCTCTCTGTAATCTTTTTGTATCAATATATAAGTAGACTGATTCAAATAAGTAGGCCCGGATTCCAGTTGTATTTCACTTCTCCTTATATGGTAGGTTTCACCTTCATCCCTTCTTCAAGTTCTAGTTGGAAGCCTTTCGTGTTGGCTACCAAATCCCTAAAATTTACCATATGCTTAGACCATCTATTAGTGATGTTATGGATGTTCTTCAAACACTGATTTTCCTCCATCTCCCAAGGCGACTCTTCATAGGCCACCCAAGTAATTGGAATTTGTAAGGGTTTATCCATATAAACCTACACAAATATACCCTATTCCAAAAAGAATAGCCAAACCACCTTGCCCTCCTAGAAATTGATCATAGAAGTCCCTTTCCCCCAACTAATATATTTCGTTGACTTCGACTTCTTCTTTGGGTACCTGCAAACCACCTTCATTCCCACTTACATACCTGCATAGACTTCCTATTATGCTTCTTCAATTTCTCCTATGTGTGGTATAAGTATCATCCATGATACTATCTCTTTTATGGTAGCTTTGATATCCCACCTTTGTGTAGTGAAGAGCTTAAATGCTACTTCTTTTGTGGTGGATTTCATATCCCACCTCTATGTGGTGTATAGCTTCATCACTACTTATTTTATGGTAACATCGGTTTATGTGGTAGTGTTTCTACATTTTAGAAGAAATATGTGTCACGGTATTATGGTAAGAAAATAGAAGCATTAAAATGGATGGGTATGAAAATATATTTCTTGAATTATTGAAGTATGGTTGTCTTCATTAAACAATATAAGGTTAAAATCCAAATATTTATGATTGGACTACCTTATTTCCATAATGATAAAATTCATTTTGATGAAACCAGGACTCTAGAAGAAGCTATAAGGAAAGAAAATCATCTTTATGATAAAAGAAAAGGAAAATCCACTTTTAAAAATTCTTATGATGAAAATAAAAGAGGCAAATAAAAGCAAAGAAAGAACATTTATAATCCATCATTTTTCAAAAATAGTTTTAAGGACAACCAACACAAAAAGAGCCCAAGAGGACAAATTATATGGGAAAAAGGCCAAGGTAGTAGGCCATATAATGTTGGGAATGTGAGGGAAATTACATGTACAAGGATTTCCCTCACAAAGGTGAAAGGTTCAGGATTGTTCACAACATCCAAGAGGCGTGCCAAGAATTGAAAAAATGGATAGAAGCGTGCCAAAAATTTTATGCAACAATGGACAACAGACAAGAATATCATCAATTTCACATGATTGAGGTATAAGGTAAGATCAATAACCATCCCATAGATATCTTAATATATTTTGTGGCTATCCATAGCTACATATATCTTAATCTTGTTGAGAAATTTCACCTAGAATGGAGAAAACATGAGTAAACTTGTTTGGTTCAAATAACTATTAAATACAAAAGAAGGATCAATGAGTAGGTTAAGGAACATCCAATTGCATGAATGGAATGATTAAAGAAGCATATTTGAACATCATACCTTTAGGATCATATGATAACTTGATTGGCATGAATTGGTTAGACAAGCACCATAATGTCCTAAATTGTCATAACAAAAAATTCACATGTATTGATTATAAAGGGTAGAAAAGGAAATTTTAAGGGATTCCAAGATCCATATCCATCATAGAAATATCAACCATGCAATTAAACCATGTTTTTAGACAAGGATGTCAAATTTATGTAGTTCATATGGAAAATACCCCCATGGATATATTTCTAAGCATTGAATACCATCCAATTTTAAAATAGTATGAATATTTTCTTGGAGAGATACCAATATTGCCACCAAAGAGGGACACTGATTTCTCTAATGATTTGGTGCTTGTAGTTTCCCATGTGTATAAAATTCCCTATAAAATGAGCACACTAGAACTGAAGGAATTGTAGAACCAGCTTCACAAACTTTTGTAAAAAATTACATACACCCAAGCATATCACCTTGGAGTTCCCCAATGCTCTTTTTCAAGAAAAATGACGAGAATTAAGACCATGTAGTGATTTTATCCAGCTAATAAGGTCATAATTAAAAATAAGTATCATTTTCCAAAGATCAATTCTCTTTATGGTAATCTAAAAGGAGTGAATATCCTTTCCAAGATTAACTCAAGGTCAAGATAACATCAATAAAGAATTAAGGAAGAAGATATCAACAAGACAACATTTAAAATGAGATATGGCAATTATGATTTTATAGCAGTGTCATTTGTGTTGTCAAATGCATCAAATATTTTTATGTGTTCGATGAATGGTATTTTCAAAATTACTTAGATAATTTTTTCCTTGTCTTATTGGGTGACATACTTATATATTCAAATTCAAAATAATAACATGAACAACACTTAAGAATGACATTGCAATCATTAATGGAGCATCAGTTATATTCAATGTTAATAAAATGTATGTTTTATCAAAAGCATATCCATTATTGGGGCCATGTCATTTAATAGGAAAGCATAGTGGTTGACCCATAAAATATTAAGGAAATTAGAGGATGGATAACATCAAGGAAACAATTACATATGTGAGATCATTAATAGGACTTTCTAGTTACTACAAAATATTCATTAAATGTTTTTCAAAGCTTGCATGACCAATCACATATTTGTAAACGAAGGGTATGAAATTATAATGGACTTATGACTATAAAGAGAGCTTATAGAAATTGAAGGATTTAATGACAAGTGCGCTAATTTTAAATAGTGTTTATCCAAATGAAAAATATGATTGTTCTAATGCATGAAATGAAGGGTTTGGTGGAGTCCAAAAAATTAGAATGAAATATGTTATGAGACTAGAAATTTGAAATAACATGAGAAAAATTCAGACACACATGAATTAGAATTGGTAGTTTTTATAGGCCATTTTGTCACATTTGATCAATAGGCATGAAAACTAGATCAATCATCATCTGTGAACATGTTGTCATCATCCTTACACAAATACCTAAGCATGACCTTTCCAAAAAGTATGAGTTTCTAGTATTAACTATTAAAAAAAAATGTTTTAAATCCCAATGCACCCCTTCCCTTTAGACACCTACATTCGGTGCTTGTTGCACCATTAGACACTTGCATTGATCAAAGTTGGTTGCTCCCTTTTGCAGGTGTCTTGATTCTATAAATTTGGGAAAATTGAAAATATTTCTGAATCTTCCTCTTCCATAATCTTCTAGTGGTTGTTTTAACATTTACCATGGATAAGAGCTTGAATCCTATTGGATACAACCTTGGAGACTTCACCTCTTATCCCTTGAGCTCATCCTCCCATCATATGTGGATCTCAAGCCCATTATGGTGAATCCTAAACTACCCTACCTATCCTATATATCTACTGCCATTCATAGTATCAGGGTTGGATTTTGGAGGTTGATTATGCCCTTATCTTGTTGCCTCAAACTAGAAGGAAACACCATCTTCATGCATTAGGGTGATATTGAGGTGTGCTTTGTGACAAGTACAAGTCAACTTGGGGAGAACTGTTGAAGAATGTAACTAGGTTTGGTCGTCATAATTATATTTTAGTCATAATGAAATGTATTTATTGAAAGAAAGAAAAAAATGTTATTATTATTAAAACGACTTATTAAATCATCGGTTTCAAGCCAGGGTCATCATTTTCTAGGTTAAAATCCATATTGAGGACTTCTAGGTTTTATCTGAAGTCATTAGAGTCATTGTCCATTTTATTATACCCTTCTTGGGCTTTTGTATAATGTAAAAATAATTATTATTGAGTAATAATTCATTTTTTACCTCCACACCAAGTTGGTCCTTTCCTGATGAAGTCGACCTACATTAGGGAAATTCAACCCACGGAAGAGGCTATATATAGAAGTGTATTTCGATTCATTTGGAGCATCACTCACACAATTTTGATACACAAGAAGAAGAAGTAGAAGATAACAAAGTTGCAGTAGAAGGAGAAGGGTTGTAGAGAATAATAATATCGAATTTTTGGGTCATCTATCTCTCACTCGTGTGGAGTTACTAGGCTATTTAAAGAGGTCAAAATTCCAAAATTTACTGCAAGTCAAAATTTTGTTGTAGGAGGTCAAAATTCTACTGCTACAAGGTCAAAGTTCTAGGTCGAATCTACTGCGGGAAGGTTATCATATGAAGAGGAAAGGAAGGGATGACTTGGTGATTGGAGGAAGTCTTTGTCTAGGTCAAAGAGTCTTGGATTATCTCTTCTTGTCTTGTGAAACTACTGAAATAAGAGGTTTGATTGGGTTTTCCCCTCATTCAGGTTTTTCCTTGGTTGTGTGCCTATATCTTGTGTCTTGTTCTTTTGATATTCATACACATATAATTTGTTAATTTCTTGATTAAATATAATATAATAAAGAAGTAAAAGAGGCCAACATAATTCACAAGTAATTATCAAGGAAGAGGAATCAAAACCTAATTCTACTAACATTGATTTCTCAACATGGTATCAGAGCTAAGGTCAAGGAAGATTGGAGATCACTTTTTTGGATTAAAAGGAAAGGTTACCCCCTCTATGATAAGATACTTGAAAATGGAATTCAATATTGTAGAAATCTATATTAGGATAATCATCTACAACTTATCTAATAAGGTCAAAGGCAAAGGGTTTTTTGCTACACTCACATGTTCTCTCAATCATGACAACACATGGATCATTAATAGTGGAGCTTCAAGACATATGATAGAGGAAATTAAAAAAATTCACACTATATCAAATGAACCATATTATCATGCAGTGGAGTTGGGAGACAACAATAGTTATGCAGTAAAAGGCCTGGGATCAACTTCATTAAAGCTGGAAAATGGAGCAAATATTCATCCCAAGAATATACTCTATGTTTCAGGTTTGAAATAGAATTTTCTTTCAATTTCTTGTTTAGAAGAAAAATGAGATAGAATTTCTTTTGTAGATGGTAAAGCTATGGTTTGGGGAAAATATTAAAGCATTGATAAAGAAAGGTTTATTGGAATACGTGAAGGAAGCTTATATAGAGTCATAACACCATCTCCTCAAGCCCTAGTTCACATGGAGATCAATCCCATCAAAATATGGCATAGAAGATATGGAAATTTACATTATAAGGCCATCCCCTCTCTTAATCAAATGGTAAATGGCATCCCCAATATTATAGAATATCGTGAGGGAATATGTAAGGGATGTGCTTTGGGAAAGAATACAAGAAAACCCTTTACAAATAGTGAAAAAAGGTCTAAAGAAATATTGGATCTCATTCATTCATATGTATGTGGGCCTATGTATAAAAAGTATCTTATATTTCATATTTATTATGTGATCTTATTTCATGATCACTCTAGAAATACATGGCTCTACCTTCTCAAGAAAAAGGACGAAGTATTTGAAAATTTCAAGGAATTTAGATTTGAAGTGGAGACCCTAACCGAAAGAAGAACAAATACTTTGAGATCCGACAATGGTGGTGAATACACTTCCAAAGAAATGATTTCATGTTGCAAAGAAGCAGGAATTAAGAGGTAACTCATTGTTCCCTACTATCCTGGGAAAAATGGAGTTGCAGAAAGGAAAAATAGGACAATTGAAGAATGTATATGAACAATGATTTTTGATCAAGATTTACCAAAATTTCTATGGGGAGAAGCATTAATGACCGCAATATATATACAAAATACAAGTGCTCATATAATTCTTGAGAATATGACACCTGAAGAAGCATTCACAGGAAAGAAGCCATGTGTGGAACATCTCTAAATATTTATGTTGCCCGCATATATTGACGTTCCAAAAGACAAACAAAAGAAGTTAGACTCCACAAGTATTAAAGGAATCTTCGTCTACTACAGTATTTTTTCAAAATTATATAGAATATACATCAAGGAAGGAAGACAAATAGAAGTAAGTAGGGACATCATATTTGATGAAATTCATTCCTACAAAATATCCAAGGATATTCCTATTGATTTCGATGACAAAGACATACCGCTATTTGAAGAAGAAGAGCACCATGACAAAACTACTACAATCCAAGAAGAAGAAGAAGAAGAAGAAGGACCAGTGGATCATATTCAACCTGTGATCATACTTGACACAAGGAAGAGGCTAATTTTTTAAACTCTACTCATGAATATGCCATAGGACATGGAGCTGCGAAAGGAACTTTTAGAGAAAGAAAAAGACAAAAAGATATTCAAGATATGTTGCATACATGACAAAACTAATAGAAGTTGAACCAACTACATTTGAAGAAGTTTCTCATCAAGAATATTTGAAGAAAGAAGATTGTCGATGGAAGCATAGACAAGTACAAATTTAGTTTCATTGCAAGCAGTTTCTCTCAAAAGGAAGGCATAGATTATGAAGAAACTTTTGCACCTACTACAAGATATAATACTATACAATATTTGATTTTGTTTTTTTTTGTCAGTAAAAAACTGGTATTATATTATCATCGTAAAAACAGAATTTACAAGATGAGTCACCATGGCTCGATTAGATTCAGTCACTCTCGACGGAAAACAGTGCCCATGGATCCGAGATGCTGGCCAAGGCATTCGAAGCACTTGTTTATTAGCTGCAAAAATTAAAAAACAATAACAAAGCAAATCTATCCTCAAGGAGGAGGATGTAGTGGACCTGGAGGAGGAGCCACAAAGAAACGGTCCTGGTGGTGCAGGTGGTAGCTAATATGATCCATTTGAGATTCCAGGGCTCAAAGGTGGTATTGAGAGCACCTCAGGATGCAACACAGACTCTCCAGGGCCTTAATGGTCTCATTTTGCAAGATTTGAACAGCCTGGATGTCAGCCTCGAGTTCATTTTGATCATTGTATCTCTGCTCACGTAGGGTGTCCAAGCTGATTTTCATCTGGTGAAGCTGGTTGGAAATGGTATCAAGAGTGATTGGCGTATCAATGTCGCTGGGGAGTTGAGCCGGTGAGACATCCATGGCCGCTACTGAGTGCGGGCTCTCTGTTGACTCCGAGTGAGAACTAGCATCTTCAGGAGATGCTCTGGGATCCATTCCTCGGTCGAGACCACCATGACGTGTCTGTCCACGCTCCCGTGACATGCAGGCTTCTTGTTCCTCTTCTTTGTTAACTTCTCGTCAGCTCCAAGATGCTTCCAACGTTCCTGTCTAGAACTTCCTCATTTCGTCTTCTAGCCCTTGGCTGAGGTTCACGCAGACCTCAACCTGCACCTCTTGGGTGTCGTGAATGAGGTACACACAGCCCTCCCCCTCCGCTCTTACCGCTATCACCTAGGGAGGTGTAGAGGGACCAGCCCCCACAGATGAACATGGTTGGAATGCTATAATTCCCTGATAGACCAAGGCAAAACCACCCAGGAGCTGCAGTGCTGAGGGGTTGTTGATGAGCTGGTCAGAATTGAAGTCGACCCCCAGGTGATGAGCCCAATTCGCCTAGTACATGACACTTCCATTGATCTAAAGTCCTTGCCTCCTCCCTCGTCTTCCTCTTGGTGCACCTCGCGCGTGCCAAAGCCACTGCTGGGATGCCCTATTTCCCACTGCTTATCTATGCTTTCCAACAATTTTGCTTCTTTGGTCTGTCTAAGCCAGCGGAGCTCAAGCCAGGGCTTGAGAGCCAATAGGGGATTGTCAGCACAGGCCTATGATCCCACCTTCACCATCGCCTGCAGAACATGAGTGAGCCAGAGCACGTCCATTTCCCTTCTTAACATGACCACATAGTTGATACGATGCCATCCAGGGGCTCTTTGCTCACTGGCTCGTACGCAACCATGTGGTGGTCGATTGGGCGCGTAATGCGGGGTCGGGCGGACCTTAGCGCCTCCATCACTTGTCCATGTGATTGGACACCCCCAGCGGGGAAAATATTTGATTTTGTTGGTTGCAACAATGGGATGGAATATCCATCAAATGGACATAAGAACAACATTTCTAAATGGAAGCATCGATGATGAAGTATATATTGAGAAACCTAAAGGCTTTGAAATAAATAGCAAGAACACTCATATTTCTAGACTCAAGAAATCCATATATGGCTTGAAGCAAGCTCTGAGGGAATTGTATGCAAGAATGGATTCATATCTCTTAAGAATTGGGTTCATCTAAGTAATTGCTAATCCAAACCTCTACATCAAAGTGGTGGATAATGAACTAGTCATTATTCTACTATATGTGGATGACTTATTTATTACAGGCGTGGAGTGAAGGATATAAGAATGAAAGAATATTTTTGCAGTCGAATTTGAGATGAAGGATCTGGGACTTATGCATTATTACCTAGGTTTGGAAGTATGGAAAAAACCTAGGGAGATATATCTGGGGAAAGTAAAATACATCATCAATTTATTATAGAAATTTGGTATGCCATGGATTCCAAACCCATGACTACTCCCATGATCACCAATATCCTTCTCATGACTACTCCCATGAGAAGCTCTGACTCCAGTCTCATAGATCCCACTAGATATCGTAAGTTAGTGGTCTCTCTAATGTATCTAGTAAATACTAGACTATATATATGTTTTGTTGTAAAAATTCTTAGTCAATTTTAGTTGGAGCCTGTTCATGATCATTGGATAGCTGCATATATTAAGATATCTACGTGTCATTATACATCACTTCCTAAAGTACGACAGAAACGAAGTCAAATTAACAGGTTTTACATATTCTGATTGGGGTGGTAGTGAGATTTATGGAAGGAGCACTACATGTGGATGTTTTAGTTTTGGATCTACTATGATTTTATGGATGAGTAGAAAGGAAGATCATGTTTCTTTAAGTAGTGCTGAAGAAGGAGATGTTGTTGCATGTGAAGTAGGAAAGGAAGTTGGATGGTTGAGGAAAATTATGTTAGATTTGTTTGGGAAATATCTAATTCCTACTGTGATAAATTGTAATAATCAAAGCAACATCACGATGTATAAAGATCCCATGTTCCATTCAAGGGTGAAGAATATCAACAAAAAGTACCAATACATTAGAAGCTTGGTACAAGATGGGATCGTCAAGCTACAGTACATCCCAACCAACAAAGGGGTAGCTGATGTGTCAACAAAGTATTTTCCTAATAAGAATTTTGAATATCTTAGCAACATGCTTTATTTGTTTGATATTATTGATTTTGTTGATAAGTGTTGAAGGATATTCATGTGTCTGATGCTTGGAATATATTTTATGTTACCGATTTAAATAATCAAGAGAGTTGAGGCATCGAGTGTAATACAAAATGCCTGGGAGGATAGTTGTTCGACCTGTGTGTTGATGTCTAGTTCCCGAAGTAGGGAGGGTGGTGTTGGTCATAGAGCTCTTACCTTGCATTACGCACCTAGATCCCTGGGTTGATGGTTTGTAATTAGGCATGATGATACCTATATTGGTTGAAAGATTTAGTCCATCTTACTCCCACCTGGATAGATTTCCTAGTCAAGAATCTAGTATGTGGTACTGAGTGTGCCTAAACTCTTCGTAGTTTATGCCTTTTAAGATCTTCCATGTACTTGCATATATATGTGATTATGAATACCTCCCTAGTTAAGAGGGAGTGTTGAAGAATGTAACTAGGTTTGGTCTTCATAATTGTATTTGAGTCATAATGAAAGGTATTTAGAAAATTAAATTTATTATTATTAAAATGACTTTTAAAGCATGGGTTTCATGGTTGGGTCATCATTTTATAGGTCAAAGTCCCCATTGAGGACTTCTAGGTTTTATCTGGATTCATTAGAGTCACTTTCCATTTTATTATACCCTTCTTGGTTTTTTTTATCATATAAAAATAATTATTAATGAGTAAAACAAGTCATTTTTCACCTCTACACCAATTCATCCCTTGCCTTATGAAGTCAACCTACATTAGGAAAATTTGACCCATAGAAGAGGCTATATATAGAAGTCACAGTTCAATTCATTTAGAGCATCACTCACACAAGTTTGATACACAAGAAGAAGAAGCAGAAGACATAGAAATTGCAGGAGAAGGAGAAGGAATACAGAGAAGAAAAATATTGAAGTTTTTTGGCCATATATATCTAACTCGTGCAAAATTACTGGGCTATTGCAAGAGGTCGAAATTCTTAAATTTATTGCAAGTCGAAATTCTGTTGCAGGAGGTCAAAATTCTGCTACTGCAGGATCGAAGTTCTAGGTCGAAGCTGCTGCTGGAAGGTTATCATATGAAGAGGAAAGGAAGGGTTGACTTGGTGGTTGGAGGAAGTATGTGTCTAGTTCAAGAGTCTTGGATTATCTCATCTTGTCTTGTGAAACTATTGAAGGAAGATGTTTGACTGGGTTTTCCCCTCATTGTGGTTTTTCCTAGTTGTGCACCTATATCTTGTGTCTCATGTACTTGTGATCTTAATACACATATAATTTGGTAATTTCTTGATGAAATATAATATAGTAAAGAATTAGAAGAGGCAAACATAATTCACAATTAATTATCATGAAATAGGAATCAAACTCTAATTCTACTAGCATTGATTTCACAACAAGATCCTTACAATATTAGCAACTATTCTTGGTTCTAAACTCTCTCCTATTTCTATTAATACAAAGAGTATCTTGTTTTCCTATATTTTTTTTTTTAATGCTTACCTTGATGTATTTCAATTCCTCGTTGATTAATTGAATAGATTAATTGAATTATTTTATGTAGATGTTGTAGATACTTAGCTTGTTTTGGTAGTATGTGTAGGTTCTAATTATAGCATCTTGTGACAGATTACAAGTATGCTTCTTTCCCGTTCTTCAATTTCCATAAGGAAAAACTTTGTATTCTTTGTATTTTTTTGTTCTAGACCAATCCACTAGGTCTACAGAAATTACTTTTTTCCGCAATCGTAAATTCCCCATAACAAATTGGCAACTCCATTGAGGATCGATTTCTTCCCTTAGTGGTTTCCTTGACTTCGGAACATTTTTTCACCTCTTGGACCAACCTTAATTGACCCTAGTAAAACCATTCTCTAAGCTTCATTTGGTTTTTTGTGTCGATTTTTTGTTGGATCTGCTTTAGCGCACCCCCTAATCTGGAGACAGAACACCCCAGTGCACCTGCGTTGATCCCTATAAGATGAAAAAAAAATATTCTTTTTCCCTTGCTCTCTGAATTGATTTCATTTAGCTAGTTTTCCTTTTGTCTATGAGTGTGTATTTTTCTCTGAAAAGCCTTAACTTCGTTTAATTTTGGTTTTGATATTATTTGATAAGAATTTTTTTGGATTTTTCTTTCGTCTTGTCATTTAGGTCATTGGAAAATTTCTGACTTGATCATTGATTGATTGAAGAAATTGATATTCCATTCATCATTCTATGTGATTTATTTCATCAGTGATTTAGTATTTTCTTAATTTTCATTTCTTTTGGAAATTAAGAGGTTTGAAAAGAAAAATCTCATATTTTTGCATTGCATTTAGGGTTTTGTGTGTAGAATTGGAAATTGGAACGGTTGTATTAGGGAAATTGAGTTGTAAAATATTGTTTATTAAATTTTGTATGCTACATTACTCTATGTTTTCTCCCTCCCGTACATATATTTTCATTGAAAAGAAAATATTTCATTTTCTCATTCTAGACTGCACTTTAGGATATTTAGGTGAAATTTGCAATGAGCCTTGAAAATTGAAACTTAATTCAAGATAAAATTTAAAATTTATTGAATGAATATTAAGGAACATTTGGAACATTAATGCAGATATCTAGAGGTCTAGGCTAGAGACGTGTTCCGGTGTCTATAAACATAGGAGCTATCATTTTTTTCAGCGTTCCATTTTGGGGGTGATATCTCGTTCCACATACGTAAGTGTAGAGGACCATTCTCAACGTACCTTCACGTATATTGGATGGATCTCTGGGCATGAAAATTATATGGGAATGCTCTCATCGTATGGTTATGCATTAGACAACACTAACACAGATTATTCTTCCACGTACCTTCGGGTATATTTTGGAAGTCCACACTAGGTTTCTATTCTCACTTTAGGTAACCGAGTTGGTCTTCTTGTACACTATCATACACCAAACATAACATTGAGGGATATTTCCTACTCGTACATAAACCCTTGGTTCTCCAAGGTGGTATATTGCAATTCATAGTTTTTTGGTAAACCCTTTTTCCTATTTACCCCTTTTTTTATTTATTTTTGTGTTTATTTCTAAAATTTATTGAACCAACATGGAAGAACAACCCTCTCAACCTCGTTGTTCGCATAGGATGAAAATATTACATCCTATTCCACCCGAGGAAAATATTGTACGTCGTAAGAACAAAAATATGCATACTACTAAATCTAGTACTTGGGGAGCTACTCTTTTTGGACCTCCATCTGAAATTAGTCCCCCATAATCATCTCTTCCTATGAGTACTGAACCCGAGAGCATTTCTTTATTGACTGGCGAGTCTGACACAGTCAAAACAGAAGCACCTAATACTTTATTACCTAAGGTCATTGAACCTGAGCTTCTCGAATTAGATGCATTACAACCTGAGATTATACAATCTGAGGGCCCTCGGTAACTACACCTGTTACTTCAGGCCCTTCCTCTTCTATTCCTTTGTCTTTGGCTCAACCTCAACCTGTATATCTTGGAATTGATGGTGAAGAACTTACACCTCGTCTTACGAGTATTTAGGAGATCCCTCAAGAATATTCTTGAACTTCTTCTCATGTTCATTTTAGAGGACTTCATATTTATCAATTCCCTCCTCCTCATGCTCTGACATAAGCTCCTTTTCCTGATTCTCTTTTTAACTCATCTGTGAGTTTTTCTCGACAATATTCTTTGGCAAAGTTAACCATGAATGAGTCTGCTATGGTTTCTCAACCGAAATTTTCCACAATTACTTAGACGACCCATGTTTTAGCCTCTTCCATGTTTGCAACATCACTAGAGACACATTCATATGGTGGCCAGTCTGTCCCACCTATTTACCATTCATTATGGGGTACCTTTTCTGGCGTAGCATCTAGTCCATGGACCTCTCCCGTTTCATCATGTTCTGGAATACCATCTGACACTTATTTGATGAGCATTATAGAGTCTGCTCTTACACATCCATCCATCTCAACTAAAAATTGAGCAGCAATCTGGTTCATGTGTTAGTGGATATGGACACTTACAACAACCCAATTCATCTTATTCTGGGTACCCTCCTCCTAGGGGGTAGTTTCCTCTGTATTCCATTCCCCTTTCCATGGGTGGGGGGGGGGGAACCTATTTCTGAACTGCTCACATTTCTTGGCCAAATACCACAAGTCAGTACTCAACCTCATTTGAATCCTCCACATCCTGGAATAGTTTTTAGTTCTTGGAAACCTAATTTTCCCATACAAAATGTCTCAGTTTTGAATCAAGTTCAAACCTCTCAACATGTTCCATATTCATCTCATATTCCTACTAGTCAACCTATATCTCAACATGTGCAAACTCAAGCTCATGTAAGTCAAAATTTATAGGTTTTACATTTAAATCAATCTATTCCATTAGTATCTGGGACCTCTAAAGCCCCACTTACCTAGCCTCTTCAAGGGCTCTTACAGTCTCCACCACTCGGACATGCTATTTCTCAAATACATATTGGTCAACTTGTATACTGTATGGCACAAACACAAGCTAGCCAGCCTTATGTTGGGATGATTCAAAATCCCACAGGGTAATAATTTTAAGGTATTAATCAAATGCCTTACCAAGGTAAACAACTATAAACCTAGTCATTTCAACCTTTGCAAGGTTATCCTGGGACTGGAAAACAAGGTTATGTTTATCCGGGTTATCAGAATCCTCCCTATCTGGGAGCACAAATACTTGTTTCTCACACAATTCCATCTTAACTAGGATACCCTCCACAAAATTTTAATAGGAAGTTACCATTTCTGGAAACCCTTAAATTTCCAGATCTGAACTGGCTTACAAATGATCCCATTTTTCACTCTCAATGGTGGTCAGTTATTTCCACGAAATTGCCCAGTGATATCCCAAATTTCAATGGAAATCTTGGAGAAAACCCATCTATGCATGTCATGACGTATCATTTATGGCATTATTCAAACTCTTTAAATGATGACTATATTCGTTTACGTATTTTCCAATGCGCACTTACTGGTATGGAAAAAAAATTGTATATTAAATTACCATGAGATTCGTTCAACAATTTCAATGCCTTAGCTACTACATTCTTAACACATTTTCAGTTACATATTCGGTATGAGACAGTAACTGAACTTTTGACCAATATCAAACAATTTGATTCCACTCACATTTCTGATCACATTCATGAGTGGCGAAGCCACCTTCGTTTGGTCAAGACATATGTTCCTAATCATCTCTTAAATGAATGGTTTATGAAATATTTATTGGCACCTGTTACTGAAGATGTTGTTAAGGGCGGAGTTGTGACGGAAGAGCAAGTAATTTCTCATGCCCAATATCTATATCTTGTTTATACTCAATCTAACATGCTTTATGATGAAATATCAAATTCTCCACGACCTAGACATACTATTCTGCAACCTCTCGGTAAAAAATCACAATTCATTGATGGTGTGATTGGTTCCGGTGACCAACAGTCGGTGAGTAAACCATCTGGTTCAACTCCTATTGTTGTTGCCCAAAATTTGTCTACTACTACTCATGTGGATTCTACTTCTAAGATTAATGTCATTCTATCCACAAAGGGAAAATCTCAACAACCAGGAAGTAGAATAAATGCTAAGGTAAGAAGAAGAAACATAATCCTCTATAGGAAAAAACAAAATAATTATCCTTCTAGAGAAAAGAGGAAACCTTGTTATCCATGCTTAATTTTTAATGAGGAACATTTCCTCGCGAATATCCACATCAAGCATAATTAAATCAATTTCTTAAGTCATTTGTTGTGCCCGTTGTACTGACATATCCCTTTCCTAATTAGGAGAATAACATGGTTTCTTGGGATCCTGCTTTCTCTTCCTTGGTAATGATGATTTCCTCCACCAAGCTGAAAAATGAAGTTATGGTGGAAACCAGGAATAAGGACTATGGTAATCCAAATACCTCGACTGGATAGGTTACTGATGTTGGTTCTACCTCATATACTTTGAATCCTACTCCCAATATGATTTCTATTTAACTGAAAATTAAACCTTTGAAGGGTGTTATCCATAAATCCGCATTCAACCCTCGTGTGAGAGATGCATATAATTATGACATAGTTGAGGATCTAGCCTAAGATCCTTCAGGTATGTCAACCCTCAAGGTGTTGAAAAATTTTCCCACTCATAAGAAGCCTTTACTATCCAAAATTGGAGGTATTTATCCTTCATATTCTAATCTCATAGTTTTTAATCATGAGAATCGTACGCCTCGATTCCCAACACAATTATATTTTATCATTTAGGTTGTCATCCAAAGTAAGACTATCCATTGAACCATTTTGGATAAAGGACTTCAACCTATATTATGTCCCTTTCTTGCTAGAAGGCCATTAGTTATCCTCAACTCAACCAGTCATCAACTAATTTAAAGGCTTTTGATGGACGAGTCTTCAAACCTTATGGGATTTTTATTTCATTAGAAATTGAATTAGCTAGAAATATGGTGTCAGTAGAAGTCGAAGACATCGATGGACCATTCGATTATAACCTTCTATTGTTGTTTTCGTTTCGAATTATTTTAGAATGATATATTTCCCTCACCAAAGGGGCATAGTGTCCATTGATCAACTCACTTTCTTTGCCAACAATTCTCAAGTTACCGGAAGCATCCCTTTTGTGGGAGAAACCCCACATCCATATCATCATGTCAGGGTAGGCTTGCTTAAGGATTCTTCCCTGATGGGAACATTTTCATTTCCTCCTCCTCTTCCCAACAACTTGATGTGGTTGCTTTTGTCAACATGATATCTTATCGTACTATTCCATACTATCCTTGGATTGTACAGGATGAATCCAATATTGATACACTTAGAGACCACATGTTGTTCATTCCTATTGAGCTCAAATATGAAGCCATCTACTCATCTGTGTGGCACACTCTAATCTTTCCTCTTCGATTAATTGGGTTGACTATTCCTTATATTATGGCATGTATTTTGATCATTTATATCATATGTTTTCTACTGATGAGGGAATCATGGAGATCATGATGCTAGATTATGCACCATGGGACTATCATCACCATCATTCCTCTTCACTAGATCCCTCCAAGGATAATCTTAGTTATTTATATTCAATCAATGTCATTGAGATGTCTGTGAATTTTGTATCTATCAATGATATTGACTCTGAGAAGAATTTGTCAAATATCGAGGAGACTATTCCTCTTGATATTTCAATCAAATATGAAATTGTTGAGAATGTCCATATGAGTGTATCTTTCTCTCTTAATTAGATCAATACCTATAAGTCCCTTTTCCATGGCTTTTGAGACGTTTTCTCCCGGTCTTATGAAGAGATGTCAGGTATTGACCCAAATGTTGTCGTACATGAAATAAAAACATATCATGATGCTAAGCCAGTTTGGTATCACCTATGTTTGATTCATCCTAATAAGGTTGTTTCTATTAAGGTTTAATTTGAGAAGCTTCTCCACGTTGGTTTCATCTACCCAGTACCATTAACTAGTTATGTGTCAAACATTTTTCCTGTCATGAAGAAACAAGGAACAATTTGTGTGTGTGTCGATTACTGGGACATCAATCGAGCTTGTCCTAAGGACAATTATCCTACCTCGTTCATTGACCAGATTGTTGATGATTGCGCTGGTAGCAAAGTATTTTACTTTATGGATGGATTTTTTGGCTACAATCAGATCAACATTCTCCCATTGCACCAACATAAAACAACATTAATTTATGCATGGGGCACATTTTCTTATAAAAATCTCCCTTTTGGATTAAAAAACATTGGGGCTACTTTTTAGAGAGTCGTGAATTGTGCATTCCATGATATTAAACACATTGTACAACCATATTTAGATGATCTGCCTTCCCACTCAAAACATCGTGTCAATCAACTGATGTACCTTAGGTCTATATTTTTACGTTTTCAACATTATAACATCAGGCTCAATCCAGAACAGTGTGTGTTTTATGTAAGTTCTGATCGACTTCTTATCTTCGTCGTATCGAGGCAAGGAATTCGTATTGACCCACTCAAATTACAAGTGATCCTGGATCTTCCTGCTCCCTCCTCTCTTGTTCAGCTACAACGACTCCAAGGGAACACTAACTTTCTACGGAGATTTGTTCCGAATTATTCTAAATCATCCAAAGTATTTACTCGCTTGTTAAAGAAATGGGTTCCCTTCCATTGGGACAACACGTCTCAAAAGGCATTCAATTATTCGAAAGGTGCCCTCATTTGGGCATCGTTATTGTATCCCTCATATTACCAACGTGATTACTTCATGTACCTCGCCATTTCATCTACTACCATCACTATGGTATTGGTCAAAGAGGACGATGTAGAGATCAAGCATCCCATTTATTATTTGAGTCGAAACTTGAATGATACTAAGATCAAATATACTCATGTAAAAAAGTTAGCCTTGGTAGTTTTTCAAGTTGTCCAAAGGTTTCGCCACTATATATTTCTTTGCAAGGCTATGGTTTTTTCTGACTGCAACCCCATGATGTACATATTGTCATGAAAATTACTTTGGACCAAGTATTCCAAATTAATTTTCATCCTCCAAGAATTCGACTTGGAGTTCATCAAATCCAAGTTGAAGAAATCCTTAGTATTTTTCGAGCTGATATGCAACCTTCCCACTACCAAAATTAAAATGACATCTGATTATTATATTCCAGATGAGTCATTGTTCCTAATAGATTCATTTGACCCATGGTATGGAGATATCATCATATATATCCAGACCTGGACTTTTTGTCCCAATACCTCTCGCTCTAACCAGTGGCATATCCGATATTAGGTTAGATACTATATTATAATTGGTGACACCCTTTATCATCGTGGTATCGATGTGATTTTCCGAAGGTGCCTCATTCACGAGGAGGTTGAGAAAGCCCTGAAAAAATTCCATGCTAGGGCATGTCGTGGGCATATGTATGGTTATGCCACCACACAACAAAAATTGTGTGTTGGCTACCTTTTTCCTACTATATTTCATGATTTCATACTTTCGGTCCAGAAGTGTTATACCTACCAGATATACGATCGTAAAACCGATGCTCCACCAGCTCCTTTACACCTTTTTATGGTTGTTGGTCCTTTTTTGAAATGGCACATTGAATTTATGACATGTAACCCTCACTCGGTTAGGGGGCATGGCTACATCGTTGTGGTGGTAGACTACTTTACCAAATGAGTCAAGGCAATGCCTAAATATACTAAACATTGGCGAAACAATTGCTTTCTTTATATTCAAACATGTAATTTCAAGGTTTGGTGTACCACAGGCTATAGTTATAGACCATGGGAAGCATTTTTGTAATCACATGATGTCTGAATTCATTCCTAAATTGGGCCTTCACCATGAAAGTTGAACTCCCTACTACCCACAAGCGAATGGGCTAGTTGAAGCAATCAACAAAGTATTGAAAATGATGCTTCAGCGCGTGATAGGGATCCAAAAACTGGATTAGCATATTATTCTTTATGCAGCCTTGTGGGCATACCAGACCTTTGTTCAGACTACCACCGGATTCACACCATTTCAATTGGTGTATGTTCTAGAAGTAATCCTTCCTATTGAGTGTGAAATTCCATATCTTAAACTTATTTTTGAACTTCTTTGTTATTCAACATGCTCACAAAATAGAAGAAAAGATAGATCAATTACTTAAAAATTAGTCTCTTCGAGGGGGAAACATCATTTACATTACATAAATGAATAATTCTTGGATGATACAAATGACAAGACCTCCTTTGTATATATAGGAGTCTAAAGGGTCATAATATAATAAGAGCTTGCATAACAATAATAATGTAAGGGCACATCAATAAAAATAGTGGGCTTATATGGGGCATAATAATAACATATGGGGGCACAACAATAACAATAATGGGGTTACACTAACAATAAAAATAAGGGGGCTACACTAGTATTATAGGGACCTAACATGCCCCTCTCCTTCAAAAAAGTGTTTTCCTCAATGCTTGAGTAGTTCTTGATGCTTACGTAAAAAATTATCATCCTCCCATGTGGAACATTTAGCATGTAAGTTTTTCCACTTAATGAGATACTCTGAAATTTATTGATTTTGTAGTCGTCGGGTTCTTATTTCCATGACTTCTTCAGGATCAAATATGATTTTTCCTTCTTCATAAAGTTCTGGAAACACTCTTTGAACTGGAAGCTTTTCATTGTTAACCTTATTTAAGCATGAA
Source organism: Pinus albicaulis (assembly GCA_034641835.2). NCBI lineage: Eukaryota > Viridiplantae > Streptophyta > Pinopsida > Pinales > Pinaceae > Pinus > Pinus albicaulis. The sequence continues at coordinate 537,031,783 of CM076583.1, read as the reverse complement.
ACAGGGAAAATTGGGTGTACTCGAGAATATGCAGGTAGCTCCAATTTGTATGCCATAGTACCAATCTTTTGCAACACCTTGTAAGGACCGTATTACTTGGGTGATTATTTATTATACTTCTTAGCTTGCTTGAGGGAAATTCTTTTGTATGGTTGTAGACGTAAAAATACACAGTCGCCTACATCAAAAATTCTTTCACTGTGATGTTGATATGCATGTTGTTTCATTCAATTTTGCGCTAGAGTGAATTTATCCTTTAAGAGTTAGAGAACTTTTTGTTGATGCTCGATGTGATCTTCCACTGCTTGAACCTTAGAATTTTCTATTAAATATGATGTTATGGATGGTGGATAATATCCATAAAGTGCCATAAATGGGGTCATTTTTTCTATAGTATGGAAGGAAATGTTATACCACCATTCAGCTAGAGGTAATCACTTGACCCAATGTGTTTGTTTATCATATACAAATAAATGAAGTTATCCTTCCAAACATTTTTTCACAATCTCAGTTTTCCCATCAGATTGAGGATGATAAGATGAACTATGAGATAATTGAGTGCCAAGACAAGAAAAAAATTTCTTCCAAAAATTTCCAGTGAAAATAGGATCTTTGTCACTTACTATAATCTTTGGGTTTCCATGAAGATTTTGAATTGTTTCCATAAATGCAGTAGTAATTGCACTGGCCTTAAAAGGATGAGATAATGCACAAAAGTGTGCATACTTGGTAATTATATCATCTACCACCATGATGACACTCCTTCATACTTGGGTAAAACTCTGATAAAATCCATTGAGACCTCCTCCCAACGCTAACTTGGAATGGATAAAGGTTGTAATAGACATGTGGTCTTAATTGTCTCAAATTTATTTTGTTGGAGAACCAAACATTCTGCCACAAACTTTTGAATATCAGATTTAAGGCCATCCAAAAAAAATTCCTTCTTTACCCTGTGGTAAGTTTTTAAAAATCATGAGTGCCCTCCTAAGGGAGGGGTGTGTAATTCCAAAATAATATTTTGTTTGATTTGGGAATTATTACAAATATATAAGCAATATTTGCACCATAATGAATCATTTTTCCAGCTAAATGAATCAGATGTACTAGGATCTTGCTGCAACTTTTGAATGTTTCCACACATCTTCATCATTCTTCCATTTGTCCCTTGCTTCAGTATCCACTCAGTTTGGATAATAGAAATGGCACAAAGAAATGCTTCCACATTCTCATCGTTTCTTGAGAGTGCATCGACAACAACATTTTTCTCCCTTTTTTTGTAGATGATTTTAAAGTCATAAACCAACTTCGTTGTGACCCATTCTTGCTACTCTTCTAAATATAATCTCCGTTCCAGAAAGTATTTAAGACTATCATGATTTTTGTTGTAAAATATTTTTTCACACTCCCAATCTCGTATCTTGAAGTGTCACACTTTGTGTCGTTGATGCCAAAAGTGTCGCAAAGTGATGAAATTTGTCACAAAAAATGTGTTCACCATGAAACATGTTTAGAACATCCCTGAATAAAAGGAAGAAAACTTGCCTTAAAAATATTCTAAAGAGCTTGTCAAAAACCTTTTTTTTCAAGCCCAACGCGTCCATAATTAATGTCACGAACTAGTAACCTTTGGTATTACACATTTCTAGCGCTAACAGCGCAAATTTTATCAAGAAAATTTGCGTTGGTCCTCTTCAGGAAGTTTTTCCCAAAATGGAGGAGAAGTTTCTTTTACTAGAAGGCTCGAGAATGACAACATGGTTTTAGGTAGTTGAAGATTAGAATGAGACCTCCCATTCTTGGCCCTAGATCCTCCTTCTATGGATTTCTCCCTTGACATGTGGAACTCCTCCCTCTTTTCATGGATCCTCAACTCCCTCTCCTTCCCTATAAATCAATTTCTCACTATCCACTAATTGTTAGTCATATCTAGTTAGTGATGTTGGCCAAGAGGTTGGTCATAGTTAACTAGAGTAGATTGGTTGGTTCGTTTCCATCATAGTACTGAATTGTGCCCAAATTTTTCCCATTTGCAAATCAGAAAAGGTGTTTGAAGGCTAAGGCTTCAACTTGGAATCTCACTTAAAGGAGGCTTCCAACATCAAGGCTTCATTGGTTGTAATGCTCCCTTTTCATTCTATTTATAATACTATATACGTTTTCTTTCCATAAATGTGTCAATTATTGTCCATTTATTGAAATAATCCTTGAATTGTTATATAATTTGTATTAGAAAGTGTTATGATTTTCATGTGTTTTTTGTCTCCACTTGATCTTTCTTGTAGACATTCATCTACGCTAGCGAAGAGGAGATCGTGAGATTGGAAGCAAAAGAGTCAAGGGCGACATCAAGGGTATTATCATTAGAGTGAGGTAGGAGATCTATCCTCCTTTTAATTTTCTAATATTAATTAGGAAATATTGTGTGTATTTCCCTTATTTAGTTTCTAGATCCTCCCATAGGACTAGAGGGATCATTTTTGTCCACGGAAAGGATTCCCTGCACAACAATATGTTTTCACCTTGAAGTGTCTTCCCATCAGGTAAGGTCGTCATTGCTTTAGTGCATGTAGTATTGCCAACATTTCCTTATCACAAATAGGTTTGTGTAAATACTTTCCTTTGATTGGAAAACTTTCAAAAGAAATGGGTCTTCCTTCTTGCATTAAAACTGCACCAATTCCATTTCTTGAGGCATCACATTCCACAATAAAGTTTTTTGAGAATTCTGGCGTAGCTAAGATCGGTGTTTGGCACATTTCCTCTTTAAGATGTTAAAAGGCCTTATTTTATTCTAGAGTCCAAGAAAATATATCGTTCTTCAGTAATGATGTTGGATTTGTCGCTATTCTCCCATAATTCTTAACAAAATTTTGATAATACCCTGTCAACCTCAGAAATCCTCGAAGATGCTTTATGGTTGTGGATATTTTCCATTCCTTAATGGCTTTAATTTTTTTAGTTTCTACCTTAACAACCTCATGAGATACAATATGATGCAAATATTCCACCTCATATACTCCAATGAAACATTTGGAGGTTTTTTCATATAATTGTTTCTCCTCCAATAGTTTAAGCACCTTGTCAACGTGTTGAACGTGATCCTTCCAAAAGTCATTTTAGATTAGTATGTCATCAAAAAAAGCTTAGACAATTTTTCTAAGGAAGCATTTGAAAATGGAATTCATCAAACCTTGAAATGTGGAAGGTGCATTAGTAAGGCCAAAAGGCATGACCAAAAATTCATAATGGCCCTCATGACTTTTGAATGTTGTTTTCATAATGTCTTCAGTAGTCATTCTAATTTGATGATATCCTGAACAAAGATCTAACTTTGTGAAGTAAATTTCTCCATGTAACTCATCCAACAATTGATAAATGACATAAATGGGAAATTTATCTTTAATAGTGAGCTTGATGAGCTCCCTATAATCCAGACACATACTCCATGATCCATCCTTCTTGTGCACCAATACTACTATAGCAAAGAAATAACAATGACTTGGTTGAATTACTAGCCTCTAGCATTTCTACAACCATACGTTCAATCTAACTCTTTTGGGCATATGGATATATATAAGGCCTGATGTTTGGAGGAAAAATTCCTGGAATCAAATGAATATCATGAACATGATCACAAATAGGTGGGAGGCATTTGGGAGTCTCAATCACCTTGGAATGATTGTCCAAGAATTTTTGGAGATCTAGAGAAATATATTATTTCAATGTTTGAACCTTTGGTGAGAATAATTGTGAAATTACGCCTCTTTTTTCTTTCTTTAGAATATTTGTCACGATATTAGAGTTGATTATATTCCCTGGTTTCCCTGTGATACCCCTTAATTCAACTTTCTTTCCTTCCCCAAAAAAATTCAAGAAAATTTCTTAAAAATTAAAAGTTATTGTCCCCAAAGATTTTAACCATTGAACTCCTAGTACAACATCAGCACCACCCTTTGGAATGGAAATCATTGTACTATTAAATACATGTTCCCCCATGCTTAGCTTGATATTATGGCATTTTCTGAAGAAATTTATAGTTCCTCCATTTGCAATCATCACTTGACACTCTGGTGCTGGATATAGGAAGCAATTCAATTCCTTGGATATCTTACAATGGATAAAATTATGGGTACTACCCGAATAAATCAGCACTATTACCTTCTTCTTCTTGATATATCCTTCTATCGTGAAATTTTGAGGACTGGTAATTCCTTCCAATGCATTACAAGATGTGTTCTTGGTGTATATCCTCCTATTTTGATGTTTCTTGTTCCTTTTCTTCCTCCTCTTCACAATCTATGTAAAATAATTTCTTCTCAGTGCACTTATGACCTTTATTGTATTTTCTATCACAACTATAACAAAGCCCTTTTTCTCTTTTTTCCTCCAATTTTTTTGGTGTCAACCTTGTAGGTTGTGGAAGACTAGGAGTAACAACACTTCCATATTTATAGTTGTGAGTGGTAGACTTCCTTGTTGCCATAATTTTGCTTTCAACTTTTATTGCGACCCTGAATGCCTTCTCCAATGAATCATGTTCCCAAAGGTGAACCTCATGTTGGATGTTATCCTTTAAATTCCCTATGAAGACATCAATCCTATGCTTTTTGGAATATCAGTTACCCTCATATTAAATTTTTGTAAGTCCTCAATGTGTTTCTCCATTGAACCTTTTTGTTTAAGATTTATTAATTTGCTAAAGAAGGTGTTTCTCTTTGTATCCTCATAATGTGTTATCATTTCATCCTTAAAAATTGACCAAGTTATAATCATTTTATCAGAAAAAATCCATCGATACCATACAAAATGATTGTGTTCTAAATATAAAGTTGAAATGTGTACCTTTTGTGATTGTTGCACATCATGGAGATCAAAATATTTCTCCATCTATAGTATCCATGTTACTGGATCCTTGCCATCAAAGTATCTCATATCAATCTTTGGAATGCGGTGGTTCTTAAACCCAACATTGGAGTCTCTAAAATCATAATTCATATTCCTTTTGTCCTCATCATGATTTTCGTGGATTACCTTGTCACCATTGGGAATCCTTTCTTCTAGCAACTTTTCCAAACCTTCCTTCCACCCATCTATCTTTACATTTATCATTGCTTCCATGTCTACTTTTAAACCATCATTTAAACTCCCATGTCTCTTTTCATACCATCTATCTTAACATTCATCATGGCTTCCAATTCATTTTTTGTTAATGGGATTCTATGGGGCACAACAATAGCAATATGGGGGAACAACAATAGCAATAAGCTGGTTACACTAACAATAACAATAAGGGGGCTACACTAGTATAATACGGACCTAAAATTATTCCTATCACTTCCGTAGAATAAGAATGTCTCTTACATCTAACATGAATGGATGAAACCCGACATGGTGTTGCGATGGATAATGAGACCCATAAGAGACACATTAAGGTACAATATGATAAGAATGTCAATACTCATGCCTTCGAAAGGTGACCTTGTTTTTTTATATGATCAAGATTCTGATAAGATAGGATCTATGAAGTTTGATCCAATGTGGCTAGGTCCATACATCATTAAACATGTTCTTGCTAAAGGGGCCTATGAGCTTATTTATTTTGATGGAGTTATGTTGGTGCAACCCACAAATTGGTTGTACCTCAAAAAATACTATGCTTAAGTCATTTTTTCATAGTTCACTGTGTACATATTTTTTATAGGTGTGATGAGTGTGTTTCCAGTGTGTTCGCTTCGGAGTTTCCTACCGTTAATGTTAATTTTGCTTTACATTTGGTTTGTATATGTCGGCAGCCCCTCAATAATATGTTTTTTATGCTAACGGTGCTAGTCGTAGTACTCGGAACCTTTCCTCCGCAACGTGGGATATATATTCTCTGAATGGCAAGTTATTGATTTTATAAGGGATTTGTATCAGTCACTCTACCAATAATATCCCTGCGTATAGCGCAATGATCGAACTATTTTCTGATGTTATTTCTCATGGTATCCATCATATAGTTGTAAGACTTGACTCACAGCTTGTAGTACTACACTTGACTAATGTCTATTCAGTTAGAAGTCCAACTATGCTTCGTATGTTTTTAGGGGGTTTGCCTTCTATAAATATATTTTGATTATATCCAATATCAACACATCCATAGAAGTCTAAATACATTGACGGATGCATTATAAAATCATGTTTTAGACAAACATTTATGACATATTTAAATTCAATTCAATTCACATCACATAGAGTGAACAAGATAATAGAACACATAAAGAAACAACGATAGGTATATTGGTTTTACAAAATGAAGTGGTACGAGACACCATATGGCCACACGACCTTATCATATCAAAAATACAAGTAATCAAAAATGGATATATAGCCTCCTAGTAGTTTAATCATGATGATGCTCATGATAACAAGCAATTGCATGAGCCATATTGCACAACAGTTGGCTATTACGTCTAGGCACACCAATAGTATGATGTTGTAGTCTCATAGGAATCTGATCGACACTGGTCTCAGCTATGCCCTGGGCCAATCCTCCATGTGTCGCTCGACCTCTACAAGAGTCTCAGCCACATCAAGATCATGCAATACCTCTCCTCCCCCTGCAACAACCTATAATCCAACATGTGTTGGTTGTGGGTCTCTAGCATGTTGAAGATAGGATGAACCCATTGGTCGAACGGGTCAAACATCTGCATGTAAAAATCAAAATTTAGTCTCAGATACATGAAGAAAATTTTTTTTTGTAAAACTCAAAACTCAAAAATATATTCAACGTGATTTTTTTTTACCTGTAGTAACCCATCGCTTGCCATCGGGAAGCACGAGCTCTGGGTCTCCGAAAAAATTCATCTTGGAATATGGATATTCTTTGATCATAATGATTTTCATGTGTAGCCATTGGAAGAAGACTGGTGTGAAACTCATGGAGGATGAACCTACATGTTTAGACATGAGGTCTAACCATTGGCTCATATGTGGAGCTCTAGGATCTAGAAGCTCGAGTGAAATATTTTTTTGACGAAGCAATGCAATCCTCTCTAAGACAAATGAGATCATAATAGAACCATACCCAAAGTTCTTCAATCGCCCATCTCTTGCCTTGGTAAGTTGTTCCTTCATATTTTCCAACACCCCCTGGCTCCAATAGAATATTGTTGATTCCATGCACTCTGATGCATACTACATATGGGAACTGTTATCCAAGTGTAAGGTAGCTTTGTCGGTCAATATAGCAATGATAAAGAAGATGCTCCTCAGAGGCAAACGGATCACATCCTTAATCTCAATCTTCCCATCTATTTTTGGTTGGGATAAAGGTCTACATTGTGCAGTAATATAATCCTTGATAATATCTCCACGCCTTATCAAACTATAAAGCGAGATAGGAGCTCCTCTCCTCGATAAAACTGTCAAGAAGTAGATGTCATCTACATGTATGCTAAGCATATGTGCTTCTAATCTAAAAATTTGTGCTTGCACATCCCATGCCCAGCCAAGATATTCCAATAATTCTATTTTTTTGTCTCATCTTATGGAGCCAAAATAATTTGAGAAGCCCACATTTTCTCAATGTTTGAATAGTGTTTGGGTCATTGGCAACATCCATGTCTTGTTCCTCATGTTCTCTTTCTCGCAAAATTAGAGCAATTTCATTCCGATGGATACCTGAAACATGACAAGAAAAACCATTAGAAGAAACCCCATGCAAAAAACTGAGAGAAATTTGAGTGAAAAGAGTGAATTTTTTTTTTTAAATGTGCTCCCTACCAAAGGGAGAGCACTCTCCTCAGTACAAATTTTTCTTTCCCAATGCACCTTTCGACATTGCTGGGGTGCGCTGGAGCTAAGGCGCAAAATTAAAGCCCTAAGTCACTCAAAAATTGAAAAAAATTGCATCAAATGGAAAAAAGGAACCGTGAAAGAAAGAGAAAGGAAATATGTCCTACCTAGAAGTGACGGCACTGAAAATGGTCCACCGGATTGACCACAATAAACTGTTGAATATTGGGGGCAAAATGCACTCAAAACGCACTCTCCAAGAGGTGAAATGTTAAATGATAAAATTAAAATTATTGTTCTCCTATTTGTGGTGATTTTGTGATTATTTTATTAACATTTTATCATTTTAACCTAAATTTTACCTAATTTTACCATGAATCAGGTATTTTTTAACCTTTTGATAGTGTTTTGAGTAGGTTAACAGTTGTTTGAAATAATTAATGATATTTTTGAATTAAGAAAATCATTTTGATGAAATAGCATCCTTTTATCACTTTTTCAAGCTCTGTAAACTTACGAAAAAGGAACCCCTTAGAGTCCTCTTTCAGCTTTTTTTAGACTCCCTAAACATGAAAATATTGTTAAGCACTAGTCTTTTCGAAATTGTTAAAGTAAATGAAAATATGTCTACTCAATATAATTTTAGCCCTGTTAAGGAATGAGATAGATTAATTACAAAAAATGAATACCTTAGTCGAACATGGCTAAGAGGTTCGCATGAGTATCATTTTCTGCCTTTTCAGACTCAAGAGATTATTTACGAAAAAGACCTTTTGGAGTTTTCTTTTTCGCCTCTTTTTCATACTCCCTAGATATTAAAAAGGAGTTGAGTTGCACTTTCGATGGAATTGTAAAAACATCAAACAATGATGAACTCATTGAACATGATGGGACAAAACTACTCCTTCTCATGGTTCGTTAAAAATACTCAAAGGGATCCATCTGAAGGATGAAAGTACAGATCAAGCATATGTTATCCTCCTCAAACTTGTCAAAAATAAAGAGTAATGACCAAAAACGGTTGGGGAAATTGGGAAAATGGGGTACTCCACCAATTAATGGGAGTGAGTTTCTCTTGAACATAACACTCTTTTGCTTCATCTCTGTGACCGTTAGGTTGGGAAATATGCTTGTCTTTTGGTTCATCATACCATATCAAAGCCTCCACATTCAGTTTTGGGTCAATGCTACCAACTCCATAAAGTGTCGTTGATATGTTCAAGAGAATTCCTTCAGTTGCTATCTGCTACAATAACCTTAAGCCTACATTCATCTATGTCATTCCTAAATGAGTTCCACATCAACATCATTTTGTCTCAAAATATTGATACATGTTTTGTGTCGTTGATTAGGGATGCATCAAGGCTCTCCTGTGACGAGTCACTTCCTATCGACATCAGATCATTATCTAGGAATTTTACTTAGAAACTCTCTTTGGTACCTTGGGGTTGCATATATCGATGGAAATTTTCCTTGCTCTTGGTGACAGGTTTTCATTAGTGGACTTCTACCGAAAGATTTTGTGTGGTGTTCGACTTTAGCTCATCTATTCACACCATGCAGATTGTAGTACAATAACTTGAGAGCCATTAACATCATCGGTGGTTTCTCTCACATTTGTTAATGGATTACATCATTGGCCAGTAATCAGATGGTGTCTGCTATGTTCGACTTCAGCTCATTTATTCACATGGTTATAATTGTACATTGAACGATTGAGTGAAGGATGTAGAAGACCCTAGATCTAGTTCCATCCATCCAGGTTGCGAATTCAAGATTAATACAAGATTAAAAGTATGATGGCTATGATCATACATATATTCATCTAATCATGGGTCCACTCTCTGTCATTAGTAGACGATACTTTTTTATCATTGGGCATGTAATGTTAGCTTATGTGTTGAGCATGGGTATGCGTCCCTCAGTAAAGATATCATGATGAAAATGTATCATAAAAAATTATGATCTCGACCAACTGTTCTTAATCCAAAATTTTCACAAGGTAAATAACTTCAGTCATCAATTGCCACTTATGACTGTACACTTTAGGGGGAAATCTGTTGTAGGCCATTTTGTCACATCTGGTCAATAGGCCTATAAACCGAATCAATCAACATATATTAACATGTTTTCATCATCCCTACACAAATCCCTAAGCATGACCTTTCCAAAAAAGTCATAGTTTCTCGAATTAACTGCTCAAAATCAGTGTTTTTAACCCTGAACGCACCTTGTCCCTTTAGACACCTACATTCAACACTTGTTGCACCCTTAGAAACATGTGTTGATTAGAGTTGGTTGCTCCATTTTGCAAGGGCACTGATTATATAAATTCAAGAAAATTAAAAATATTTCCAAAGCTTCCTCTTTTGGAAGCTTCTAGGGGTTTTTTTAACCATTTACCATGGATAAAAGCTCAAATCTATGATCCTACCTGGGAGACTTCACCTCTTATCCCTTGAATTCATCCTCCCATCAATGGCGGATCTCAAGCCCATTATGGTAAATCCTAAACTACCCTACCTCTCCTATAAATTTACTTCCATCCATAGCATCAGGGTTGGCTTTTAGAGGTTGATTATGCCCTTATGTTGTTGCCTTGAACCGGAAGGAGACGAGGAAGGACAAGTCAACTTGGGGAGATCCTTACAATATCATATACTATTCTTGGTTGTAAACTCTCTCCTATTTATATTAATACAAAGATTATCTTGTTTTCCTATATGTGTTGTGTTATGTTTACCTTCATGTATTTCAATGCCTCGTTGATTCATTGAATAAAGTAATTGAATTATGCTACATAGATGTTGTATATCATTGGCTTGTTTTTCTTGTTTATGCAAGTTCTAATTATAGCATATGGATTTAAAATTCTAGCACACAAGCAAGGAGGAAATCATAGCTTGCGACTGATTCCAAGTAGGTTTCTTTCCCATTATTCAATTTCTCTAAGGAAAAACTTTATATTCTTTGTCTTATGTTGTTCTAGACCAGTCCACTAGGTCTAGAGAAATTACTTTTATCCACAATCGTAAATTCCACATGACAATATCCATAATTCATGTCTTAAATACGTGGAAGCATTATCTCATGGGAAAGAAATTTGAGTTGAAGATAGACCATAATGGTTTCAAATGTTTGCTTGGAAAAATAACATTAAATGTCATACAAATTATAAGGTTGAAACTCCTTAATGATTATGAATATAATATAAATCATATCAAGAGGAAGGAAAATAAAGTGGTTAATGCACTTAGCAAGAAAATGCATGAGATGGTTGCTACAACCATAAGCATGTACATGTTTCATTTAAAGGAAATGATTTTGAAGATTGCAAATTCATATCAATGTTATGTGCACTGCAACAAGGTAAGCTACACAAATATATAAACATTATGATTTGAAAGATGATTGAATCCTCATGTACAAGGGAAAAATATATGTGCCTCAATATCAACATCCAAAAAAATTATTGAAGAGTGAAATTCATAATGTACCTTATGTTGAGTATTCGAGATATCAAAATTCCATTGCAGTTGTAAGACACTAATATTTTTGGCTAAGTGTGAAAAAAGAAATGGATAATTATATAGACATATGTATAGAATGTCACAAGGTAAAGGTTAAGTACATACATCCCGCTAGATTGCTACAACCATTTCCCACTTAGGTAGCTAGAGCTACTTAGGTTCCAATATATACTTATGAGGACAAGGCTCTCTCTTAGTGTTCTCGGTTCTCTATCTCTTCAATGATCCAATTTCTCACTCACATCCATCCATGCTACTTCAGTGGTTATCCCAACCAATGATTTGGATTTCCATATTTAAATTGAATTGCTTCTCCCAAGTGCCTTTTCCATCTCTATTTCTCCTTGTAAGTTTTACCTAGTTAGTTTTATCGATGATGCATCTAACTCTTAAGAAGTGGACTATATATATGATTATTCCAATAGATATTATGGTTTTTATTATTCGGTGAAGTATTATGCACATAGATAGGATGGTGACTACAATGTTAACTATAGAGATGGTGACATCCTTAGAGATGATGGTGAAAATAGATAGGTTACAAGAAATACTTATCTAGTAAGTATTGATGATTAATAAATTTATCTAGTGAATGTGATGGTGAAGAGATAGAGGATATCCCTTCTAGATAGCATTAGTGAAGTGATCCAAAAAATATATGACTAATGAATCTATCACCAAGATACCCTAATCCACTTGTTTGTTACTCTTTGGACTTTAGAATATAGTGAGGGGTAAAATGGTACCCCTTTTTTTCTTTGGGAACATATATCCTTCATAACTAAATATCAAATTCCCAATCCTTTTGGCCTTAGATGCTTCAAATGATCTTAGTCTTGAAATAGATACTTGACGTAAAGTGGTTCATTCTCTCAACCCCAACAAATGCATTTATCTCATCAAAAGAGGGAGGCTCACTTAGTAGGTAGCTATGCCACTCAATAGTTCCACTCCTCCCTCTCTATAATTGAAAATATAAATAACTGCTATATTTATCCATCTATTTCATAGTATTAAGTGCCAACACCGATAGCCACCTACTAAATTGGGGCTCAAAAAAATGAGTAATCGAAATAAGAAGATAATAAAAAATAAGGAATAAATACAAAAATTCATCACTGAAAATAAGTAAGAAATACTATAATTAGAAACCATGCTATTATAGAATCTCCATAAAAGGGATATGGAGATCCAAGGAAATCATGAACATAAGGATAAGAATGATGTTTAGAATCAATCACATGTGGGAAGTATTTTATCGCTATTTGAGAGCACAAATATTGAATTACGAAACCATAACCATGACTTTTCAATCTAAAATCTACATCACCAAGGCTTCAAAAAAACACCAAAGAGTTAGTTCATTCCAAAGATCGGTAGAAGAATTTTGGTGGTAACAATCCTATAATATGGATAGTTCCAGGGAGAAATACTTTGATCTACACCAAGTGACAACCTTATAAAAGATAAATATGGCATACATGTATTTAGAACAATATAAATTTGTATGATATCTATGACTGTGAAATTGAAAAGGATTATATTGTATCTTTGTCCATTTTTATGAAGGAATTGATAGCACATTATTTTTAATTTTCTACAAAGATGCACTGTAGAAAATTAATTTTATGATATGATAATCACTTCTAATGATCTTTTATTAATTATTCTAATGTCACTGATATCATTAAGCAATTATATACAAAAAAATCTCAACAGTAAAGCAACGAAAACAGTAGAAACAATAAATATCATAAAGAGACAACCATGCACAATAGAGTCAACAAAATATTCCCTAGGAAACTCAAACTTGGGAGAAAACCCAACAACCCTTCTTCTAGCATAAATTCTTCTTCAGCAAGGTTAACAATAAAATGTCTAGAAATATGTACCAAAAAAAACTAAGTCCAAACTTTAAACATTTCATCATTTTTTTGCTCCCATAAGTGTCTCTTATATAAGAGAGATTATGAGTGAGTGAGACAAATGAAGTGTTAAATCATGTGTATATATACAACTCAAATGGGTGCTTTTAGGGCCAAGGGACACACCCTTTCATGGTGGGGCTGACTTGTTTCTTTTGAGCCTACATGAAACCCAAAAATAAAGTTTATTGTATTTTAATTTCCATAAATTTTGTAGGTCTATTTAGGTGGCCTCTTGGCATGTGGGAATACCTCCCAATTCTACACAAAAACTAACACTTCCTCTTAGCAAGGGAGGTATTCTCCTTCGCTGCAATAGATTTTCCGTAGGTTGAAATTTCTCCTTCATTAAGAAGAGTTTATGAGCTTTTCATGTTGATGCATGTCTATAAAATAACTCCATCTCTAAATGGGAAATGTAACTCTCTCATATATCCAAGTTTGGTCAAAGTCCTTTATGGCTCCTTAAGAAAATGTATCAATCTCCTCTAGTCATGACCTAGCCTAAGCTTCCAAGTTTTTCTAGCTTCTAGAGATCATTTTCCTTTGGACCATTCACCTTTATAGTCAAATTCCTTTATGACCTAACCAAGTACTTTTGGCTTTAAAGGTAATTACATCCATCTCCTTTGGTCGACATAGCCAAGTCCTTCTGGATTTTAAGGAGAAGACTTGTCCAATCCTATAATTTACCTAGGAAATTCACCTTTGGTCGACCTAGCTAAGTCCCTCTGACTTTAGAGGTGAATGTATCCTACAATTTCCATTATAATTGTCTTGGGTCATTCACCTTTTTGGTCAAAGACCTGTATGATGTATCCATGTGCTTTTGGCTTCAAAGGTGAATGTATCCATCTCTTCTTGGTCAAAGGCCTTTATGAACCAACCAAAATCCTTTATGGCTTTAGGAGATGTTCAGCCCAATGCTGAAAAGACCTCATCATTCCCTTTTAATCAGGGAGACATTAAGCGTAATACTAAGCTCGTCTTTGAATTATGTCCACAATATACTCATTTGTGGTCATGTATTGGAGCTCTATTGCTCCTCTTTGTATAATGTATCGAAAGAAGTGGCCTAGCCATGTCATTCTGACTTCTGAAGCAGGTCTTTTGGTGGTAGTCATGGTTGCTCCCTCTGTCACTTGAGAAAGTCATTTTGCCACAGTTGCTCCTCCTTATGTGAGAGTAAGTCCTTCTGTTATTGTTGTTCCCTCTATCACGTAAGTAGGTCCTTCTATTACTTCCAGACATGTCTCTTCAAATAAGGAATATTATTTCTAATACCTTTTGCCTCTAAGTAGCTTGAAAATGAAGTGGGTGGTGCCATATAGCCAACTCATTAACTCCAACGAACAGTGCCCTCTTCCACCAAGCGAAATTATCATATCAAATATTCAACATTGAAATGTGCATGCTTGTAACATGGACTCCTGTAAAAGTATTACGCTAAATGAATGCCTACGCACCTGCACATCAAAAGTATCTTCAAGAATATGCAAATGTGGATTGATATTTCTACAGAACTACCCTATCCAAGACTGCACGGGACTGCAATAACTATTTCTTACAATATGCCCTATCCTCGAAGATGATCTTATGCTATAAATCTATTGTTTAAATTGTTGGACATTTGTTTTATATGGAATGTTTGGTGGCTAAGTTCCATTCATGAGTGAAGCATCGATCTTCAGGAGATAAATACTGAGAAAATATCTGGATAGGAGCCTATAGCCCCGATGTTCAAATTCATATGCCAATTTTTTATCAAAGGCCATATCAGTCATTTGGGACAATGTGTTCCACCTGCTTATCAACGTGGTTGCTAGTGAAGCTTTGCACCCACAAAATTGTGTGATATCATCATCATTGTGCCTCATATCTAGGTGATGATCTTAAAGTCACAGTCACTCTGCCACTGTGGGTCTGCTCTGCGGGCCTGACATACACCCTTGTGGAAAATTCCAAAAATGATAAACTCTAGCCCTTATTAGAATTATATATATAATCAATTAGAAATCGCTCAATCTTGCACCAAGTCTACAGTCTCTACACCAATTAAATCAGTATCCAATCGCATCATATCACAACACCCCAGGTTACTTGTGCAACCAATTTCATTTACATTGAAGTTTTTTTTTCTTTGCATACCCACGAACTTGAAAAATAAATTGTAGTTTAGAAAACCTTCGAGTCACTTCTTTAATTTTTTTCTAGATCGGCCTCACGCATTCAGTATAAGTCAGATTTTTATTTATCAGAAATCAGATCAAAGCCATAGTCATATTGTTTGCCTACTTTCACTCGAGGTCAAGAGAGAACACACAGACTTGTAGCAAAGCTGGTTTGAATGCCTTTATCACCCTCTGTTAGAACAAATGATAAACTAAATCGATTCACAGATAATTATGTTCATACCAATGGCACTATCCTTTCAACCTTAGCCAGACAAAAAATCATATAAAAAATACTTTGGGTCACTTCTTTGTTGGACATATTGATAGAAGATTTATTGACTAAAACTCTAGAATAGATCCAAACTCGGTCTCCTCTTGGACTTTTCTTTCCTTTTTATATTGATAGAATAGTCCTCCACCAAAACTCTAGAATAGATCCAAACTCGATCTCCTCTTGGACTTATCTTTCTCTTCTAGGTTGCTTTCTCAACTTGTGTTTTGATACCGTGTTGAATTTTCTAGAAAAATGCATAGTATAAAATTAATTTTCTGATTTGATAATTACTTCTAATGATCTTTAATTAATTCTTCTTATGTCATTGATATGATTAAGAAATTATATACAAAAATATCATCAGTAAAGCAGCACAAATAGTAGAAAAAATAAAGATCATAAAGAGACATCCATGCACAATAGAAACAACAAATTTTTTCCTAGGAAACTGAAACTTGGGAGAAAAGCCAACAACTCTTCTTCTAGGAGAAATTCTTCTTTGGAAAGGTTCACAATAATATGTCTCGAAATCTATACCATAAAAAATAAGCCCAAACTTTATCCATTTCATCCCTTTTTTGCTCCTTTTTCTGCTCCCATGAGCATCTTCTATATAAGAGAGACGGTAAGTGAGTGAGACAAATGAAGTGTTACATAATGTGTATATATACAAGTCGAATGGGTGTTTTTACCCCAAGGAACACACCCTTTCATAATGGGACTGGCATGTTCCATTTGAGCCTACATGAAACCTAAAAATAAAATTTATTGTAATTTAATTTCCAAAATTTTGCTAGGTCAATTTAGGGTGTCTCTTGGCATGTGGGAATACCTCTTGATTCAACACAAAAATCAACACATTATGGGAATATTAAGAGACTCTGAATTCTTTAGTTGATCGGTAAATCTCCGAAAAAAAGGTCCAATTACAAGGGCATTCAACAATTACGAAAGTTGATTCTTAGGGTAAATAATATTTTAGAGGATAATATGTTAGATCTCTTTATTAGAACTTTAAAGGAAATCATCCAACATAAGGTGTGTTTCTTTGAATCTAAATCCCTATAGCATACTTTTAGTCTAACAAGGAAGTTTGAGAGAATAAATATGGCTACTACAAAATTGGTCACTAACAACGATAGAGAAAAACATGCTCCCTCTCCTCTATTGACAAGGTTTTCACCTCAACAAATGGACAAAAGAAGAGCGGAGAGGCTATGTTTCAATTGTGGCAACAAATATAGTGAGGGTCATAAATATGGTGAGAATAAATTATTCTACATAGACTGTGAAGAGGAAGAAGATCAAGAATTGGAACCATCATAAGATCTAGAGCTAGAATAGATTACTCCAACGATATATCGTCATGCATTGGTAAGCATTATTAATCCACAAACCCTCAAGTTATAAGAATATATCAAAATTAAATAGGTAATAGTGTTGATTGATTCAAATAGTACCTAAACCTTCATCAATTACAAATTGGCAATCAATCGCTTTGTATATCCAACCCTGGAATTTCAAGTAATGATCGCAAATGGAGGTTTTGTGATCCCCGTGATATGAAATATTGTATAAAAAAAGAGATACAAGGTTCAAATCCCCTAAAGGATCCTGGTCTACAGAAAGGAGGATGGTTCATATGCCCCAGAGGTATAGTGGTAGTGATCGGAATCGACCCTATGTCATATGAGTACGAGAATGACCAAGTCGTCAATTCCTTTGGTTACAAAAAAAAATATTGCAAATGGAGGTGCCATAAATTTTTCAAGGAAGTTCCATAATATTAAGCTGAATATGGGGGAATATTTATTGAATAGTCTCATGATTGCAGTGCAAGTGTGTGTGGTGCTAATGTTGTATTATGGGTCAAATGGTTATAATCTTTGGGAACAGTGGCCCCTTAATTTTCAAGATATTTTTAAGATATTTTCCTCAAAAGGAAAATAAATTTAGCTTAGGTATATCCAAGAGAAACCCTCTAAAGTAATAAGCTCTGATAGCATGACAAAATTACTAAAAAAGGAACACGATGGTGTAATTGCACAATTCTGCTAATTAAATGTTCAAACATCTATATCGTATGTTATATTGGATCTCCAAAAAGTTATCAAAAATCATTTCAAGGTATTTGGAGAGATGTATAAAGGTATTCCACCTATTCGAGACAACGGCCATGTTATTCATTTGCAACCTATAAGTGTAAAACCTAACATTAGGCCTTGTAGGTATCCATATGCACATAAGGGTGAGACTAAGCATATGGTTCAAGAAATGTTAGAGGTTGGCATCCTTCAACCTAGCTAGAGTGATTTGTCTTCACCAATAGTGATGGTTATTAAGATGGATGGTTCATGGAATATTTATCCAAATTAAAAAAAAAATAACAAAATGACAATCAAAGATAAGTTTCATATTCATTCCATTGATGAATTATTAGATGAATTGCATGGAACCATTTTAGTTGCTAAGTTGGATCTTTGTTCTAGATATCATCAAATAAAAATGAGGCAAGAAGACATTCCCAACCTTTATAACAAATGAAGCCCATTATGATTTTTTGGTTGTGCCATTTGTACTTACTAATGCACCTTCAACATTTCAAAGCCTTATGAATTCTATTTTCAAACCATTTCTTGAAAAACTATGTTAGTATTTGTTGATGACATAAGAGCATGTATAACATGTTAGCAAGGTATTAACACTATTTGAAGAGCAACAACTATATGCAAATCCTTCCAAGTGTGTCTTTAAGGTTAAAGAATTGGAAAATTGTGGTCCTATTGTATCTCATGAAGGTGTCAAAGTGGACCCTAACAAAATAAAAGCTATGAGAGAATCGCTAGTCCCCAATACCTTGAATAAATTCAAATGATTCTTAGGATTGACAGAATATTACAACAAGTTTGTCAAGAGTTATGGTCAAATAAAAACAACTCTAAAAAATTATTAAAGAAGGAAGCATTTTGTTGGACTAAAGAAGTAACCAAATCTTTTGCAAAAATTAAATATGTTATGTGTATTACTCTCATCCTAGCCACACTCGAATTCACGAAAACCTTCATTGTGGAGTGTGATGCTTCAAGCCATGGCATTGGTGTAGTTTTGATGCAAGAAGGAAGGTCCCTTTCCTTTGAAAGTAGAAAAATTAAAATAAATAACTTAATCCCAACAATGAAAATGAATGTTGTCCATACTACATGCAATGGAGAAATAACATCCTCATATAATAGGAAGATACTTCAAAAGTAAAAATAGATCATGATAGTTTGAAGTAATTCTTAGAACAAATACTATCTTCAGGAGAACAAAAAAAAAGGAGTTACAAAGATGCTAAATTATGAAATTTGAAATTATCTACAAAAAGGGAAGACAAATATTGTGACAAATGTAGAAGACTCGGAGAGTTTACCATGTGTGATTTCCATACCAAAATCTAATATTGTGGAAGAAGCAAGGATAGATTGGAACCAAGATTAGAAGGTATGCAAGATCATTCAACAACTATAGGAGGACCCCAATGCAGTAGAAAAAATTATGTGGAAGAATTATTTGTTGTGGTATCAAAGATCACTTATGGAATAATTATTAAATCAAACAAAAGGTCATTTTGGAATGATACACTTCTCTTGTAGGAAGACATTACACGCTCTTGAAACATACCATAGGGTCAAGAAATATTTTTTTGGAAGGTATTAAAGTGGACGTGTAAAATATTGTGGTTGAATGTCTAGTATGCCAACATAATAAGGGATATACAATCAAGACTCCAGGGATCCTGCAACCATTATTTATACCAATTCAACCTTGGGAAGAAGTTTCAATGGATTTTATTATAGGTTTACCCAAATATAAAGGAAAGAATTTCGTTATGGTAGTGGTAGATTGGATGAAAAATCATGCCCATTTTATCTCTCTTTCTCATCCTCTGAAGCAAGTACAATGGTAAAAGCATTCATATAAACATTCCAAAAGATACATGGAATCCCAAATATTATTAAAGTGACAAAGCTCCAATTTTCACAAGAAAATTTTGGACTGAATAATTTCCTTTTTTGGATACTCAATTGGCTTATTATTCATCTTACCATCCTCAAACAGATGGGAAAACCAAAATTTTGAATAAATATTTAGAAGGTTCAAGCGGTTTCCCTTGGTAGAATGGTCATACAACACATCATTCCATAATTCATAAAAAAATGTCCCCATTTATGGCACTTTATGTATATCGTCCTCCATCCGTCATATCACCCTTGAAAGCGACTATATAGGCTCATGTAGTGGAGGACCACATAAGGCACCAAGAAGAGGTTCTCAAATTATTAAAGGACAAGTTGGTTATAACACACTAATATTGCATAGAAAACAGACAACATTGTAGTGAAAAGGAATTTGAAGTGGGGGATTGGGTATTTGTGAGAATACAACCATATAAACAAATTTCCCTCGAGCAACAAAAAGAGGAAAATCAATTATCATCAAAATATTATGGTCCCTATAAGGTGTTGCAAAGTATTGGAAGTATAGCTTAAAAGTTGGAGTTACGCTCCATCTTCATGTGTATGTCCAGTGTTCCATGTTTCTTGGTTAAATAGGGTAATCAACGACAAGATTCCAATTATATTTTTCTATTTTACCAAATATTAATGAAGAATAAAAAAGCATACTAGAACCAAAAACAATCTTGGAAACAAGGATTGAACAATTGAAAATTTGAGCAATTACTAAGTACCTCATCAAATGGAACAACCTACCAATGGAAAAGGAAACATGGGAAGATGATTTTTTCATGCAAAAACACATATAGTTATTCAAGTGTTAAGGACAACAATTCATTAAAGGGGAGGGGCATGTTATTCCCTATAAAATCCCCATGTTAACTCTAAAACCCCTTATTAAGCCCTAGATATTGAGATATTATGTCAACTGGAACCTTTCATTATGCCATCTCATTATAATTGTACTCGTTATCTCCTATATAAATACCAAGGATACCTAATATTAGGATCATCAACCTTGTCTTATACATTGTATTCATTGCAAAAGGATATTTCCTCCTCAAAGTGGACTATAATTATTGGTTTCTTATCATTTTTTTGGTGTGAGTTTCATAACATGCTTCCTTAGTGGGATAATATTACCCTCCTTTTCTTGTAGAGTAGTTGAATCTAAGAAAACCTCCTTCTATGATGTTCTCCCTCTTGAAGATCCAACCCCTTATGTGCCTCTCTCTAAGAGTAAAATCACCAATCAAATATAATATATATTATAATCTATAGGGTGAGCTATAACTATTCCATATCTTCTAAGGTTCTCAAATTGTTAAGGTAACGAATCTCACACTCCAACATGTTTCTTCGTAGCTATTAATAGCGAGTCACCCATGAGGAATTACTTCAATATATTTCTAACTTTTCCCTCCACTAGTGCTTCCTAGCAGGAAGGATGTGCTAAACTATTGGAAGGAGTAGAAACTGTGTACGCCAAATGGGAAATGAAATCCATCTAAGTAAGAACCGTCCAATTAGGGTACACCATTCAATTGCTAAAGCTGTCCCCATGAATAGGTGGGTGGAATGGGCATAGGGAAAGAGAAATAGACCATACCATCATACAAAAAAAAACAATCCCTCCCTAATCATCAAGAATGTAACAACAACTATTTCCTTGGCTAATTTCTTATCTTTAAAGGGAAAACATGCTTGTGCAAAGATAGATAATAGATGATTTGATAACAACTCACTTAGCTCCCTCTGCCAAGCATTGATAACAATCCTACCATAGCTCTCAACTAACTCTCTAAATTCCATAGATTTTTTCATGCAATGCAACTATAAAAATGAAAAATAGAATCATTTAGTGACTATCTCAATCAAAAGGAAAAATATAAGGAAAAAGTGAAAGTAGATGCAGATTAGAAAAGTGCAATTCATTTTGTTATCATGTATGTGAAATGTTTCCTTTTTAGGTGCCCTAGCTATAAGGGTGAGTAAGAAGTGGAGTGATTGACCAAAGTTCCAAGCATGTACTAAGTTTTACTTCCCCAATCTCCATTTATAGGGGGAAAATCCAAAAAAGGAGAGTTATTTAGAGATACGAGGCTTGTTCATGAAGTCTAACTATCATGGACAGGTATTAATGTTGATGAAAATCTCGAGCCCTAGGGGAGTACTTAAGTACTTGGGGGGTGAAAAGGAGGAAATTGGATATTGAATTAGCTATATTTATAATCCCTATTTCCCTATTGTTCATATAGCAATAGCGAAAGAAAATCCCTCAATCTATCTCTTTTGAAGGAGAAATTTTACTTTTCACTTATCTTTATCTATGAAAAGGGGAGGTGGTTTGATATCAAGAAACTAAATAAATCTAATTTAAAGAAATAGAAAATTATTACCCTTGATATCATTACTAAATTATTCATGAATATAAGGCAACATGATTCCATAATGGTAGTGGTGGATAAATTAAAAATGCTTTCCTAATTTCTTCTAAAGAAGCTAACACATAAGGAAACCAACATTGTTGGTATTTATATGAAGTAAATTGGTAGGCTACAACATGTTCCCAAGGCAATTGTTTTTGACAAATATCCTAAATTTACATCAATTTTTTGGAATGGATTACTAAGGGATTTAGGGCAAATTTAAATCTTAGCAAAACATATCACCTAAAGTTAGATGGGACAATATAGATGATCAATGTGATTGAGGAGATAAAAAATAAAAAAGGGAAGAATACTTGTGTTTCGTTGAATTTGCATATAGAAATGGGTATCAAGCAGTTTTAAGATGAGCCCATTTGAAGCTTGGTATGGCAAGAAATGATGGCACACCTATGAGTTGAGATAACCTAGCTAATAGAGTCATTATTGGACCAAAATTGCTCAAGGAAATGGAAGAGAAAATGGTAAAAATAAAGCAGAATTTAAATATTGCATAAGATAGGTAGACAAATACAAAACTAAAAAATAATTCAAATTGGGTGAGAATTTTAAAAGTGAAGAATAAAAAGAGTTCATTAAGATTGGGAAGCTTCCCAAAACCGAAGACAATACGTTGTGGACCATTTGAAATCCTAGAGAGGATTGGTCCTATTGCATACATGCTTGTACTACTTGCATCCATGCACATACATAATGTGTTCCATGTGTCTTTGATTAAGAAATATGTGCCTAATCCTAACCATGTAATTGATTGGATTGTGATCGAGGTGGAGCACAAGAGTGACTTTCAAGTCTAGTTGTTGCATATATTGGATAGGAAGGTCAAAGCACTCAAAAAATGAGCCCTTGGCCCAGTAAAGGTCCAATGGACCTGCCATGGTCCTGAAGATGTTACATGGGAGCACGAGGATGCCGTGCGAGAAGAGCACTTGTAGATTTTTGAGGATTTTGATCTACATGTATATATAATGCATTAAGGATGGTGCATAATAGGGAGAGGAATGTAATACCCCTGTGTTGTAAATAAAAATATGTTTTATAGTACGGTGCACCAATATGGGCTTTGGTCTAGAGTGTCTATGTGATATTAGGTTGAAGAGCCTATATGTAGAATGGCCAATGAACCTCATAATGTAAATTATAGTCACACTAATATACTAATAAAATGCATCATTATTGTAAACCAAGTCAAACTAGAGAGTATGTTGGGTTAGTATTCCACGACTGAAAGTGTTTTAAGGGCTTAAGGGGCTAAGCCAAGGAATATAAAATTACATTTATTAGTCCTAATTCAATATTACCATATGATTTTATTTTATGTTCCCAAGTGATAGGAAAATTTCCAAAGTGTTGGAGGAAGTAGTTCTTTATGTGCCACTTGTCTAGATAAAAAAATGCATATTTAAGCTAAGAGATTAATGGGAAAATGGTGGGGATTCCATCATTCATTTTTTTTATTCTTAGCCATTTAATACCATTATTTTTTCTGTGTGAGTAGGATCCATTGGAACAATATATCTTCATGAACCCTATGAATCATAGGTGGATTCGAGTGGGAAATTTTCCTTGGGTTTCCCTAGGGAAGGTTGGAGCCTTGGAGGGAAAAGGTTAAGAATAGGTTTTTCATGGGTGAGGCCTAAAGGGTGCCTAGACACTCCATTATAGAAACTAGATTTCTTAAAGCCATATAGCTTTGAGACTTCCGAGACAGATTTAGGCTAGATCCTTGGAAGAGGAGTGGTACAACCTAAGGGACTATGGAGAAAAGAAGAGGGTATATTTACTTGGTTGTGGAGTTTGATGGGGAATGAGAGCATGTAATTCGAAATTGTTGCTAGAGTTTGGTACCTTAGCCTAGCTATTGTTTGTATCATCTAAGAGACCTAGTTGGCTTAGGTATCCTTTACACTGGTGGAGTCGTTGTCTCAACTAAGGGGTGACCTAGTGTTGAGAAAGCTAGAACAATGGTATCTATGGCTAGTTGGAATGTCTGAGGTCTATAACTAATGGACACATTTATAAAAAGAAAAGTGTTATATGTTATATGCTTTTATATAATGTTTTTATGTGTTTAAAATTTGTTATGTTGTGTATATGTACAATTATGCATGTTATTATAAGTTGTGTTTGGAATTCATGTTTGCTAGGACTATGTATGTGATTCATATGCAGGGCATGTCATTACCTAGTGGAATTAGAGATCAGTCTCAGTTGTTACAAAATTGGTATCAAAGCCTTGTTGACATAATTAATCATGGTATTAGAGTATGACAGAGCCAAGTTAAAAGAATTTTTTTTTAAATTCAAATTTAAAAAGGTTGAATTGTAATGACATATGCCTAGAAGTGAGTATGGGGTGCCTTATATCTAGGATCTCCTCAATCAATGATGTATCCCATTTTGTAATATGGTATTAGAGTAGGAAATTATATCAAGATTCTTGGGTCTTTGAAAGATAAGGTTTCCACTCTTACCACTTCAATAGTTTCAGAGTCATGGAGATTGTGCAAAGGATTTCTATCATTGAAAGACCATTGTAGGTGACATAGAAGGTGATACTAAACCTGAAATGGAATTATACTCTAGAAAAAAATGTAGTAGATCAACTAAATACAAGGGAGAGGTGGAATGTTATTATTGCAAGAAAATGTGTCATGTAGCTTAGAATTGTAGATATTGATCTAATGATATTGTCAAAGGAAATATAAAATACAAACCATATGTAGTGAATGTAACCATTATTGAAGATCCAATGGATGCTAGTAGTGGTGATTATCTTACTGAAGAAAAGGAATTCTATGCATTTTAAGAAGCTTGCACTTTGAAGATAGAAAGGTATTTAGTGTAGATAAAGCTCAACATGGATGGTTGCCAATTAGGGGAATTTTGAGGTCTAAAATGGGCCTCCTAAGGAAACTATAAAATAATAGTGGAAATAATAAAATAATATTAGATTACATCATCAAATTTTAGAGGTAAAAAAGAAAAAAATAATAAAATAATAAAACTAATTTTTCAACTCGTATTTTCAACTTATGTCCCTAAGTTTTTACTCAAATTTCGGTGGAAACACTGAATTGGATAGAAAAAAAAGTAATTCCTCATCCAATAGTGCTTGTATTCATACTTTAAATTGACACTTTCATGAAAAAATAGAGAAATACATGAAAATTTTGATTGCAATCACGTTTTTCATGTATTTCTCATTTTCGTGTGGCGGGGGTCAATCGAGGGTATGCAATATGGTACTCCTTGGATGAGGTCGTACATCCTTGGATGAGGTCGTTTTGCATTCAACGAATACTCCGCTCAAAATTTAATTAAAAACTTGGAGATAAGTTGAAATACGGTTAACGATTTATTATTTAATTATTTTTTATTCCTTGTACTTTTTTACTCAAAAAATGGTTAATCATCCCCCATGGTTGACATCATCATCTTGAATCCTATTGGTTCTTATAAAGTTTATTTTGGTTGTACATTTTTCTTAGGAGGCCCATTTTAGACCTCAAAATTCCCCTAATGGCCTAGATATTTCGTGAATTTGTGAATCATGATAATTATATTGTTATAGGGGTCATGTTATAGCTTGATGGAGCATTTTAGATGTAGCTCAACATGGATAGTTTCCCAATAATTCAAGAGATTCCTAATTCGAGAGTTTAGGGAGGTGGAATTTGAGAACTTGGGAATTCAACTCAGAAGTTGCATCATTACGAGGGTTTCAAGGAAAATTGTTGGAGCTATGCCTTATCTAAGAATTGTTTTCAAAGAAGAAGATTTTGAAGCATGTTTGGTTTGAATGCTTTAGTTTCAATCAATGTGTTTTATCTCTAGTCAGTATGTTTTTCTTTCAGTATTGTAAGCCTTAAGAGGAGGTGTTAGGATATAAATCTTATTAAGTAATAAACCCATTTTATGACTTTAGAATATGTTAAATATTCACCTCTTCTATAAAGTAGTATATCCCGCATTCATAAGTGGAGATGATTTGTCTAGTGAACAATGATATATAAAGAGGTTAAGTCCTTTGTAATTGATGCACCAATTATTCATTAATGATATCACATTATGTCATTGTTATTATATTCCTTTGATTTTATATATGTTGCTCAACCTTATATAATATTTCCTTATTTAATGATCTAGCTCATTTTGTAATATAATGTTGCATAAATTTTTTTTTATGTAGTGAGTTATTTTGTTAATATAGGGTGTATTATGTGCTATTGTTCCTTTTTATTTTCTTAAGCATATATTAGCATTGATTCTATAGAATAGGTTTAACAAAGACTATTTTTCTACATTTGATATCAAATCTAAGATTTAGCTACTTCTATGAAAAGCAAAGGAAAAATGGCTTTGTGAAAAAACTATTTCTCAATGAGTGAGATCAATGTTCCTATGACTCTTATGTGTGAAAGAAAATGAGAAGAACAAAAAGGATAGATCTGAAATAAAAATCTAATGAGCATAACATTGAGTCTTGGATGCTTAAGATGGAATACCTTCTTGTGGACAAAGATAATTGGGTTGTCACTTTTAAGAAAACAACCCAAGGGCATGGAAAAAGAAGACTAGAGGAAGATGGATAGGAAGGTGAAGAATACGATCCAACTTTTCCTTTGAAATTGAGTGTTAACCAATGTCCTAAGAGAAGTCAAGGATAAGGAACTACATGATAAGTTAGGGACTCTATAACAATCAAACTCCTAAAAAATACTTTTTCTTTATAAGATGTTATGTTGTATTTGGATGAATGATGGTGATTCTATCACAAAGCATCCTAATGCCTTCAACATTATAGTAATTTGGTTGGCTCCATTTCATATTAAAAATTTTAAAAAATAAATAAATCTATTATTCTATTATGTTCTTTGTTAGATTTATGGCGTAATCTTGTTTTTGTCATTGATAATACCACTTCATCCACATTAAAGTATGAGGATGTAGTATTATTAGAAGAAATGAGGTGAAAATCCATGGAGGGTCTAACCAAGAATGCTTTGTTGTGAGAAGTTGTACCCGAGATAGAAAAAAAAAAAGTCCAAGATAGACATTTGGATTCTAGAGGTGGATCTAGATCCTTGGAGGAATTTATAAAGAAACATTCTAATTTTAGTGATGTTGGCCATTTTAAGGAAGATTCCATATCTAAAACTTTTACCAATGTTGGCATTATGATGTATGTGTTTTCCTTGATGGCAACCCACTTGTAACAGAACAAGTATATGGTAACCGAATGAGTTCATAGATTAGTTCAGAGTTGACAGAGTGATGGAAAAAAATGACAGAATGATTAGACCGAGGTTTGGAGGATAGAGACAGAAGATTTATGAAAGTGAATAATTGAATAAATATACGTAGGTTAGATGAGGCCAAGTCGCGTACACACATAGAAATGACGAAGCAAAGTTGCGTACATATTGGTCCATTATTTTATTAAATACCAAGGGTCTTTACCATGGTATTATCCCACAACATTGAGCATAGTAACGACTATTTGATCCCGTCAAAGATTACCACCAGTAATAGTGTGGTTTTGGCTCATGGTATTGGCTAAGGCTCAAACTATGCAAGGAGGTGAAGATCAAAGTGCTAAAGGGTGCATGAGTAAGGGATTTTGATGAATACTTCAATTTGAATTATATTTTCATTGTTGGGTTATAGTTGATAAGTTGATCTAAAATAATTATGCACCTATAAATACAATGATGGATTAGGATCATGAGACCTGAAATGTCTTTCCATTGTATGATCTGCTCAGGGATTGACTAGATATATCATTTGACGCATGTTTTATATTTGAATATTATGAACTAGGCATGTCTGAAGTTTTGAAGGGATGCACAATTATAGGTAAAAAATTTTAGATCTGTACGTAGGTTGGTCTCGGTGAAAGCACGTATACACGCAGTTTTTCTTTATAAAAAGTGCATACATAAAGGAATATTTTCTACTAAAAATATTTTTGATCAATCTGATCAATGATGTTCTATTTCTGTTGTCTGTCAATGATTTCTTCATGTTTATTTGGGTTTAGTAGCGATGTCTGAAGTTGAATTGATTGAATGTTGATTGGTTGGATAATATCCATGTTGTAATTAACAATATGGGGTTTCAGAGATATGTAATCTGACATAATACTTCATTATGTCTATGTGCAATTCTGTGTTTTGATTTTGATTAACATTTTTCAGAACTTGGTAGGTTGAGATATGTATGCAGGTTGTTGTTTAGAAAATCGTGTATACACATGGTTTTCCTTAAGTGAAGTGGCATATACATAATTTTTTATGGATGATTAGTGCTACAGTTGATTCAGTATTTTGATGCAATATTTTGGGTTCAGTTCTAATATTCTGGTTATATTGATCTGACTGTTATGTTTGATTTGAGTTGGTAATTGGTTAAGTGACTGTTTGCTTCAGTGATTGATTGGTTCAGTGGTTGTTTTTTTAGTAGTTTGTTGTCATTGCTTGGTTGCTTAATTGCTGGTTGTTTTCAGTGATTGGTTTGGTACAATGGTCAGCTTCAGTTTTTTATGTTGAGCTTAAATTATGTTAGTGGGTTCAGTATGAAAAATTGATGAAAATTAGCCTACAAGTTATGATGTGTTGAAGCAGATGGATCTAGTGTGAAAATTTATGAAACGTGTTCCATGGATGATGTTGAGGGTTGGAGCCTTCAGTGAAGAATTAGAAGCTTCCTGCTAGTAGTAGTTGGTGATCAGATCAGGGAGTTTAAGCTCCCTTCAAGTGGGTGTTGGTAAACGAGATCAGGGGGTTGGAGCTTCCTTCCAATAGGAGCTGGAGAAAAAGTGAAGGCTGTAGCCTTCAATAGGTGGGTGCATGTCTGCTGGTATGAGTCTGCACCAGTATAAGAATGTAAGAATTTTTCCATAATAATATGGTTGAAGACTGAGATGACAACAATGGTGGTTTTCTCCCACATTTGGTTTAGACCTTAAATCCTAGTGTTAATTGTGTTGCTTATGTGTGATGGTTAATCTGTCCTTTTTTCAGAGAGGAAAAAACATTGATTTTGTTTTTATTGACACAACAAAACAATACATTTTGTCAAGGATTTTCCTCCAAGGATACACAAATGTCAAAGAGACATTTAGCAGATACTTCTCAAAAATTTGTCTACATGTTTTCAAAAAAGCACTTCCAAATATTCCAGGCTACTTCACTAGAACATCCCAAAGGAAAGTAGCAGTACTAATCATTAAACTAGTAAATTTTAACATAGATACATTAAGACAAAGGAGTAAGAAAAAATGAGAGAAAGTGAAGAGTAACCATAACTTGATCCCAGATAAATATTTCTTATGGAAGCTGGATGGTTAATTAGTTCTTACTGCACATGTTTACTTCTTATTAAATGCCTAATGAATCAATGATGCACTGTTTTAAGTCAACTAATTGAAGATTTATCTAAATTATAAGATTATTGGGTATACGCCAGTTTTCTTAATAACGGTCGCGTACATACACTAGATTTTATTTCAATCAAGTCATGTACATAATTAAATAATAGTAAAAGTTTGTGTGAGTTTAAAATATGATTCACCCCCCCCCCCCCCCCCCCCCCCCCCCAACTCTCATTATAAGAGCATGTCCTACAAAAGAAGCTTGCTCACTTGAAGGAATATCTACCAAGATGATCAATCAATACATAACAACATCTATCATACCACCACTATTCAATAGAAGTAATTTAATTTTCTAGAAGACGAGCAATATCCTATCTACTGTCTCTTGGGGCAAATATATCGGAAATTGTTGAAGGAGGTTACCCGTATCCAGCTGCAATCCCCACAGATGCTGCAAAAAAGAAGAAATGTGAAAACAATGCAAGAGTTGTTAATGCCTTATGGGGATACCTCACAGAATCAAAATTTGTAAAATTTATACAGTTAAATTTAGCAGAGGAAATATGGGACAGGATCATCGAGAGCTATGAAGGCGGTGACAAGGTAAAAATTGCTAAAATCCAAACCCTTATAATTCAATATGAAACTATCAAAATGCATAATGATGAAAGTATTGCAAGTTTCTTTCTACGAATAAATGAGATTGTGAATTGTATAAGAAACCTGGGTGAAGATATAAAATATCCAATTTTAGTAAAGAGAATCTTGAGATCTCTAACTCCTAAATTCGAGTCAAAAGTGTCTGCCATTGAAGAAAAACAAGATCTGCAAAACCTTACTATTGTACAACTTCATGAGATCCTAACTGCCTTTGAAATGAGAAAACGAGGCCCCTCAGAAATCAAAGAATTTTCATTCAAATCAACTGCAAGAGGAAAGGAAAAGGTAGAACACACGAAATCAAGTTATATATAAGAAGAAGATGAGGTGAATTTTGTAAAGAAACTCCAACTAGGCACCAGAAGGTTCAGAGGTAAGCTTCCCTTCAAGTGTTTTTCTTCTAGTAGAGTTGGTCATTATGCTGCTAAGTATCCTTATAAAGAAAACCATGAAAAAGGGAAGAGTAAATAGGAAACGATTTGAAAATAAGAAAATTTATTATACTCATGAAGATAGTGATGGTTTTTCAAATAGTGAAGAAGGAGATTTTGATCAAGATGTTAAATTACTCATGGAATTTGAAAGAAGTAATAATGAGTTCGATGAAAAATTCATGGATGATTTAGAGGAAAAGGATTTTTTCATTGAAGAAATCACTCAGCTTAAAGTATGTTTACAAAAAAACAGAGTAGTCATAGATACTTTAAAGAATCAACTCATAGAAAAGGACAAGCATAATGAGATGTTAGAATGTAAAATAGCAAGTCTAATAAAGGAACTTGAGAAGATAAAAAATCTAAATATTATATTTGCTAAAGGATTTGAAACCTTAGATGAAATTATCAAGGTTCAAAGCTCTCCTCTTATGAAGACAAGTCTTGGATACAATGGAGAAACATGAAAGGCAGAAAAATCTTCTGTCACAATCGGAAGTTATCTAAATGCAGCAAAAACCAGTCAGCAAAGCTCCATCCTTCAACAAAAGAATAAAGATACTTCAGAGTTAAATCATGTCCACTCTAATCCAAGGATAAACAATAACAAAAGCATCAGTCAAAAGGTAAACAACACTAGAAGATTCTATGATCACGGTAAGTTCTACTTTAATGGACAATGATTCTCATGTCATAATTTTGGTCACAAGGTTGTTCAATGTGTTGCATACAAAACCATCATGACTAGAGAAGCAAGAAAACAAAGGAATGAGATGGGAATCAATAAAAACACTTCTAATAATTTATCACATCTTAAAGCAGAAATTGAATGCTCATTTTGCAATAAATTTGGACATGAGGAATCTGAATGCAAAATAAAATTACAGCCAACATCTCAAAAGGAGCAAATATCAACAACTTCTAAGGTATGGAATAGGAAGGACATAGAATCTGAAAGTTGTGGCATAGCATTGTATGCAGAAGGTCAAGAAAATCAATGGTACATTGACAGCGGATGCTTAAAACACATGACAGGAGATAAAGATAAACTCATTTCATAAAATGACTTAGAGAAAGAAAAGAATGTTACTTTTGGAAATGACTCACATGTTTTCATTAAAGGTAAAGGATTTGTTTTTCTAAAAGAAAAGGTTAACACTGATAATGTTATGTTTGTTGATGGATTAAAGCATAACTTTTTAAGTGTTAGCCAAATGTGTGACCAAGGAAATGAGGTTGTTTTCAGATCAAAAGAATGTGTGGTTTATGAACTTGACACAGGGAAGACCATAATAAATGGAACAAGAACTCCAAGTAATCTTTATGTATTGAAAGGCATCCAAGAACAATGTTACTTATGTAAAGCATAGGAAAATTGGTTATGGCACGGAAGATTGGGACATCTAAGCTTCTCTCAACTACGCAAATCACGAAATCTCAAAGTTGTTTATGATTTTTACAACATCACCTTGACGGAAAGTACCATATGCAAGTTACGTCAATTCGGTAAGCAAACCAGGGTTAAATTCAATGCCAAAGAAGGATTGGCAAGTAAGCTTCTTGAACTTATATATACTGATTTGTGTGGGCCAATAAGGAAAAATTCACCTTGAGGAGAACAATACTATATCTTATATATTGATTACTTTTCTATAATGTTCTGGATCAGTTTATTGAAATACAAAAATGAAGCATTTGATAAATTCAAAGTCTTTAAAGCATTAGTTTTTTTCCCAAAGAAAATATTAAAGAAATGAAAAGTTACATGTAGTATTCTCAACCGTAGAGACAGCCTTGAGTTGTGAAAGACCAGTGCCTAGGATATCTTATATAGCAAGGAGCGATATGATATAACAAGGATAATTAGTAGAACAAGGCTCTTTTGCTATTTCAGTTTTAACAGGAAAGTTCAATGTATATGGAAACAAAATATTCATGAACTCAACATAATGAAAGGAACACTGTAGAGGCAAGATGTGAATTCTCAATATAAATGTATCAGACAATTCAAAGGCAACTTTTTATAAGGAGGGCTGGATTCTAAAAATGCTTTACAGAGATATAAAATCGGACGGAATTTTCTATGTATGAAAAATAGAAGGAATACTAACCACTAATGAGATTAAATCCCATAAAAAAATCTAAACATGAGATGGTCTTATGATAGTAAGAATCGATACATGTCTATTGCTTTTAAAAATAACATCCCATAGGACTTAATATAGAATAAGCGTGGATGAAGTGGAAAATGAAACAACATACTTGACTGAGCCATATTTAAAGCGCTAGATAGGTATAGCATAAGTATCAATTGTGATAAATTCATACCAGGACCAGTGAGCCACTCACATTCCAGAGCATGATACAAGATAAATGGAAGTAGTGAAATGAATAGCTAAACTATATCACATAAGGCGGAGTTACAGACTATAAAACACCAAGACTAGAATCCTCATTAAAGATAGAACTCCTTCTCATTGAGACCCAACGGGCTCTTCACATTTTTATTAAAGCTTCAAAAAAATGCATACAAAAACTCTTTCACAACAATTTCTTTAGAAAATCTGGAACCCTTTTTTTTCTCTTTGGTTGTTGCTTATATAGAAGCCTCAGAAACATGAGCAAGAAGATATTTTTGGGAAAAATATCTTCCTCATGTGCTTGTAATTAGTTTGAGGTCTCCATCAAAAATAACAAAAACTCATGATGAGGAATAGGGGCATCTCATCATTGAAAGTTAGGCTCACGGTCGTTTTAAACAAAAATATTAAACAATAGTTTTGACAGAAAGTAAAATGTAGGAGTAGAATCTGAATTCCACTTGAAATTTAAAAGTAACAAACTAAAATGAAAGTAAAAGGCCACTAGGGCCGAATCATGAATTGAAAATGTTCATGAACGAGATGGAGTTGAGGCGGTCGCTGACACAGGTGGTGGAACATTTGCTGATGAGCTGGCGACTAGGCTAGCATACCGGGTGCATCTCTGCTGACTATCTGCTGCAGGTTCGAGCATTGCTACAAATCATTCCACCTTGATATAAGCTTCGGTGAGGTCGTTGAAACTTACATCGTTGGGGATTTTATGCTTTACCAGATGGAGGAGAGAAAATTATTGGTGGAGCGATGAAACAATGGTCTCAGCTTTTAACCGGGTGGTTTTACCTGAAAGTATATCTATTTGGTCCATCTCTTCCTGGAGACGTGATTCGTACCTTGATAATGATTGTAACACAGTAGGAGTGGTGGGATCCCAGCATGACAGGGGGTGATTAGGTATGAACCGTCAGATCCCTAGAGATCAACAATTGTGATATAATCGCATCAGGCCAAAGTGGCGCCAAAACTCTGATGGAGAAATATGAATGAACAGGGTGATGCAATGAGGACCGTTGATCTAACTTGGATGGACGGTCATGATTTGTATCGGTGGATCGCAATCGGGGAAGGAAGCGGGTGACACATTTAAGAAGTTGCGATTGGCGATGTGTGATTGAGCACCATCCTTCTGATCTAGAACAAGATCGAAGACGAAGACTCAATCGGTAGGGAGATGGACGGGGGTAAAGGAGCGGAGTGGGAGAAATAAGGGTCGTCGGATCAAAGGGAAATCGACGACGAAGATTACAATTGGAGGATCGCAATCAGGGAGTGTGGCAGGCGGCACACTTTAAAAGTTTCGATTGTGATTGGTGCAGTGGTGTGATGGGTGCGATAGGACTTACACAGACCGTTGGATCCATATAGATCGATGGAGGGTATTACACCCGTGCTCCACAGACCATAACACCATCGCGTCGGAAAAAATCGGGTTTGCAAAGGATTGGGCCCACACTGATCGTTCTGATTGCTATAAGTTCCCGGGGCTTAAGCGCTTGGTCCTGGGCATAGGGTATATGGGGAAGTGGTTTAAGGGGGCTGGCCAAAAGGGGCTTAGCTTGTATATTTAAAATGAATAGTTTTTTGGCCTATTTTCAATGCATTTTAAGGCCAAAAAGGGGTAACGGTAGAGAGGGAAAGGGGGTTATTAAGCCAAAAAAAAGGTATTTGTGAGGTTTAAAGGGGGAATATGATGATTTTGAAGGGTAAGAAGGGAATTAGAAGGGGATACAAGGGGATGGAAACATAGGTTTAAAAGGTGTGAAATAGGGTGAAAAGAGGCTTTTTGGGCATTCTTCTTCACAAACAGAGAGGCTTCAAAACTGGGAACAACAGTGAGGATTTCCCAAAGGATAAAGGCACAAGGAGGCTTTCAAGGATGATTTTTTTCAGAGAAAATGCATTCCTTGAAGGCTCAAAAAACATTTTAGCCCCCCGGAATAGCACATGCGGACACTCATTTCAATGTGCATGATATAAAGGCGGGTTGTATTATAATATTTTTCGTTTTAGACCTTTTATACCATACCTTCGCTTGTTTGCTTCATGTTTGGAGCCTTTATGTCTTCCTTCCCTTTTTGGACATGTGCTTAGTTATTCAGCCACATGACTTAGCTTAGCATCGTTTCTCTCCATCCATTATTTAAAGTTTTCACCATGAGTCATGACATTCGATACTTGGCTACTCAAGGTTATCTTTAAAAATGACTAATTTTAACCATATGATCAACATTGGCTCCACCTGGGGATGACACGTTCATCCTTGGGCATGTCGAGAACTTCGCAAACCACCTGTTAATCTTCTGTGTGGACACCACTCTTCAGCACTTTTTATTTTTCTCTTCAAGATTCATCACGACACACACATCATTCAAACAAAGAAGAAAACAGAAAACTAATGTACAGTATAATACATCAGGCTCTCTTGGCCTGAATTAGAACTGGAAGTAAGGTTTGAGGAACTGACCGTTTACAGGGGCATCAAGCAAGTCTCCCTGTAAATTTTCCAACCTGAAAGTGTTATTGCCCCCTTGTTCCACAATTTTAAAAGGGCCGAACTAGAGTGGGTCGAATTTACCATGTTTCCCCTTTTCAGCTCTTCGAATATCCCATCTAAGCACTAAATCCCCAACCTACAACTTCCTGTCCTTTTCATGCTGATCAAAAAGGTCCTTCATCTTCTCTTGATATTCAGTTAGCCTCTAACTTACCTGGTTCCGTGTTTCTTCTAACTCCATCAGCTGATTGATTCTCCTAGTCACATAATCGGGTTCTTCTTGACTTTCTTGCATGAATTGGGCTACTGGTAAGGCTAACTATATAGGGAATACTACTTCCCTCCCATATAATAATTCATACAGGGACTTCCCGGTTGCTCTCCTGCTAGTAATCCTGTTGGCCCACAGAGCGAATTTCAACTGGGAATCCCAATTTTTCTGATTTTAGTTGATAGCCTTCTTCAGTGCCCTCACCAGGGTTTTATTTGAAGACTCTGCCAGGCCATTTCCTTGTGGGTAATAGGCCATAGAGTGACCTAGTGAAATGTTATACTGCTGGCAAAAACTGGCAAACTTTGCAGACTTAAAGGCCTGTGCATTGTCAGTCACTATCTTGGCAGGGCAGCCAAATCTAGATATGATATTTTCTTCCATAAATTTCATTACCATAGCATCTGTTGCATTCCTTGCAAGGTATAGCTTCCACCCACTTCGTGAAATAATCTGTGGCAGTTAATATCCACCTATGTTGACCACTTGATGGAGGATGTATTTCACCGATAAAGTCAATTCCCCATTGTTGGAATGGTTCATCCACATGAACAGGGATCATGGGCAGAGGTGCCAACTTATGTCTTTCAGCAAACCTTTGGCATTTCTCACAAGCTCTAACCCGGGAAAACACATCTCCAAAGAGTTTGGGCCAGAAGAAACCAACCTTCAGGATTTTGTGAGCACTAGCTCTCTAACTATAATGACCCCCACATATTCCTTCATGAAATTCGGCCATTATACTCTCTACCTCATCCTCTGTGAGACACAGGAGCAGGATGCCTGAGGGATCTCGCCAGTTTAACTGACCATTTGCAACAACGTACTTCTGTGATCTCAACCTCAATGTTCTGTATTTAGCTTTGTCACAACTAGGAGGGAAGCTGAGTGTTAGAAGATATTCCACTATCTCTTTGTACCACGAGATGATGAGGTACTTCATATGTGTCTTGTGAGTAGCTATCTCTACTCCTTGTTGCTCTTCTTTCTTCTCAGACTCCTCATTTGCAATCATGGACAGATTTATACCCAGAGCCTGACAGTTTGACTCGGACAAGATTTTGGCTAGCCCTTGTCCTTTGATCAGTTTGGTAGGGCGGATGTCTAGCTCATACTCTTGTATTTTGGCAATCCATTTCCCTCTTTTCCCTTCACTATCTCCTTGGATGAGAATATCTTTTACAGCTGCTGTAGGCACAAACGCAGTGATATGGGACTGCAAGACATACATGCGAAATGCTTTAAGAGACTTCACTAGGGCATATGCCTGCTTTTCTAATATGTTATATTTCAGCTCTGCATCACGGAGCACCTGACTGAAGAAAGCGATGGGCTACTCATACCCTTCTTCATTTTTCTGCAATAAAACTCCTGCCACTGTATGAGGTGATGAAAATGAAAAGATCATGAAAGGTTTGACATAG
Organism: Pinus albicaulis; assembly: GCA_034641835.2. NCBI lineage: Eukaryota > Viridiplantae > Streptophyta > Pinopsida > Pinales > Pinaceae > Pinus > Pinus albicaulis. The sequence goes on along the minus strand of CM076583.1, from coordinate 536,994,611 downwards.
TCTAGTCCAGCTAGCACAGGGGCTTCAGCAAAGGCATTTTTTTATCCTGGAAAAGGCCTCTCGTGATTCCTGGGACCACTTTACCTCATTATTTTTCTTCAGCATGTCAGTTATATGTCTAACTATCTCAGCATAGTTAGGGATAAACCTCCTCAGAAAGTTAATGCGCCCTAGGAACACCTGCACCTCCTTTTTATTTCTGGGAAGAGAAATGCCATTTATAACTTCTACTCTCTTAGGATCTATTTTTACCCCATCTTTGGTCACAATATGTCCCAAAAGCTTGCCCTCTTCCAATGCAAATAAAGACTTTTGTGGGTTGAGAGAGAGGCCATACCTTCTGCACTTCTCGAAGGTTCTACGCAAGTGTTCAATGTGCTCTGCATCATCTTTTGAAAACACAGTAATGTCGTCCAGATATACCACCACAAACTTATCTTGCTCCCCAACAAAGGCAATGTCCATGGCCCTTTGAAAAGTGGCCCCTGCATTAATCAACCCAAAAGGCATCCTAGCATACATAAACGTACCCCATGGTGTGGTAAAGGCAGTCTTCTTCTGATCTTCTGGTAGTACAGCCACCTGATTGTGACCCGAGAATCCATCCATCATCGACATCCGAGAAGCTCCTACCATTTTCTACAGGATGTGATCCATCTTGGGCAGTGGATAATTATCCTTTAAGGATGCCCGGTTTAAATTTCGGAAATCAACACATAGCCTTATTTCTCCATTCTTTTTCCGGACAGGGACTAGGTTTGCTATCCACTCAGAATACTTCAATGGCACAATGATTTTGGCCTTCAACAGTTTCTTAATTTCTTTCTCAACAGAGGGAAGCAGCAGGGGATTTATCTGTCTAAGCTTCTGTTTATGTGGTTTCGCATCTCCCTTTAGTGTAATTTTATGCTGCATGATGCTGATGTCAAAGGTTTTTAGGTCCTGATAAGACCATGCAAACACATCTTTGTATGACTGGAATAATTTCTGGTAGAGCTCTTTATACTCCTCTGGGACTTTCTTGGATAGTTTCACAATTTTGGGGTCAGCATCAATACCAAGGTTAAGATCTTCTACCTGATTTTCCTCTACCACTTTATTCGGCTGCAGTGGGACATCGTTCCTGTTAAACAACCTTTCTAGAGGTACTAGTCCTCGGGGTATAAAGTTGCCCTTTAGTTGCAGAACTTTATGGCCAGCCACTTTTTCTTCCCATTTGTTTTCTGAAATGTCCTCAGCTTCTTCTTCTTCACAAGCATCAATCTCCATGTTGGAGAATTCCCCAACTGTTTCCACGAATCTTTTCACTTGTTCTTCATCCTCGAACACCTGCCAATGTTTGATGTTATCTGGGATTGATGATCGATAGCGTACCTCAATTTCGTATCTTAAGAGAGGGTTTTGAGGTGGATGGAAAGTACTGGCAGCAACTGCAAGGGAGTTTGCCATCCTATTCTGCTCCTGGGGCATGAACTGAATATTAAATGCCAGGAAAAAATTCTCCACCAAGTCCCAAACTTCGTTCCTATAAGCCCTCAGCCTAGGATGTTTGGTTTGACACTGATTCTTCACTTGTCTAACCACCAGTTCTGAATCCCCCAGAACCTTTAAACTCTGTATGTTCATGCTCCTGGCTGTCTGTAACCCTAACAGAAGTGCTTCATACTCGGCCACATTATTAGTGGCTTCATACTCTAGCTTGAAAGACAATGGAAACCATTGGCCTGTAGGAGAAATCAATAATACTCCAGCCCCATTACCTTCTCTGGAGTTTGCTCCATCAAAATGAAGTGCCCAGTTTCCTGCTTCATGACTCTCTATGGACTGCTCGGTCTTGATCTGGCAGAATAATGGTTCATGAGCGTAATCTTGATCTTCTTCTAGCATCAAACATGAGAAATCTCCCTCCTTACTATAAACTGGAGAATTAACTGATTTGTCAGCCTTGGTAACCGTCTTGACAAATCATGTTTCCCGGTACAACCTCCTCTCCTTGCCACCAAAAACCGGGATAGTAGCATAGGTCAAGTCCAACTTGATTGACCCACCAATTTTAGTCCCCCGGGACCTTGACAGCAACATGCCGAAGCGAGTTGGGATATCAGCCACCACGATGTCCATCACCACACTTTTTTGTTGGGATTTGGGCCAAATTGACCACCAAATCCTTGATCATACCCAGGCATTTAACTCTTTTGGAATCAAATGAGTAGAGGTCCTTGTATGGACGAGTGATTTGTAATCCTAGTTGTTCCATGACCGATAGGGGCAATAGGTTATGGGAGGCTCCTGAATCTAACATACAGTTATGCAACAGCAGGTCATGGATTACTAAGGACACATAAAATGGGGGAGTAGAAGCATCTAATTCCTCAACATGTGGGCCAAATACAACCACGGGTCTTTCTTCTTGAAGGTTCAGACTGTCTGGAATATGTGCTACTTCTAGGGGAAGCATAAAGGATGTGACCTGGGACTGATATGCAGGTTGCTTCAACAATTCGGTCAAGGGAACTGGGATTTTGACCTTTTCAAGCTCCTTTTGTAAATTAAAGACAGAGGAGGACTTATCTACTAACATCTCTTTTGACTCTCTGCTTTAGACAAGGGGTTTGACTTCCTTTGTGACTGACTTGACAACAGGGGGAGTAGCCACTTGTGAAGAGGAAGGAATTTGATCAGCAGACTGTAAAGATTCGTTAAGAGGCCTCTTACCTTTGTCTGTGGTCCTTTGAGCTGTTGTCTCCTTCTGAGCAGATGCTTCCCCATGAGGTGTGTCTTCCTCCTGATCCTAAGTGTGAGTTCTCTTCCTAGAAGATCTGAGGTTATATCTTCTATTAAACTGTGCTTGCATGAAATCGACAAACTGCTTGCAGTGGTCGTCGATCTCAAGATCTTCGGTGCTTTCATTAGCTCTTTCTTCCTCTTGTGATGGAATCTCCACTTCATCACCTTCTTGTAGGGGACATTCTACTTTGTCACTGTTTGAAAAAGCAAGGTATGCCTCCTCTTGCTCATAAGTGGTGTCTTCGGTGGGACCATCTACCTAACCTTCCAAGTACAGAGGGTGTGGTACCTGATCTTGTTGCTCCTTCCGTTCCCTTTGCAGTATCTGCAAGGGGGGTTTTCTGTACTGAGGGTTGTAACCCCTATTTGGAGCATTTTGGAAATTCTTGGAGGATGAATTCTTGGCCTCTAGTTTAAGTTTGACCAGCTTACTTGAAAGATTCTTAATCATTTTGTTCATTTCCTCAATTCTGTCATTAGCTGAGTCTCTATCTTGGCTAGAGGTAGATACCTCCTCTTTGCCCTTTCTTCTAGCATCTTGTTCTGATTTTCCCTTAGATTTACCAGTGGAGGCAAAATTTGCCTCCAACTCTAGTGCATCTGTTTGAGCATCATCCAGGGTGGCTGGCTTTCTTTCTCTCAGAGAGAAACCGAATTCTGAGTCAAAAGCGGCTACGAAAACAACTTTAGCAGCGGTTTGATGAGGTTTCATATCAGCAGGAAGGCTCAAATACAATTTGTTAAACCTCTTGATGAACTCTGACACCCCTTCGTTATGTCTTTTCTTGAGTGTGTTAAACTCAGTAAGACAATGTCCATGATCTTTTTTCTCCCCCCATTTTCTGAGAAAAGCATCTTCCATTCCTTCCCAAGTGGTGATGGAACGGTTTCCCAATGTCTTAAACCACTTTCTGGCTTCGCCATCAAGAGATTGAACAAACAGTCTTAAGACTACATCTAGATGCTCCACATTAAAGTTCTCTACAAAAGAACAGAAGACCTCAAGATGTTTTTGAGCTTCAATCTCATTTTCCCCATTGAATCGGGGTAAGATCTTCAGATAGTCCTATGGCATATCATTCAACACTTGAGGTAATGCCAGGGGGGCATACTTATTCAACAAGAAGCCAGGAACATTGGCCATTGGGGAAGGTGAGGGTAGTGCAAGAGTTTGAGGTGTAAAAGGAGGAGGACGAGGTGGAAGTGAAGTATGAATGACGATAGGAATGTATTGGACAGCAGCTTGAGGTGTTGACGGGAACAACAGGTTGTTAATAGCAGATACTTCAGTGACTTCTTTGACCTCTTCGACCTCAGGAGTAGGGTGGAAGGTGTAATATGTGATATCCCTCTATTCAGCTTCGTCTTTAATTCGGACACCTCCTCGGGGTGGACTATCTGAGTAGTAATCAGTATCTCCCACAGTGGAGTCGGGACCTTGCACTTTGGCAACTTGAGAGGAGGAGGACGGAAAGTCTTCTAAAGAGAATTCAGGGATCTCAGTATGGACTGATTGTCTTTCCCTCCAACTCCTTCTATGTAGGATCTTCTCTAGGTCAGACACAGAAGGTGTCTTTAGCCAGGACTGCAAGTAAATTTTTCTAATAAATGAATGTGGAGTCGCCAAGGTGAGGGATCTACAACTCTCAACTCTCCATGCTCACCTATTTGAAGAGTGAATAAGATTTTGTCGAGGCCCAGGGATTCAACTTCGATTCCCCGGCAACGGTGCCAAAAAGATGTTGTCAACCCTAGAGACAGCCTTGAGTTGCGAAAGACCAGTGCCTAGGACATCTATTATAGCAAGGAGCAATATGATATAACAAGGATAATTAGCAGAACAAGGCTCTTTTGCTATTTCAATTTTAACAGGAAAGTTCAATGTATATGGAACTAGAATATTCATAAACTCAGCATAATGAAAGGAACACTGCAGAGGTAAGATGTGAATTCTCAATATAAATGTTTCAGACAATTCAAAGGCAGCTTTCTATAAGGAGGGCTGGATTCTAAAAATGCTTTACAGAGATATAAAATCAGACGGCATTTGCTATGTATGAAAAATAGAAGGAATACTAACCACTAATGAGATGAAATCCCATAAACAGATCTAAACATGAGATGGGCTTATGATAATAAGAATCCATACATGTCTATTGCTTTTAAAAATAACATCCCATAGCACTTAATATAGAAGAAGTGTGGATGAAGTGGAAAATGAAACATCATATGAGCCATATTTAAAGCGCTAGACAGGTTTAGCATAAGTATCAATTGTGATAAATTCATACCAGAACCAGTGAGCCACTCGCATTCCAGAGCATGATACAAAAGAAATGGAAATAGTGAAATGAATAGCTAAACTATATCACATAAGGCAGAGTTACAGACTATAAAACACCAAGACCAGAATCCTCATTAAAGATAGAACTCTTTCTCATTGAGACCCAACGGGCTTTTCACATTTGTATTAAAGCTTCAACAAAATGCATACAAAAACTCTTTCACAGCAATTTCTTTAGAAAATCTGGAACCATTTTTTCTCTTTAGTTGCTGCTTATATAGAAGCCTCAAAAACATGAGCGAGAAGATATTTTTGGGAAAAATATCTTCCTTGCGTGCTTGTAATTAGTTTGAGGTCTCCATCAAAAATAACCAAAATTCATGATGAGAAATAGGGGCATCTCATCATTGACAGTTAGGCTCACGGTCGTTTTAAACAAAAATATTAAACCACAGTTTTTGACAGAAAGTAAAATGCAGGAGTGGAATGTGAATTCCACTCGAAAGTTAAAAGTAACAAACTAAAATGAAAGTAAAAGGCCACTAGGGCCAAATCATGAATTGACAATGTTCACGGACGAGATGGAGTCGAGGCGGTCGCTGACACAGGTGGCAGAACGTTGGCTGATGAGCTGGTGACCAGGCTGACATACCGGGTGCATCTCTGTTGACTATCTGCTGCAGGTTTGGGCATTGCTGCGAATCCTTCCACCTTAATATAAGCTTCGGTGAGGTCATCGAAACTTCCATCGGTGGGGATTTTATGCTTTACCAGATGGAGGAGAGCAAATTCTTGGCAGAGCGACGAAACAATGGTCTCAGCTTTTAACCGGGTGGTTTTACCTGAAAGTATATCTGTCCAGTCCATCTCTTCCTAGAGACGTGCTTCGTACCCTCATAATGACTGTAACACGGTAGGAGTGGTGGGATCCCAGCATGACAGGGAGCGATTAGGTATGAACCGTCGGATCCCAAGAGATCAACGGTTGCAATCTAATCGCATCGGAGCAAAGCGGGGCCGAAACTCCAATGGAGAAATATGAATGAACAGGGCGATGCAATGAGGAACGTTGATCTAACTTGGATGGACAGTCACGATTTGGATCGGCAGATCGCAATCGGGGAAGGCAGCGGGTAACACATTTAAGAACTTGCGATTGGCGATGCGCGATTGAGCACCAGTCGTCCGATCTGGAACAAGATCGACAGCGAAGACTCAATCGGCGGGGAGACGGACGGGGGTAAAGGAGCGGAGCGGGAGAAATAAGGGTCGTCGGATCAAAGGGAAATCGACGGCGGAGATTACAATCGGAGAATCGCAATCGGGGAGTGCAACAGGCGGCACACTTTAAAAGTTGCGATTGCGATTGGTGCGGTGGTGCGATGGGCGCGATAGGACTTGCGCAGACCGTCGAATCCGTATAGATTGACGACAGGTATTACACCCGCGCTCCACAGACCATAACACCATCGTGTCGGAAAAAATCAGGTTTGCAAAGGATTGGGCCCACATTGATCGTTCCGATTGCTATAAGCGCCCGGGGCTTAAGCGCTTGGTCCTGGGCGCAGGGTATATGGGGAAGTGGTTTAAGGGGGCTGGCCAAAAGGGGCTTAGCTTGTATAGGTAAAATGAATGGCTTTTTGGCCTATTTTCAATGCATTTTAAGGCCAAAAAGGGGTAACGGTAGAGAGGAAAAGGGGGTTATTAAGCCAAACAAAGGGTATTTGTGAGGTTTAAAGGGGAAATAGGATGATTTGAAGGGTAAGAAAGGGAATTAAAAATTAAAAGGGAGACAAGGGGATGAAAACATAGGTTTAAAAAGGTGTGACAAGGGGAAAGCGAGGATTTTGGGCATATACATTCACAAAAAGCAGGAGAGAGGCTTCAAAAGCTGGGAACTTTTTTGAGAAGTTTCCCGAGACAAGGGCACGAAAGGAGGCTTTCCAAGGATGATGTGTTTTTCGAAAATGCATTCTTTAGAAGAGCTCAAAAAACATTTAGCCCCAGTAATAGCACGTGCGAGCTCATTTCGGCGTGCATGATATAAAGGTGGGCAAGGTGGGTTGTATTATAATATTTTTCGTTTTAGACCTTTTATACCATACCTTCGCTTGTTTGCTTTATGTTCGAGCCTTTATGTCTTCCTTCTCCTTTTTGGACATGTGCTTAGTTATTCAGCCACGTGCCTTAGCTTAACATCGTTTCTCTCCAGCCATTATTTAAACTTTTCACCACGAGTCATGACATTCAATACTTGGCTACTCAAGGTTATCTTTAAAAATGAATAATGTTAACCATATGATCAACAATGGCTCCACCTAGGGATGACACGTTCATCCTTGGGCGTGTCGAGAACTTCGCAGACCACCTGTTAATCTTCTGTGTGGACACCACTCTTCAGCACTTTTTATTTTTCTCTTCATGATTCATCACGACACACACATCATTCAAACTAAGATGAAAACAGAAAACTAATGTACAGTATAATACATTAGGCTCTCTCGACCTGAATCAGAACTGGAAGTAAGGTTTGAGGAACTGATCGTTTACAGGGGCATCGAGCAAGTCTCCCTGTAAATTTTCCAACCTGAAAGTGTTATTTCCCCCTTGTTCCACAATGTTAAAAGGGACGAACCAGAGTGGGTCGAATTTACCATGTTTCCCCTTTTCAGCTCTTCAAATATCCCATCTAAGCACTAAATCCCCAACCTGCAACTTCCTGTCCTTGGCATTCTGATCAAAAAGGTCCTTCATCTTCTCTTGATATTCAGTTAGCCTTTGACTTACCTGGTTCCGTGTTTCTTGTAACTCCACCAGCTGATTGATTCTCCTGGTCACATCATCAGGTTCTTCTTGACTTTCTTGCATGAATCGGGCTACTGGTAAGGCTAACTGTATAGGGAATACTGCCGCCCTCCCATATACTAATTCATACGGGGACTTCTCGATTTCTCTCTTGCTGGTAATCCTGTTGGCCCACAGAGCGAATTTCAACTGGGAATCCCAATTTTTCTAATTTTCATTGATACCCTTCTTCAGTGCCCTCACCAGGGTTTTATTTGAAGACTCTTCCAGGCCATTTTTTTGTGGGTAATAGGTCGTAGAGTGACCTAGCGCAATGTTATACTGCTGGTAGAAACTAGAAAACTTTGCAGACTTAAAGGCCTGTGCATTGTCGGTCACTATCTTGGCAGGGCAGCCAAATCTGGATATGATATTTTCTTCCATAAATTTCATTACCACAGCATCTGTTGCATTCCTTGCAGGTATAGCTTCCACCCACTTCGTAAAATAATCTGTGGCAGTTAATATCCACTTATGCTGACCACTTGATGGAGGATGTATTTCACTGATAAAGTCAATTCCCCATTTCTGGAATGGTTCATCCACGTGAACAGGGATCATGGGCAGAGGTGCCAACTTCTGTCTTTCAGAAAATATTTGGCATTTCTCACAAGTTATAACCCGGGAAAACACATCTCCAAAGACTTTGGGCCAGAAGAAACTAGCCTTCAGGATTTTGCGAGCAGTGGCTCTCCAACTTTAATGACCCCCACAGATTCCTTCATGAAATTCGGCCATTATACTCTCAACCTCGTCTTCTGTGAGACACAGGAGTAGGATGCCTGAGGGATCTCACCAGTACAGCCGGCCATGGGCAACTATGTACTTCTGTGATCTCAACCTTAGTGTTATGTATTTAGCTTTATCACAGCTAGGAGGGCAGCTGAGTGTTAGAAGGTATTCCACTATCTCTTTGTACCACGGGCTGATGAGGTACTTCATCTGTGTCTTCTGAGTAGCTATCTCAACTCCCTGTTGCTCTTCTTTCTTCTCAGACTCCTCATTTGCTATCATGGACAGTTTATACCCATAGCCTAATAGTTTGATTCGGACAAGATTTTGGCTAACCCTTGTCCCTTGATCAATTTGGTAGGATGGATGTCTAGCTCATACTCTTGTATTTTGGTAATCCATTTCCCTCTCTTCCCTTCGCTATCTCCTTGGATAAGAATATCTTTTACAGCTACTGTAGGCACAAATGCAGTGATATGGGACTGCAAGACATACATGCAAAATTCTTTAAGAAACTTCACCAGGGCATATGTCTGCTTTTCTAATATGTTATATTTCAGCTCTACATCACGGAGCACCTGACTGAAGAAAGCGATGGGCTGCTCATACCCTTATTCATTTTTCTGCAATAAAACTCCTGCCACTATATGAGGTGATGCAAATGAAAAGATCATGAAAGGTTTGGCATAGTCTGGTCCAGCTAGCACAAGGGCTTCTGCAAAGGTATTTTTTATCCTGGAAAAGGCCTCTCATGATTCCTGAGACCACTTTACCTCGTTATTTTTCTTCAGCATGTCGGTTATATGTCTAACTATCTCTACATAGTTAGGGATAAACCTCCTCAGAAATTTAATGCGCCCTAGGAACACCTGCACCTCCTTTTTATTTCTAGGAAGAGAAATGGCATTTATAACTTCTACTCTCTTAGGATCTATTTTTACCCCATATTTGGTCACAATATGTCCCAAAAGCTTGCCCTCTTCCAATGCAAATAAAGACTTCTGCGGGTTGAGAGAGAGGCCATACCTTCTGCACTTCTCGAAGGTTCTACGCAAGTGTTCAATGTGCTCTGCATCATCTTTTGAAAACATAGTAATTTCGTCCAGATATACCACCACAAAATTATCTTGCTCCCCAACAAAGGCAATGTCCATGGCCCTTTGAAAAGTGGCGCCTGCATTAATCAACCCAAAAGGCATCCGAGCATACATAAACGTGTAGATCTTATCCTCTATTCTCTCCACATCTGTTTTGATGTACCGATAATATTCCCAATACCTTCGAAAACCTGATCATTCCATAAATGAAGTGGGAGATTGTATAATCTAACCCATACCAGCATTCTGGTGACTATCATAGTGTTTGCGTCAAATTTTGGGAACCATGGGGTGATAAAAATACTGGTAGTTCCCCAAAACCAAGGTCCCTCTCTGATGATAAAATATTTGTCCTCCGAGGATTTAAATTTAACGATAAAAAACCCCTGGGAATAAAGGTGGATTTCACATTATGTGGTCCATTGAGTGAAAATCCAATGGAAGAGCTCCATTGGTTTAGGCCAAAAATAGTTAAAACGACATATTAATGCCTGGGCTTCATATGTCGTGTAGTACTCCTCTGTTTCTGGGCTATCTATCTTTAATGTTGGTGTTTGACCCAACTTTTCTACTATGTATGGCCTTGGGGCATTTTCAGCTTGTTCTGGAGGTATTACTGCAGCTTTTCCCCCAATAGAATGTTTTTGTAGGATGGGACTCTTTTTGTTTGTTGTTGGTTTGTGTGTTTTTTCCCCTTTTCCCCACTACAGATCTAGAGGTGCCCAGGTCCGCAGCACCCCCTCTCAGATGAAGGTTAAGGGAGAGAGACATTCTTGCACCAATAACGTGGTCCTTCAGAGACCAGCAGTCCTGAAGAGACCGGCTGCCACTAACCAGGTATTGAAGTGCAACAGGGTAACCCATCAAACCCCATATTTTTTATTTTAGCTGCAAAATAGTGTTGTCTTCTTGCACCCAAACTAAAAGATATTTTCCCACATGGGGTTTGATAAAAATGTAGAAACTATAGGGGGTTACCTGTTGTCGAAGATCAGCATTTGTTAAAGTACCTTCTCGTTGTTCCGTGTCTGGATACAGAGGTGAGTACTACTTCAACGGGGTATGGAGTCTTTCCCTTGGAACTTGAAGCAGAGCAGAGCGTCCTCCAAAGGGAAAACAAGGGGCCCAAGCCCACGCCTGCCCCAGGATGTTGGGGGAATATTCAAAGTATTGTAGGGCTGAAACCTCCAGCCCATATCTGCGCACATGGGCCAGCATGCCTCGTCCTCGCCCAAGATAGAAAAACAACATAGCCATCCTATGGATGGCTGAGAAATCGTGTGCTGAGGATAGGGAGCCCTGTTCCACCAATCCGATTTCGCCAATGCCTCTTCGATTGGCCAGCAGCACGCAGCTCAGAGAAATTCCACAAGGGGGTTTTTTCTCCCGTGAAAATTTATCTTCGATCCCAAGCAGGAGCAAGTGTTCCAGAGCCCATAAATCGCTCACCGAAATAGAGTCTCGCTCTACAAAAGCCAAAGGTTGTTTCATTCTTTTCCTGCAAAAATCGTTCTCATCATTCTATTCCAGGGATTTTTGACAGCTTGAAAGTGGGTGATAGTCTGGAGGAAAGAGCGTTCAAGCGTGTGGAGGCTCGTCCTCCTGCTTCCCTTCTCATGCCGCCATAACCTCCCCTGTCTTCTAATTCGGTGAAAACCAGATCCACAAGAACCCTAGCAGTGCCATCCTCTCTTTTTCATGGGAACCTCGTTCTTCCAAGTCTGCCCTAGTGTATACTCAATATTAAATTCCTTTAAATCATTAGTTGAAAATGAGTTAGATCTAAAAATCAAATGTCAGATCTGACAGAGGAGGAGAATACATATCAGATGAATTCTTTGATTTATGTGAACAACATGGCATCAAAAGGCAGTTTTTTGTTGATCCAGGGTAAATTCTTGACACCCTTAACCAATACCTTTTACTTCAACTGATAAATTAGAATTTCATTTAATTAAAGTGTTAATGAACATAAATGAACAACTGCATGCTGCAAACAAGAGGGACATAACATGTCAAGATCAGCAATCATAAGAACACGTCGTTTGATAATGTAGTTCGTCTAGGAGGTACTACATCTCCAGGCCTCGGTGTCAAGATGGTGTAGTCCGCTGCATTAAGTGTTGTAAAGAAAAAGATGTACATGGATGGTGTTTTATCTATCATATAAGGAAAATTCCCTCATGCAGGAGTGGTTGGACCTCTATACAAGATGTTCCACTACCGGAACTCTCATCCATAAAAATGACTCTTATCAGTATGACAATAACTCACACATAATTACTATGAGTATCCCGCCAACATGGAAAACAAAGGGATATGAAACAACATACATGTGACAATGAGTATCCCGCCAACATGGCAGCAAAGGGATCTCAAACAACATACATATCCATGATAGAAAGTACATCTCTCATCAAGAACAAAAACAAGATCCCACATCAAACATCAACGGGTATTTGTACAACACAATGCATCTCAGAGACAAAAAGACAAAGAAGTACATGAAATCAACTCATCATATACCTCATGTTGAAGATGATTGAAGAATGAGTTGCTCTTTTGTTGGATCTGAAATCACCATCCCAATTGTGGCGTCGAAAGGTGTGAGATCGAATGCTCACTCGCTGAATACTGACACCTACAACTCCACTTTGAAAAGTGGCCGAAAAATATAAAGCTCAGATGGAAAATCTGAATGTGCCATCAGATTCGTGGCATCAAGTAGTGCAAAAACAATATAAAGTTTGTCCCATTTGGACACTGTCAAAATTTCGCCCTCCTGAAAGTTGGGCTTAATCAAGGTTCCGCCTGCCTCTTTTCTTGGCTCGTGGTTCCATTGCCTTGATCTGCGTGCAACAATGTACCTGCAATAAAATAACAATAAAAATCGAAATTTGTGCTCCTCCTTGGCTTCCATGTCTACACCTGGTCTGGGTGCATTTGTAGATAACTAGGTTTATATATTAAAGTGTTGGTGGAGTTTACAAAAAGCCCGTTGGCTAAGTTGGTTATGGATCCAAATGGAAGGGAGGGGGTCGGGTGGTCAAACCTCACCCCATCTTTTTTTAAGTAAAAAATGGTTTAATAAAACCATGTTTTTACTTTTTATAAACCCGCACATTTTGTTTTAAGTATACATGTGGGGGGGTCAGGCCTGCATTAGGCAGCCTGCCCCACCTTTTTCTGTCGGCATCATAGTAATGGAGGCATGGTTGGTGATTTGGGGGTTCGGACCCATATCGGGCAGCCCACCCATACTCCCGCCGATTATCATTTAATGTAGAGAGGGTTGGAGTTTGGTGGGGTTTCTGTGTGGGCAGGGTTGGCAGAGCCTGCCACGGGTTCAATTCCCGCAAACTTCTATATGTGTGTATGTGTGTGTGTATTATATATATATATATAACAATATATGTTGTTGGATATGCGTGGCGTCTAGCGGGGGGTCATGGCCCGCTGGCCCATTTTTTTTAATATTTTTTGTTTTGTTTTAATTTAAAACAAGCCGGACGTTTTCAAAAAATTCAAAAATAGGCCGAAGGAGAGAAATTAACGGGGCCACAAATTTTCCCAGAATCTGGCCTAAGCTTGTCAGAATTTGGTGGTCAGGAAAGGTCGAATTTGCGCCTTCCTTAAGGCTACCCAGTCACCAAGTCAACCCAAAAATTTGACTGCTCCTAAATTCTCCATATGGACTCAGAATTGAGTGTCATCTTCACCGTTGGAATCAGAAAAACAATACCTTCAACCTGAACCTAGTTCGAGAGAAATCCGAGAACTTTGATTTTTGAGCCCTCTTTGTCCTGTGTGTCTCTCGAGCCACTTGGATCATTTGTAGCCAGAACTTCTCAACAAAATGGCGTGGTAGAAAGGATGAATAAAATAGTTCAACAAATGGCTTGTGCTATGCTTTATGATTCTGGAACACCTAACATCTTCTGGGGTGAAGCAGCACATACCGCAGTAAATATTCTCGAGAAAGCTCATGTTCAAGTAAATAGTGATAAAACTCCTTATGAACTTTTGTATGGTAAGCCTCCTGCTATAAACCATTTTAGAGTCTTTGGAAGTAAATGTTTCATCAAAAATAATGATGAAAAACTTGGTACGTTTGAAGCTAGGGAAGATGAAGGAATTATTCTTTGTTACTCATCTAGAACTAAAGGATACAAATGTTACAATAACAGACTTCGAAAAATTGTTGAATGTATTAATGTTGTGATTGATGTAGCATGCACAAATCCCAAAAGGATAACAACAACAAAAGAGGATGATGATGAATGATTTCCCACATCAAATCAAAATGATATAGAAGAAAAAACTAATGAAGCAACAGAAGAAGACACAACTGATAAATAAAAGCCTCCATCCAGGTACGTTCAAAAGAATCATCCAAAAACTCAAATTTTAGGAGAAAAGGAACCTGGGGTACAAACAAGAAGAACTATTGTAGGATCTCCTAGCTATATAGCTTTATTATCCACTATTGAACCACAACATGTAAATCAAGCTAGTAAAGACAAATGTTGGGTTAAGGCCATGGATGAAGAACTTGATCAAATTGAGAAGAATAATACATGGGAATTGGTTCCAAGGCCTCGAGATAAAAAATTTATTGGGACAAAATGGATATTTAAAAATAAATTGAATGAAAATGGTGAAGTCATTACAAACAAAGCTAGACTTGTTTGCAAAGGTTATTCTCAACAAGAAGGTATATACTTTGAAGAAACATTTGCACTTATAGCCAAACTTGAAGCCATAATAATGTTTCTTGCTTTTTCAAGCTTCTGCTATTTCAAATTTTATCGAATGGATGTAAAATTTTCGTTCCTTAATGGAGATCTAAAGAAGAAGTATATATTGAAAACCAGAAGGATTCATTCTAGGGAATGATGAAAACCCTGTATTCAAGCTCAAAAAGGCTTTATATGTTCTAAAATAAGCCCCTCATGCATGGTATTATCATCTTGACAAGTATCTTCAACAACAAGGTTTCACAAAAGGATCTGCAGAGAGCAACCTATACACAAAAATAGAGGATGATAAACTGCTAATTATAAGATTGTTTATGTTGATGATATCATATTTGTGAGTAATGAAGAATCTATGATTAAAAAATTTGATTCTATTATGCGGAAAGAATTTGAAATGTCTTTACTTGGGGAACTAACATATTTTATTGGTTTACAAGTACAACAAGAAAAATATGGCATATTTCTCTCACAAACAAAATGTCTTAAGTAGATTCTGAATAAATACGGGATGGAAGACTGCAAACCAGTATGTACTCCAATGATGATAGGATGTAACCTCAACTCACATGATGAATCTACCACAATAAACCAACCAGAGTACATTTCTATGATTAGAATTCTGCTTTATCTAATAGGTAAGACCATATATCATGCATGCAGTTGGGATTGTTGGACGTTTCCAGGAAAATCAAAAGGAAACACATCTTCATGCAGTTAAGAGAATATTAAATTATCTACAAGGAACCCAAGACTTTGGCTTATGATATCTTAAAGATGAATATCTTACCCTTCATGCATACATGGATGTGGACTAGGCTAGAAATGTTGATGACCGGAAAAGCACTAGTGGAGGTGCATTTTACTTAGGGCCCTGATTGGTATCTTGGTTCAGCAAGAAAAAAAGTTCTATTGCCTTATCCATAGTAGAAGTAGAATATGTGGTTCTCGCATCTTGTGTCACACAACTTCTATGGATGATGCAGAAATTACAGGATATTCAAATCAAATTTTCTCCACCCATTTCCATCCTATGTGATAATACCAGTGTTATTAGCATTTCGAAAAATCCGATTATGCACTCCAAAACCAAGCACATTCCAATTAAGTACCATTTTCTAAGAGAACAAGTTCTTGAACAAAAGGTTAATTAGAGTATGTTCTCTCCAAAGAACAAGTTGTTGATATATTTACTAAACCTTTTCCAAAATAAGAATTTGAATATCTCAGACAAAAATCGGGAGTAGTTTGTGTCTCATCTTGATGTTGATCAAGTCTACTCATACCTTCTCGCATAGGTGATATCTCACAGGTTTAATTAATGTACGTGGGTTTCATGAACTATAGTCGCATATATACACGAGTTTCTATTTAGACATGCGCATATATATATTTCTTTGAACAAGAAAACTTGGGTGCAACTCAAGAATAACTTTTGATATGCTTCTATCAGTGATTTACTGTTTAGATGTTGGTTACAGTTTGCAGCTATTACTTGTAACTAATTTTGAGCACCAGGAGTTGGTTCAATATATCATTTATCCTTTTTCTTATTGATGAAGATACTCTGATGCATGAATTTATGATCTGACAGACGGGGATCTTTAGCCTTATGGCTAATGATGCATTGTTGGCATTATGTTTAAGACGTTGTTGAAGATGTTCATGTGTTTGATTGATGATGCATATATGAAGAAATTTTCTATGTTTACATTATGGTGATGGTGTTGCCATGGTGATACTCTATTGCCTTATTTTATGTCATGATGATCTCTCATTGTTAAGGTTCTTTGGTTAGTTATACATGTCATTTGATGTAAAGGTCGTGTGGATATCTATGATGTAATTATTCATTAATGTTATGTAATCCGACTTGGTTGGGTGATTGAGTCATATATGTAATCCCATATTGGGAAGTTGATGGTATGTAACCCCACTTGGTTCGGTAGTTGATGTAAGGTTGTTTTCCAGCCGATTCATAGAATCATTTACTTCATTATAAATATTTCAGAAACTTCAGCATGTGCTTAGGAAGAGCATTGGTCCATCCTTTGCCCTTGATGTCAAAGGGGGAGACAATCTTGGTGTTTGAATTTAGTGACTAATATGTTTTTCAGGTATCTACAGGTTATGGTGATCAAACACCAACATGGTTTCCATCAATTCCAAAGGGGGATATTGTTGGCATTATGATGTATGTGTTGTCCTTGATGGAAACCCACTTGTAACAGAACAAGTATATGGTAACCGGATGAGTTCAAAGATCAGTTTAGAGGTGACTAAGTGATGGAACAGAATGACATAATGATGAGACAAAGGTTTGCAGGACAGAGACAAAAGATTTATGAAAGTGAATATTTCAAGAAATATATGCGGGTTGGATGAGGCCAAGTCGCGTACACACGCGGAGATGACAAAGCAAAGTCGCATACATATTGGTGCATTATTTTATTAAATATCAAGGGTCTTAACCATGGTATTATCCCACAACATTGAGCGTAGTAACAGCTATTTGATCATTTCAAATATTACCACCATCACTATTGTGGTTTGGCTCGTAGTTAGCTATGGCTCAAACTATAGAAGGAAGTGAAGATCAAAGTGCTAAAGGGTGCATGAGTAAGTGTTTTGATGAATACTTCAATCTGAAATATATTTGCATTGTATGGGTGATAGTTGATAAGTTCATCCAAAATAATTATGCACCAATAAATGCAATGATGGATCAGGATCATGAGACCTGAAATGACTTTCCATTGTATGATCTGCTCATGGATTGACTAGATCTATGATTTGACGCATGTTTTATCTTTGAATATTATGATCTGGGTTTGCCTAAAGTTCTGAAGGGTTGCGCAATTATAGGTTAAAATGCATATTTGTATGCTGGTTGGTCTCGGTGAAAGCGCATATACACACAGGTTTTCTTCATAAAAAGCGCGTACATAAAGGAAGGGTTTCTGTTGAAAATATGTATAATCAATCTGATCAGTGCTGCTTTATTTCTGTTGTCTGTCAATGATGTCTTCATGTTGATCTTGGTTTAGTAGCAATGTTTGAAGTTGAATTGACTGAATGTTGATTGGCTGGAGAATATCCATGTTGCAGCTAACAATATGGGGTTTCAGAGATATGTAATCTAATAGAATACTTCAGTATGTCTGTGAGAATTTTTGTGTTTTGATTCTGATTAATAGTTTTCAGAACTTGATAGGTTGAGATCTGTACATAGGTTACTGTTTAGAAAAGAACGTATACATGCGGGTTTCCTTAATTGAAATGGCATATGTATTTTGTTTTATGGATGATCAAGGTTGCAGTTGATTCAGTTTGTTGATGCAGTATTTTGGGTTCAGTTCTGATATTCTGGTTACATTGATCTCAATGTTCTATTTTATTTGAGTTGGTGATTGGTTAAGTGACTGTTTTCTTCAGTGATTGACTGGTACAATGATTGTTGCTAGTCATTGATTTCTTCAGTGTTTGTTTTTAGTGATTGGTTTGGTACAATGATTAGTTTCAGTTTTTTATGTTGAGCTTAAATGATGTTAGTGGGTTCAATATGAAAATTTGATGAAAAGTAGCCTACAAGTTATGATGTGTTGAAGCATATGGATCCAATGTGAAAATTTATGAAACGTGGTCCACGGATGATGTTGAGGATTGGAGCCTTCAGTGAGGAAGTTGAAGCTTCCTACCAGTATTAGCTGGTGATCAATCAGGGGGTTGAAGCTCCATTCTAGTGGGTGTTGGTAAACGAGATCGGGGGGTTGGAGCTCCCTTCCGGTAGAAGTTGGATAACAAGTTATGGTTGTAGCCTTTAGCAAGTGGGTGCATGTGCATTGGTATGAGTCTACAACAGTACAAGAATGTAAGAAGTTTTCCATAACAATAAGATTGAAGACTGAGACAACAACGATGGTTTTATCCCACATTGGGTTTCCACCTTAAATTTTTGTGTTCATATGTTTTTCTTATGTGTGATGGTTAATTTGTTCTTACTTCACATGTTTATTGGTTATTAAATGTTTGATGAATCAATGATGCACTATTTTAAGTCAATTAATTGAAGATTTATCTGAATTATAAGATTACTAGGTATACGCTAGTTTCCTTAATAACAATCGTGTACATACGCTAGTTTACTTCAGTCAAGTCGCATACATAATTTAGAAAATAAAAGTAAAATCTTGTGTGAGTTTTAAAACACTGATTCACCCCCCTTGGATTTTGATTTATGTGTGCATTGTGTATATGGTAAACATAATCTAGTAATGTTCCCATATGGTGCTACAAGTGTGAGTGGGATGTTTTCAATGATATGTGATGATGTGTTTTTCCACTATGAAAATATCTACATCATGTTTATTTTATATATGGTTTCTCTAAGGAAACCGTGAATATATTTCCTTTGATATGAAGCTGATTTTTTAGTAAATTCAAAGTGTTTAAGGCTCTTATAGAGTACTAGATAGAGAAAAAGATAAAATTGTTAAGGACATATAATGGTGGAGAATTTTCTCAAATGAATTCAAGTAATTTTATGAGTATGGAATATCAAGGAAGAAGATGACTCCATATACACCTCAACAAAGTAGAGTTGCAAATAGAATCAATAATACAATAAGGGAAAAAGCAATAAGTATGCTCAATAGTGCATGCTCGAAGCAGGAATTATGGGTAGAAATATGGGAACTTCAAGTTATCTAATAAATTGATCATTTGCAATAATTCTTGTTGATAAAACTTATGTGAGGCATGGATTGGTAAAAATCCCTTTCTTAGCCATGTTTTATTTGTGTGATGCTTATGTGCATGTTTTAAGGGAAAAAGGAGAAAATGGACTAGAAAGCAAACAAGTGTATCTTGGTTGGGTATAGAATTGTCAAAGACGAAAAGCTTTGGAACCCAAAAACAAAGAAGATGTTAAAAAGTCTCCAAGTTGGTTAAAAAACCAAACAACGAATAATAAGGATATCTATATTTTGAGTTAAAAGATGGAGCCTTTGACTCGATGGAAGAAGATGAATGGACAAAGGAAGAACCTAATACCCTTATTTTGAGGAAGTTGGTTTGAAAAGAAATGCATTCATGTAAAGTGGATCTTCATATATTTGGAAGCCATTTAGATTATGCTATCTACTACCAGGAAAGACCTCGACCAAACATAGTAGTAGATGTGCAAGGTTTTCTTGATCAAAATAGCACTAGAGATATTGAAAGCTAGATCTACAAATGGTTATGTATTTAATTTGTTTGGTGGAGTACTCAATGAGAAAGAGATAGGCTATTGTTGAAACGTCAACTATAGAAGCTAATTATATTGTAGCCACTCGTGCAAATAAAAACATTGTTTGGTTGTATTGGTTATGTTTGAACGTTGGCTTCTTAGAGAAATTAGCAAGAATAGGTTTCAAGAATGAAAGTGCAATATATTTGGTAAAGAACCCTACTTAGCATGCTTGAATGAAGCATATTGATGTGCATTGTCATTTTTTTAGGGGCATGGTTGAAGACAACAAAATGTTCTTGGAGAAATTTAATACCTTGAAGAATAGTGTTAATTCACTAATGAAGTCTATTGATACTGAGAAGTTCTCTTAGTGTGGGGTATCAATAGGCATCACTTCCCTAAGCAACTAACTTTATGCATGAATGGCCCCCCATGCAAAGTATTCAACAAGTGGGAGATAAGTGAATATGTATTGTAGCCTGTAAATGCAGATATATTATACATACTAACGCAATGGGTGGTTGACGAGTCTTTTATGGGTTTTAAGTGGTTTTTGGCCCATGGTTTTATATTTATTATATTCTAATATTTCTTATTTGATTAGGGTTGAATGATATCATGGAATACTTATATATTGTATTGTAAATTTCTTTTTTAATACAATGACAAAGAGGTATGGCTTTAATTTTGTTATTTTTCCTGATTTCGAGGGTAAAATTCATGCACTATATATGTGTTCTTGTTCCTTCTATTTTTCTTAATAATTTATTAGCTGAATTATTTTCTTGCATAAGTTTATTAACCACTATTATTGTATAGTGACCACTAGATGCTCTTGAGGATATACAATTCCTTAGCAACACCTTACATGCCTAACCCTAGTAGTGACCATCCAAATTAAGAAAAATCCGAACCAATTGTTATGTGATATCATTCCCCAACAAATAACATTTGAGTCTAATTAAGGCAAGACATGCACTATATATGTGTTATTGTTCCTTCTATTTTTCTTAAGAATTTGCTAGCATTTATTTTCTTGCATAGGTTTATTAGTCATTATTTTTGTATAGTGACCATTAGATGCTCTCGAGGATATACAATTCATTAGAAACACCTTCCATGCCTAAAACTAGTAGATGAAAATCCAAATTAAGAAAAACCCGAGCCAAATGTTATGTGGAATCATTCCCTAATGAATAACATTTGAGGCTAATACGTGTAAGCCCAACATTCCCACAACACCTTCCTCTTCAATACAACTCATTAGGAAAGTAGAGGCTCGAGACAATACCAAATTTAACGAAAAAATCAACAAGAAACCAAGAACTTTAACTTGTGAACAAAAACAAAATTGTCAAGATTTTTGAAGATGGTCATAATCTTTCAGATCGTGTGTTTTATACAGGGTTTTGTATATCCCTAAAAAATACATGATTCAAATTTCATTGATAACTAGTATGATCAAGTTGAACCATATCCATTTTCATTCTCATTTAACCTTAGCAAGACATTGTATGGATTTAATGTCAAGGGAGATTTTAGAGCAACATATGGCTCTTAATGCAAGGCACAAAATTTGGGCTTCTTTAAAGAGTATTTTGATGTATTTATCACTTGAGAGTTGAGAAGTGAGGGCAAGGAACAAACCCTCCTATATTCTCCTCAAGTTCTAAGTGATTGGGATGGGAACCCCACCTTTTTACTAGTAGTCAAGTCCAACAACCTTTATATACTCAACCCCCTTGTTGAGGCCACCTTAGGAGGATATACCTTGGATATCGTAACATTGTTATTATTTTTAATATTATTTAGAATGACCTAATCTAACCATATTTAGTATCATTGTTTACTTAAGGAGAAGACTAAGTCTAGGACCAATTCACTTATGTGGTAGGAGCAACCAAGGGATCTAGTATCTAGACCATCAAAGGATGGTGACAAAATTTACAATTCAAACTCAACAATGGAAAGATGTGTTCACCAAGTTGATATAACTAACACATTGCTTCATCATTTAATCATGAACCTCTATAAGGACAAATTCCTTCATAGCATGTCACTTATTAACATGGAGGCAAACCCTTTTATGGGGTATAGAGTTAAAAAATCCAAGAGGCTCAAGCCAAATAAAATTGTTAATGGGCACTAAGATGCACTCCAATAATGGAAAAAATTGAATAAGTAATGCAAAAAACACAACCCACATATAATAAGAGAGTTGCGTAGTTAGGTTAGCATAAAAACGCTACCCAAGGGGAAAATACAACCAATGTATCACTTTAAACCTAAGGTCCATGTAACACAATGATAGTGACGTGTTTTCTCAAGAAAAGAGAGGAAGAAGTCATTAGGCAAGGTTTGGGTATTAATGCAATGCCAACTATGAGGCTCCCAAGCCTCCTTAGCCTAGGACTCAACACTGACATTTAGAGGTAGCCAACAAAAACAAAAAAACAAGTGGTGTACTTATAATAATTTCATACATGATCATGCTTATTAACAATAATATCAATTAGGATTTCCTCAAGAATAATGTTAGTAACTTGTGGTGAATTTTCACACTCAATTTAAAGAGCTTTGGACAATACCATTATTTGTGTTATCACCAACAACCAAGATATTGTTACCACTTGTTAAAAAAAATGGATCAGCCAACTTGAGTTTGAGTCCAAGGGAAGCCATTTGAGGCTCTGATATTTCTATGGGATTGTCAAACTAGTGAATAGGGAAAGATAAACATTTATGAAGAAAGAAATAACAATTGTAATAATCATATTTAATAGGTGATATTAGGTATACTACAAAATGGTATCACGGCATCAATAACTCAAAAAGAAAGAACCCCCACCATCTAAACTCACAAGTGAATTCATCATTTAAAATTTTCAAGATAAGGATATGCGTGAAAGGAGCATGTTAATAAGATCCACACACACTATGAATGCTAAGAATCCTTGTTAAAGGAATATATAGTCATTCATTTTGCTATTCAGGATTGCAGTTTCACAATGGTTAATCAATACCATCAAATTTCACCAAGCGATTAATTCATCTTTTATCTATAGCTCAAGATAAGGATGTGTGAAATAATTATGTCACTAAGACCCCAACACATTTTGACTAATCCTAGTTAAGCGACTAGGTAGTCACTTATGTCGTTAGTCATAATTGTGGATTCACAATGCCTAATTAATAAAAATTCCTATGTAAGAGGTTGGCCATGGCACTCATAGGTATTAACAGTAGGACATGTCTATATGTTACCTTTTCTGTCGATATGAGGAGGATAAATAACAAATGGAAGTAGCCAGTGTAATGTCCCCATCATTTTAACCAACAACTTATTCTATCCATTTTTGACATTTTTTATCAATTTTGATAATAAAAAAAGGTGGCAAAAGGGTAATTCTGGTATTTTGTGTTTTGGTAAAAGGTTGGAAAACAGGTCAACTCAATTTTAAATTAAAGGAACTCCGAAAGAGAAATTATAAAAGGGAGAGAGGAGCTCATTTTGAAGTTGATCCAAATTGACCATTTTCCAATTGTAGTTGAAGTAGACTCAAGTGAGTTCAACCTGAGGGTTTCAAGGGAGATCCTCAACCGGTTTTAGTGAATTTAATTGTCACCTTAGCTAGACACCCAATTTTAGTGGAAGTATTTTCCACTCTAGTTGGGTTTGTTTGTTGGATTGATACTCTTACAAGAACACCGAAGTCAAAATTTTATTCGAGGGGAAATAATTTACAGAGCAGTGCCAAATTTCTTTGTGAAGGTCGAGTTGTTTTTCTGAAGAGGACCAAATACCCAAGGAGGTTTAATTTCTATGTTGTATCTTAAAAGACAATCCCTTGGTTGTGAAAGGAATCAGTGCTTAAGACATTTAAAAAGTGTGTCACAGAAATGATTTTATCATGAGGTCTTTGTTTTATCCTTCTGGAGACTAGTTTTCTAAAACCCTTAATGATCAGGAATAATAAAAGATTTCATAATGCCATTCACTGTTGATATTTGAATGACAAGAAGAACTACAGGGGGAACCCAAAGTAATATGTTGAATACATAGAATCTACCACTTTTAAGTTTTAGAGGAAATTCATGGAAAGAGGAAACTCCAAATAATATGTTGTAAACACAAAATCTATTACTTCAAAGTTTCATTAGGAGTTTGTGAAGAGAGGAGAAACTCAAAGTAATGTGCTGAATACACGGAATCTACCACTTTTAAGTTTCAGAGAGAATTTGTGAAGGGAGAAGAGATGGAGTGACGGAGCACAAATTAAGGTTATTTAACTCTTACTCACAGATGTAATTAAGAGACTGGTTGCTACATTACTTCACTTCATTCAAAGAAGAAAAGACACAAAATGGCACAAGAAACACAAATCACCATCAACAGTTTCAGGAAACTTACTGCTTCTTTCATTTACCCATCAAAAAATAAGTACAAAATGTAATCCCCAAGAGGTCCAGAACTCGGAACCCTCGTTCACTCTTTCTCCCTCCCTTAAATACAAACAAAAGCAGTTTGTAACTGCTTGAGCTTCTTGAAACTCCTAAACTGCCTAATATGTTAAACTATTTATTAAAATGAAATTGAGGACACCATTGTAGCTTTGATCTTAACAAAGAAAATAAAATAAACTTGGAATATAATCCCTTTGTTGAGTCTGATTTTTTGTTGATGTGTCTCCTTCCGTTTCGGATGTGTTGTCCAAAAATTCTGCATAAACGCAACTCCACCCGACTCTACCCATGCTTTTGCATTTCCAACGTTGTCATCATGTCACCTGCTACCCGACTCTGTCTCTTCTGCATGTGCATGTTGTGTTTAGTCTTCTCTTCCCCTTTGCTCTGTGTTGGGTCACTTACCCGAGTCTCTCTGCTCGCGTTCAGACTTTCCTCCATTATCAAGGTGTTTCACCAGCTTTACTTTATAATCCTCCTTCTTTCCTCCGATGCGATTTAACACAGGAATGCCTTACCTCCGGATTTGAAGACCTTTGGAATTCTCTTTTGAAACCACATCGCATCCGCCCAACATCGCACTTCGCATGCCATTGTTTTTTAACTTTCCCTTAGCATTTATAATTTAAATCTTCCGATGTGCGCTTATGCAATAGGGCCCCACCACATCATGAAACTACATTTTAAACATTACCGTGGACATATACACAGAACAGTGGTTGTAGGGTCCCACAATATGGTGACCAATCACGGTGAATCGCATATCGGCGAACTTAACATATAACTTAAATGGTAAACAATACAAATGCCGATGCGAAGTTGCAACATAATCTCCATCGTAGATCTTCGCCATATCCAATGGTCCCAATGCAACGTCTCACACTGCCATCTCCTATCCTTGTCGCAACGCAACCAAAATAATTTACCTTGTGAAGTCTTAATGCTTTAAAACTCTAAACCTGTCGATGTGCGATATGCGCTAGATCGTTGTGCCAACATGTGGCTCCTCCCTTTATCGCATCGCAAGTTTCAATTCTTACCACATCGCAAGTTGTTTTACTTACGAAGTCCTTAACACATAAACTCAATAATCGCCAATGTGAATTTGTGCTATGCCAACACGTGGCCCTTCTCCTCATCGCATCGCAAGATATATTGTTTGACTTGCAATGTCATCTCAGTCGTCGGTATCTTCCCCTTCAGATTTGCGATTCAATCCTCGCTGTTCGATTGCCTCCTTTGGAAATTTTCTAAGTGTTTTTGTCTTAGCCGATTTCTTTGCTTTCTATCGTCGCCGCTCTACAACTTTGCTATCCTTCTTGAGCTTTATTCAATATTTAAAAGTGTTGATCTATCCTGAGCTTGCGAATGAGCCTGATTCGACCTTGTCCAGTGTGCAATGTTCTGAATGTGCCCATCGGTCTGGATCTTGAACTGTTCTGCACGTGAATAAGCCCAACTTGTGCCCTCCTGCATGTTTTTCTCTTTGTTGCTCCTCTGGCTTAGATTACACCTCCAATGCCACTGCTTCCTTGATTTTGGTTCTGGTGCACCTGTGATGACGAATCCTGATTGAGCTTGTGGTTATCCTTTCGAGCATATTATAGGTCTTTTTAAAATTTTAACAATTGTTGCTCAGTAACCTTGAACTGCTCAGAACCTCTCTTGACTTTTAGCTGAGTCAAATTAGGCTACAACATCTAGTTCCAATTAGGGACAACACTTTGGTAACAAAGTGCTAAGAACTTGTAGATTAGTAGCCTTTATTGGGCATGGAGTTAAATAAAACTTGTAGATCAGTAGCCTTTATTGGGCATGGAGTCAAATAGAACTTGTAGAACAACAGCCTTCATTGGGCATGGAGTCAATCACAAATGTGAGTTGATATAGTATGAAATCCTCTCGAAACCTGCTACACTTTGGACTTCTTCCTTTATTCTTAAACTGAAAAATACTACAACTAAAAATGCTCAACTTCTGAGCTTATTTAAGCACAACTCCTACATATGTATCCATGCCTGAATTCTATGAGGTGAAGCCAGCCTTCCAATGGCACCAATCCAACATCTGCATGTTAGACTTAATGCCCCCATATTGTGGAACTTTGAAAATCAAAACAGGGATGTACAATGAAAATTTTCTAGATACAAAGTTTTGCACATACCCTTGCATAAATTCTTCTTGCTGACAAAAGAAAGTTGTCACATACTCAGCCACCGGATCATAGAACCGACGAGACAAATTTTTGGTTGCCTCCTTTTCCTGAACATTCTGCTCATGTAGTCTTCTTTGAACAAGGTAGCTTCCTTCACTGTTTGACTCCTCAATTTGAGGTTGTATGTGAGAAGATCGATTTTTGTTTTCTGCTGATAACCATTTGGGCCGAAAAGATAAATCTAAGGTTTGTTCCTCATAATGTTGATGTTCTTCATATAATTCCAATTCTTGACAAGAGTCTACCCCCTCCTGCAAACACACCTGAGAAGCTCCACCAGTTTCTCCTCTATGCACAAAATCATTAAAATTATGAAAATTGTAATGATCTTCAAGGCTTTTAGCATGTAATTCAGTTGAAATATCTTCCTCCTCTTCAAAAAAACTTGGCAAAAAATTGAATCCTTTTGAAGGATATTGATAAAGGATTGTGGGTAGTACCAAGGGTTTGAAATCACCTTGGTTCCAAGCTGGAAAGAAGCGAATTGCTTATGAGGTAGAAATTTATCACCCAAAGATGATGAATCCTCACCTTTATGCCCAGACTGTGACAGATTACCTTCAGGAATAGTAATGCAACGGTCGTCTCTCCTTTCATATTTAAGAGATGAAGTTGTGTCAAGATCAATAATAAAATCGGAAGAAAAAATTTCTTTCCCCAATAAAGAATGTACATTTTTGGCCTTATAATCTTATGAGAAAATAAAGCAGGAAACAGTCTTCTTGATATGTGAGGGAAAATAGACCACCAAACTGACAGTGAAAAGTAAAACTTCCTTTAAAAGATCCAAACTCTGATATATGTATTTTCCACGGTGTTGTCTCATTTTCTTGCCCGCAAAATACCTCATCTAATGATACCTTCATCAGTGGAGTCGCTAGGTGGATAATACACAATGAAATTTGTATCTAAATCTTATTCACCATCAAGAAATATATTTCAATACCTAGGGAAAAATAACTTCGTGCCTTCGTCCCCGGAAACGACGCCAAAAAATTTTGTATCTTAAGTGATAATCCCTTGGTTGTGAAAGGAATCAGTGCTTAAGACATTTAAAAAGTGTGTCACAGAAATGATTTTATCATGAGGTCTTTGTTCTATCCCTCTGGAGACTAGTTTTATAAAACCCTTAATGATCAGGAATAATAAAAGATTTCATAATGCCATTCATTGTTGATATCTGAATGACAAGAATAATTGCAAGGGGAACCCAAAGTAATATGTTGAATACACAGAATCTACCACTTTTAAGTTTCAGAGGAAATTCATGGAGAATGAGGAAACTCGAAATAATATGTTGTAAACACAAAATCTATTACTTCAAAGTTTCATCGGGATTTTGTGAAGAGAGGGGAAACTCAAAGTTATATGTTGAATACACAGAATCTACCACTTTTAACTTTCAGACAGAATTTGTGAAGGGAGAAGAGATGGACTAAAGGAGCGCAAATTAAGGTTATTTAACTCTTACTCACATATGTAATTAAGAGACCGACTGCTATATTACTTCACTTCATTCAAAGCAGTAAAATACACAAAATGGCACAAGAAACACGAATCACCATCAACAGTTGCAGGAAACTTACTGCCTCTTTCATTTACCCATCAAAAAAATAAGTACAAAATGTAATCTCCAAGAGGTCTAGAACTCAGAACCCTCCTTCACTCTTTCTCCCTTAAATACAAACAAAAACAGTTTGTAACTGCTCAAGCTTCTTGAAACTCCTAAACTGTCTAAATTGTTAAACTACTTATTACATTGCAATCGAGGACACCATTGTAGCTTCGATCTTAACAAAGAATACAAAATACACTTGGAATATAATCCCTTTGTTGAGTCTGATTTGTTGTTGATGTGTCTCCTTCCGTTTCGGTTGTGTTGTCCTAACAATCTGCAAAAACGTATCTCCACCCGACTCTACCCATGCTTTTGCATTTCTAACACTGTCATCATGTCACCTGCTACCCGACTCTGCCTCTTCTGTGTGTGCTTGGTGTATTTAGTCTTCTCTTCCCCTTTTCTCTACATCGGGTCACTTACCCGAGTCTATCTGCCCGCATTCAAACTTTCCTCCATTATCAAGGCATTTCACCGGCTTTACGTTATAATCCTTCTTCTTTCCTCCAATGTGATTTAACACTGGAATGCCTTATCTCCGGATTTGAAGACCTTTGGAGTTTGCTTTTGAAACCACATTGCATCCGCCCAACATCGCACTTCGCATGCCATCGTTTTTTAACTTTTCATTAGCATTTATATTTTAAATCTTGCAATGTGCGCTTATGCGATCGGGCCCCACTGCATCACGAAACTACATTTTAAACATTACCGTGGACATATACGCGGAACAATGGTTGTAGGGTCCCACAATATGGTGACCAATCACGGTGCATTGCATATTGACTAACTTAACATATAACTTAAATGGTAAACAATACAAATGTCGATGTGAATTTGCAATGTAATCTCCATCGTAGATCTTCACCAGATCCAACGGTCCCACTGTAATGTCTCACACTGCCATCTCTCGTCCTTGTCGCATCACAACAAAAATACTTTACCTTACGAAGTCTTAATGCTAAACTATAAACCCACTGATGTGCGATATGCGCTAGATCGTTGTGCCAACACGTGGCTCCTCTCTTTATCGCATCGCAAGTTTCAATTCTTATCGCATCGCAAGTTTCTTTGTTTAACTTGTGAAGTCCTTAACACATAAACTCAATAATCTTTGATGCGAATTTGCGATATGCCGACATGTGGCCCTTCTCATCGCATTGCAAGATATATTGTTTGACTTGCGATGTCATCTTAACTGTCGGTATCTTCCCCTTCATATCTACGATTCGATCCTCATCGTCTGATTGCCTCCTTTGGAAATATTCTAAGTGTTTCTATCTTAGTCGATTTCTCTTCTTTCTACCGTCGCCACTTTACAACTCCACTATCCTTCCTGAGCTTTATTCAATCTTTAAAAGTGTTGATCTCTCCTGAGCTTGCGAATGTGCCCGAATCGACCTTGTCCGGTGTGCAATGTTCTGAACGTGCCCATCAATCTGGCTCTTGAACTGTTCCGTACGTGAATAAGCTCGACTTGAACCCTCCTGCATGCTTTTCTCTCTGCTGCTCCTCTGGCTTAGATTACACCTCCAATGTTGCTGCCTCCTTGATTTTGGTTCTAGTGCACCTATGATGACGAATCCTCATTGAGCTTGTGGTTATCCTTTCAAGCATATTACAAGTCTTTTTGAAATTTTAACAATTGTTCCTCAATAACCTTGAACTACTAAGAACCTATCTTGACTTTTAGCTAAGTCAAATTAGGCGACAACTCTCTACATGAACAAAATTGTTTTCTGAGGGGGGCGAAGTACCAATTTTCTCCTCCGGAGGGCTGAGTACTCTTGGTGGGCCGAATTTTCCGAGTGTGGGTTGAATTAATTGTGGCTGAAATTTCTATCTCTAGGTGGCCAATTTTGTGTGGGGGTCGAATTCTTCTTGAGGGGGATGGATTCCTTGCAGAGGGGCCAAGTTATGAATTTTTGGTGTGTGAGAGAGGGTTGAAATTCTTGAAGCTAGAAAGGGTCGATTTTTTTCACCCAAGGGGCAGAGTTCCTTACCAGATTTGTCAGGGGGGTCGAGTTCTTACTGGGAGGAGTCGAACCCATTTTCAGAGGGTCGAATTGGTGGGTTATTTCCAGTGGTCAAGTTGTTGGTCCAGGTGGCCTGAGTTCACTTTCAAGAGGGTCAAATCTAGATTAGTAACATCAGAAAATCATCTTCTAAGTTTCATCATTTTGAAAAAAAAATGTTACTCCTAGTTGATAAATGAAAATACTCTTATTGGGTTAGAATTTTCTGAGTACAATAGTTGGCTATAGCATGGATTTCAGTTTGCACACTATATGTTTGTAAAAAACTATGAATGTGTTCTGCTATAGCAAATTCTGGGTTAGTGACAGAATTAGCATGCAATATGTTTATTAAAAGTCTGTTACAGGAATTGTTTGCATTTTGAAGAATTTTTTTTTGAATTTTAGTGTTGGTATATTACAATGGTATCAAAATATGGTCTTGTCTAGTTGTGGTGCCGACTTATGGCCCTAGAAAGATTCTGGAATATGACATATAGAAGACAAGAGCCCATAAAACAGGAAAAAGAGTTGCAAATTGGTTCAGGGCCATATTCTACAGTGCACAGAGCAGAACCAACTACTACATCAAAAGAGGTTGAAATGAAAATAATAGACAAGGATGAGGTAGGATTCCAAAGCCTTCTAAAGGCTCTAAATGACCTGGCTAAGGGAAAAAAAGAAATGGTGGAGGAAATAAGGAGGCAGAACAGAAACAAGGGCTAACTTGGAGAGTCATGTTTTGGTGAAGGGATAGAAACCTCAAAAAACAATGATATTATACCAACACCCAGAGCCACCCTCACATTTACAGTGGGATATCACAACCCACTACGCCTAGTTTCTTCCTGGCTAGCTCCCAGGAACCAAGTGAACAAGAAGATATGCCATTGGGAGAATATTACAAGGAATATCAGTCCATGGAAGAAGGCTTCTGGGATGTACTCTCTTTCAAAAAATTATGCTTACTGAAGAATGGAAACAAAGGCAAGGGAACAGGGAGTGCACCAATACAGAGCACAGAGCTTCAACGTATTGGTGGGAAACTAATTGACCCTATTGAAAATGCAAAAAGAAATTCCTAATTTAATTTTCCCTAGAATTAAAGTAGGAGAAAACAAAATTTTCACATTACTAGACAACTTGAATGAGTTAACTGAGTTATTATCACTCAGTTAGCTTAGTCAAATCGAGTTGTGGGCCTAACTTGAGTTGTGCACAGTGATTCCTAAATTTTAGGAACCCGAGTTGAGTTAATTTCAGTTGTAACAATTTAATTCAGTTAAATGGAGTTAAGGTCAATTAAACTAGTTCCAACTATTGGAGGAACTAATGGGAGGTCTACCAGTGGGGTGCAAATTCAGTGTTTAACCAGTTAACTGATCAATCAACCTAAATTAACTCATGCATGCATGATATTCAAGTTACCCAGTTGAGATTGGAGTTCAAGGGCATTGTATTATCAGTTGTATGATTTTCCAAATTTTACAGGTGTTGCATGCAGTCAAAGAAGTTCCTAATAGATTTGTGCAATTCTCATCAAGAAATTTCCCTAATTAATAGGGGGCTAATTCCTCATCAAATAGTGCAAGGAAATAGGAGCTTGGAGGCTATGAAAATTGGCTAAGTGTTGGTCAAATTCAGTCAGTCAGGCAAAGGATAGAAGATAATTGTGCAAATTGTGCTCAAGCTTATTGTATTCATCCAGATTCTTTGATTAATGCAATACAAATTGGAAAGGGTTTTGAGCAATTGCTTTCCCCTAGATAGAAATATTTGTATGTGTGTTAAATCATGATGCACGATTTTTATATGTGTTCTCGATCGTAAATTTGCTTATGTGGATGAGTAGAGTAGATTTGAGTCTTATGTTTTAGTACATTACATGAGCAGTTTTGAATCTACAATTAATTTTTGCATAGTATCAGAGCTAGATTCACAGTAGAAAAGAGAATTTGAAGTTGTCATTGCAGGAGGTTCGAATTTCAAGATCAATGTTGCATGCTTTCTTCAGGACTGAGAAGATGGATTTCATTGGAATCAAGCTCGAGTATGCTTTGGAAGGAACCACGGATTTTGTGGCATGGAATATTTGCATGGAGGTAGTATTGGATGACAATGGGCTACTAGAATACATCAAGATAGATGTAGCAAAACCCCTAGCATTTGATTCCTAGGATCTCGCTCAGTGGAAGAAGGATTTGGCTAAAGCAAGGAGAATCATATTGAAAGGAGTTTGAGATCATATTGTCTCGAATATCCACGGGAAATAGACTTCATTCGTGATGTGGAAAACACTTATAGATTTGTTTGAGAAAAATAGTGACCACAGGAAGTTGGCACTCAAGGAAAACTTCCAAGTATCAAGATGAAAAAAAATGAATCAATTTCGCAGTACCTGAGAAATTTTACATTGTGTCGTGAAGAACTTGGCAGGGTCGGTGTTATTGTAACTGAAGAAGATTCGGTAGCTCTAACTCTTTTTGGCCTTCCCAAGAGCTGGCATAGTTATCAAGATTCAGTAAATGGTAGGGAGAAACTACCAAGTTGGGAGCGATTATGGTCTGATCTAGTGCAGGAAGAAATAAGGTGGAGCAATAGAGATGGGACTTCATCCAAGGTTGAGGATGAGGAGAACTATGCCTTGGCCAGAAAATCAAAGAAAGGGAAAGGGAAGAAATTCCAATCTAAAGGAGATTTTGGTCAAGGGGGAAATAAGAAATACTTGTCCAAAATCAAGTGCTTTCACTGTCATGAACTGGGGCACTATGCCATGAAGTGTCCACACAAGAACGTGGGAAAGAAGCCCTCATGAGGAGCGGCGGGTGAAGGCCTAGCTTCACAATTCGAGCTTGATTTTACCCTCATTGCATGCATGGAAAGCACAGTGATGGGTAATGTGTGGTATCTGGATAGTTGTGCCTCATTCCATATGACAGGAAACCGAGAATTTTTCAGTGACTTGGAAGAGAAATACCTCCAGATGCACATCGAGATGGGAGACGATGGGAGGTATAACGCAATCGGTATCAGTACAGTTACTTTTCAGAGGGATTTTGGCTCCCCTCTCATGCTAATGGATGTGATGTTTGTTCCAAGTCTAGAGAAGAACTTGGTTTCCGTCGTGGTGTTGGAAGACCATGGCTACAATGTGATATTTATAAAAGGAAAGGAATTCCTGAGACACATCGCCATGGGAAAAATGAAGCAGATCGGGGTTCAGTTGAAGAACCTCTACAGGTTGGATGTGGCAAACTGTGTTTCTTTGAGCACAAAGGCGGAGAAGGTGCAGATTCAAGACGTCGGTGAATTATGGCATAGAATACTTGGCCAATTGCATTATGGAGCTTTGAAGATCATGCAGTAGATCACCATAGGACTCCCCAATGGAGCACTAGAGCAATTGAATACATGCAAAGGGTGTACCTTGGGGAAGTACACAAAAGTCACCTTAAATGATCAGGATAACAAGGCGCATGCAATCCTTGAAAGGATCCACTATGATGTCTATGGACCTTTCTTGACAACCTCCACGGCCAAGCACAAGTATTATGTTATATTTGTAGATGATTTATCACATAAGTGTTAGATTTTCTTCATGCAAAATAAAGACCAGACGTTCTCCAAATTTGTTGAATTTAAAGAACTTGTTGAGAAAGAAATTGGCATGAAAGTGAAGGCTCTCGAGAGTGATAACGGTGGTGCATATGTGTCGAATGAGTTTAAAAATTCATGTACAAAGACACATCGCCATGGGACATGTGAAGCAGATCGGGGTTCGAGTGGAGAACTTCTACAGGTTGGATGTGGCAGACTGTGTTGCTTTGAGCATAAAGGCGAAGAAGGTGCAAAGTCGAGATGTCGGAAAATTATGGCATAGAATACTTGACCATTTGCATCATGGAGCTTTGAAGATCATGCAGTAGATCACCACAGGACTCCCCAATGTAGCACTAGAGAAGTTGAATACATGAAAAGGGTGTACCTTGGGGAAGTACATAAAAGCCACCTTCAATGATCAGGATAGCAGGACACATGCAATCCTTGAAAGGATCCACTATGATGTCTGTGGACCTTTCTCGATATCCTCCAAGGCCAAGCACATGTATTATGTTATATTTGTAGATGAATTCTCACATAAGTGCTAGATTTTCTTCATGCAGAAGAAAGACCAGACGTTCTCCAAATTTGTTGAATTTAAAGCTCTTGTTGAGAAAGAAATTGGCTTGAAAGTGAAGGCTCTCGAGAGCAATAATGGTGTTGAATATGTGTCAAATGAGTTTAAAAATTTATGTGCAAAGGAAGGCATTCGATGGGAGTTGACAACACCCCATAACCCACAACAGAATGGGGTGGCTGAGAGGAAGAACAGAAGTATTGTGGGAGTTGCACGGGCGATGTTGCATGATCATGGCCTACCACTGCACTTGTGGGCCCAAGCATGCAACACAATAGTATATGTGCAGAACAAGAGTCCTCACGGAATTCTCAAGATGAGTACACCAGAAGAGGATTTTTTAAGGAAGAAACCAGATGTGTGACACTTCAAGATCTTTGGTTCATCAGTTTACTGTCATGTTTCCAAAGAATCAAGGAAAAAGCTAGAGCTGACAGCAGAGTTGGGCATATTTTTGGGGTACAATGATACACCTCACAACTATCAGGTGTACATGCCATCTCTCAAGATGAAATTTTTTTGTAGAGATGTGAAGTTCGATGAGGAGAAGGTATTGAGGTGTTCCCTTGATAGCGAGCTTCAGTTGCGTTTAGATGAGGAATTTTTTTCCTCCAAAGGAAGAACCTCAAGATGTTGTGGAGTAGCCACAAGCAGAGGAGCGGAGAGTAGAGACACCCACTCATGCAGAGATATCTAGAGAAGGAAGGAAGCACACCAGGGAAGCTGACAGATTATTGCATGATGCTAGAGAGAATGTGGGAGCAACCACATAACATCATACACAAAGGAGGTCATTGGATCGGTACACAGGTTACATGGCTCTAATGAGTGAGCTAATAGAGACAGAACCATCCTCAATCGAGGAAGTAGTGCAGCAACCAGTGTGGTCTATGCCATGGTAGAGGAATATGATTCCATTGTCATAAACAATGTTTGGGAAGTGGTCCCAAGACTAGAGAACAATTCAGTGGCAGGTTCGAGATGGATCTAC
The DNA here is from genome assembly GCA_034641835.2 of Pinus albicaulis. Taxonomy (NCBI): domain Eukaryota; kingdom Viridiplantae; phylum Streptophyta; class Pinopsida; order Pinales; family Pinaceae; genus Pinus; species Pinus albicaulis. The sequence continues at coordinate 536,959,400 of CM076583.1, read as the reverse complement.
AAAGTGAAGCAAGCAACAGATGGAAACATAGAGAAACACAAGGCCATATTTGTGGCCAAGGGGTTCTCTCGGGTGGAGGGAATTGTCTACGAGGAAACCTTTGCTCCAGTAGCAAGGTACTCTTCTATCAGATCAATTCTAGCACTTGCAGCACAGATGGGATGGAAGATCCATTAGAAGAATGTGAGGAAAACATTCCTCAATGGATTGATTGAGGAGGAGGCGTACATTGAACAACCGAAAGGATTTGAGACCTTCGACAAAGAGTCGCATGTGTGCATACTCAAGCGAGCGTTGTATGGATTGAAACAAGCACCTCGTGCTTGGTACACCAGGATTGATAGCTATTTCACCAGGTTGGGCTCACCAAAAGGAAGAAGATGCAAACATTTACCATATTGTTGTTGAAGGTAAATTGTTGATTATAGTATTATATGTCGATGATTTCATTTTCAAGGGTGATGAGGAGTTGATCAAATCTTGCAAAGAGGATCTTACAAGAGAATTCAAGATGAAGGACATGGGACTCCTGCATTATTTCATCGGTTTGGAAGTATGGCAAGGAGATGGGGAATTGTTTGCCTCTCGGGGAAAGTATGTCAACGAGATATTGGAGAAGTTCTGCATGGAGAGTAGAAAACCCATGGACACTTCTCTAGCAAGCAGTTGGAGGAAGGAGGATGCCACTTCAGGTGAGGAAGTGGAAGCCACTATTTACAGGCAGCTTGTGGGTTCACTTATTCATTTCGTGAACACGTGACCATACATGTTGTTATGTTGTTAACCATCTTAGTCAAATAATGGTTAAGCCAACCAAACTGTATTGGAAGGCGACAAAACATGTGTTGAGATACCTCAGAGGCACTACTCAGTTTGGACTTTGGTACAAACAGATAGAGGGAGTGAAACTGCAAGGCTTCACAGATGCAAATTGGGTAGGGAGTCCATCAAATCGAAAGAGCACTTTAGGAGAAATTTTCAGTGTTGGGCCAGCAACAGTTTCTTGGCACAACATGAAGCAGAGATCAGTTGCACTGAGATCAACATAAGCAGAGTACATGGATGTCAGTCAAGTAGCTTGTGAAGCTATCTAGATAAGAAAGATTTTTGTTAGGTTATTTGGTCAAATGATGGATCCTACTGTGATTTATTGTGACAATCAGAGTTGTATCAAACTCTCTGAAAATCCATTTTTTCATGATTGAACCAAGCATATCGACATTCGTTATCACCATCTACGAGATTGTGTGCAAAGGTGGATCATGTTGTTGGAATACATTCCTACAAAGGAACAGGATGCAGATATTTTGACAAAGGCTTTGTCAAGAGGAATTTTAGAGTTATGTAGAGGTAGGATTGTGGTATCTGATAATCCCTTTCTCGTGAGGGAGTGTTGAAATTACAGCAAGAAATTCTTAATTTAATTTCCCTTGAATTAAATTAGGAGAAACTTGAAATTCCACATCAGTAGACAACTTGAATGAGTTCACTGAGTTATTATCACTCAGTTATCTTAGTTAATTCGAGTTGTGGGCCTAACTTGAGTTGTGTACAATGATTCCTAAATTTTAGGAGTCTGGGTTGAGTTAATTTCAATTGTAACAATTTAATTCAATTAAATTGAATTAATTTTAGTTAAACTAGTTTCAATTGTTGGAGGAACTAGTGGGAGGTCTAGCAGTGGGGTGCAGCTACAGTGTTTAACCAATTAACTGGTCAATCAACATAGATTAACCCATGCATGCATGAAATTTGAGTTACCCAGTTGAGATTGGAGTTCAAGGGCAATGTACTATCAATTGTAGAATTTTCCAAATTGTACAGGTGTTGCATGTAGTCAAAGAAGGGCCTAATAGAATTGTGTAATTCTCATTAACCAATTTCCCTAATTAATAGGGGGTTAATTCCTCATCAAACGGCGCAAGGAAATAGGAGCTTGGAGGCTAGGAAAATTGGCTAAGTGTTGGCCAAATTCATTCACTCAAGTAGCGGATACAAGATACTTGTGTGGATTGTGCTCAAGCTTGAGAAAACATATTGTATTCATCCAGATTCTTTGATTAATGCAATACAAATAGGAAGGGGTTTTGAGCAGTTTCTTTCCCCTAAATAAATCTTTGTGTGTGTGTGTGTGTTGAATCATGATGCATTTTTTTTATATGTGTTATTGATCGTGAATTTGCTTCTGCATATGTTTAGAGTATAATCTTATGTTTTAGCACATTACATGAGCAGTTTTGAATCTACAATTAATTTCTACACTCCCTAGTCTTGATGGCTCTACCAGATGCACTACCAAGGCATGGATTCCGAATTTGGATACTTACTTTTAGTTGAACCAAGTGACAGAGGTTGATGCTATTAAACTAGCCACCCTGCATTTAGAAGGGGATGCACATGATTGGTTGTACCATGGACTTTCCACCTTGGGGCATGCTAGTGTATCCTATTATGAGAATTTTGTGCAGAGAATGATAGAGCGCTTTGAATGGAAAGATCTTGTTCTAGGAACTGACATACCTCAGGAAAACATAGAACCCAGAGCACTATATAGCAAAGTTCCTGAGACTCTTTGTGATGGTGCCATATTTATCAGAGACTCTGCATCACGCTATTTTGGAGGGTTTAACTGAGCCCCTGTGTGGGCTAGTGAAATATTATAGGCCCACTTCACTAAAGGATGCAATTATTAGAGCACACAATTTGCAGGATGCAATCCCAAAGACCAGAGCCCCTACGAAACCCACTTTCCCGCCTAAGAGGAAAGACACCAGATCCTCCACAAAGGGAGTGGACATGGAGGAGCCAACTTGCTAAGGAGACTAGGAGAGACCTCAAGAGGAGGAAGTTAAATATTCACATGCCAAGAGCCTTGGGCACTGAGACACAAATGTACAGCTAAGGGGAAAGCACACTATATTGAAGTGTAATCAGATGATGAGCTCAGGGAAATGGAAGGTGAGCAATCCCAGAAGGGTGAGAAGAGCAGCATCATCGCCACACTCACAAGAGTTCCACTTCCTCAATATTTCACTCTTGGGATTCGGGGGAACTATACAGGAGTAGAGGACGATAGTTTTTGTGGATAGTGGGGCCTCCCACAATTTTATTGACTTTGACTATGTAGCCAAGAGAGGACTAGCTACCATAGAGTTTGAGGGGTTCTCCATCGCCATATTGGGGAACATATTCATGCAGTGTAACAAGATGATACCCAAGTTGAGCTTGACAATGGGGAAATATACCTGTCACAGATGACTTATTTGTGACCAATGTTCATGACAACAATGTAGTCTTGGGGGTTCAATGGCTCATCTTTATTGGATGATATACCACAAATTACTAGCAGATGGAGATGGAGTTCATGTAGGATGGTAAGAAAGTAGTGTTGAGGGGTATGCACACTTACCTACCCAAAACAATCACATCCAACAAAATGGAGGTCATTTTCCGACATGGGGACATCGAGTGGGAAGTTGAGTGTAAAGTATTGGAGAAGAGGGCAGAAAACCAATACTACCCAGTAGATATAACAACTCTACTACAAAAGTACTAGAAGGTGCTTAGGGACATTCCACCAAGGAGGCAACCTGACAAGGGTTTTAAGCACATCATCGAGTTGGAGGGAGTTCATGCAGTCATTACCACTCCCTACAGGCACCCCAAGGCATAGAAGGATGAGATAGAAAAGGCCATTCAGGAGTTACTCGCACTAGGCCACATCCTCCCTAGCTCTAGCCCATTTGCCTTGTTAGCGGTGCAGGTTAAGAAGAAACATGGGTCCCTTGGGATCTGCATTGATTACATGGCATTGAATAAAAATTCCATCAAAAACTGATACCTCGTTCCTAGAATCGATGAATTTGATGGATGAGTTGAAGGGAGCTATATACTTCTCTAAAATTGACATATGCTCAGGTTACCATCATATCAAGGCCAAAGAGAAAAATATTCCAAGACAACCTTCAAATGTCACTATGACCACTATGAGTTCTTGGTTATGTCGATTGGGTTGACCAACGTGTTGGAAATAAGGGAGACGCATTAATGACCCTTTTCTCTAGTGACATTATGAGTTTAATTAATATCATGGAGCTAAAGTATTTTTTATGAGATATGTACTATGTACTTTAACTTATTAAAGTCACATGTGTTATAAAAGTGACTTTTTGTTTTAAGTACTAAGTACACTTTATATTTTTAAAGTGAATTTTATGTTTTAAAAGTGACTTTATGAAAGAAAAAGTCCACATTGTACAAAACATTAAAAATTACTAGGAGGCACATTAATTGAGAGAGACCACATGGGGGAGGGGGTCAAGTGGGGCCTTGATCTCATCCATTGATCTAATGGGATGAGATTTAATCTCAACCCTTGATTTCTAAGGGTTAGGGTTCTCATCTTTTGGAGAGACAAAAGAGGAAAATGGAGAGAAAGGAGGCTCATTATTCTCAAGAGATTTGAGGAAAAGAGAGCAAAGACCTTGAGAGGAGGAAAAGAGCTTTGTGAGAAAAATATCTACAACAGAGAACATGATACCAACACCACAAAAAATCGAATCTCTCCAGGAGGTTGAGTTAAAGTTAAGAGGAGAGGTTGAATCTCAAGGAGGGAAGTCATAGTATCATCAACACATAGGTTGAGGGCATCTTCCAGCTTGGACGAGGTTTTCCTTGTCTAATCCCACGTACAGGTAGCTTGAAATACCTGAAGACAATCTCAAGCATTTTCTAGTCAATGTCAGCAAGATTCTTGACCCGTTTCTTGAGCGTATACCAATGTATTGTTTAGGGAGGAAACATTGTAGTTTGAGGGCGCATTTTCAGTTGAGATGACCTGATTTTCTAGGCAGATATACTGACTATTCAATGGTATGATTTCCAATGTAGAAGGAGATGATAAGGGGCATGGAATTTTGGCTTGAGGTGGGATGACTTTGTGTACTAAATATCATTTTAGAACTTAGTTGAAAGAGGACTTCAGAGGCACTCCTTCAAAGGAAGAGAAAAATTCATTTTTATTGTTGTATTAATTGTTGTAAGAAATTTCTAAAGAAGCCAATAAATCCTCCTTGAACACTGGTTATCCCCTTGTGGTTTTTTCCAGGGTCTTAGACCAAAAACAAATGTCTGATTTTTTGAGTGTGTTCTTGCATTTTCTTCTCTCATATCAGCTGAAAAGTGAAAGATAGTAGACTTTTGTTTCAAAATAAACGCTAAATTAATTTCTATATCAGTCATATGTTTATGATGGGTTTTGGGCATTAAACCATACAAAATATTTGAAACTGGGTGTGCTATAGCATAACCAGAATTTTCTACATGGTATCAAAGCCTGAGAGAAGTCAAATTTTAAATCTTTATCAGTGGATACAAACACCAACGAGCTATCTTCTGCATTATAATGAACAACAGTCACTAAATCTTACTCAGAACACCCCAACTACTTTCAAGTCTTGTATGAACAATGTGTTCAATAAGCAACTGCACATATTTGTGTTTTCCTTCTTCGACGACATTTTGATATAGAGCATAACATGGGAGGAACACTTATGACACTTGGAGGAGGTATTGAGGATATTGGATGAGTGGCAGTTTATGCTAAAATGTCCAAGTGTGAATTTGGCTTGACAGAGATGCTCTATTTGGCAAATGTGAATGGTGGAGATGGGGTATAGGTACTCTAGGAAAAGATCTGGGCCATCATTGATTGGCCTACTCCCAAGATTGTAATAATGTTAAGGGGTTTCTTGGGTATCTACACATATTGTGGGCGGTTCGTTAGAGGATTCTCCTAGTTGGCAAGACCACTTACAGATTTTACCAAGAAGGACTCCTTCGTATGGTCAAACGCGACAGAGAGGGCCTTTGCACGAATGAAAGAGGTAATGAGTACTTGTCTTCTTTTGGCTTTACTTGATTTTTCTCAATCATTTGTGTTAGAGTGTGATGTTTCAGGTGACGGGATTGGAGCAGTATTGATGCAGAATGGCCACCCTATAGCCTTTTAGAGCAAGAAGCTCCAGGATTATGAGTGCCACTACTCTATCTATAACAGAGATGTTAGCCATCATGCACACACTGGCTAAGTTTAGGTTGTTAGGTCCCTATATTACTAGTGTAGTCTCTTATTGTTGTTAGTGTAACCCTCTTATGGTTATTGTTGTACCCCTGTAACCCCCATATTGTTATTATTGTGTCCTTACATTATTAATGTTAGGTCGGCTAGGATTATATTGTGACCCCATGGACTCCTATATATAGAAAGGAGGTTTTGTCATTTGTATCATCCAATAATTGTTCATTTATGCAATGTAAAGGAGGTTGTCCCCTTGAAGTGGCTTATTTCTAAGGCATTGATCTCTCTTTTCTTATATTTTTGGAGTTGGTTTCATAAAATTTGGTATTAGAGTTTTGGATTCTAGGGTTTCACTGCTCCAAACAGGTCATCGTGGAATTTTCATTATAACTTTTTTTTCTAGAAACTTCAGAAGCTGGAATTTTTACCATGAGAAGTCGAAAGCCTGAGGAACTTCGTGTAAAAATTTCAGATCTTGCTTCGCAATATTTTCAGAGATATGATCTGTGGAAGTTAGGGTTTTTGCAGGCTCCCGAATTTCATCTAAAAGAGGTGACCTTGGGAAAATCGTCATAACTCTCTCTCTGAGCATCAGATTGGAATTATGTAAAAAGCGGTCGAAAGTACACAAACTGTAGTTTCTTGTGTATCATTTTCAGAGCCAAAGGAGGAAAAAGTGACGTGTGGCACATCGTACAAGTTCGTTTTATTGAACCAGTCCATAATTAGGTCATTGTGGGAGATTGAGCATAACTTTGTCTTGAAACATCCAAATTAGGTCAGACCTGTGGCATTCGAAAGAAGATTCAGAGGGCTACTACAAGACCAAATTTCAGATATTTAAGATCAGAGATCATAGAGATAATTCAGTTTCAATATCAAGCTCCTTAAAAGCAAGAAAAATGTGTGTATTTTTTTCAAATTGCCTAAGTCTTGTTTAAAAAATCGGTTTGAAGTGATTCCAAGGGCATATTGAAGCATAGATATAAATATTGGGTTCCAAAATGCCCCCTAAAAAGAATTCAACACCCGCTAAGCCCTTAGAATACTCTACTATGACTCATGAAGATGAAGAAGCGCAACATGATATATCAAAATTACAAGAGCAAGTGCACCAGATTTCACTCTCGCAAAGAGCAACAAAAAATGAAATGGAAGTTTTTAAGAAAGGCGTGGAAGTAGAGATGGGTGGTTTAAAGAAGGGAGTGGAAGCTAATATGGATGGTTTGAAGAAATGTGTGGAAGCTAATATGGAGGATTTGAAGAAAGGCGTGGAAGCTAAGATGGATGGTTTGAAGAATGGCATGGAAGACATGGAAAAAAAAATGAAAGAATGGAAGACATGAAGAATGATCTAAAAGCAGACATGGAAGGTTTGAAGGAAGGTTTGACAAAGTTGATACAAGACATGATTCCTAATGGCTAAAAGATAGTAGAGGAAACTCATGATGAGAACAAAATAAATGTTAATCGTGATTTCATCAACTCTAATGTTGGATCGAAGTCTCGCCATATTCCAAAGATAGATATGAGGAAGTTTGATGGCAAGGATCCCGTAACATGGATACTACAGATAGAGCAATATTTTTATCTCAATAATGTGCAAAACACACAAAAGGTACGCCTTGCAACTTTATATTTAGAACAAAATACATTTGTATGGTATCGATGGCTTTGCTCTCATAAACAAATTGTCACTTGGTTAATTTTTACGGAGGAAATAGTAGCACATTATGATGATACAAATAGCAACACCTTTAACCAAATGATAAATCTCAAACAAAAGGGTTTAGTGGTGGAGCACATTGAGGACTTCCAAAAATTGAATATAAGGGTAGCTGATATTCCAGAGTAACACAGGATTGATGTCTTCATATGGACTTTAAAGGATAACATCTAACATGTGGTTCGCCTCTAGGAACCTGATTCATTGGAGAAGGCATTTAGGTTGGCAAGAATAATTGAATATAAAATTATGGCAACAAGGAAGCCTACCACTCACATCTATAAAAATGGAAGTGTTGCTACTCCTATAATTCCACAACCTACAAGGTTGACACCACAACAATTGGAAGAAAAAATAGCAAAAAGACTTTGCTACAGTTGTGATAGAAAATACACTAAAGGTCATAAGTGCATTGAGAATAAATTATTTTACATAGATTGTGAAGAGGAGGAGGAAAATGAACAAGAAACTTCAAAAGAAGAGGATATACACGAGGAAAAAACCCTAGAGAAAGAAGAAATGAGTCCGACCATATCCTGTAATGCATTGGCAGGAATTACCACTCCTCAAACTCTCAAGATAGAAGGACATATCAAGAAGAAAAAGGTAATAGTGTTGATTGATTCGGGTAGTACCCATAATTTTATTCATTGTAAGGTAGCCAAGGAATTGAATTGTTTCCTATACTCAGTACTAGAGTGTCAAGTGATGGTTGCAAATGGAGGAACTATAAATTGCTTTAGAAAATGGCATAATATCAAGCTAACCATGGGGGAATATGGATTGAATAGTCCAATGTTTTCCATTCCAATGGGAGGTGTTAATGTTGTACTAGGAGTACAATGGTTACAATCTTTGGAGACAGTAGCTTTTAATTTTCAAGAACTTTTCTTGAAAAAAAAATCGAAAGGAAAGGAAGTTGAATTACAGGATATCGCAGGGAAGCCGGGAAAGATAATAAACTCTAATGTCATAACAAAGCTTCTGAAGAAAGAACAACGAGGTGTAATTGCACAATTATGTTCACTAGAAGTTCCAACATCAAAATCATCTATTTCTCCAGATCTCCAAAATGTCTTGGACAATCATTCCAAGGTGTTTGAAACGCTCAAATGACTCCTACCTATTCGTGATCATGATCATGCTATTCATTTTATTCCAAGAAGTGTTTCTCCAAACATCAGGCCTTACAGATATCCTTATGTCCAAAAGAGCGAAATTGAACATATGATTGCAGAAATGTTAAAAGCTGGTATAATTCAACCTAATCAAAGTTCTTTCTCTAATCCAGTAGTATTGGTGCACAAGAAGGATGGATCATGCGCATGTGTCTGGATTATAGGGAGCTCAATAAGCTCACTATTAAAGATAAATTTCTTATTCCTGTGATTGATGAATTATTGGATGAATTACATGGAGCAATTTATTTTACCAATTTGGATCTTCGTTTAGGATATCATCAAATTAGAATGAAGGCTGAAGATAATCCGAAAATAGCATTTCGAACTCAAGAGGGTCATTATGAATTTTTGGTCATGCCTTTTGGTCTTACCAATACACCTAAATTCCATTTTCAAACCCTTCCTTAGAAAATTTGTGTTAGTATGTTTTGATGATATACTAATCTACAACAGGTCTTGGAATGATCATGTTCAACATGTTGACAGGGTGCTCAAACTATTGGAGGAGAAACAATTATATGCAAAAACCTCCAAATGTTTCTTTGGAGTACAAGAGGTGGAATATCTGGGTCATATTGTATCTCACGAGGGTGTTAAGGTAGACCCTAACAAAATTAAAGCCATTAAAGAATGGAAAGTCCCCATAACCATAAAGCAGTTGCGAGGATTTCTTGGGTTAACAGGGTATTATCGCAAGTTTGTTAAGAATTATGGGAGAATAGCAGCACTTCTAACAACATTATTGAAGAAAGATGCATTTTCATGGACTCCTGAAGCAACTAAGGCCTTTGAACATCTTAAAGATGAAAATGTGCCTAGCATCGGTCTTAGCTACGCCAGACTTCACAAAAACCTTTATTGTGGAATGTGATGCATCGTGAAATGGAATTGGTGTTGTTTTAATGCAAGAAGGAAGACCCATTGCTTTTGAAAGTCGTCCAATCAAAAGAAAATATTTACAGAAAGTTATTTATGAGAAGGAAATGCTGGCAATACTACATGCACTAAAGAAATGGCGACCTTACCCAATGGAAAGACACTTCAAAGTAAAAACTGATCATGATAGTCTTAAATATTTTTTGGAACAAAGACTATCTTCAGAAGAGCAGCAAAAATGGGTCACAAAGATGTTGGGTTATGACTTTGAAATCATCTATAAAAAAAGAAAGTTAAATGTTGTTGCAGATACACTCTCAGGAAAGGATGAAGAGGTGGAAACATTGCTTTCTGTCATTTCTATTATCCAACCAGATTGGATAACCGAAACAAGGAATGAATGGATAAAGGATGAAGAAGTGTGGACATTCATTCAAAAGTTGCAGCAAGATCTTAGTACATCTGATACATTTAGTTGGAAAAATGATTCCTTATGGTACATAGATCGCTTATATCTTTGTAGAAATTCCCAACTAAAACAAAAGATTATTTTGGAATTGCACACTTCTCCCATAGGAGGACACTCAAGAATTTTAAAAACTTACCACAGGGTGAAGAAAGATTTTTTTTTGGAATGGCCTTAAATATGTATTCAAACGTTTGTGGCAGAATGTTTGGTTTGCCAGCAAAATAAGGTTGAGACAATTAAGACCCCAGGTCTTCTATAACCATTATCCATTCCAAGTCAACGTTGGGAGGAGATTTTAATGGATTTTATCACGGGTTTACCTAAATCCGAAGAAAAGAGTGTCATCATGGTGGTAGTTTATAGACTTACCAAGTATGCACACTTTTGTGCATTATCTCATCCATTTAAAGCAACTACAGTTGCTACTGCATTTATGAAAACAATTCAAAAGCTACATGGAAACCCAAAGATTATTGTAAGTGACAAAGATCTCATTTTTATTGGAAATTTTTGGACGGAATTATTTTCTTGTTTGGGTACTCAACTAGCTCATAGCTCATCTTATCATCATCAATTTGATGGGAAAACTGAGATAGTGAACAAATGTTTGGAAGGATATCTTCGTTGTTTTGTCTCTGATAAACAAACACAATGGATCAAGTGGTTGCCTAAGGTTGAATGGTGGTATAACACTTCCTTCCATACTACAACAAAAATGACCCCATTTATGGCACTACTTTATGGATATAATCCACCTTCCATCACATCATCTTTAAGAGAAAATTCTAAAGGTTAAAGCAGTGGAAGATCACATTGAGCATCAAAACAAGTTCTCCAACTCTTAAAGGATAACCTAAATTTAGCACAAAATCGAATGAGACAACAAGTAGATCAACATCGTAGTGAGAGTAGTTTTGATGTAGGAGACTGGGTATTTTTACAGCTACAACCATACAAACAAATGTCCCTCAAGCAAGTTAAGAAGGATAATAAATTATCGCCAAAGTACTATGGTCCTTACAAGTTGTTGCAAAAGATTGATACTATGGCATACAAATTGGAGCTTCCTGCTTCTTCTCGAGTGCATCCAGTTTTCCATGTTTCATGCTTAAAGAAGGTTATAGGTGACAAACGTCCAATTCAAACAATATTTCCATAATTTGATGAGTTAGGAAAAATCATATTGGAAATTGAAGCAGCCACAGAAACACGAACTCGGTAGCTACGAAATCGATCAATTTCAGAGTTGTCTCATCAAGTGGAAGAATTTACCCACTGAAGATTTCACATGGGAGGATGAGAATTTTTTACGGAAGCATCCAGATCTACTCAAGCATTGAGAACAACACTTTTTTGAAGGAGAGGGACATGTTAGGTCCCTATATTATTAGTGTAGTCTCTTGTTGTTGTTAGTGTAACCACCTTATGGTTATTGTTGTACCCCTGTAACCCTCATATTGTTATTATTGTGTCCTTCCATTATTATTGTTAAGTCAGCTAGGATTATATTGTGACCCCATGGACTCCTATATATAGAAATAAGGTTTTGTCATTTGTATCATCCAAGAATTGTTCATTTATGTAATGTAAAGGAGGTTACCCCTTCGAAGTGGCTTATTTCTAAGGCGTTGATCTCTCTTTTTTTCTATTTTTGGAGCTGGTTTCATAACATAGGCCATATCTAGTGGCCAACCGATTCAAAGTCAAAACTAACCACAATAGCCTATGATTCTTCCTAGATCAGAAGGAGTTGAATGACCGGCTGCAAAAATGGATGAGCAAGGTACAAGCATATGACTTCAAGTTTGAGTATGTCAAAGGGAAAAACAATGCGGTTGTTGATGCACTTTCCAGGAGCCCTGTGTCATACTCTTTCGTGGACACTACCTTGGAGTGGAATTCCCAACTACTGGTAGAGTACTCTAAGAATGGGATGGCTTGTGAGATCTTAGATGGGCATATAGTAGACAACATATACATAGTGGTGCAGGACATTATTTATTATAAGGATAGGATTAACTCAATGCCAGAGTCACAGTTGAAGAATAAGGTGATATAGGTAGCACATGATTCCCCCCTAGTAGGCCATTCGAGTTATCTCAAAACTTACAGCGCAATCAAGGAGAGGTTTTGTTGGAAGGGCCTCAAGAATGATGTTTTGATGTACGCACGTGAGTGCAACATTTGTCAGCAAAACAAGGATGAACATACGCACCTTACGGGATTGTTGCAGCCACTCCCTATTCTCGAGAGGAAGTGTGAGAGTATTTCCATGGACTTCATCACGGGGTTGCCTTTAGTACAGGGAAAGGACTGTGTGAATGTAGTGGTGGACCGGCTGACTAAGTATGCCCACTTCTTTGTGATTCCTTCCAGGAGTTCAGCATCCCAAGTGGCAAAGGTATTCTTCAGGGAGATTTTTAGGCTCCACGGTCTGCGCAAGACCATAATCAGTGATCGAGATAGTAGATTCATGGGTGGATTCTGGCAACAGCTATTTCGCTTGGTAGGAACAAAGCTCACCCCTAGTACGAGTTATCACTCGCAAACGAATGGACAGACAGAGATAGTAAACAAGTGGCTCAAGGGGTACTTGAGACATTACATAGCAGGGTCACAAAGAGCATGGTGATTGCACTTGGGTGAGTATTGTTACAACACTTCACACCACATGTTGATTGGGATGTCTCCTTTCGGAGCATTGTATGGTTACGATGGATTGTCTTTTGCTGATATGGCAACAATGGCCAAAGATTGGGTCCAAGAGTGCCAGGATATCCTCAAAGCACTCAAGGACAACCTATATACAACTCAGAATAGGCAAAAGTTTTATGCAGATTGACACCGGGTAGAGAGGTGTTTTGAGGTGGGAGACGGTTTATTTGCGCTTGCAACCATACAGACAATCTTCCCTCAAGCAGAGGGGTGCAGAGAAACTTAAGCCCTAATTTTATGGGTCATACAAGATCGTCGGGAGGGTAGGAGAAGTGGCATATGAGCTAGAGCTTCCAGAAGGAAGCAAGATCCACAATGTTTTCGCTTGGTAGGAACAAAGCTCACCCCTAGTACGAGCTATCACTCACAGACGAATGGACAGACGGAGATAGTAAACAAGTGGCTCAAGGGGTACTTGAGACATTACATAGCAGGGTCACAGAGAGCATGGTGGTTGCACTTAGGTGAGTATTGTTACAACACTTCACACCACATGTTGATTGGAATGTCTCCTTTCAGAGCATTGTCTTTTGCTGATATGGCGTTTGGTGACAGTCGGGCCCCAATGGCCAAAGATTGGGTCCAAGAGTGCCAGGATATCCTCAAAGCACTCAAGGACAACCTATATACAACTCAGAACAGGCAAAAGTTTTATGCAGATCGACACTGGGTAGAGAGGTGTTTTGAGGTGGGAGACGGTTTATTTGCGCTTGCAACCATACAGACAATCTTCCCTCAAGCAAAGGGGCGCAGAGAAACTTAAGCCCCAATTTTATGGGTCATACAGGATCGTCGGGAGGGTAGGAGAAGTGGCATATGAGCTAGAGCTTCCAGAAGGAAGCAAGATCCACAATGTTTTCCATGTGTCTTGCCTGAAGAAGGCAGTGGGACAGTGGGTTACTACTTCATCCCAGTTGCCTCCCTTGGATGAAGAAGGGCACCTAGTGCTAATTCCTAAGGAGATATTGGCGGTTCGGGAGAGAAGATTAAGGAGCAGAGTTATCAAGGAATACCTCATGTAGTGGAAAGATTTACCCCCAGAGGATGCTACTTGGGAGGGGGAGCAGATTTTGCAACATCCAGGGCTTAAATTGCTTGAGAACAAACAATTTTTGGCAGGCAGGACTGTAATGTCCCCATCATTTTAACTAGCAGTGTATTCTGTCAATTTTGACATTTTTTATCAGTTTTGATTAAAAAAAGGTGGCAAACAGGTCAATTCAGTTTTAAATTAAAAAGAACTCCCAAAGAGAAATTATAAAAGGGAGAGAGGAGCTCATTTCGAAGTCTATTCAAATTGACCATTTTCCAATTGCAGCTGAAGCAGAGCTCAAGTGGGGGTCAACATGAGGGTTTCAAGGGAGATCCTCAACCAGTTTCGGTGAATTTAATTGTCACCCTAGCTGGACCAACAATTTCAATGGAAGTATTTGCCACTCTAGTTGGGTTTGCTTGCTGGACTGATAGTCATTTCTCTTGCAGGAGCACTGGAGTCAAATCTTTATTCGCAGGGAAATAATTTGCAGAGCAGGGCCGAATTTCTTTGTAAGGGACGAGTTGTGTTTTTGAAGAGGGCTGAATACCCAAGGAGGCTGAATTCTCTACAGGACCAAAATTGTTTTCTGAGGGGGCCAAAGTACCAATTTTTTCCTGAGGGCTGAGTAATCTTTGTGGGCCGAATTTTCTGAGTGTGGGCCAAATTAATTGAGGCCGAAACTGCTATCTCCAGGAAAGCTGATTTTGTGTGGGGGGTGAATTCATATTGAAGGGAACAAATTCCTTGCAGAGGGGCCCAGTTACAAATTTTTGGTGTGTAGGAGCAGGGCCAAATTTCTTTGCGAGGGACAAGTTGTTTTTCTGAAGAGGGCTGAATAACCAAGGAGGCTGAATTCTCTACAGGGCCAAAATTGTTTTCTGAGGGGGCCAAAGTACCAATTTTCTCCTGAGGGCTGAGTACTCTTGGTGGGCGCAATTTTCTGAGTTTGGACCAAATTAATTGAGGCCGAAACTGCTATCTCCAGGAAGCTGATTTTGTGTGGGGGGTGAACTCTTCTTGAAGGGGACGAATTCCTTGCAGAGGACCCAAGTTACAAATTTTTGGTGTGTAGGAGAGGGCCGAAATTCTCCAAGCTGCAGAGGGCTGAGTTCTTGCACCCAAGGGGCCGAGTTTCCTTACCAGATTTGCCAGGAGGGCTGAGTTCTTACTGGGAGGAGTCAAAACCATTTTCAGAGGGCCGAATTGGTGGGTTATTTCCAGGGGTCATGTTGTTGGTTCAGGCGGGTCGAGTTCACTTTCAGGAGGGTCAGATCTGGTGGAGCAGCTTCAGAAAATCATCTTCCAGGTTTCCTCATTTTGAAAAAAAAAAGTTGCTCCCAGCTGAATAAATGAAAATACTCTTGTTGGGATAGAATTTTCTTAGTACAATTATTGGTGGTAGCTTGCATTTCAGTTTGCACACTATATGTTTGTAAAAAATTCAGAATGTGTTCTACTGTAGCAAATTTTGGGTTAACGACAGAATTAGCATGCAATATGTTTGTTAAAAGTCTGCTACAGGAATTGTTTGCATTTTCGAAGAAATTTTGTGCAAATTTTAGTGTTGGTACATTACAGCCAGCATATCCTTATTAGAATATTTACATGGTCAATGATACAGAAAAATAAAACCATTGATTGAGTGGATGGGAAATTTTGGAGGCCAATATCAATGACAGTGTTATCCTTTCCCCCCCTTTTAAGTTCTATCTCTACTAGGTCACATATTACAGTATTTGTTGAGCTTGCACTGCTTTCTTCCAGAGGAGACTCACCTTCATGATAGAAGAGATGCATCATTATTGAAAGCCTACTGAAGTGATACCTAGAATCATAGAGATAATCCCTCAGCAGGTTGTGAAATTTAAGGCTCACCTTGATAATAGAAGAGATGCATCTTCCTCATTGAAAGCTACTGAAGTGATGCCTAGAATCATACAGATAATCCCTGAGCAGGTTGTGGGAAATTGATACTGTCACACTAGAGAAGATGAAAATATGGTTATTGATAACTATGTAACATTTCGTTGCTGATTCCACCACATAACTGTACAAAATTTTGTTCTGCGCCCTGTTTACATCTTTTTAACTTTTGTATTCAGCTGGGTGAAGAACCATGCATTCCCTTAATTTATGTACTGATAAGTTTCATAATTCCAGTGGCCCTTCTTTTGATTATTCATGGACATTTATATATTTTGTTTACTGGGCTTCATCTGTGATCCAAATTGCACTTTATAAACATGCTAGATGATGAATAAGCGGGACATAATGGGAGAATGTCCATGGAAGCAGGTTATTGTCAGGTATGTAAGCAGAATAATTTGAAATATTAAAATTGTCTATAGTAAATACTAAAAAGAAGCAGAAGATTCTGAGAGTCGGCTGCCAAGAAAAAAATTTAAAAGATTAATATTTGAAAATTCTAAAAAATAATCTCTTTGTCTCACTTCAGATCTGCTAATTCTTCAGCAACATATCCAAGCTTTCATTTAAAGGATCAACTACAGAGCATCTCCAAGCTTTCACTTTGAAGATCAACTACAGAACATCTCCAATGGGAGACGGCTGATTGGCGGTGCCAACTATAAAAGTAAGGAGAATTAAGTGATCAGATTCTTCTCTAAAACAGGTTCGTGGCAAAATCTAACCAACCTTAGAGTAGGAAGACAGGTCAGCCTGACATCAACTTATCCCAAAATGAAAGAACATACAAATAATTAATTCCAAGCTCTGAAGATGAAAAACGATAGAAAAATCTACATTACATTTTCGACAGACGTATACAAATCAGCACACAGTCAACCGTGGGTAAAATAAATTTGGGAGCATTCTTTAAAATTAAACCCCAAACAGGAGGCAGACTCCAAATCTATAGTATTATATTAAATGCCAGATTTGCCTAGGGTAATGTGGTCAAATCAAATATAACTACCGCTAGTAGCCAGATCCAAATCTTTGCCTTCGCAGATTTAAAAGGATGACCAGATCCGATTCTCTTGTAAATTTTCTATAAGAGGGAATATACATAAATGCACAAACTTCATCAAAACTTTAAACTCATCTCTCGTATTCTCTGTTAAGAAAAAGGATCAATGCAGTTCGTAAACGATATCTTTCTTCTGAATTCATCTTTTCCTGCAAAGAAAAGAAACGGAGGAACGGCTATGTAGATTAACCTTCTTCTTTTAACAGATTGATTTATCAATGCAATGCAATGCAATGCAAAAATTGAGAGCAGATAGTTTAGGGTAACGGTTGCATATGCACCTTTAAATCTTGGTGACAGAGCTGGAAATTGAAGTTGAAGATGGTTCTTGATCTGGGAGGGCTTGGTAAGCGGGGAGGCCCGAACTTCTGTCAAGATTATCGTCAACGTCGTAATTGGGATCAAGCGATCTGTCAATGGCGGTTCTGCCCGCTTCAAGGCACGGCTTGCAAGCCATCTCTATGGCCACCCAACCCAATATGAGCCCAACAATTGCTATGGCAGCTGTGACTAGAGCGCCCATTGCACCACCAATCTCTTCCTGCGCCTTTTTTCTTCGGCCTGGCTTGCTGGACTCCTCAAGTTAAGCTAAAAATGGACTCTTACAAAGCGTCCATTCCACTTTATAAATGTTGAAGATTGAAGGAATACAGAGAAAAAAAAATTCCTTTCTGTATTAAATAAATAAATATTTAATTTGTATTAAGTAATTAAAGCAAAAATTCATGAGAAGAAGTTGGGGAAAGCAACTTGTGAATATACCCTATCATTTCGAAGACCAGTAATGTTAAATTTAAAAGAAAATCTTTATTTTTAATATTATAACAATATATTAAATTAAAACCCTAGTGTAGATTATTTGGGGTTTAGCTCCACGTGTTATATTAAGGGTAATGTTGGTATTTTGAGGTTATAGTGACGATGGTTGGAATGAATTTTATATAAGTTAGTATGAGCTTGACTCAAATTATCAAATTATTTATTAATGTATTTTTTTTAAATAATATATTAAATTAATATTATTTTTTTAATATATGAAATTGAATATTGTAATTAGAAATATATTAGTTTAGATTTATTTTAATTTTGGATTTATTGTATTAGGAGTTAAAATGGATCTAGATCAGTTTATACAAACAAATAAGATGGATCTAAGTTAGTTTATACAAACAAACAAGATTGTTAGTTTTTAGTTTTATTATAAATGCATAAACACATTAAAAAAGATAACCAAAATAAATGTTATTTATTCCAACTTTGAAATCATTTATAATTTAGAATATTACCATTCATCATATACACTCTTGCCCATGTATATCTTCTATACATGTGTCTGAACATTATGATGTGTCCAATTAGTCTCTTTGCTAGTGGTAACCATGTCACTTCACTTGAGGCTTGGATTGCTTAAGGCTCAAATAAATTATATATATTTTACATCTAAAAGTAACCTCTCTCTCTTCCTTTTCATTGGCCTCTCTCCCTCACTCTCACTCTCATCTCTCCCTCTCAAGTCCTCTCTATCAAGAAGTTGGTAGGGTTTATTGTAAGACTCCACTGGAAAAAGGGTCGAACACAAGATCCAGATGGAGAAGCAATCTCTCCCATAGGCTATTTTTAGCCTCGTGGACGTTCAAATAATTTCATTTCATTTATGTCCCACCTCCCTTTATGCCCCCATCTTTGTTTGTCCCTTCTCCTTCCCTCCCTCTCTCTCTTCTCTCCTTCTCTATCTCTTTCTTTCTCTTCTCTCTCCCTCACTCTCTCTCCATCACTCCCTTGTCACTCCCTCGCTCTCTCTCCACCTCTATATCTCTATGTTTGTGTTCTTCCCTCCCTTTCTCTCTCCCCCTTCAACTCCATCTCTCTCCCGTTGTCTCTCCTTCTCTCTAAATATTTTTAGTAGTGGTGAGGATAAATGCTTTAAATATATCTCAAAAGTAATTATAACATTTTTTGTTTTAGATTTAATTAAAAAATGTTATAAAATTAAATTATTTTGATTGTGAAATGAGTTATAAGTAAGCCATGGTACTGTAACAAAGCCTATTTGCAAGTTAATAATATCCATGGTAAAGTGGGGATGAGTATTCATGGTTAAAAATCTTGATATATTGTAAGTATTAAGTTTCTGCATGCTTATTAATTAAATTTAAATATAGTGAAGAAATCAGTATTTTAATTTATATAGATTTTAAGTTTTACATTTTACATTATATTTTAGATTATGTATTTTACATTTTAGCTTTTAAATTGCATTTTACATTTATATATGTTTTAATTTGTATATCAAGTTGACACTTATTTTTGTTTTTTCTCCTACATTTAAATGTTGACAAACATGCTTACTTTATATTTAGTGCATCTAGATGCAAAAAATACTATATGAAATTTTTTATTTATAAAATAAGATAAAATACTATATGAATTTTTTTATTTATAAAATAAGATAACCATTTTTATATAACATTAGAGTATTACAGTTTCTAAAGTTACACCTATTTTTATTCTTTTTTATTTGAATATATAATATTTTAAAATAAATTATATATTTTTAACTATTAAAGTTGTGACAGCCAGTTTATGTGTTAACTAGTTGTTGACTAGTTGTTATGTTATTTTATCTTTGTTAAAAAGAAACTTAAAACATTTCATTTTATGTTGAAGGATTTCTTGATAAATTTGGGTTAACTTTATTTTTTGAAAGATGAGTTAATTATGGAAAAGAGATTCCATAAAAGTTAAAACAACCAAAAAAGTACTGATGGTAAATGTATTCCAAGAACTTAGAGGTGGTTGCACAATTCAGGCACTTACCTTTTCCTCTAAGGATAAAGGCATATCCCAGAGAGGAAAAGGGGTTATGTTCTGGGAAGGAGAAAAAGGGCAGAGAGAGGAAAATTCCAGAGCTGGTTGTGATCAGTGGAATACTCTGTACTCCTAAGGGCTTCTGGAAAGGAAGACTGGACTTGGAGTCCTGAGGTCTCTTTCGAAACCTCTGTCAACCAACCCAACTCAGGAGTGGAGCACGGGGGAAGACAAGGACGTGATCGCCTCTCTTATGGTTGGGCGGACACCATCAGTAGTGACCTAGATAAGATAAGTATGCAGAGTTGTTTATTTCAGTTATTAATTATAGAAATGGTTGAAAACAAGAATTCAATCTTACTGTGTAATTCCTAGAAAATTAAAGATATGCATTGCAGACAGAGAGTAACAATTCCATTTCTTGTTAATATTCTGTTACTAGAAATTATGTGTTGCGAATATTCTATTTAGTTGTAGTACTCAGATATATTTATATATGTACATGAGCAAAAGAAAGAAGTTATTGTACTTTAAATATATATAATGAATCAGTAATTTTGTCGAAGAAGATATTTCAATAAGCAAGGAAAACATTCTATGCAATGTAAATTTAGACGATAAATATTCCAGTGAAGTCTCAGACCCATAAGCAACCAATATACAGAACTAAAATAAGTAGCAGGAATCTGGAAGAGAACTATTAGACCCGAATTCAGGAAGAGCCTGGACTCTACGTCTGGTCGCTCTTCCTGAAGGCTAAACTATACATGGACAGGAGAAGATGGTCTGGCCATCACTCATAACTGAAAATAAAGGAAGAACAAAAAACTGCAACACTAGTACATGATAGAAATTCCGTAGTCGCAAAGTAAGTCCATAATATCAAATTAACTGAGACAAGAATCTTGTAAGAATGACAAGCAAACGTATTAGATGGAAATAAAGAAATACTGCAAGTAACATGGATAAAACCAGAAGATAAGAATCCATTAAGGTCATTCAAGAAAAACTGGAGAAGTCTAATTTAAGACAAGACTGTAAATTACATGCTCAGTTGAAGACTGGTGCTACATAATATAGGCTAAACGCCAAGCTCATGCTAAAGAAAAAGACAGTGTATTGTAACCATAAAACACGAATATATATAGGCGGCACGATCCTACCTGGAATAGAATTCTATTACCCATTTATTAAAGAAGTGCAGAAACACTTGATTCAAATAGCAACTGCATGTCATGTATTCAATAAGATTTAAACAATACATGCAAAAACTCGTAGGTTATAAGAGCAACTTAAAACAAATGTTCACGGTCTCATGGGTAAATACAACACTGTATCAAGAACCCGAGTAAACATCTTTTGAAAACCATAAAGACTCGTGGGGTGCCATCTGGGCAAACAGACCACCGAAACCACCGAGAAGAAACCAGTCTAGCTGCTATAGGATTGCATAAATCGGGAGGCAACGCTCAGTTTGCTTCAAAGTAAAGAATCATGCTCCTGACACCCAACAGGGGAAGAAGCAAGAAATACATGTTGAACAAAAAAAATTTAAGATGGTATTTGTAGCAAGAATCGAAACAGAAAGCTTGAGAAGCACCATGACAAAAGGAGTGCCTGCAAAATAAACCAGGTCTTATACCATTAAATGTTGAATTGAGTTTAAAACGAGAAAAACAATGGAGGTAAATACAACCTGAAGTGCAAGGATGAAAGGAACAAGAGATTACATGTAGGTATCAGTTTGGTCCTGGAGATTCAACTGGGGTGGGAACCAAAACAATAAATTCTTGTTAGCAACTCTGAAGAGTGGTAATGAAAACCTAGGCGCAAAGAAAATATACAAGCTCAAGGGGTTAGTGGTTACATGCAGGCCTGGAGAGGGACTCCTTCGGGGTTTGGATGCGAATTGTCGTGACCCAAGATCCTGGAGTAGACCTGTGGAAGCAATAAAAAGGGTTCAACCCAAAACCACAAAATAAAATACCACTTATGAAAGAATGTAAGCCCTAGTACAACTGCGAAAGATAGATTACCATTTGAAAACGATGGAAAACCTTACATATTACCTGTTGACGTAGAAGGGGAACACCTGTGAACGCAGAAGGAGGACACCATGGTCACGAAGCTTGCAGAGCTCTTGGGCGAGCAGAAGAATGAGAAATGAACCTAAAACAGTTAGAGTGCTAGGGATAGTACCCTAAGCGGTTCCAACATTGTCTCTGCTGTCGATTGTAGGGTTTCAGATCAAAGGGTGGCCGTTGAGATAGGTGGCTAACTCAAAGTCCAACAATATGCCTCCATAGATAATCATTAACCTCAAGATTGGCGGTGGATTATATGTCATATGAAACTTTAAACTTAAACCCATTCAATCAGAAACGCAATTAAGGATAGCGTGTGGTACAAGTACAAGCCTGATCATGGGTTATGTGAGGGTCGAGGTTCATTAACTTTCCCCCGAATCCATAGTAAATCAATAGAGATATGAGTTGGCACATTCGCTAACAAAACACGTTTAATATACATATAAACCAAATAAGTCATGCTTTAACATAGGTAAAAAGGTATAGTAGAAGATAGTTAAAAAATTAATTTTTTTTTATGATGGATGTTACAAGTGGTATCAGAGCAGCGTTCGCACGCTGGGACCCTAAGGGTCACCTAACCTGATAAAATTGTGCACATATGATACACGGAAAAAGAAATAATAGTGCAAAAAAAAACATGAGGAGGTAATTGACACAACAACCACCTTAGAATGCAGGGGAACCAACACCCCAACCCCAACCGGAAATGAATCTTGAAATGTGGATTCAGTTGAGCGTGGATCAGCACCAGTAGACTAGTAGACTGTTGGAGGAGTAGCAACATCAAACTAGTATATTGTTGAGTACTGTACAAAAGTTGCAGGAAGAAATGTTTCGAGTGAGGAGCAACAATGAACGCGTGATGCAAGAGTAGTAAAGGATACTAAAAAGCATTTCTGACAAACAGAATCAGGGGGTGTTGTAACCTAGCCCAGATAGAGACATGCAGGAAGAAAACGAACGACATACCAAGGACCAAACCGTTGAAAGAATGGACAGAATTCACTCCCAACGAAGCAACAAGAACATAAATTACAATGAGGCTGAGTCTGGTAATTTATCAGATCAACAGAAAATTAAGAAACAAAAGGTGGAATTGTAAGGTGAGTTCCGGTAGAAGCACCAACATCTAAGGCATCGTACATGATGCGCACTCTAGAGTTAGTGGAATTGAAGTTGCAGCTTAAAAAAAAACTTGACAAGGGATACATTATGCCAAGTGTGTCACCTTGGGGTGCACCAGTATTTCTTGTAAAGAAGAAGGACAATACTCTTAGGTTTTGCATTGATTACAAACAATTGAATAAGGTGACGATCAAGAACATGTATCCTCTTCCGCAGATTGATGTTTTGTTTTATCAGTTGACGGGAGAAACAATTTTCTTGAATATTGATTGGAGATCAAGATATAATCAAGTATGCATCAAAGAAGAGGACATATACACTACTTTAGGTTTTAACCCTGCACAAAAATTTCCTGCAAGCAAATTCTTAAAAAAGAAAAATAAACAATGGCAAGAACATAAAACAAATATACACAGATATTTTACCCTGGATCCCAAAACTGGGACTACCAGATTGATTTTCATTATATTCCTTTAAATGTTATAATATAGATATATACATGTCGAAGCATTCATAAACCGAAATCCACTAGCCCTGGATTAGAACAAAACCATAGTTCCCTTGGCCGGATCTAAAAAATACCATGGGCAGAAAACTGTCATGCCCAAAACCATGCACAAAACCATGGGTAGGTCCGCCCACCGTATTTGAGTTTGTATAAAAAAAATTCCCGGGGCGCTACCCCGAACACCATGGGGTTTCCGCCCCCCCCCCCCCCATGACCCCCTTGTTATTCTTGGTGCAACGTACAACACATGAGACTAGTCATGGAATGAATATGACACACACTAAACATTCTCCCACTTGTTTTCTTTCCACACAGGAGGTCACAAGAGAGATTATTCATTGGTCCAACCCCGCAACACCCATTGTTTCTCTACACCAAGAAAACTTCTCAGTGCTCACAAACTTCATCAATGCATCTGCATCAATCTTCAAAGTGTCCACCTTTACTAGCAACACATTTTTTTCCTCAAACATATCCCTCACAAAGTGACATTGAACCTCAATATTATTTGCCTTTGAATGATAAACATGGTTCTTTGCTAGGAAAATTGTACTTTGGCTATCACAGTGGAAATATTCGTGGAAAGAATATAACACACACCCAACAAAGACTGCATTTAGTACCAGGCATGGGCATTATGAGTTTGTAGTGGTTTCACTTGGTCTTACTAATGCTCCAGCTAATTTCATGTGTTTGATGAATAATGTGTTATGTCCCTATCTCGACAAGTTTATGATAGTGTTCATTGATGGTAAATTGGTATATTCTAAGAATGAGGAAGAGCATGTGAAACACCTAGAAGTAGTGTTAAGATTGTTGAGAGAGAATCAATTGTATGCCAAGCTTAGTAAGTGTAGTTTATTTCAGACATAAGGTCATTACTTGGGACATGTTATTTTCAAGGAAGGTATAACAATACACTTGGAAAAGATCAATACTATCATGGAGTGGGAAAGTCCTAGGAATATGGATGAGATCAGGTCATTCATGGGACTAGAAAGTTATGATGGACAACTCATCAAGAACTTCTCACATATTTCCTATCATATTACATATTTGTAGCAAAAAGAGAATAATTTTGAATGGAATGAGGAGTGTGCAGCTAATTTCGAGCATTTGAAGCATTTTCTTACAAATTCTTTAGTTATGAAGATTTTAGATCTAGAAAAAGAGTTTGTGGTATGTACAGATGCTTGCAAGAGGGGACTTGGTGGAGTCCTAATGCAAGAATGACAGGTGGTATACTATGATTCAAGGAAGCTAAATGAGCATGAGAAAAACTACGTGACTCATTATCTTGAGTTGGAAGTTATCATTCATGCATTGAAGATATGGGGACATTATTTTATTGGCATGAGGTTCATCTTAATGAGTGATCATAGTGGAATAAGGTACTTGTTTGACCAAACCAATTTGAATTCCAGGAAATCTAGAAGGTTGGATACCCTCGGTGAGTTTGAATTTGAGATTAGGTACATTAAGGGAAAGGAGAATAGGGTTGTAGATTCTCTCTGTAGGAGAGTGCAGGTGAATCACATTGCGACAATGTGTTCTTATGGGATAGATTTGCAAGAACGAATCTTGTAAGCAGGACAATATGATGATAGGTATCAACAATTGAGGCACAAGTTACAACAACAGGGTGAAGGTGATCAGGATGAGGATTATCATCTCACAACAATTGTCTTGGTCAGATTTAGGAACATGATTTATGTACCAAATGACAGTGAGCTCAATAAGATTATCTTGAGGGAGTTTCATGTCAAGTCATATTTAGGTCACCCGGGATATCAAAAGACATTAACAATAGTTAAGAAATTATATCATTGGCCGAAATTGAATAAACACGTGGTTGAGTTTGTTGCTAGATGTTTGGACTGTTAGCAGGGAAAAGTAGAGTGTAAGCATCCAGATGGTTTAATGCAACTGATTCTGATTCCAGAGTGGAAATGGAAGGTAATTTCCATGAAATTCATTACAACTTTTTTGAGGACATTGAGACAAAATGATTCCATCATGGTTGTGGTTGACAGGTTAATTAAGGTAGCTCACTTCATTGCAGTAAAGTCTACAAATTCAACTAGTGAGGTAGCTCAGGTTTTTATCAGGGAAATAGTGAGATTGCATCGGGTTTTTAAGAATTTCATATAAGATAGAGATGCCAATTTCACTTCCAAGTTTTGGAAAAATTTGTTTGCGGGTTTGGGGATAGATTTGGCTTTCAGTACAACTTGTCATCCATAGCCAGATGGACAGACAGAGAGGGTCAATCAAATTCTTGAGGACATGTTGAGGATGTAAGTCATGCATCAGCAGAGGAAGTGGGAAGAGTATCTTCCACTGGTAGAGTTTTCATATAACAATGGGTATCAGGTGTCCTTGAAGATGAGTATGTTTGAGGTTATTTCTGGGAGGAGTTGTAATACTCCTATCAGTTGGAGTGATCCAGTGAACAAGGTGTTGATTGGACCAGACATGTTGGCAGATATGGAATAGGAAATGCAGGTTATTAAAAGGAATTTGAGGGCAACACCAGACAAGAAGAAGAGTTACGCAGATTAACACAGGGTATTTAAGGAGTTTCAAGTTGGGGAGCATGTGTACTTGCACATCAATCCCAAGAAGAGCTCCTTGAGGATTAGATCATGTGCCAAGTTGAAACCTTAGTTTTGCGGGCCTTTTAAGATCCTTAAGAGGATTGGACCAGTGGCCTACCGACTTGCACTTCCTCCGACAATGAAAGTCCATAATGTTTTCCATGTTTCATTTCTTAAGAAGTATGTCTAGGATGCTAATAATGTGATTTCCTGGTTTGTATTATAGATCTAACCAAAGGGAGAATTCCATCCATAACCACAATGAATATTACAACAAAAACAACTCATGCTTTGAAATATAGCAATCAACCAGGTTAAAGTGTAGTGGAAGCAATTTGTGTGCGATGAAGCTACATGGGAGATAATTGGTCATATGTGGGATTTATATCATTCATTATTTGTTGGTTCAAGCAAATTTGTTTTTGGTACATGTATATGCATATGTGTATGGATGTTGTTGTAGATGCTGCAACGAGTTGTGTTATAAAGCTCCAATAAGCAATATGTTTATTTTGTTACATGGGAGATAGTTGATCATATGTGGGATTTATATCCTTCATTATTTATTGGTTCAAGAAAATAAGTTTTTGGTACATGTATATGCATATGTGTATGGATGTTGTTGTAGATGCTGCAATGAGTTGTGTTATAAAGCTCCAATAAGCGATATGTTTATTTTGTTTCTTATGGATTTTTTTTCCACCTATTATTTTCAAATCTTTTTTTAGTTTTTTAGTAAATATTGCATTGAGCTATGTTATAAAGATCCATCGGCAATATGTTTTTCTTTCAACGATTTGTTGATCATAGGTGTCATATAACACCTAGGATGGTGTTCTCCCAGGGGGGGGTTGTAACCCCTTGGTTGATTTTCCATGTAAATAAAATAAAACCAAGGTTATGGGACATGTATTACAAGTTAAATGTTGGGTAAAACATAGTGATGGGTATCACTTGTGATTAACTAATGGCTATGGAAATTGGAAAAGGCATTGGCAAAGGCAAAGAGGCAATAATTGGAATTTATTTATGAGAAATAAAGGAAAATATGAGAAAAGGTAGGTGAAGAGACACAAATTTGCATGCAAGGGAAATTAGAGGAAAAAATGAAGGAAAATGAAGAAAATAGAGGCCTCAATTATAAAAAAAGGCTTTTAAGGATCAGTTCACAGCTCTTGTCAGTTTATTTTTGGAGATTTCAATTCATTCTCTCATTCTATGACACTCTTGAACACTTAGAGAAATCTTGGAGCACTTAAGCATTCACTTGGATTGGAGGAAGAAAGTAAAGGAAAGCAGGAAAGTGTAAGGGAACAATTGGATCAACAACTACAACTAGATTTTTTGCTGGTAACATCTTACATGTGTGACTTCCTTAATAATTTATGGATGCATGGTATATGCATGTGATTTTTTGTTTATGTGCTATCATTGGCATTTTCCTGGAGTAATAGTGGTTTTAGCCTTTCCTTTCCATTTCCTGGATAGCCATGGTGTTGTGGATTTTTCTACTTGTTGTTTTTTTTCTCATTGGTGTTCATGTTCCTTATGGATGTGGGTTGTAACAAATTATCTGGAAGCCCTGGAACAACTTGGGTTGAGTTACTAGTCCTAGAGCCTAGGTTGGGACAAACACTCTCGATCCCTTTGTGGGTTGAGTTACTAGTCCTTGGAGCCAGGTTGGACAAACGATCTGGAGCCCTAGAAGGTTGCGGGTTGAGTTACTAGTTCTTGGAGCCCTGGAAGGATTTGGGTTGAGTTACTAGTTCCTGGAGCCCTGGACAACTTGAGTAGAGACCGATCTGGTTGATGTTAGTGATTTCAGGATTGTAGAGGTGGAATCATTGTGGAGGAGGTTTGAGGTGGTCTAGCCTCTGGTATCCTTGGTTTGGTTTATTCCATGAGATACCACATTCATACTTGGAATATGGCTTAGAGGTGATTGGCTGAAAGAGAGATTTGGTTTAGCCCAATCTATGGTCAGGTGGTACGTGGAAGTACCTGACTTTGTTGGTATTTCATATATTAATAATAGCTATTTTCTACTATGATTAATGTATACTTGTAGTGATTATGTTGGTGATATCATGGTTTGGTTTCCATGACCTCTATGTTGGTTATTTGTTGGTTACGTGATGTATGTTGTCTATAGATCTTGTCATGATTTGTTTAGCTATCCAATGGTTGATGAATATGTGGACTAATAAGTGTTTTTGCAACTTTGTGGAGAGGGCTTAGAGCCTTCTTGGTGATTATCAGATGAATCTTATACTCTTATGGTCAAATATGCATTCATGACTTGTAGCTTACATGTTTACTGTTGGAACACCTAATCCTACATGGGTAGGTGTGGAATGCGAAAAGTCACAATGGAGTCCAAGTGACCTTGGAATATGAAACCAAGAGTCACACCATTGTACTATAAATGTACATCTTTGTATAATGGAAAAATAAGAAAGCCTCACGCTTATCCTTCATTGTGTTGAGTCTCTTGTGTGTGTGTGCTCATCTTCCTCATACACCATGTGTGTGCTTCAACATGGTGTTTAACATGGTATCAGAGCGGGCGATTGCTGGCCCTGCTCCAAATTGAGTGAGCCATTTGTGTTTATGGCCTGTGCATATCTGCAAAATTCTTGACATTTTTGCAACATTTAGAGACTTTCTGCAGCAGAGTTTTTTCCACCATTCAGAGGTGTTTTGAAGAAGAGAAGCATTGATTTTGAGAAGGAGCAGCATTCAAATTCCCAGCGTTCAGAAACTGGTTTGGAGAAAAGCAGCCTTGTGCATCTGAAGGTTTTCTCACTGCTCAGTCTTCCTGCAATTTCTGTCCTTTAAATTCTGCTTTGGAAGAGCTGTTGGAATACTTTTCAAAGTGAAGTTTTGAATAAAATTTTTTGGTTTTCAAGTAAAATTTCTGAGTTTTTCCATTGAAAGTTCTGCAATTCTCAGTTTTTTACTGCTGGAAAATATATCCTGCTGCTGGAAGGAAAAATCCTCTGCTCTCTATTCTCTGCTGTTTTAACATTTAAAAAAAATAAAAATAAATAAATAAATAAAAAATAAAATAAAAAATTCCTGCCTCTCCTAACACTCCACGGCCCCTCGGCCCTCTACACTATCTTCTACACACGCCCATCCTTCAACACTCTGCTCTACTCGCACTCTGCTCCTACCACATTCTCCCACGGCCTACCCACTCCTTCTAACGCTGCACCCTCACCCTACTATTCGACTTTCCCATCCCACATGCCGCTCCAAACAACTGGCCTACGGCACAGCCCCCTCTCCTCATCACCATTTTCCTGCCCATTCCCCTCCTTATCACTCCAGCACTGTGCCATATCGCTCATCTCCAATCTCACAACCGACCCCCTTCTCCCGCGGCTGCCCAACTGTTACACTCCCTAACTCACAAATCCCAAACTCCTTACACAATCCCTCATGTGCGATTTACAAGCCCACGACAGCGCCCTCATCTCACGCTCTTTCAACGCTCCGGCCTGCAACCCCGCCCACAATCTCATATCACCTCAAGCTCTGGCCGGCCCCTTCTCTGCTCCTGCGCCCTTCCACGACTTCACATCCTCTCGGCTCTGCAATAACTCCAACGTTTGTGGTCATCCTAACGCTCCAACGTTACACCTGCTCTTTCTTACCGCGCTCCGCTCCCAACGCACAGCCTCTCCCCACGGACTGTCACACCCAACTCCCCTGCTATCACAACCTACAACTCCCAACGCACTATTCTACCCGCGCTCAACAGCTCATCCCACGCCTGATCTGCCATACCGCCCTCAACACGCCTATCCGACTCCCCTATAGCGCTTACCTCCGCATCGGCCCCCAAACCCCCTCACCTCTCCCTACGCCTCTGCTACACGCCCTACCTATTTGCACACACACCTAACTAGCTACCTCTCGCCCGCTTCCTCCCTCTTCCCCAAACCCTCGTCTCCCTTCAACGCTTCTGCGTTTTAATTTTTTTTTTTTTTAACTTTAACGTGTATGTTTTTTTTTTTTTTTTTTTTTTATGAGAAAAAGAGAGAGTAGGGCTTTGACTTAGCAA